>CM024580.1:31043976-31643976 GCA_014182395.1 Eucalyptus sp. ANBG9806169
GCTCATTTGACCTTTGTATATTGAACGATGATGATATTGGAGACACCAAATCTAGTCGTGCATCGTTGAAAGGCAACGCCATAGCAATAAATGGAGTTTTTGGCGTGTGCTCATTATTTAAAATGGATTTGATAATCAACAACTGATTTTGGTTTGAAGAAGTTATAGTTATGCTCTTTGAGCATGTAACCCTTAACTTTATTTTGATGATTCATTTTGTTATCAGGAACTCGTTTTACTTCAAATCTATTTTGGATTTGTGTTGGTTTGCAGTTGCACTGCATTGTGTCTCTTTTATGTTTTGTGAAAACAAATGAAATGTTACTTTGACAAGGAACATATAATGAGTTCTTAGAATTTAATATCTTTTACAAGGTGTCAGAATTAACTTTTGACTTTCAATAACCGCATTTGACGTTTCGTCTCATGTGGTGTGAATTCGGGTTCATTAACCATTGGGATTAATCCAGTGGCCACCTTTCCAACATGGAAGGGGGAGGTGGGGAGTTCGAATCCTCACATTCTTAGGGGGGTTGGAGTGAGGACGAATTAAGTTTCAAGTGTGGGTTTCGACTCCTACGCCCTGCAAGAAGGTAGGGCAAAAGTCTGAGAGTGAAAGTTAGAATAGAAGTAGAGTAGGACCGACCAAAAAATAAAAAATAAAAAATTCGGGTTCATTTAATCATCTTCCTCTGTGTAATTGCGTGAACTTTTGATAGAAAATTTTAACATAGAAACAATCAAATTAATAAAGGGAGAGTTGGGACAATTCCGACAATCAAACAGGACACTACAATGGCACCACCTGCCACGTCTCTTAAATGCCACCATTCTAGATCCCCAACGAAGATGTCTTTGTACTAGACTCTTTTTTCACTCCAGTTTTTTTTAAACATAACGGCATGTTTGATAACCATTCAATTCTTAGAAATAATTTCTGCTAAGAAATAATTCTTTTATTCTATTCCTTGGACGAGTTTTTGAGCATTTGAATGCATTTAGTAATTGTATAAAATTTATATTCTTAGAATAGAAAAAAAAAAAAGAAATGCGTTTAGTACGACTTTCGAATTTTTTGTGACTTCATTTTTTAAATATATTTTTGATAGTTTTTTTTTTCCTTTTTTTCTCCCTTCTCTCGTTGGCCCTTGGTGAGGTCGAGCCTCGCCTAGCCACCGACGAGGCTCCAGGACCTTGCTCTGGCAAATTGCTGATCAGCGCCGATCCCGACAACTAGATAGAGGAGGAAGGAGAAGAAAAGAAAACGAAGAAAAGAAAAAAAAAATGACTTCATTCTAGAATTGATTCCAAGAATAAAGAAATAACTTTTTTCTACTTGTTGATTCTATTCCAAATTTATTCTCAGGAACAAATTTGTTTTTGAAAGTAGAAAAATTAGCTGATGTTACTAAACATATTTTTATTCTTTTTTTGTTTCGAGAAATAAAAAGAACAAAATTAATCAAGAATTGATGGGTTACCAAAAAGACTATAAATGTGAAAAATTAAAGAACCAAAGGGCAAGAAACGCGACGTCGTGGACACCTCACGATTCATTGGGTAGATCGATGCCATCTCCAAACGTCTCAAACTTTACGTGTAGATGGTGATGACGTCCCCAACGTCTATGTCACATATTCTGTGATAGGGCCCTTTAAAAAAAATAAATTTAACGTTTTTGATGTCCTTGATATTGACATTTAAGTCAAGGTATAAGTCAATGATTTATTATTAAACTAGTCCGAAATTATCAATCGGAAATGCTGGCCCTAATCGAACATATAAAAGAGCTACATCGGAGCTAATTTGCTACTTATTTATATATAGATAGTTGTAAAGTGTAGTTGAAAAATAACACAAATGCGATGACGTAGGTCTTGACGATGTTTAAACCTGAATACATGACAATATAGTGATGACCATTGATTGTTGTGAGACACACTCAGAATTGAAGACGAACATGATTTCCTTGATTGTCCTTATTTCAATGGAGATTAATATATTTTAGAAAGTGGAGTTTTGAAGTTGGTTCGATGGGCTCTATTAATATGAGAAGGATCGGTCATAGTTGCTTGTATTTGCTTCAAGGGAAGATGGTCAAAGATTTTTGTTGTTAAGACATTGGATTCATTTATTCAAGAATCAGAATTCTGACATATGCAATTAGGGGCACCTTTTTAAGGATATTCCTAATAGATACGCTTAGTGCGACAAATTATCTGGTGAATAAATCCCCATTGAAAATGAATGGATGCTGGAGTCTTGAAGAAGTATGGTTAGATAACGCTGCTAATTATTTTGTTCTTATATTACTTTGTTATACATGTTATACTTGAGAAAGTGATGGTAAACTCAATGGTAAGGTAAATAAATATGTATTTTAGGTTATGCACAAGTGATGATGCCTGAAATTACACTCATCTATTGCCTACAGAAAAATTAAACTAGATAAGTCTCCAGTATTTTGTGTGGGAGTGGTTGTGGCAATAGTCAAGATAATTATCCATGATTAAATTTATTGTATGATAGTCAATTCAGTTGTGTGGGAGTGGTTGTGGCAATAGTCAAGATAATTATCCATGATTAAATTTATTGTATGATAGTCAATTCAGTTTTAAACTTTTCGATTTATATAATTTAGTTATGAATCTTTTGATGATTTCCTGATATAGTTCTTTCAGTCAATTTTAATTGAAAATTGATAACATGGATGCCAACTATCCTATGTGACATAACCGGTGTTGATATAGACATTTTTTAAATGAATTTTCTGATTTTTAAAATTTTTTTTCTTATTTCTCTTCTTTTTCTTTTTCTTTATATATATTTATTTATTTATTTATTATGATGTCTTTTTAGCCAATGGGCTGGTGGGGTTGCCAAGGCCTTGGCGATTGTCGGTGACCCTCATTGGTGGCGAGCAAGGGCCTTTGTAGCCCTCGCTGACAATAGATCCGGAGAGGAATGATAATCGATGTAAAAAACGAGTAAAACACTACCTTAACTATAAAATGGTTAAATTACACCTAAATGCTAACAAAACAACTCTTAACACACTAACAAATTGCTCACTTAAAGCGATTATTCAAGCCTTACTGCAACGTGGAGCTCGTAAGTGAAACCCTAAAATTTTGCTTCGACTAAATTGTTACTTCAATTCAACTCCCATCAAACGTCGCAGCTCCATGATGCCATAACCCACAATTACCATGAATTCCCATAATTCAACAACTCAAAAATCGAATTTCACGACTCAGTTTTTCACAAAACTTTGAATTTGAGCCTTAACCCAAAAAATTACTTCGATTAAATGGATGGGTGGCATGAACAGCTAATTGGGCATTCCCAATCAAAGTAATTCTAGTTTGGTGAGGTCCACGTGGCATGTATGCGAAACCTCTTTCCCTTTCTTCTTCCTTTTTCTTCTTTCTTTCTCCCCCTTCTCTATCTCTTCTATTCTTGGCGTGTTCTCTGCTGATGGTCTCCTTTTCCTCTTTTATAACATTTCTTTTTCTTTTTCTTTTTCTTTTTCTGGGAGTCCCACCAATATATGACTGGGTCAAAAGAATGCAATATTACAATTTACCCTCTTTGAAAAAATTTCTCCTCAAAATTTGAACTTATCTCAACCATTAAACAAACACAAGTATTTGTGTCTTACCTCCTCATCAAGCTCCCAAGTAGCCACTCTCTCCATATAGAAAAGCACTCTACACATCCATCTACCAAAACTTCCATGATATCTTTAGCAACCTCAGCTCTACCCTCACTTTCTACAACTTCCTTATGATCAAACTCCTACACAATAGCTTTTTTTGGAGGGCTTCTTGATGATGCTAGTACAAACACCTAGAGGGGGTGAATAGGTGTTCAAAAAAAAAATATTGACAAATAAATGTGGAATAAAATAAGTTGCGAGCAAAGTGTAAATAAGGATCAAAGTCTAATAAATGAGCCACCAGACTTCTATTAGATGTTCAAAATCTATTATGCGATGGAACAGACTTCTGAAATAATTTGTAAGTGTGCAATAGACTTAAATAAGAAGAGTTAAGAGAAGATAATACTGTACACGAAATTTATAGTGGTTCGGCTTAAATCAAGCCTACGTCCACTCTCCCACTCTAATAGCATTCTAGTTGGATTCCACTATATGATTAACAAGATATTACAATTTTGAGTGCAAATATTTAATGGTATATCATACTATCTCACTAAGTCACTCTTTTGGTATTTCTCTCACGATCACAAACATCTAAGCTCATGAAAGACAAGTGTATGATTGAAGTTCGCTCATATTTTGGAATTATAGATTCTACGCTTCGTCTCTTATTTGCTTCTCGGTCCTTGGTCTCCTTAAATATTTCTCCACTTCCAAACTAGCCGTTGGATAGTATCTAGAGGATCATCTTCCAATCTATCCATTGAACAAATCTGTATCAAGAAGATTTAGTAGCCGTTGAGTGATGGAAGCAGAATCCCAAGTTGATTCTGATCGCTCATACAAATAGAATCTTAGTTTTCATAAGTAGAGCTTCTTCATTTAGAAAGTTTGTTTTTAAGATCCAATTGTCAATCAATTAGATTGAGTCAATCAAATCTATCTTGATGTAGAATCCAAACCAGATTACTAGCTGTTATATGTTGGGGCTTGTATTACGTTATATCAAGTTGTCTCGTTCTGAACATGCTTCATTATGAATTTGTCATGTTCTGGATGTGTCTTGTTTTGAACCTTGTCACGTTCTGGACATGTGTCTCATTCTGGATGTAATGTCTAAGTGTGTTCCGTCTAAAGTAAAGTTTGAGTGTCTTTAATTTGAAATAGAGTCTGAGTGTCTTCCATCTGAAGTAAACTTTACAATTTAGACGTAAGTCTAAACATATTTTGCTTCTAAACATATTTAGCCATTAAGTCTGGACACAGTCTGAATTAGTTTAGCTTCAGCATAAAGTCTATCTTCTGGTTCTTCCAAATATAAACCTTGCTAATATCATTTACACATTTTATCATCTGCATAGTCTGATACTCAACCATTAAACACGTTAGTAGCCTTTAATCTATTTTGTTATCTTCAAAACATCATAAGGGATTTCCTTAAAACTGCCTCCATTCCCAACTTCAAGAGCCAATCCAAGTTCATGGACTGCTTTCGGTTTTAGCTCTCCTTCAACTTGCTTTACAAGACTAGCATCAATGTTGTTAATTTTGTTGCTGAATTGAAAACTTTTTGCCTTAGTAACACCATCCGTTGTCACCTTTAGCACACCGAAGCTTTACTCAGTCACCATATTACAACTGACAAAAGTACAACGCAAGTGCCAAAACTTAGCACATGGGAACACTTAAGTGTCAAAAGTTACGAAAAATACACATAAGTGTAACTTTTTTGAAAATTGGGACATCTGAGTAATAAGTCCATCAAAGCCTCCCGGAAATCTCACATGGTAATTTTTTTTATTAATATAACTCACTTATGTGGCTCATCGAAAAGCTGAGTAAGTAGAGAAGAGGCAAAACGACTGTATTTTAATATAAATGTCAATTTAATTAAATTCAAAACTATATATATATATATATATATTTTAAAAAGGGAGATTGCAGAACGTTAAGGGTTGGGTGAGGGTCGACTGTCTTCATTGGATCTAGGGGAGGGCCACGACTCTCGCCCCAGATCTGGACGAGGGCTTATAGGTCCTCGTTGTTGGTCGGCCAAGGTTGCTTGCCCCTGGCCAAGGCTTGACAACCCTGGCCGACCTTTCCCCCACTATGATCGGCCCTTCCCGGCGAAAGTGGGGAGGAAGCGGCAAGGGCTTGCACAGCCCTTGCGCAATTGCAATCTACAACTTCTTCTTCTTCCTTTTTCTAAAAAAATAATTTAGTTTTAAATTTAATTTAATTAATATTTATATTAAAATTCAAATATAAGCCAAAATAACATCTTTTTTTTTTTATATACTTATTTAGCCATGTTAGCATGTAAAACGACATTGTTTTTGGCTTATCTAGCCACATCAACGTGCAAAACAATGTCATTTTACACTTGTCTCATCAGAAAAATGCCAAGTCAGCACTTTGGCATACTTTCTCGCCATTGGTACTTAACCGATTCATTTTACTTTGATTTTGGCACTTACGTATTCTCCCATGCCAAGTTTTGGTACTTCAGGTAGTTGGGTCTCCATTACAACCCCTCAAGTCCATAGTGACCTTCATAGTATTCGCAAGGTCTTCCACACCTTAAACATGGCATGTACCTCAACCCCAAAAGAGATGTAAATCATAGTACCTAACAAAAGGCTAACACACTATAAATTAACACACAAGCTCACCACATCTCATAAATCTACACCTAAATATCAAAATCTAAGCTATGATACTAAAAGATGTCATACCTTAAATCATATAGGGATAGGGGGGGGTGCTATGGCCGTTCTTCCACTTGAAGAGCGTAGCTTAAAACTATAGCTCCCAAAATTCCTCATCGATAACACTCTCGCTCTATTAGCCACTAATCGAGAAACCTGAAAAGCATGAAAGATAAATGGAATGAGCAACCATAGTCCAGTGAGTAGTGTGTATCTTTTCTAAGCAAATCAAGCAACCACTATGCATGTTTAAAATACAAAAATATAACTCATTGCACTAAATTTTAGGATATAACAAATTTATGAGAAGAGAATGAGTTATTTATGCTCCAACATAGCTATATTTATGGAAAAAAATATCCATTTCATAATAATATGAAAAAAAATACCAATGGGTTAGACCATTGATCAAGCTCATCAAAATCATATGCCAATGGTCTATTCCATTAGCCAACCTCAAATCACATCACATAGGTTTATTCTATTGACTAATCTCAAACTCAAAAATCAATCATGATCACGCATAACGCCTCATGACAGGGCGACTAAGATTCTCCCTTGGTTAGATCTCCACATATATTGTCGGTGGCTTGGTCCATAAGTCCTAAACTAGTATGCATATCTACAAGCTCTCAATGGGCTTACAATGATGCTGAGTATTGACACCAATCCACAGTAACATCCTTGACAATCCTTAAAACCAAATCCATGGTCAATATCACAAATCGATTTACAAAACAAAACATATAATCATTCTCAACCCATTCATCAAACATAGTATATTTCACAAGGTGTTTCTCAAACTATTTTAGAGTCCATTTTAGAAACTAGGTTCACAATTCAGTATGTACAATATTTCACAACACATTTCCTAAAACATTTTTCAAACCATTCCCAAATACCAAAAGTAGTAAATGCCTGATATAGATTGTTATGCAATAAACATGCTTTAATAACTCATAATATTTCACTTTTGAATTATGATGTCACAAACTTGAAGAAGAGATAGCACCGCTCACTTGAGAATGCCAAAATCAAATAACGTGACTCATTCGAACTGACAATCTCGTAATCTATCAATTAAACAAGAATTGATGTAAAAAATGAGTAAAACATTACTTGAACTATGAAATGGCTAGATTACACCTAAATGCTAACAAAACAATTCCTAACATGCTAACAAATCATTCACTCAAAGTGATTATTTAAGCCTAATTGCAATGCAGAGCTCGCAAGCGAAATCTCGAAATTTTGCTCTAACTAAACTATTACTTCAATTCAACTCCCATCAAGCCTTGCAACTCCACAACGCCATAAACCACAATTTCCATGAACTCCTATAGCTTAGCAACTTAAAAATCGAATTTTGCGACTCAAATTTAGCAAAATTTTGAATTTGAGCCTTAACTTGAAAAATTACTCTAGTTAAACGAACGAATGGTGCGAGCGTCTCACTAGGCATTGCGAATCAAAATAATTCTTGTTTGGCGAGATCCCTGTGACGTGTACCCGAAATCCCTCTTTCCCTTTTTCCTTCCTTATTCTTCTTTCTTTCTTCCCCTCTCCTCTTTTTTCTCTTCTCGGCGTGCTCTCAATGGTCTCCTTTTCCTATTTTATAACATCTTTTTTTTTTTCCTTTTTCTTTATAACATCTTTTTTTTTTCTTTTTCTTTTTTCTGGATACAATGAATATGTGACTTGGTCAAAAGAAGGGAATATTATACTCTATCATTTCCTTTCGTCGGAACCATCTCGATGATATCAAGTTTACCTATTCATTTCTATTCGTTGAACCATTTTATAATTATTAGGGCTATCTTGATCTTAAGCCCTCATTGGACCTAATAAACTAATCAATTAAATTCTTAACAAAAAGGGAAGGTTTGATTAACTATTATGAATTCTAGATTTTTTTATTTTTATTTTTAAATATAGTTGTCTTGGGACTTAGAGAGTGTGTTAGTGCGAGTTTGAGAGTGGAGAACGTATTTTATGTGTCGGACAAATAGCATGATGATAATTCGCTAATAAGCAAGCCTATCATAGATAAGGGATTTCCAAACTCGTTCATAAAAGTTAATTTGTGATGTAGGTTAAGGGGGTTGTGATCATTCAATTACATTACATCAGTTGTGTACTGGACACAGGCTTTGGTTAACTAAAACATTTTAAGTAACTCTCGTTTTCATTTAATGGAAGAAATCTCCATTAGTTTGATGTTTCATGTTCCAATGTCGCTGCTTTTTTTTTTTTTTTTGATAATTTCTTTGGTAAATAAATGTCTCGAATTTGAGTCTGTGAAAGAAAGAAAAGTCCAAAGTGAATGTTGCCCAAACCTGGAGGAGGCAAAAATTGCTGAAACATATTACGTGTTGAAGTTGTATTCCTATTTTTAGTTGGCAAAGGATTTTACAATATGTTGTTGTTCGTCTTTTTTATATTGATGTGTCAAGACAGACTTTTAGTTTTTAGTTTTTTCTTAATTTAAATCTTGCGACATACGTGCTCTCACCTTTTTTTATGAACACTCGAACTTTAACAATATTCAATATCTTACACATAGAATTTACTTTTAATTTTCATTATATTTTTAAAATTTGGATCGCATTTTAGATTTTGATGGGAAACAAAATTTTGATGAGAAAGATAATTATATATTTTTAATTCATAGTCTTTTAAGCATTTACAATTAATAGAATTAGGAAAACAAACAGAAAGACAAAGTCGGAGCGTGTTACACATGAACTTTTTCTGGGATCTGCAAAGCTATATGATGGTCTAAGGCATCATTGGCGATGCAATGATTCATATCCATTGGATAAGTTTAATTTTCGGACAGAATAGCGACTTTATTGAAGTCGTCGGCTTTCAGAGTTGTGCGTTGCCCAATGGGATCGTTGTGTCAAGAATCTCTTTACCTATGTAACTGTCAACGAAATTTTTCCATATGCTTTTTTAATTTCTTACAAATATATTCTATTTTCTCTTCTTCTTCTTTTTCTTTGTTTTTCTTTTTAAGGCCACGTAGGCATGGCAAGTACGACGGCCCGGCCCATTGAATGATTTCTTGATTAATGTTTGTTACCTGAAAAAGAAATGTCTTGTAAGCTTTCGTTTTGACTTGTTGGCCCTTTCGAACATTAATATTTATTTCATCTAATCACATGTCTGGAAGTCATTTACAAAGTTACTTTTTTAATTAATAAAAATTTAAAACTGAGATAGATCCGGCCATTCATTACTTAATAACACGTATACTCAACAGCATGTAACGTGGAAAGTGAAGTTTTGAATATGTTTTTTAATGCCATGAACATGCTTTAATAACTCGTAATATTTCACTTTTGAAATATGAGATCACAAACTTGAAGATCACTTGGGAATGCCAAAACCAAACAACGCGACTCACTTGAACCTATGATATCGTAATCTATCAATTAAACAAGAATCAACATAAAAAATGAGTAAAACACTACCTCGACTACGAAAAGGCTAAATTACACCTAAATTCTAACATAACAACTCCAAATACTTTAAACAAATTGCCTACTTAAAGCGATTATTCAAGCCTAATTGCAACGCAGAGCTCACAAGCGAAACCTCAAAATTTTGCTCCAACTAAACCATTTCTTCAATTCAACTCCCATCAAACCCAAGCTCCACAATGTCATAATCCATAATCCCATAGCTCAACAACTTAAAAAGCGAACTTTGCAACTCAAATCTCACAAAACTTTGAATTTGAGCTTTAATCTGAAAAATTACTTCGGTTAAACGAATAAATGGCGTGAGTACCTTACTGGGCATTGCGAATCAAAGTAATTTTGGTTGGGCGAGATCCTCGTGACATGTACACGAAATCACTCTTTCCCTTTCTTCTTCCTTATTCTTCCTTCTTTCTTTGTTCCCTTTCCTCTTTTCTCTTCTCGGTGTTCTCTCGATGGTCTCCTTTTCCTATTTTATAACATTTGTTTTCTTTTCCTTTTCCTTATTTTGGGTACCACCAATATATTTCTTGGTCAAAAGAAGGGAATATTACACTCAATCCTTTCCTTTTGTCGGAACCATCTAGATCAGATCAAGTTTACCTGTTCATTTGCATTCATTGAATCATTTTATAATTATTAGAGCTATCTTGATCTTAAATCCTCACCAGACCTAATAAACTAATCAATTAAACTCTTAACGAAAAGGGAAGGTTTGATTATATGTTATGAAGTCTAGTTTTTTTTTTTTTTTTTTTAATATAGTTATCTTGTAACTCGAAGTGTGTTAGTGCGAGTTTGAGAGTGAAGAATGTATTTTATGTATCAGTCAAGTAGCGTGACAATAGTACACTAAGAAGTAAGCCTATCATAGATAACAGATTCCAGAACTTGTTCATAAAAGTTAATTTGGGATGCAGGTTAAGGGGGTAGTGTGATTGGTCGATTACATTATATGAATTGTGTAATGGACACAGGCTTTGGTTAACTAAAACATTTTAAGTAACTCTCATTTTCATTTAATCGAAGAATCTCCTTTAGTTTGATGTTTCACGTTCCAATGGCGCTTTTTTTTTTTTTGTTCTCTAATAATTTCTTTGGTAAATATATGTCTTGAATTTGAGTTTATGAAAGAAATCAACTGGATGTGTGGTGATCTAACCCATATAAGAAAAGTCCAAAGTGAATGTTGCCTAAACCTAGAGGAGACAAAAATTACCAAAACATATTACGTGTTGAAGTTATATTCCTATTTTTAGTTGGCAAAGGATTTTACAATATGTTGCTGTTTGTCTTTTTTGATATTGGCGTGTGAAGACAAAATTTCATTTTTTAGTGTTTGCTTAATCTAAATCTTGCGACATACGTGCTCTCACTTTTTATATGAACACTTGAACTTCAACAATATTGAATATCTTACACTTAGATTTACTTTTATTGTTTCATTACATTTTTTAAATTTGGATCGCATTTAGATTTTGATGGAAACAAAATTTTGATGAGAAAACAAAATTATATATTTTTATTCATAGTCTTTTAAGCATTTACAATTAATAGATTTAGGAAAAGAAACAGAAAGACAAAGTAGGAGCATGTTACAGATGAACTTTTTATTGGATCTGCAAAGCTGTATGATGGCATCATTGGCGATGCAATGAGTCGTATCCATTGGATAAGTTTAATTTTCGCACAGTATAGCGACTTTATCGAAGGCGTCGGCTTTCAGTGGGGTGCGTTGCCCAATGGGATCGTTGTGTCGAGAGTCTCTCTCTTAACCTATGTAATCGTTAACGAAATTTTTCCGTAAGCTTATTAATTTCTTACAAATGTGTGCTCTTTTCTCTTCATCTCCTTTTCGTATGTTTTTGTTTTTGAGGCCACGGTAGGCATGTCAAGTACGATGGCCCGGCCCATTAAAAGCTTTTGTTTTGACTTGTCGAGCAATTTCCTGACGTCAATTATTCAGGGAAGAATGGCTCTTTTCGAACATCAATACTTATTTCAACTAATCACATGTCTGGAAGTCATTTTCCAATGTTACGGTTTTAATTAATAAAAATTAAAAACGGAGACATAGATCCCGCCATTCATATACTTAATAACATATATAGTCAACGGCAAGTAATGTGGAAAGTGATGTTATGAATATATATTTTAATGCAATAAACATGCTTTAATAACTCGTAATTTATTACTTTCGAACTTTGAGGTCACAAACTTGAAGCAGAGATAGCATCACTTACCTAGGAATGCCCAAACCAAACAATGTGTCTCACTCGAACCAACGATCTCGTAATCTATCAATTAAATGAGAATCGATGTAAAAAATGAGTAAAACACTACCTTAACTACGAAATAGCTAAATTACACCTAAATGATAACAAAGCAACTCCTAGCGCAAAGTGATTATTCAAGCCTGACCGCAATGTGGAGCTTACAAGCGGAACCCTGAAATTTTGCTCCGACTAAACCTTTACTTCAATTCAACTCCATCAAACCGGCATCTCCACAATGCTATAATCCACAATTTTCATGAAATCTCATAGCTCAACTAACTTAAAAAATCGAATGCAGCTCAAATTTCACAAAACTTTGAATTTGAGCCTTAACCCAAAAAATCCTCCGGTTAAACGAACAAATGGTACCTTACCGGGCACTGCGAATCAAAGTAATTGCAGTTTGGCGAGATCCCCGTGGCTGGTACACAAAATTACTCTTTCCCTTTCCTCTTCCTTATTCTTTCTTCTTTCTTCCCCCCTCCTCTTTTTTCTCTACCCAGCGTGCTCTCGATGGCTTCCCTTTCCTATTTTATAACCCTTCTTTTCATTTTCCTATTTTATAACCTTTCTTTTCCTTTTCCTTTTCCTTTTGTTTTGTTTTATTTTTTGTACCATGACTTGGTCAAAAGAAGGGAATATTACACCCAATCATTTCCTTTTGTCGGAACCATCTAGATAAGATCACGTTTACCTGTTCATTTGTATTCGTCGAATCATTTTATAATTGTCTTGTAACTCAGAGAGAGTGTTAGTGCCAATTCGAGAGTGAAGAACGTATTTGATGTATTGGACAAAAAGCATGACGACAATACACTGAGAAGCAAGCCTATCATAGATAAGAGATTTTGAAACTCATTCATAAAGTCAATTCGGAATGCAGGTTAAGGGGGAGTGTGATTGGTCGATTACATTACATGAAGTGTGTAATGGACACATGCTTAAATGAACTAAAACATTTTGAGTAACTCTCGTTTTCATTTAATGGAAGAAATCTCCATTAGTTTGATGTTTCATGTTCCAACACGCTTGTATTTGGTGTTTTCTGATAATATTTTTAGTAAATATACGTCTCAATTTTGAGTCTGTAAAAGAAATGGACTCGATATGTGGTGATCTAACCAGTATAAGAAAAGTCCAAAGTGTTGTTGTCCAAACCTGAAGGAGGCAAAAATTACCAAACAAATTACGTGTTTAAGTTGTATTCTTATTTTTAGTTGGCAAAGGATTTTACAATATGTTGCCGTTCATCCTTTTTTATATTGGTGTGTCTAGTTAGACTTTTATTTGTTGCTTTTTGTTTAATTTAAATCTTGTGACATACGCGCTCTCACTTTTTTTTTTTTAATGAACACTTGAAACTTTAACAATATTCAATATGTTAGACATAGATTTACTTATCTTTTCCTTATATTTTTAAAATTTGGGTAGCAATTTAGATTTTGATGGGAAACAAAATTTTGATGAGACAACAAATTTTTTTTTTTTCAATTCTTTTAAGCATTTACAATTAATAGAATTATGAAAAGGAACAGAAAGACAAAGTCGGAGCATGTTACACGTGAACTTTCTTGGAATTGCAAAGCCATATGATGGTCCAAGGCATCATTGGCAATGCAATGAGTCGTATATGTTGGATAAGTCCAATTTTCGAACAGGATAGCGACTTCATCGAAGTCATCGGCTTTAAGAGGTATGCCTTGCCCAGTGGGACCATTGTGTCGATTCTCTCTTCTAATTACCTATGTAACCGTCAACGAAACTTTTCCATAAGCTTTTTAATTTCTTACAATTGTGTTCTCTTTTCTATTCTTCCTTTACTTTATTTTTGTTTCTGAGGCCATGGTGGGCATGGCATATATGCTTGCCCGGCCCACTATGTCTGGCAACGTAGGTAACCAATATTAACCGAAATGCATGATGATATAATGATGACATTGATTGGCGTGAGACACACCTATGATTGAAGACAAACATGATTTTCCTGAGTGTCCTTATTTCAGTGGAGGTTAGCATACTTCGGAAGGTGGAGTTTTGAAGTTCGTTTGATGTGCTTGATTGATAATGAGAAGGGTCGAACATAGTGGCCTATATTCACTTCAAGGGAAGATGATCACAGATTTTTGTCGCTGAGACATTGGATTCATTTTTTCGAGAATCAAAATTGTGACATACAAAATTAGGGGCATATTTGCGAGAAGATTCCCAACAAATGCGCTTAGTACGACAAATTATTAGGTGAATAAATCCCTGTTGAAAATGAGTGGATGCTTCTTAAAGCTAACATTGCTAATTGTTTTGTTCTTATATTATTTGACTATCCATGTTGTATTTGAGAAAGTGATGGCAAGCTCAATGGGAGGGTAGGAAAGTATGTATTCTTAGGTTATGCATAAGTGGTGATGCCTAAAATTACCTCACCTATTGCCAGTAGAGAAATTAAATTGGATAAGTCTTTAATATTTTGTGTAGGAGTGGTTGTGGCAAAATTCAGGATAATTGTCCATAAATAAACTTATTGTATGACAACTAATTCGGTCCTAAATCTTTTCGATTTATTCAATTTAGTTTTGAACCTTTTAACAATTTGTTAATATAATCATTCCGATTAATTTTGATAGAAAATTGATAGCATGGATGCTAGCTATCCTACATGACACATCTAACGTAGTGTAGACAATTTTACAAACTTCTAATGAACTTTCTGTTTATTTATTTATTTATTTTTATTTATTATTTATTATTTATTATTTTTAAAATTTTTCTCATGTCTCTCCTTTTCTTTCTTATCCTTTTTTTTTTTTTTTTTTTCTTTTTACCCAATGGACTGGTGGGGTTGTTGAAGCCTCAGCAATTGCTGCCCTCACAGGTGGTGAGCAAGGGCTTTCGTGGCCCTTGCCACTAAGGTTTCTCTATTCCCTAGAACAGGTTTGGAACAGAAATCCGTTTGGTAATGTAATTTGATTTTTTCTATTTCTAGAACATATTTCTATTGGGAGAATTACCAAAAAAGTCCTAAACCTATTGCAATTGTGCCAATTCAGTCCTAAACCTTTTTTTTTTTTTTTTTGCCAATTCAGTCCTAAACCTTTTATATTTTTGCCAGTTCAGTCCTTCCGGCAATCTTCAATTGGAATAATCTGATGTGGAATCCCAATCAGCGTCGGCCGGCGTTGCCGGCGCTGACATGGACGCCAGAGATGCAAAACGGCGCGTTTTGCTTATAAAAAAAAAAAATCGAAAAACGTTGCTTTCTCATCATTGTTCTCCAAAGCAAAACGTTGCCGGCACTGAGGAACCCTAGTACGAGATCTTCCCCAGATTGAGCGTTGCTTTCTTCTTTAGATATCAAAATTTTTGCCCCAAATTCAGTCCACGCTTTCTAAGCATTGTTCTCCTCATGGACATCAAGAACCCTATTCTCCCCTAAATCGAATTTGCCCAACCGAAAGAGCCCAAAAATCTCGCAGATTTTGTCTAGATTCCTCATGCCAAATCATTCTTTTGTTGTCGCATTCATTGATCGAGCGCCTTTTGCCCGACACTTTTGCTCATCCATCACAATCGTAGACACACCCGTATTGTGAAGACTCGATTCGGCCACAACCCCGCTGCGACCCGACTCGCCCATCACAAATCGCAGCGAACACGAGGAGGAGTTGTGGTCCCGGTTCAGTTTTGTTGTTGACGAGTGTTGAGCGAACACGACAATAGCGAAAAATAGTCAAAAGGTATGTTGCGGTGGTCCCAAACTTATTGCGTTCTCCTCGTCTTATTTTATATTATCAATTTGCGTTAGTTTTTTTTGGCGTGTATTGTCGTTGACGAGTCTTTCCAATTGAATTCTTTCTCCCTCGACCTGCTTCGAACCATATCATGTGAAAATTCAAGTCCTTTAGACCAGCTGCAACCACTTTTCTTCCTGGTTGTTGGACTTGCAAGCGTAATAGAACATCATAAAGATCTAGAAGTCGATGATTCTCTGAGCAGCCCAGTTTTCCAATAGTCTCTAGCACTAATTACAGAGAAATTAGTTAAATTCTCAACTGTACCAAACCTCTAGGTGTGATTGCCTGGAGCAGAACCATTGAGATTTATATACATAACACTTATGCGTGGAAACTATTTCCTCAATGGTCCCGCTTCCACCTGTCCAACAAACCTCTTGATTTTCCTTAGTACTCTTCCATGTTTTCAAGGTTCTCCTCTCGTCCTTTCTAGCCATATATGGTTCCTCCGGAGAAGAGATCAAAGATTGATTTCGCTTCTTCCTATCAGATGTACTCATAAGATATGGCATTAACAGCTGAGACTCTATTGTAGTTCAACCCACCAACAGACTGCCTCTTCCATGCGTAACATACCTTTTGTCCTTTGAGGTGCTGGAGAACAGATGGATTTTTTAAATGAGAATTTGTCAATTGAATAACTTTGTAAAGTAAGTTTTGGCCTTTGGATTCTTTAAATGAGAATATATAATAAAAGGTATTAGGAGAATACAGTGAGATTGAGATGATTCAAAACTTATGCTCAAGTCAAAATTTCCATTATGTGGCTATGTTTTTACATACATTACGTTTTCTATGTAGGGGTGATATGAGCGACAAGTTAGCTTGGGTGTGCCTTTTCCATGGTGGAAATTTTTACCGTCGCCCGATGCTTGAATATGTTGGGGGCAAGACTGATTTAATAAAAGTCGATATTAGTTCACCAAGCTACGAAAGCTTCATCAGAGATATTGAGAAAGTGGTAAATACTAAATTTGAGAAGCTTTATTTTAAATTTCCTGGAAAGTCTCTAGAAGATGGGTTGAGATATATATGGGATGAGAGTAATGTTGTCGATCTATTGTTTAGCTATTTGTATCGAGGGGTAATTGAGGTATATGGAGAAAATTTTGTAGCCGATGAGGCAGATGAGGGTGATGGTCAGGTTGCCATTGAGGGTGAGGGTGAGGATGTTGGGCAGGGTGAGGGGGTCGCTCATGGGGTTGGTGAGAGTGCTCAAGATGAAGTTGGTTTAGCTAATGAGACAGTTGTTGAGCACTTGGGTAGTTTAGATCCTGATAACGCAATTGATGAAGGTGATTATACTGACATAGAGGATGATATTATGAATGACGATGACGATGAGATAGACTTTCTTGGTGATGTAAGATTTTTCACTGATGATGATCGTGATGATGAGGAGCTTTTGGAAGCAAGGAAGAACATGATGGAGTTTTGTGGGAGGTTCACAAAGGATCTTATTTTAGGGGAACCATCCGAAGCATTGGTACCATCCTAACCATTGGATGTGGATAACGCGGTTGATCTCGTAGCTGGTTACGAGATAGAGTACTATGAAACAGATGCAAATGAGAGTTTAGGGTCTGATGCAGAAGTAGGAGATGATGATTTTACTAAGAGAATGAGTAGGTTTCCAAGATATGATCCTAATTGTGTTGTGCCTGGATTTACTGTGGCTATGGCATTTGATACTAGTCGGCAATTTAAAGATGCTTTGATAAAGTACTCAGTGGCTGAGCGTAGAGAGATCAAATTTATAAAGAATAAGAAAAAGGTTGTTAGAGCAAAATGTGCTAACGAAAGTTGTCCCTGGAAGATTTCTGGATCTATTGATGCTCGTAGTGGATCATTTCACGTGAAGACCTATCATTTGGAGCATACATGTAGTATTAGCTTCAAAAATAGGAGAGTGACAAGTTCTTGGTTGGCAAATCACTATCTTCCTACAATAAGAGCAATGCCAACTATTAAAACTATTGCTTTCAAGGAGCTAATCAAGGAACAATTGGGTTTAGATGTTAGTATAGTTCAATGTACAAAGGCCAAATTGCATGCTTATAAAGTGTTGATGGAGAATTATAAGAAAGAATATGCAAAGTTGTGAGATTATGCAGAGGAGCTTAGAGAGAGAAATCCTGGGAGTACCATTACAGAAGGTGGAAAAACCCGATATGCAATCTAAGGCATTGTTTGAAAGAATGTACATATGTTTTGCTGCTTGTAAGAAAGGCTTCCTTGGTGGATGTAGGAAAGTTGTGGGGTTAGACGGTTGTTTCTTGAAGGGAATTTGTCAAGGTTAGATTTTGTGTGCTATTGGAAGGGATGCAAACGATCAAATGTTCCCAATTGCTTGGGTGGTTGTCAAGGTTGAAAGTAGTGATACTTGGATGTGGTTCTTAACAAACTTGATGTATGATCTTAACATTTTGACCACGTACGGACGAGGCTGGGTCATTATTAGTGACAAACAAAATGTAAGTTTCTTATTTAATTTTTAGTTGCTATGCCTTTTAGATAGTTGTATTTGTAACATATGATTTATATTGCACTCATCTTTTGTAGGGACTTTTACAAGTTGTGGCTGCGTTATTGCCTACAGTTGAGCATAGGATGTGTGCTAGACACATCTATGCCAATTGGGGTAAGAAATATAAGGGGATATAGATGCAAAGGCTATTTTGGCAGTGTACTAAGAGCAGTACTATGCCAGAGTATGACCAACATTCTCAGGCCTTAAAGAAAATTAGTCCAGCTGCATATCATGACTTGGTTCAAATAGAGCCAAAGCACTGGTCTCGGGCTTTCTTCACCACTGATGTAAAATGTGACATTGTTGACAACAACTTATGTGAGGCATTTAATGGAAGAATTATACATGCTAGATGTAAGTCCATTTATAGTACGCTAGAAGAAATACGGATAATGATAATGACAAGAATGCATACACAGAGGGATGCATGTGCTAGGTGGAAAAAGAACTGTAGTCCAAGAATCTTAAGAAAGTTAGAAGAAAATAGAGTTTTTGTGATATATTGCCAAGTGATATGGAATGGTGATATTGGATATGAGGTGATGGATAAGGGTAACAAGTACGTGGTAGATGTGTTGAAGAGAGAGTGCTCTTATAGAAAATGGCAGCTCATTGGCATCCCTTGTCCACATGCTATTTCTGCTATAAATCATAGGCAAGAGGATATGTATGACTATATTGATGACTGTTATAAGAAGGCCAAGTTTTTAGCTGCATATGAGAACATGATGATGCCAATTCAAGGAGAGAAATTTTGGAAAAAGACTAATAAGGAGCCACCGGAACCATTGCCAGCTAGGGTGAAGCCCGGTAGACGTAAACAGAAAAGGTTAAGAGAGGAAGGTGAGGTGGCAAGTGGAACTAAAATGTCTAGGATAGGAATGAAGATGACATGTCGAACTTGCTCGAGGCCAGGACACAATAGTTCGACATGTCCAATTAAGAAGACCGGGTTTACATCATCACAAAAACAATTTTCAAGGCGAAAAATTTCGGTTAGTTCTTCCATTTCCATTATGTCTTGGTCTCTTGTGGGCATAAGCTGAATCATGAGTACTATAATTATGTGATAGCTTAACATTCCTAATTTTTAAGTGTTGTGTAGGTTCATAAACGTACCCACAAAGGTGCTGGTGGTAGTGGTGGCTCTACCAAGGTGAATCCTTATGTTCATGGGACGGTAGGTAGTATTTTATTAGAAATTTAATTTATACTAGTAAAGTTTTCATAAACATAAAACGAATATACACTTTGCAATTTCAGAGACATACCTGCAAAGGTGCAAGTAGTAGTGGTGGTTCTACCGATGTGAATCCTTCTGTTCATGAAACGGTAAGTAGTGTTTTTTTAGAAACTTAGTTTATACTAGCAAAGTTTCATAAATATAAAATGAATATATATTTCGTAGGTTTAGAGATGTACAAGCAAATGTGCAAGTGCAAGTGGTGGTGGTCTTACCAATGTGAATCCTCTTGTTTATGGGACAATATGCAAAAGTACCAAAAGTTGCACGAAGAGCCAAAGTAACAAGATGTGGGTTTAGTGATGACACAGTGGTCCTGTTTATCTTTCTTTGTCCATTTTTTTTTTTCGGTGGAGATAGGTTCAATGAAGTGGTGATCCATTTTGTCTTTTTAATCAATGATGAGATCCGTGAAGTAGTATTTGTGGCTGTAATTTTTGGGTCTATCTTAGATGGCGGTTTGTATAGAGTTGGGATCAGTGATGAACTATGCTCATGAACCATCTCTTATGCAATACAATGGGGTTTATGGATCTATTATTTGTTTGTTTACTACATTGTGACCGTTTGTTATGAAGTAGTTAGATTATATTGCTTTTTTTTTTCCTGTCATATTTGGACACCTAATATCATCCCAACGGATCATAAAAACAAAAAAAATGACATATCTTTGATGTTGAGGTTGAGAAACAAATTGCATATAAAATAAAGGTGATTGCAAATAACTTGCACTTCATTCATGTTCATACTTCATGTCAACAAATATAAACCATACTAAAAACAAGTACTAAAATAGCATACATAATACATTCAATATTGACATTGCCTACGGCAAGCTCAGTACATCATTCGTCTTCAAATTTCCAAATAACATACCTCCTATAATTACAAAAAACACCCACGACACAACTAACATTGTCTTCAATGTCGAATTTTGTTTCTTTAGCTTTGTCACATCTTGGTTGACACATTTTAATTGTGCCTTAAGAGCTCTAACTTCACTGTCCATCGAACTACCCTCATCTTCATTATGTGTCAACACCGGTTTTCTTTCAAAATTGCTCCGGTGAAAATTTTGCGACACGCTTCTTGCCGATTGACTAATTTCTTCATCAACCCACATAAAAACCACAACTTTCTCCAATTCTATATTTTGGGCAACCATGATATCTTCTTCCTCGATTCTCTTTCATCCTTGCTATTTGTAGTGGACATTTCAAGCCATAATAACAAAACACATATATATTGTTGTTCTTCAAATTCCATGCCATCGATTGTGATGAATTTGTTGATGTCTTCATTGGTTGTGACAATTGTAGCGAAACTGTATTTATGCTGTCAAGGTCAATCTGAACATACCTAACCTGTAAACATGTAGTATAGTTCAAGCTTAACAGTAAAGTTCAATGGCAGCTATAAAATCACCGAAATCTCACACTGCAATAGCAATATCTACATTGTTATGTCTCTGCATTAAGATTTTGCAACAACAATGTAGTCACCTAAATGTGCATTAAGATTATATAATATTATCGAATTGCATTCTCTTTACAATCATGTAAGTCTCATACTACCGCAACATTATCTACATTGCTATATCTCTGCATTAAGATTCTACAACAGAACTTCGACAACATCAACAGTATCTACATTGCCTAACCTATAATTCCCTAATGCACTCTACAATTTCTTCATCAACACATTTACATTGCCAGATCATCCAGTTCTCATGGAGAATAAAAAATACTCCAAAGCAAACTACAAATTGCATAATACAACAACCATAGCCAAGACCATCTGTAATAGAGTTAAACCTGCGCAAGCCTTGGTTGAAGCAATTTGGAACAAGGCCTTGGGCAATCTTACATTTTATCTTCGCACATTATCTTCAACATCTTTCTTGCGAATCTTGGCGAGCGTCGACCAAGCGTTTGGCAAATTTGGGCAAAAGCGTTGGGCAAGCGTGAAGCGAGAGTGCAGGGTGAGCGAGAGCGTCAGTGAATCTGGGCGAAGGCGTTGGGTAAGTGTCGAGCAAGAGCACGGGGGGAGCAAGTATCAGGCGAATCTAGATGAGCGTTGAGTGCGGGCGCAGGGCAAGCAATAGCGTTGGGCGAATCTAGGCGAGCATCAAGCCCGAGCGTGGGGCCACCAACACTGTTAGGCGAATCTAGGTGAGCGTTGAGCGTGGGCGCAGGGCAAGCAACAGCGTTGGGCAAATCTGGGCAAACGTCAAGCCCGAGCGCAGGGCCAACAACACTGTCAAGCGAATCTGGGTGAGCGTTGAGCGCGGATGCAAGGCAAGCAACGGCGTTGGGCGAATCTGGGCGAGCATCAAGCCCGAGCGAGGGGCCAGCAACACTGTTAGGCAAATCTGGGTGAAGGCGTTGCGCAAGGCGAGTGAGTGTCGATTGAGAATAAACTCTGATTTGGGGCAAAATTTTTTATATCCAAAGAAGAAAGCAACGCTCAATTTGGGGAAGATCTCATACTAGGGTTTCTCACGTTAATTTTGGGAAAGAAGAAGAAAGATGACGCTGTTTGTGGCTTTTTCGATTTTTTTTTTTTTTTTATAAGCAAAACGTCGCCATTTTGCATCTTCGGCGTCCATGTAAGCGTCAGCAACGCTGGTCGGCGCTGATTGGGATTCCACATTAGATTATTCCAATTGAAGATTGCCGGAAGGACTGAATTGGCAAAAATATAAAAGGTTTAGGACTGAATTGGCAAAAAAAAAAAGGTTTAGGACTGAATTGGCACAATTGCAATAGGTTTAGGACTTTTTGGTAATTCTCCCGATTTCTATTCCGAAATAGATTTGAAGAAGAAATCAAAAGCTAAAATTTTTAACTTCTCAATTTCTGAAATAGAAATTGAGAAATCAATTTCTAAAATAGAAATTGAGAAATCAATTTCTGGCCAGAAATCAATTTTTGTTCTAGAAATTTTGTCATGCAATAGATCTGGAGAGGCAAGGGCTGCAACACCCTCGCCTAGTGCTAATTGCGACAACCCTCTCCCACGGCCGATTAGGGCCTCGTAACCTCGCCTGTGGCCAGCGATGGTTGTCCCTTTGGTGAAGAAGAGTGGTGAAAAATAAAAAGAAAATAAAATAAAATAAAAAAGAAAAAAGTTAAAAAGTTATAGAAAATTCAGAATTTTCTTTTAAAAAATTGCAAAGATTATCCACATCAACGCCGATCATATTGCATAAGAAAACCGGCGTCCACGTTATCGATTTCCAATTTAAATTGGTCGGAAGGAACAATTGACAAATCGTCAAAAAATTTAGAATTAAGTTAGTTTGATTGAGATGTTTAAAACTAAATTAGCTACCATACAATAATTTTAGGACTTTTTGGACAATTTTCTTAGTATTATTCATACGAATCTTGACGTTGTTCAACTCAAGGTGGAGTTGTAACTAGTATCCTAAGGTAGTTGGTACTAGCATGAACGTTGGCGATAGTGAGTTGGAGCTTGTATAGTCGTGGGTTGCTGTAATTGCTGAGTTTGTAGGATGCGAATTCTCTCTCTTGACAGGTATTGATAACTATGGTTTTTCTTTATCTATTGTAGATAATATTTTGTTTGAAGTCCTCGTAAAGAAGCCAAAATTGTAGGGACGACGTCCACAATTAGATTTCACGATGGGGGATTTAGTTTCAACAAATCTCGCAATATTATTTAAATTATTTTATGGGTAATTACAGTTCAAGTAAATTGAAGGATGTAACATTTGTTGAATCCTTTAAGTGGTATAGTTTTAATGAATGCCTTAAGCGGTATAGTTTTGTCGCGACCAATTTTTTTGGGTGTGAATCACCTAGGGTTTGGCTAATGGATTGTTAAGCCTAGACTTAACTCGGGCTCTCCCAAGCCCATACCAATTCGCGACTTAGGTTCAAGTTCTTAACATGCAAATGATTTTTAATTAGGAGTCGCCACTAATCTATTTTTGGTGGGTTTATTAGAAACCCAAGTAAAGCAATGGGAGGTTTACTTTACTCCTACGAACCAGAGACTATGGGAACAGGGACTTGGTTACATTAGATTTCTCTAATGCTCTTTCGGTACCATTCTTTATTTTTTAAAAATAATTTCAAATGCAGCTTGGATTAATTTTAAATCTATTTCCCTAACATGTGAGGTGATCATGCGAGTGCGCAAACCACCAATTTAATACTAAGATAAACAATGAATAAATTGCAAAAACTTACCTTAAAGCAACGAAAGCATTTGCAATGTTAAATTAAAATCCACATTAACAACCCTACATGTGGTTTCTAATTAACATGCAATTGTTGTTTTTGTTTTCACTTAATTAATGAAAATCATGCAATATGCAATGCAATATTAACTAAATGACCTAATTCTAATGACATGTAATTTCTAATTAAATGGGCCTAGCAAAAATATTAAATGGCATGCATCTCAATGAATTTAACCCTAATGACGTGCATATGATATTTTTCTTTTTCCTAAAAGAATGCATTCTATCCTAAATAATGAAACTAATTTAGCCTAAGGCATTTTTTTTGTATTTTTTATGAAATTCGAAATTAGAAAAATGTGAAAATTATCTAATTAGATTAAGATCCTATTCAATTTGTATTAGGAATTAAGTTGAGCTAAATCCTAATTTAAACTAGAATATTGTCTTAACCCAAATTATCCTAAAATGCAATCTATTTAAGAAAATGCCTAAACTTATAATAAATTAAGAAAAATATTATCTAAAATTAAACTAAGTGCAATTTAACCCTAATATGCAATGACGTGCAAAATATGCCCCCTAATTCTACATGACATATGCATAATGATTTTTTTTTTTTTTCCTTTTTCCAAAATTAAAATTTAACATGCAATTCAAATAACAATGAGACTAGCATCCTAAATGAATGTACTTTCTTTTTGTTTTCTTTTTCATGATTCAAAACAAAATTCCTATTCTAAATATGCAAGACAATAAAAACAAACCTAATCCTAATTCAACATTTTTTGGATTTTTCTTTTTATTTCCTTTTTAATTTCAAAATTAACAATTGCCAAATAATTAAACATGCAATTTAAGTTAGAAAACTAGCAACCTAAATTAATTGATTTGATTTTTTTATTTTTTATTTTTTTATTTTTTATTTTTATTTCGAAAATTCATGATAAATAGAATGTTCAACCTAAATATGCAAATAACCCTAAAACATGCAATATCCCAATTCAGGCGTATCTCAAGATAAATAAAAACAATCAAGTTCATTCAAAATTACCCCAAAAAGGATATCACATATCATTCAAATCAAGGGATAATATTTCGCTAGTAAAATCGATAAATTGATCTTAAGCCTTAAAGATCAACATATCAATTTTATTCCCACTTAATTAATTATTTCATCTAAAGCCTTATAGATGAAATAAAAAACCTTGGCACGGTTGCGAATTAGGTAATACATTGAGATTTTCAATTATGCATAGATAGACATTCCAACCAAAGAAAACAACATATAAAAAAATAATAATAAACAAACAAATAAATAAAAACCTAAACTTGCCTAATAAAGTAAAGTAAAAATACCTAATTTAATTTTTTTCTTTGTTTTTTAAAAAGGAAAAGCTTGGCCGGTTCGGAGGTCCGACGAGGGAGAGCTCGTCGGCTAGGGTTCCGGCGAGGGAGGCGAGGGGTGGCATGTCGGCGGCGTGGCATCGAGGCGGCGTCATGCAGAGGGGGGACTCTGGCGCGGCGACGGCTGGGCAGTAGGGAGCTCAGCTACCGGCGTTGGCGAAGGAGGTAGCGTTGGCGTTGGATTGGAACGAGGGAACTGGCGGGCGGCGGGACTCCGGTGCTATCAATCGGCAATCAGGGCGGTACGGCGGCGTCGGATCGGAACAAAGCTGCTGCGGGGCCTCAGATCTGCAGGCGGAGAGGCCCCGGCGTTTGGATCACGAATTTGCAGCGGTAGCGGCTTCACGAGTGAATTGGGGACGAGCGACGCAAGGCGGCAGCGCATGGGGGCGAGGCGACGGCAGGACGACACAGGGCGGTGGTGCGGGAGAAGTGAGACGGCAACATGTCGGGGTGACGCAAGCGGGCGGCGCGGGTGGAGGCCAACCGAGCATGGCGCCGGCGTGGGCAAGGGTTCACCCGCGAAGAAGATGAACAGTGTGGGATTTTTTATTTTTTTTTATGACTCGACGCCGTACACTCTCTTTTTCGAAATTCTACTCTAAGACAATCAACCTTTCACCTATTTTGCTCTCAAAATTTGCCGACCCCTTTTCTGTACCCTATCACACTTTTTATAGGGTAAAAAATTGAATCCTCATTGCATATTTCGTTTCCAATTTTGCTCGTGCAATATTCTCTTTTGCATGCTCTGCATATTCCATCCCTAAAAAAAAATTTCCTTTCCGCTCAAAATACACCCCATAGTGTATATTACTTGAATATGTGAAAAATCTGAACAGGATATGTGAAAAAATCCTCCCTTTACTGGCGGCCTAAAATAAAAATAAAACAAAAGTGAAAATAAAATGTTTCTAAACTATATGCCATGTGTGTTTTTTTATTTAATTTAGCAAAAATCAATCCAAAAAATTTAGGTGTCAACAGCTGCCCCTCTTTGAAGGTGAGCTCGAAGAGGTTGCATTCAAAGACAAATTGAGACCTATATTTTGACTATGCATATGCAATGAATGATTTTTTTTGTTGGAAAATAAATTCCATTTTTAATGCAATTTATATGATGCATGGAAATGCTAATGCAAATGATAAATGAACCTACCTGGAATAACCTACCTTCAAGGAGGATAGAGTAATTCGAGATAGTTGGTGTTACATGCCTAGGACCCGTATCATTCTACGGTCGCGTAGAATAGTAACATGACTTTACAAAGAGACTCTTTCCCAGGACCTGTACCATTCTACGGTCGCCCAGTATGACAGTGTATGGTTGTGTCTAGGACCCGTACCATTCTACGGTTGCCTGAATAAGGAATAGGTGCTGTCGAGGACCCGTACCATTCTACGGTCACCAGAATGGGGAAATTGCTTTTCCAGGACCCGTACCATTCTACGGTCACCTGAATGGGAAAATTGCTTTTCCAGGACCCGTACCATTCTACGATCGCCTGTTAGAACAATAAATGTTGTTTAGGACCCGTATCATTCTACGGTCGCCTAAACGGAGATCTTGCTTGGCTAGGACTCGAACCATTCTTCGGTCGCCTGGCGTTGCAACATAGATCATCTGACCAGGACCCGAACTGTTCTTCGATCGCCTTAATCAGACTAAATTTGGAGAAGAATCTTTGGGGAAAACTACATCGAGTGTCGGTGTAAAGGACTCTAGGCTACAAAAACACGCTAGGTCAATATAAATGGACACCGAGCTACTAAAGCATGCCGGGTCGATAAAGAGGGACTTTGGGCTACAAAAGCATGCTAGGTCAGGAACTAGACAGCTTGACCAAGTCAAGTGTCAATGCATTTGAGAGAGAATACATGCACAATGACAAATAATTAGAGTATGGGTAGAGATATACTTATCTGGTGATATCTCTGATGTCTCTTAGAATTTAGATATCCCGTGGAGGTCTTTCACCTCATGGTGGAGGTTTTTCATCTCCTAATATCATGAGACATTCTGAAAGGAACTTGAATTACCTGTCAGACATGATTTAGAGCAAAAGCTGATATACATTCATCAAAGAGATAGACAATCTGAGCTACTCTAGAATGCACATTTCAAAGTTCAGTGGGGCTTACATCCATTCAATCAAGGTTTATGCATAATGACTTTACCATATTTGCATCACCCAAATTTCCATAGGAGATAATTGTCGTTCAAGACAATGACATGGATTTCTTAAAAATGCTAAATGAGAGACTTTCAGTTAGAAAGGACTTTCACTAACTCTCATTCAGAAGGATTATTTTAGGAGAACCACTCAATCTCACCATCATCATATCAACAAGGGTTCGAGTATTCTCGCAATCAGTACGATCTTACCAATTTAAGAGGTCTTTAATAGGGACCGTAATGTGGGCTCGGTCAACGGCTTAACAAAGGGGACTCTTTGAGTCAAGGCAATTGAAAGAGCAATTTTGTAATCATCTTCGGGTTTACAAGTCAAGAACCCTGCAAAATGAGAAAGAAATAGTCTTGCTCGCACTTCTTCGAGCGATACTTATAAACATATGAATTACCATGTTAGTTCAACTGCCATAATCAGAAGAGACTTTGCAAGGGACATAACATAGGCCGGGTTTATGGGTTGAGAAACGAAAGGATCATTAGGCTCAAAATATGTGTGAATGGTGAGAGTTGGTGATCATCTTGGCATTGCCATCAGTTTTCTTTTTCATCACCGGGGATTGTTTTCATGAAATGCCCCATTGATTGTAAAAACTCAGCTTTTGAGTTCTTTGAGTATTGCTCAATCGGGATTCAATTCTTGCAATTGACAGTCACTTTATCTTGACTCTTTTTTTTTTTTCATCTATGGGCATTGGTCTTGCTTTTACCAGGCACACCGCTTTTTCATGCCCCTAGTCCTTATTCATTTTTTTTTTACTTTTTTTTTTCATGGACATTGGCCTTGCTTTTACCAGGCACACTGCTTTTTCATGCCCATTAGTTCTATTTTGAATTCAATTCTTGCGCACAATGCATGCGTCAAGCAATTACACTTTGAATGATACTCGAACTTTCATCTACCTTTTGCCTTGCCCCAGTGTGGGGGATGATCACCAACTGGGTTTAAAGAAATGAAATTGCAGGCTCAACTAGGCTATGCAAAGGATATAAGTGTATAGGATAGTGAAAGAAATGCTCTTCGTCATCCTAAGGCACTTAAATTACCACATGAATTCAACGTAATAGCATGACTAAAAGATTGATGCAAGTGAGAGCAAGAAAATTTCAATCAATTTTCTTCACCTTATGGTGCAGTCTTTCCCTCCAATTTGCCCCGATGTGGGGTGGTTCTTGACAGGGGTAATTTGAAAGAATTTCCACAAGTGTATGTGGCTCAAAGAGGTTAAGCAATGGATCACCTGTAGTGTTTGGGATAGAGAAATGAATTGCCTCTCATCATTTTGGTTATCGTACCTTTCGCGAGAGAACTCTTTACCTTGCAGATATGAAATTTCCTACACTCATCTCACAAGTGTATAAGTAAGGGATTGTGTATAGGATAGGGCTTGCCTTTCATCATCCTGATATGTCTCATTCAGCATTCTTAAGCATTGATGTCACTCAATTGAGTTGTCTATCTTGACAAATCTCCACATGAAATTGGTGAGTTAAATCAATATGAAAATTCTCTTTTCAAAAGAGTCCAACAACTTTAAGCATGAAAAGCTTTTGTAACTTCAAAACAAACAATTTATCGCACTCAAAACATGATTTTATGCATTCATTTAGGGGATTGCTCCACAAAGGGACTGTTTCAGCAATGGATGTCCTTGGATTACCTCTATTAATCAAAAGTGAAAATCTGCTTTTGCCCCTGCACAAGAGAATGTGCATGAATATGATACTATGCAACATCAAAGTAAATGCACATGGAATATCCATTTTGGTTTGAGTGGAGATTTTGTCTCAGTCGGGTCACTACCAAAATCTGTCATGCCCCCAATTTGTCATCTGCAAGGAAAAGAATAGAGTGTCATCTCCCAAAATTAATTATGTTCAAGGATGAGATGTACCTCTTCCACCAAAGATGGATGGTCCTCTTTTTACTTGCCCCTCATTTCATTTTAGAAATGTGTTATCAACCTTGTTGAGCAATAGTTGCGTCAATTGATCTATCATTGCAACCTAATGTGCTTTTTCCAGATGCTTCCTCATCAATAATGTTCTGAAACATGAAGTAAATGAGTTAGAAAATTAGACATGGCTAACCTAATGCATGCTTTTGGAAATGGCTTGAAAAATGATTTGTTTTTTTTGAGATTTTTTTGGATGAGGAAGCATGAAGAAGCCCAGTCCTCAGAATTCTCCTTGGATGATATTTTCTTTTCATTGTTGGATATCGTCACCGGACTGGTTTGGTGTACCTCATCATGCCCTCAAAATAAAACTTGTCATTTTATTAATATTCATCAATCAATTACATTTATTGAATGGAAATGCAATTTTCAAGCCCTACAAAGAAAACGAAAAAGAAGAAATAAAAAACAAGCCCTAGAAAGTGATAAAAATTCCCACGTAGGGGAATGTGAGAAAGCAGTAAATGAGTTACTCTTGTGGGCCAGAGCCCATCTCCTCTGGAGGTCCTTCGTCAATGGTTCCTATGGAGACGTCATTGAAGAGACTTATGATTCCTTCTAATGCATCATCTAGGTTCTCTGTCTCCGGGGGTGTCGGATTATCCATGCCACCCCATCCATCTGGGACAATGCTACGGGGATCAATGTAGAAACTGGGAGGAGCAGAATGCTTCACCAGATAGTCAAATTTTCCACTTGGTTGCCCCAGGGTGTCCATTACTTCATCCTGCATCATTATTGGAGGATCAGGGAATGTCTCGCGAATGCTCGGTGGTGGTGGGTTTTGCCTTTCTCGCCCTTGATCAGGTGGCGGGTTCCGCCTTTCCTGTCTTTGTCCTCCAGAACTTTCCCCATCTCTTGCAACAGCATGGGACCTCTGAAGGGCTTTATTGGGACTTCGAATACCCTGACCATTTCTTCCAAGGCCACTACCAAAACCATTCCCAACCATCACCCTTCTTATCATAAGGGCAGCATTTGAAACTTCAGGAGTGGGTGGTGATGAGTCTCGAGATACATGTATGGTGGACACCAACTCAAATGAGTGGTAACTCAATTCGAATTCAACGTCTGGTTCCAGGATAACATTGACCGTACCCTCATGTTCTGGTAGCGGATTCTTCTGGACGTTCGGCAGAGCAGTTTGAAATGACAAGGCCTTCGTGTCCAAGAGGTTTTGGATCTTATGCTTGAGAGTGAAACATTCATAAGTTGAATGCCCCAGTTCGCCGCTATGGTAGTCACACTTTGTCATCGGGTCATAACCTCGAATGCTTTCACGGTTGGGACGCTTCGGTTCACTAGTAAGCAAACCTTTCTTTCTTAGGATTACCAACACTTGGGATGGAGATCCAGGTAGAGGGGTGAACTGTCTTCTTGCTTGGGTAGCTTGTTGTTGCCTTTGATTCATCTGGATAGCTGGGGCACGATTGGTACTTTCTTGGCTATAAGCCATATTCACGTCTTCAGCAGCTTCTTTCTCTTTCTCGGCAGAGAATCTTCTATTCGATGGTTCAGTAAACCATCCTTCCCTTATCCCAATCTCGATTTGTTCTCCCATGGGAATAAGCTGATTGAAGTTTTCAACATACGTGCTAGCCATTCGGTTACGGAACTCAGACGGGAGGGTTTTGATAAACAATTTCATCAACTCCTTGTCGGTACGCTCAGGAGTGATTTGAGCTGCCAGATTTCGCCATCTCACGGCATACTCTTTGAACGATTCATTTCTCTTTTTCTCCATCCTCTCAAGATCCTCTCGGGAAGGTGCAATATCCATGTTGAACTTGTATTGCTTGAGAAATGCATCGGTCACTTCATTCCAAGTGTCGAGAAGGTTCACATTCTTCATGACATACTAGTTCAGTGCAGGTCCAGTCAAACTCGCATGGAATGATTGGATCATGAGGGGCTCGTTCTTGACATATTGGGCCATACGCACGTGGTACATCTGCAGATGAGCTTTTGGGCAGGAAGTACCATCGTACTTTTCAAAATCTGACATTTTGAACTTCTTTGGCATCTTGACCTTCTCATACACAGATAGGTCGAACGGGAGTGAATTTTGCGACTCTTGCAGTTGTTTCAATTTTTCCTCCAGCTTTGTGAAGCGTTCATCATGCTTCGCCTTAGGGATGTTGTCAAGCTTAGCCTTTTGCACCTTGATCGGCGAAGGGTCATCTTCTAGGTCAGGGATATCGCCATCACCTATTTGGGCTTTGTTTGCCTGCTTCGGGACGAATATGGCTATAAGCCATATTCACGTCTTTAGCTGCATGGAGGCGGCTAACTGTTGGAGTTGATCTTCCATGGCGGACATGTGGTCGCGCATCTCATTTTGTCAGCCATTTTAGCCCTTGACCGTGTAATAATAGGCGAGCGTGGCAGATCCGTTATCACCTAATTCAATTAAATGAAAATATATAAGTATGAGGTGCAAATAGAGAATCAATCCATGATAATGATCTATCAACTTTTTTCATCATCATTTCATTTTTTTTGACAAGTTCTTACAAGAAGGGGATTTCCTAAAGAGAGTTTAAAAAATAAACACCCTAGCAAGATCAAATTTCCTAGACACGAATTGAAAACAAATTCTCCAAGGTTTTTTATTTTCAAATGATTCATTGCATTGCAATTTCCTCATTTCATTTCTAATTGACAAATGAATTAAATCAATGATTGACCTAGATTGTCATGGACGGACCAAAATTATGACAAAGTAAGTAAATTGCATAGTATAGAGGTAGAAGACTTACTTCATCAAGGAAAATCGATGGCAATCACATTGACATGCGCATGAGATGTGAGGTTCGATTTCTAACTAGAAAGGCTAATCAAGGTGGAATTAAAAGGGTGGGATGACTTAGTTGCAGCCTCGCATACTAAGTCAAGTCCTCCTAACTCCGGCTCAGTCAAGAATGATACTCCAATGCGACGCAGCCTCGCGGGCAGAGGTAAACATTCTTAACACCAAGAAAGAAACTTTTGGGATTGAGTTGGGCAACCTCTACTACGCGGCCTCGCGGTCGAAGTTGTATCCAACTCAATACCATCCTAAATATCCTAGTGCGGCCTAGGTCCGACAGCAGGTTGTGTGTGTAAAAGTGTAGTGCAAATGCAAGGCATGCATGACAATTTAATATCAAGCAACACTTCAACATGAAATTAAACCATACATTCCTTCACCTCCCTACAAAACAGAGGTTAGCAAACACTTCCCCTTATATCTCCCAATCTGCAAAAAACATTTAACACCTTACATGTTAGGGACGTACGTGGAATCCTCGCTGCCAAACAAAAACTTTTTTTCAAATAAAGAGAAAATTGGCCTAAGTTCACTAAGAGTTTTAACTCAAGTCCCCAGTGGAGTCGCCAAGCTGTCGCGATCAATTTTTTCGGGTGTGAACCACCTAGGGTTTGGCTAATGGATTATTCAGCCTAGACTTAACTCGAGCTCTCCCAAGTCCATACCAATTCGTGACTTAGGTTCAAGTTCTTAACATGCAAATGATTTTGAATTAGGAGTCACCACTAATCTATTTTTGGTGGGTCGATTAGAAACCCAAGTAAAGAAACGGGAGGTTTATTTTACTCTTACGAACCAGAGACTATGGGAACGGGGACTTGGTTACATTAGATTTCTCTAATGCCCTTTCGGTACCATTCTTTATTTTTAAAAATGCTTTCAAATGCAGCTTGGATTGATTTTAAATCTATTTCCCTAACATGTGAGGTGATCATGCGAGTGCACAAACCACAAATTTAATACTAAGATAAACAATGAATAAATTGCAAAAACTTACCTTAAAGCAACGAAAGCATCTGCAATGTTAAATTAAAATCCACATTAAAAACCCTAGATGTGGTTTCTAATTAACACGCAATTTTTGTTTTTGTTTTCACTTAATTAATGAAAATCATGCAATATGCAATGCAATATTAACTAAATGACCTAATTCTAATGACATGTAATTTCTAATTAAATGGGCCTAGCAAAAATATTAAATGGCATGCATCTCAATGAATTTAACCCTAATGACGTGCATATGATATTTTTCTTTTTCCTAAAAGAATGCATTCTATCCTAAATAATGAAACTAATTTAGTCTAAGGCATTTTTTTGTATTTTTTATGGAATTCGAAATTAGAAAAATATGAAAATTATCTAATTAGATTAAGATCCTCTTCAATTTGTATTAGGAATTAGATTGAGCTAAATCCTAATTTAAACTAGAATATTATCTTAACCCAAATTATCCTAAAATGCAATCTATTTAAGAAAATGCCTAAACTTATAATAAATTAAGAAAAATATTATCTAAAATTAAACTAAGTGCAATTTAACCCTAATATGCAATGACGTGCAAAATATGCCCCCTAATTCTACATGACATATGCATAATGATTTTTTTTTTTTTGCTTTTCCTTTTTTCCAAAATTAAAATTTAACATGCAATTCAAATAACAATGAGACTAGCATCCTAAATGAATGTACTTTCTTTTTGTTTTCTTTTTCATGATTCAAAACAAAATTCCTATTCTAAATATGCAAGACAATAAAAACAAACCTAATCCTAATTCAACATTTTTTGGATTTTTCTTTTTATTTCCTTTTTAATTTCAAAATTAATAATTGCCAAATAATTAAACATGCAATTTAAGTTAGAAAACTAGCAACCTAAATTAATTGATTTGATTTTTTTATTTTTTATTTTTTTATTTCGAAAATTCATGATAAATAGAATGTTCAACCTAAATATGCAAATAACCCTAAAACATGCAATATCCTAATTCAGGCGTATCTCAAGATAAATAAAAACAATCAAGTTCATTCAAAATTACCCCAAAAAGGATATCACATATCATTCAAATCAAGGGATAATATTTCGCTAGTAAAATCGATAAATTGATCTTAAGCCTTAAAGATCAAAATATCAATTTTATTCCCACTTGATTAATTATTTCATGTAAAGCCTTATAGATGAAATAAAAAACATTTGCGCGGTTGCGAATTAGGTAATACATTGAGATTTTCAATTATGCATAGATAGACATTCCAACCAAAGAAAACAACATATAAAGAAATAATAATAAACAAATAAATAAAAAAAAAAAAAACTAAACTTGCCTAATAAAGTAAAGTAAAAATACCTAATTTAATTTTTTTCTTTTTTCTTTTTTAAAAAAAAAAGAAAAGCTTGGCCGGTTCGGAGGTCCGACGAGGGAGAGCTCGTCGGCTAGGGTTCCGGTGAGGGAGGCATGGGCGGCACGTCGCGCAGAGGGGGGACTCCGGCGCGGCGACGGCTGGGCAGCAGGGAGCTCGGCTACCGGCATTGGCGAAGGAGGTAGCGTCGGCGTCGGATCGGAACGAGGAACCGGCGGGCGGCGGGACTCCGGTGTTGTCAATCGGCAATCGAGGCGGTACGGCGGCGTTGGATCGGAACAAAGTTGTTGCGGGGGCCTCGGATCTACTGGCGGAGAGGCCCCAGCGTCTGGATCACGAATTTGCAGCGGCGGCGCACGGGGGCGAGGCGACGGCAGGACGACTGAGCGCGGCGCGGGCGCGGGCAAGGGTTCACCCACGAAGAAGATGAACAGTGTCGATTTATATTTATATTTATATTTATATTTATATTTTATATTTTATATTTTTATTTTTATTTTTACGACTCAACGATGTACACTCTCTTTTTTGAAATTCTACTCTAAGACAATCAACCTTTCACCTATTTTGCTCTCAAAATTTGCCGACCCCTTTTCTGTACCCCATCACACTTTTTATAGGGTAAAAAAGTTGAATCCTCATTGCATATTTCGTTTCCAATTTTGCTTGTGCAATATTCTCTTTTGCATGCTCTGCATATTTCATCCCTAAAAAAAAATTTCCTTTCCGCTAAAAATACACCCCATAGTGTATATTACTTGAATATGTGAAAAATCTGAACAAGATATGTGAAAAAATCCTCCCTTTACCGGCGGCCTAAAATAAAAATAAAACAAAAATGAAAATAAAATGTTTCCAAACTATATGCCATGTGTGTTTTTTTATTTAATTTAGCAAAAATCAACCCCAAAAATTTAGGTGTCAACAATTTTTAATGGATGAGGTCCACATTTGTTGAATGCTTTAAGGATGTCACATTTGTTAGCAGTTAAAATTGACTTGTTTTAATGGTATAGTTTGTTGGTGAACCCGGGAAGCTTTCTTCAGTATTGTACTGATAATAGAGTTTCACAATGTCCATATTAAGTAAGACTGACAATTAAATTATGTACAACATTACTTTCCACATTACATGCTATTGAGTATACATGTTATTAAGTATATGAAAGGCCGCATCTATCCCTCAGTTTTTAATTTTATTAATGAAAACAGTAACTTAAGAAAATGACTTCCAGACATGTGATTAGAGGAAATAAATATTAATGTCCGAAAAGAGCCAATCTTCTCTGCAAATTTGACATTAGCAGGAAAAATCTCAACAAGTCAAAACGAAAGCTTACAAGATTTTTTTATTTTTATTTATTTATTTATTTATTTCAGGTAACAAACATTAATGGGAAATCATCCGACATCTACTTCAATCCGAAAAGAGAAAAACTTACAATAGATAAATATTAACACGTAGATTAAGATATAATTTTTCTATTTTTTTTGAAATTTAAATGATATTCTACACTACGATGGACAAATAAAAAAATTCATTTAGACTTTCATACTAAACAAGCAAACCTCACATGTACCTCGGGGGTTTAGCCATAAAGTGACATTTGTGCGCGCATGCAACTAGAGCGGCGGCACTTCTTGTGGGTCGTATGCGAGGTTCACGATGATTCCATCATATGCAGGAGTGTTCTCAAATTGTCATAATCTTGTATCAAGATCATAAATAATTCGTTTGTGAGATTGAGAAATTATATTGTTAGAAATTATGAAAGACGGATAAATTGCAATGCATGATAGTGACAAAGTGACAAGGTAAGACGAGACAATATTCTTATTTAGTGTCATTTGTAAAAATCATCACGGTTTTGTATGCATGCGTATGTCTTCCACATAATATAACGAGCGTTAAGGATTGAAAGATTTTCATAAGGAGTTAGAATTATTTGTTGGTTCTCATTGGTCACATTTCGTATGTCATTTCACGTAATGTGAAATTCGTGACAATTTAAGTCGAGGACAATCAAATCAATCGGAGAGAGTCTGAACAAAGACGAATGATCGAACAGGAACCAATGCCGTCACTTTTTTGCGTCTCTTAAAGTGCCACTACCGCCTCTCGATCGCCATTGAAGATATCTATGTTCTTGACATTTTTGCATGCCCGAGCTTTTTTTAATCATAGATGTGAAAGATTGAAAAGCCGAAGGGCGAGAAACACGACGGCCTGGACCATCCAGGACTCAGAGGCTGGATCGATGCCACATCCAAAAATCTCGAACGTTGCGTGAAAATGGTCATGTCATCTTCAACGTCCACGGTAGGGCCTCTTTATTTTATTTTTTAAAAAGTTTTATGTTCCTTAATGTTGACACCCAAGGTAGAAGTCAATGAATTTATTATTAGTATAGTCTGATAACATCAGTCACAATTGTTGGCACAAATTGAACATTGGGCCATGAATTTATTTTATGCTACGCTGCACGGGACTGAATTGCTACTTATCAATGCATGCTAGTAGTAAAATTACCTCCATGAGAATAAAAAGTATTTATGTTTATACAAGAAATATTTGCATTTGATATTTGGGAATCTTGAGATCACTTTAGACATAGAAGAGATAAAAATTAAATAAATGGAAAGGACCCCAATTAGACTAGACGGCTGCTTCATGGACTAATTGACAGTATAGCACTGTAGTAAAGACTCAACTTCTTCGAGGAAAAGGTCGGTCCACATGAAAGAAAACAAATGGACGGAACAGGCAAAAGATGTTGACATCGTCATTTGATCAGGACATCATTTTTAAGGAGACAACATGCGAAACCTTAGGAATTTTCATTTTATGGGAGTGGCTCATATGACCAATAGCAAGGAGGACGAGTTCACGACAGCTTATCCATACTCATGGCCAAATATGAGTTTAATTTTGCAAGCTATCCAAGCGCGCTCGTTGACCACCGAACCGAGTGCTCTCCCTCCCATCACCGCGGGTCGTCCTCGCGCACCATTGTGAACACCCATCCTCGCTGTGGCCATCCACCGCGGGCGTCGCCACCGAGTCCTACCACCGGCCACCATCCACGACCCATCGAGTTCGAATTCAAAAATGTTATCCACGAATTAGGTAAAATTGTGCCAGAATTAATTCTTTGATTAATTGCCTAATTTGATATGAAATTGTGGACTAATGCATATTTCCAAGATTTTTATAAATCACTCCAAGTTATGAAAATTTCCTAATCCACAACGTGCATATGGACGCCAATCCAATCTCAACCCCAAGATACAATTTCCGTCCGCATGGGAAATTGGTCATCCTAATCCTTTGCATCCGATAGTCAGTTTATTTGTTTTCAAATTTGCATGGATAGGATATTTGGCGATTATCTTTTGCGGATTGGGTGAATATATTTTACGATGATGTTTATCCATCGCTTGATTGTGACCATAAATAGGGGTGTGCATGGTCCGGGTGGGCGGTTCCCGACCTAGAACTGAGAACCACCCACTAAGGACCGGTTCCAAAAAATTGGAACTGGGAACACCTGTTAGTTGCATGGATCCACTCGAGAACTAGACCGTTGGTCTGGTTCGGTTCTCGGGTGGATCCATGGAACCGGTCTCACCAATAATAATATCGTTTTCCAAATTCCACCGTGAGTACTCTTCATATCAAGAATATTTTTCTTTAAATTGAACAGCTTAGTTAAGGGTACCATTTTTCTCTATTTTATTGGAAAACACTACCAAAGACGAGAAATAGGTTTTTTTTTTTTGTTTTTTTTTTTTCCGATTTTTGAATCATTTCAGTTGAAATCTAAAATATTCTTTAAGTTCAAGGTTCTGGATGATTGTCATATGTAGATCGTCTTTTCCTTTATCCTCTAACAATACTCAATCTCTTACAACCTTTGCTTTACTGAATTCTTTCTGTAGAAACAATTCCACCGATACTCCACATATTCTTGAACATAGTGTCCGATGTGAGTCCCGAAAGTATCCTTTGAAGGAGCCATTTGTTGAGTTGTTGAAAGGCAGCTTACACACTTTACTAAATTCTTATAAAAACATGAAAACCGTGAGAGGAGATGGAGCCCTAAATTCTTACACACTTTACTAATTTCGAAATTTATTTTAATATTAAAATTAATATATTATTATAATATAATCGATCTGGTGCGGGTGGGCAGATCCGCCCATGGAACCGGGAACCAGACCGGTACCCACTGGTTCCCATAAATTGGAACCGGGAACTGGACTGGTTCCCTCAAGAACCACTGGTTTTGGGCAGTTTTGGGCGGTTCGGGTGGGTCCCGGTTCTTTTGCTCACCCCTAACCATAAATAAATATATATATACACACACACACACACACACACACACACATATAAATCTTATACAGAGATAAGTTTGCATGTTTAGGATAGATTTTTAGGGATAATTTAGATTTTTGAATATTTTTTGAGAATACCTTGCGTGAATAGGGAAGATTGCATGTTAAATGGAATCTTTAGTTTAAATTTAGATGATTTAGATAAGATAATTCTTCGATTTAAATGAGGATTTAGAGTGGTTTATGAGTTTAAATTAGATATTATCCTAATCTTGACAGTTTATTTGGGGTAATTTTTAATTTCAAATTTAATAAAAAGGTCAAAAATATCAACTTAGTATAAAATTGATCCTTTCTTGAGGTATAATCACATGTCTAAATTACGCTATTTATTTATTACGAATTTTAAATGAAAAGTACAGATAATATATTATATCCATGTTGTTCATAAATTGCATGTCATATGGAGTAATTTAATTAGAAATTGCCTATCATGTTAGAGTAGTTGCATATTAATTATTGCCTGAAAGTATAGCTAAGTCATTTAATTAATAATCGCATGTCATATAGCTTGCACGTTAGGTCTATTAAATTAAGGATCGCATGTCATGTTAGAATAGACATATTTTTTTACGTCATTGCATCTAGAATAATTATATTACATGCATTGCACACAGTGTAGTTCTCATTTAAATAAGAGAAAACCCTAAAAGAATTTGAGTGAAATTGTGTACTACACTTAGATTGAATGTGTTTTTCTAATTAACATTGCAAATGTTTATGTTGCTTCAAGGTAAGTAATTGCTCCCCTTCCTTGCTATTTATTTATAACTTTGATTATTGAGTGTTAAATTAATATTTGTGCACCCGCATGATTATCTTATATGTTAGTGGTTAAGTTAAAATCAATTCAAACTACTTGTCAAAAATATTTTTCATGAAAAAGAAAGACATCGAATAGGGCATTAGAGTAATTTAGTGTAATTAAGTTCCTGAATTCATAAACTTTGGTTCGTAGGAGTAACATATTACTTGGTCTTTCAACTAACCCTCTAAAAAATAGATTTAGTGGTGACTTATAATTGAAAATGATCTTGCATGCTAAGAATTTGAATCAAAGTCCCAAATTGGTATGAACTTGAGAGAGCTCGAGTTAAGTCTAATGCGACATCCTAATTTCCGGGTCTTGTTTTCAATTAAATAAGCTGGGCTTTTCATCAACGCGCCTATAGTTCTTTTCTCTGAATTGGCCACTCACGAGATAACTAGCCCATCGGGTGAAGCCATTAAGGAATTTTAATGCAATAGACTTGAGAATTTGACCAGGAATCGACTGCTCGACCGTGCTAATCTGCTAAGGTCATTACGGAATTGTCAAAATCTACCAGAGATCAAGGATAGGTCGATTTGGCTGAGATACGCGATCAAAGTGTGGGTGATTCCACCTGATTGCAAAATTCTCGTCAATCAATACTAGACCGATTTTTCTGTCGTTTTGGGTACCTTGTGTTCATATTTGAAACCTGGAGATTTTCACGACTGTAGAGGGTCACCAATGGGCCGAAGATGTATATTATGACTCGAAATAAATCGATTACGAGTCAATTGCACTAAAAATTCCGGAAAGCTACTCGGTAGGCTAGGTCACGCTAAAATCGCGCCAGTTTGAAATGAACCGCGAATTTGAATCCGATTTCAGAAATTGAAAGTTCTATCATGTCACGAGTCATTTTAGGAACGTCAAATCATCCTCCAAAGATTTTTCTGCAAACCGAGATTTTTGGTGAAAATTCTAAATAAGGCTGTTTTTGTTTGGAAAATTCAAAGGACCATTTTTTATCGCGTTTTTGGGATGCAAGTTGGTTCTATTGGCGAGGAAAAATGTGAATTGAAGTGTAGGTGTGGCATCTTGAAATTTTTAGTTCTATTTTCAATTTAATAAATCGGGCCTTTCATCGACACGCCTATAGTGCTATTCTCAGAGCTGATCACTCTTGAGATAACTAGATTATCTGGGGAAGTCATTAAGGAATTTTAATGCAATAGACTTGAGAATTCGACTACTCGACCGTGCTCATCTGTAGAGATCATTACGGCACAATAAAGATTAATTAGAAATCAGAGATAGGTCGGTTCGACTAAGATATGTGGTTAAACGTGGGTGATTCCATCAAATTGAAAAAATCTCGTCGATCGGCACTAGATTGATTTTTCTATCGTTTTGGTACCCTGTGTCTGTATTTGAAATCTCGAAATTTTCATGACAACCGAGAGTTGCCAATGTGTCAAAGAGGTTCATTGTGGCTCGAAGAAAATCGACCACGGGTCATTTGCACTAAAAATTTCTGAAAGCTACTCGGTAGCCTAGGTCATGCTAAAATTGCGCCAGATTGAAATTAACCGCGAATTTGAATCCGATTTTAGAAATTGAAAGTTCTGTCATGTCACGAGTCATTTTAAGAACATTGACTCAGCCTCTGAAAATTTTTCTGTAAACCGAGATTTTGGCGACCGGAAAATTTAGAGGACCGTTTCTGATTGCGAAATTGGGATGCAAGTAGGTGCTAATGGCAATGCAAAAATGCCAATTTGATTGAGGACATGATGGTTGAATTTATAGAGGCCAAATTGAGTTGATCCAAGAGGCAATTGAAGTCCAATTTTGGGGAGATCACACCAAATTCGTAGTCCCCCTTTTGACACAACCTTGAACCTTTCCAAGGCTTCTAGAGGAAGAAATGTGGCTGGAAAATCAGCTGAGGAACCCAGCTGGCTTGGTGGGACACACTAAGGGGACAGAGAGATGAGAGAGTGACCAAGGTGACCCCCTTTGCAGCAGTCGGTCCCCTCCCTCTTCCTTTGCTCGTCGAGCACCCCCATCTCCAGCAAATTTTAAGCTTCTAGCAACCTAGAAGAACTAGCAGCTCACCCTCCCTTCACTGTCGATGCCAGCCAAAGCCTGGAGCACCGCCGCACGCCGTTGCTCGCGCCTACTCCCTCGCACACGTCGCTCCGCCCCTGCTGCATCGTCCAGCCACCTCTATCGTCATGCTGCCTAGTCCGAAGCTCCTCTGGTCGCGCCGAGCTTAGCCGGAGCTTGTTGGAGCTTCCATTGTCGCCATACACCACCGCATTCGCCCGTCCAAGCCGCAGCAGCCTCACCGTGCCTGTTTCCAACTTAACCGACCACCGGAGCAGCCTTCTCGACCCCCGACCAGAACCAAACAGAGTGGGTATTTCCAGCACTGTTTGGCCCATTTTTGTGGCCTTCCGGACCTCGAAAGACGCACTTGCTTCGGAGTTTGTCAATCCTCTCCATGTCCCCGTCGTTATGGTCCGAGTGAATCGTTAATCAAGTGAGTTTACTCACTAATCCCTGCTTAGGATGTTAATTATGCTTAAGAGTTGATTAGTTTAAGTTAATTATAAATTAAGTGGTTAGTTAAAATGGATTAGCAATTTAGTTAATTGATATTGCATGTTAGGTGGTTAGTTTAATACAATTAGCAACTAGATAAGCCCTAGTATTTATTTATACGGGTTCGAAATTTTTCGGGCCCGTTTCGGTATTTAATTAGGCTTTTTTTGCCTAAGTTGTAATTTTTGGTATTTAATAATTAATTTTCAGAATTATTTACTTAATTATTTATTTTCTAGAAATTAGACCAGGATAGCCAATGATCATAATTTCGTGTTGATTGCAATGGTGTGATTTGTTTATTTAATTAATTATTATTTTGTGCAAATTGAGTGTGATTTGCAATTTTGGATATTTATCCCAAATTTATTAATTTTGGTATTTAATCATAAAATACCGGGGCGTCGGTTTTAATGCCAAAAATGCTTTTAGGCACTATAATAAATAGTGGCATTTTCAAGTGGGAGAAAATTGTATTTTGGCTAAGGCCGACCGTGTACCCACACACGATTATTTTAATTGGGAATGATGAAAATGGTGGCATTTTAAGTTGGTAAAAATAGGTATACTATATCAGTTTACGGACTTTGATATATTAGCTTTGGGTGAGCAGTATACCGGTATACTATATCAGTCTACGGACTTCGATATGTCAGCTTTGGGTGAGCAGTATACTTTATCAGCTTAAGGTGAGCATCATAGGTATACTATATCAACCTACGGGCTTGAATATATCAGCTTTGGGTGAGTAGTATACCAGTATACTATATTAGTCTACGGACTTTGATATGTCAGCTTTGGGTGAGCAATATACCTTAGTAGCTTTTGGTGAGCATCGTAAGTATTCTATATCTGCCTGCGAGCCTTGGATATATCAGCTTTGGGTGAGCAGTATACTCGATTATCAGCTTTGGGTGAGCTATATTATCTATTATCAGCTTTGGATGAGCTATATTATCTATCTTTTGCTTAGGGTGAGCATTTCTTGATAAGATCGAACTAGATAGATAGTATTGATTGAGTAGATTGAGAGATGGTCTTGATGATATGGAATCGACTGAGTCGATTGATCGATGATTCGATCTGATTGGATGAATTGAGGTGTTGAAATGATTCGTTGAATTTATGAATTATACTGACTTGTAGGAAGGAATAGAGGCAAAGGTAAGTCTTCTGACTCGTGTTTGTGCTTAAGCAGCCATTGGGCCGTATTTTCTTCCCAGTCGGGTCTTAGGGGGTGAACTCGTTAAGACGTCGTCTCACCCCATTGTGGGATAACCTTTCAGGTCCATAGATGGCAGCTCCTCCCGAGCATTTTGGTCAGCCAAAGAAGGTGACAGAGCAGAAGTGCTTCATCCTGCTTCATGGAGACCCAAGGGGATGGGTATATGAGTTGGTGAAATCCATAATCTGGGTCGATGTGGGTCTACCCAAAAAGGTGCCCCATCAATATAGATCATGGTATCGCCAGGAGCGGAATGGCCAGAGAGAGGGGCCCATATCGGAGTCCGAGGTTCCTTTTTATGTGCTGGAGGTTGCTTTTGGAAAGGGTACAATAGATCTTCCAGGTGGGTCAGTGGTGGACCCCAACCTGTCAGAGCTGGAGTCTCTGGTGTATTTAGCTGAAGGCTCCAATGAGGATGAGGATGAGGATCCGTAGTTTTGTGAACCCCCCTCGATTTTGTAGACCTTATGAATAGATCGGCTAGTATTGTATGTGTTGACATGGTTTGTTATATATATATATAAGTGTGTTGTGATTTTCAGTTCGAAAAATTATGGCCCTACTTTTCTATCCCATCTTGTTGTTGTCTGGGGATCAATTTATTTGCTTCTGCATGCGCATTAAAATGAATGGGTCGGCGATGCGTCCTGGGGCGTCGCTATTTAATCGACCATAGAGGGATGGGGACGCACTCGGAGGATCGAGGCATGATAGTAGGCATCTTAGTTGGATTTATGAGGACCAAATTGGATCAATTCAAGAAGAAATTGAAGTGGATTTAAGGGAAAATGCTTTAAAATTCGTAGTCCCTTGGTCCTCAACCTTTTGGACCACTTCAATGACTTCCTAAGGAAGCTTATGGTCTGCAAAATGGCTGAGGATAGGGTAGAAATGGTGGGGACCAAAGCAATGATCAATTAGGAGGATATTTTGGCTTGGACGGACCCCCAAAGGTAGCTGGCCTCCTTCTTCCTCTTTAGCCCTACTTTCTCCATTAGAGGTCTTTTGAAGCTCCCAAATTCCAGAGAAAGCCGAGCAAGCCCCCCTTTGCCGTCACTGAACCGCTTGAAGCTGCCTACTGCCGTTGCTCGCCGACACACCGCGCGCCAGCCCGCGTGACTGTTTCGCCTCCTTTTGCGTCTAGCTCGTCCCTCGAGCCTGTCCGGCAATTGTCTCAAGTCGTCGGAGTCGCCTGGCCGTCCGCCCTGCCACCGTGAAGCTCTGCCTGCCTGCTTGCTTGCCCGCCTAGCTGTCGGTCCTTCTTTGCTGGCTGTTCTAGCCCCAAAGCAGCAAGCTCGGTTCTTGGATAGAACCGAGTAGCCCAGGTAGCTGTGGGCTTTCGAGGCCCATTTCGGACTACTTCCGAGCCCCGCTTGGTGCCCCTGCTTTGGAGTTTGTGGTCACCTTCGCATCCCCGTCGTAGTGAACTTACCGGCTTGCAAAACCAGTGAGTTTACTCACTAATCTCTGCTTAGGGAGTTAATGATGTTTAAGGGTTGTTTAGTTTTTGTTAGGTATGGATTATGTGGTTAGTTAGAGCGGATTAGCAATTTAATTATTCGTTTATGCATGTTAGGTGGTTAGAGTAGTGTAATTAGAGACTCGATAAGCTATAGTATTTATCTAGATAGGTTCGGAATTTTTCTGGGCCCATTTCGGTATTTAATTAGGCTTTTTCAGACTAAGTTTGCATTTTTGGCATTTATTAGTATTTATTTAATTAATTTTGGTAATTATTTAATTATTTATTATTTTCCGGAAATTAGACCGGGATAGTCCGTGACCGGAATTTCGTGCTGATTGCAATGGTATGATTGGTTTATTTAATTGAGTGCTGGTTTGTGCAATTTGAGTGTGAATTGTAAGTTTGGGGTATTTATCCCAAAATTTTTCGGTTTTTAATTAGAAAATACTAGGTGTCAGTTTACAATGCCAAAAACGTGTTTATGGACTATTGGAATTAGTGGGATTTTGCAAAGGGAAAATATTATATTTTGGCTAAGGCCGACCGTGTACCCACACACGATTATTTTTATCGGGAATGATAAAAGTGGTGAAATTGTAGAGTGATCAGGATGGTATACTATATCAACCTGCGGGCTTTGATATGTTAGCTTTTTGATGAGCAGTATACCGGTATACTATATCAGCTTGAGGGCTTTAATATGTCAGCTTTTAGTGAGCAGTATACCTCAGCAGCTTTTGGTGAGCATTATGAGTATACTATATCAGCCAATGGGCTTTGATATGTCAGCTTAGGGTGAATAGTATACTCTGTTATAAGCTTTTGGCGAGCTATATTAATTATCAGCTTTTGGCGAGCTATACTATCTATCTTCAGCTTAGGATGAGCAGTTCTTGATGTGATCGAACTTGATAGATAGTATTGAATGGGTTGACCGAGAGATGGTCTTGATGACATGGAATCGACTGGATTGATTGATCGATGGCTCGATTTGATTTGATGACTTGATTTGTTGAAGTGATTCGTTGAAAATATGAATTGTACTGACTTGCAGGAAGGAACTGAGGCAAAGGTAAGTCCTCCGTCTTATACGTGCATAGATAGCCTTTGGGTGTATTTTCTTCCTAGTTGGGGCTTAGGGGGTGAACTTGTTGAGACATTATTTCACCCCATCGTGGGCTGAACTTTTCAGGTTCTTAGATGGCGAATCCCCTTGAGCGTCATGGTCATCCCATGAGGGTTACTGAGCGGATTTCTAGTTACCCCGATCTCGAAAGTTTTTGGGTCTATGAGCTTGTTGTAACCACTGTCTGGGTCGAAGAGGTTCCACATCATGAGGTACCTAATCGATTCAGAGCGTGGTTCTGCTATGCTCCCAACGGGTTCAAGCTAGGTCCCCTTAGGACTTTTGATATTCCCGTTGTGGTAATTGATGCTGCTTTGGATGAGGATTCAGCTGACCCTCCTCATGGCGTAGTGGAGAACCTACCGTCCTACTCGGCTCCTGTGGACAATGAAGAATCGGTGAATGAGTTGGACTAGCTGGTCATAGGAGAGCTTGTCTCGGGAATCGACCATTTTGTAGACCTTATAAATATCAGCTAGTAATGTATATGACTTAATACGATATATATAAAGGTGTGATTTGGTTTTGGAAAATTGTGGCCCTACTTTTCTATCCCATCTTTGTGTTATCTGGAGATTTATTTATTCGCTTCCGCATGTGCATTAAAAATTGAAATGGGTTGGCGATGCGTCTTGGGACGTCGCAAATTAAATCGACCACCGAGGGATGGGCACGTGCTCGAGGATTGGGGCGTGACATCTAAGTTTAGTTCCATGAGCCAAACTTTAGGTGGTGCAGTTGAGGGTGAGGTCATGATAGCGACCAAGTTTACCCCTTTGGTTAGGTCTACAATCTATATCAACCAGTGGTACAGCCTAGAAGGACGTCATAAATGGTGTGCATAGTCCCGCCTTAATGGGTTCTCATTGTAGCTGTACAAGTAATATCAAACAATCTATTTATCTAATAACCCATAATCAACACCCATAAACCGTTTCATAAACCGAATTAGATAACCTTTCGCAATTCCATTTATCAAATAGAAGACATTTCATAAAACAATATGCAACCAATACGTATAACTTTTGGCAAGTCCCTTCATAAAACATTCAAACAAAAATCCACAAATGATCATTTCAAGCTACTCTATAAGAATTTTCAAAGCTTTGTCAACTGACCAAAAATGTAGTAAAAGTTTGATCTCATTCTATGCAAGAAACATGCTCTCAATATCACATACAATATTAAAACTCTACCATTTTTAAGACATGAGTATGTAAATTCTTAGAAGAAATAGTACCACTTATCCGCAAAGAGCCGAAAACCAACCTATGTTGGTTAATTGAGCCGACACACTCGTGTTCCTATTGATTATTGAAAACATGATATATAAAACTGGGTAGTATGCTATTCTAACGAACAACTTGACTAATTACACCTATTCTTTGATAACACGATACTCACACACTAATGAATAAATTTGTTTATAGCAAACATCCATAATTTTCCTTACACTTATAGTCCGTTATGTGTAATTCGCACACGAAACTTCTGAATTTCATTCCAAACAAACCATACTTCAAAATTGATTTTCAATAAATGCCATTGCTCCACAACACCTTAGGCTACCAATTTCCCAAAAATCATAGTTCAAAAACTCCTCAATCGAACCTCATAGTTCAAAATCTATATAACTCCAAATTTGTTCCCCAACTTCCAAAATTACTCTGATTACAATAATAATAGATTCGAATACTTACTCGGCATTGCAATTCACAGTTGATTCAACTTGTCGAGTTGTTTGGATTGTGACCGCACGAAAAATTTTCTCTTTGCCCTTTTTCTTTCTTCATCGGCGGGCTCCCTTCTTCCTTATCGTCGATGGTGGTATTCTTGCATCATCTACTAAAGAAGAAGGTAATAATTGGGTTAATGGGCTGGGCTTTAAGAGACTTGGGTTGGCTGGGCCCATTATTACAGTAAGTACGTTTATTGAAATAATATAAGACGTGAAGGATGAAATTAGAGCGCTCACATTTTCTTTTGCGGTTCAAATAGAATGTTCTCAATAGGATGTGGTGAAAAAGTGACACGTTATCACACACTAAGTAGAAGATAAGCGCTGAATCCAATAATCAATACACGTAAACTCAAGCAAGGATTTTTATTTAATACGGTTCGACACTCTTCCTTAGGATACTTGAGAGAGCACAGAGCTCTCCCACCCTAATAGTCTTCTTATACATGGTGAGCTATTGGCTGCACAAATGAAACATATAGGCCTAGTGCAGGCGATCTGTTGGATCATGTCGGCTTAGGGTGTCGCCGCATGAACTGTCTGGTCAGGTCTGCGGAGCCTAATGCACTGGGTGCAGCCAATTGAGAGCATGGCCCTTGCCAAATCTATGCGTGGGTCCTTGGCTAATGACTAGTGGGGCCACGGGTGAGGGGCCTTTGTAGCCTTGCCGGCTGTAGTTGAGGTTGTCCTTACCCAAATCTTGCAATGGCCTGGGTGAGGCAGCCCTTGACTAAATTTGACGAGGGCTGTGAATCTCGCTACAATAAATAAAAAGAAAGAAAAAAGAAAATAATAATAATAACAAAGAAAAGAAAAACAAAAAAAAAATTAAAAATGTTCATGTTGGCGGTTTTTGACCAAAATTAATAAGATGAAAACGTGAAAATTGTTTCGGACTAAATTAGTCAAATCAAAAAGTTTGAGATCAAATTGGCACTAATGTAATAAATTTAGGACTTTTTTCGGTACTTTTCCCCAAAACTCTTGTATATTTTGCATGGACAAATCCCATCACCTGCCAAAAAATGAAAAAATGAGAAATATTACGAGCACCCTAAACAAGATCAACATCTACAACCACAGAAAGGTTTTCAATAAATGAAGAAATTTAGATATGTTAATGTATTGAGCGATGAATTTTTAAATTAATATATTTCGTATGAATTGATCCGGATGATTAAGGTAAACCGTGGTCAATAACTTTCTCTTCATCAGTCCGTACGGAAAAGGAAAAGTAAAAAGTTGCTCGGAAAGGAAACCCTAAAAGACAGAAAAGATCGTGAATGGTTTTCTTCTCATCAAGCATGGTGAGAAGATGGCCACATAGTATTAAAAATCTCATCAATGACCCATTTTGATGGGTCTAGCATACCTACTCTCCGAGCACATGGACAAATGCCCACCGTTCATCGCTTTGTGATATTTCTTGCCTAATTCCTACTTTTACAATAATTCAGAGAAAAGAACTTGAAAGTCATGCGACTTTCTCTCTCTCCCAAGCAGTAGAAATGATGTCGTCTGTACGCTAGGGTTGCCCCTTCGCTGAGCGCTGTGGGTGCCCGAGTCACTAGCTGCCGATCACCGGTCGCGGCCGCCGACCCGGGCCAAGGCTGCCCCCGTGCGTCTCATGTCGCAGCTTGCCGCCGTCGTCCTCGTCATCTTTGTCTTTGCCGTGGATTCCTCTCGGAGCCTCGGCCGCCGGCCGCGCGGGTGGTCCCTAACCCAGAACTACTTCGCTGGCATTTCCCTGATTGACCCACCAGTCGCGGCCATGTAGCCCGACCCCTCCGCCTTCACCTCTACCGATGCCATCCCTTCCACCTTGCCCGAAGCCTCGCGTGATCCAACTATGGGTTCGTTGTCGCCGCGGCCTCCCCACTCGGCCTATGGTCATCGCCGCCGCCTCCCAAGCCTCGGTGACACGAGCTCGACCCCCACATGGCCAGATCCGATGCCGCCGCCTCCTGAGCCTCGACAACGGCAGCGGGCCGGTCCCCGACGTCCTCCGAGCCCAGATCTACCCTCTGAGTTGCCTCCGCCTTCGACTCCGGCGGTCTTTGTGCCGTCCTCTGGCCAACGGCATTCGAAACCGGCGCCTTCCTTCCCGTCGCCGATGCCCTCCGCCTCTGCCATCGGTGCCTGACATAGACGCCCTCCTCCTCCGACCTCGCCTCTGTCCACTGGCGCTCGATGTCGACGCCTCCGCCTCTACCCTCCCGCCGACGCCGCCGGACACGTCTCCACCTCCGGCCTTCGGCCTCCACCTCCGCCTCTCGCCTCTCGCTATTCTCACCCGCCCCACCGCCCCACCGGCGATGCCGCGTGCACTCGACCTCCCCCCGCCTCCGCCGCTTTCCACCCTTTGCCCCACCAAATGCCAACGCCCTCCGACGTCCTCGTGGCTCTCCGACCTTCCCCCACCGGCGATGCTGACGGACGCCGGTGAAGCCGGACGCCCTCTGCCGTATGCATCGGCGGCGCCGACGCCCACCGACGACACCGGACTAGCTCCAGCTCAACTCCGGGTTTCGTTGCTCTCCGCCAACCCCCACCGACTCCTTTCGCCTTCACCTCCACCGGTTTTTCCTACGCACGGCTCTTCTGGTTTACCGTTTGATAACTAGATTGTGGCTAACTCAGGGGTCAGGGGTACTGAGCTCTGCATGTTAGCATTGATTATCCTCTAGTAGACCTGCTTATTTGTAATGACCCTGAGTAGTTGGGCAGGCTGATTGGAGGGTGTTATAGTGCTATTGCTGTGGTATGGCCTCTACTTCAGCTGAGATAGGTGCCAGGGTTGATATGGCCCTGTCGAGTAGGGCTGCTAAAGAGAGGGGGAAGAACCCTGTTTCTCTGGATTTATTGGCCCAGTAGGCTGTGATCTCGAAAGAAACCAATGCTAAGGCGTCACGAAAAGGCCAAGCCACCTCCAAGGCCCCGGGCCATGTGGGATGGACCAAGGATTGTAGTAGAGGGAGGTCGGCCTCCAGAAGGCCTCTGGAATTGAAGCAACAGCATAGATCAAAGCAGCCTCAAGCCCGATCTTGGGCTAACGTCGCTCGTTTGGCGACAAAACGTTACCAACTATCATATGTGCCTCCTTCACTTGATGATGACGGCCTGATGGTCGACCTTGCTGAGGAAGTCCTAGAGGCTGTGGATCTCAAGTGGCATGAATACCTTGTTAGGTATCTAGTGGGAAGAAGGCTCCCTTTTGAGCTCACGGAGCGTTCTTTGAGGCACATGTGGGGATCAAAGCTCGGGGAGGTCTTTGCCAATGATCGGGGGTTCTTTTTCTTCCATATTCCCGACCCGATTTTCCGTAGGAAGATATTGGAGGAAGGTCCATGTACGGTGGCGAGGGTTCCACTAATCTTACAATAGTGGAAGCCTCTTCTTGAGTTAAAGAAGGAGGACCATTCCACGGTCCCGGTGTGGATTAGATTGAAGAACCTCCCTCTCCACCTATGGTCACCTCTAGCGATAAGTGCCATTGCAAGCGTTGTTGGCAAACCCCTCTATATGGATCAACGCACGGAGCAAATGCGTATGATTTCTTTTGCGAGGGTTTGTGTTGAAATCCAAGCCAACCAACCGAGGAGCCCTTCGGTGAGAGTGAAATTGAATGGGGTGGTGCGCACTGTTGACATTCAATTTGAATGGAAACCGGTGGAATGTGTGAAGTGTGGTACATTTGGTCACAATTGTGATACGCCCCTAGCAACCACTAAGTAGGTGGTCTCTTTGCCACAGGGATGTGCCAATTCCTCCCCTCCCGCTCCACCTAGGGAACCCGCACTCACCTCGGTTGAGGTGCCGGTTGAGGCAGACTGCCCTACTGATGCCGACATGGGTTGGAAACGAGTCAAGGGAAAGAAGAAGAAGTCTCTCCCTCCTAAGGAGATAGGCTCCGGCTCACATACCTTCTCCATTGATGAGGGGCGCACCAACAAGTTGAAGCCTGCCGCTCTGGAGTGAAGTTTGCCCTCTACTTCAACTCGGAAGGCCTAGAGAGAGTTGCAGATCCTCACAAAATTGGATGCTGCATCTCCTATCACTAAGGATGACTCCATCAGCCCTGTGGAAGACTCCACAAATGTGCCACCTACCCCGAATGATGACCTTATTGACTCCATCAGTCCTGTGGAAGACTTCATAGATGTGCTGCCTAGCTCGGATGACGACCCTATTGAGTTGAGTAACCTTTTAGGTGGTGCAAATGAGGACCAGCTCTCTCCTTGCTTGTCATCGGAGGCCACTCCGACTAGTAGGAAAGTTGAGACCATTCAGGACAAGCCGATGGCTCTAGCCCCAGCCACATCTCCGCTATCAAACGCGAAACTACCTCACTCTCGGCGTAAGCCCGCAAAGTTTAGGTAACCCTTGGTCCTTGGTCCTTTTTTTTACTTGTTTATGTATATAGGATGTTGGAATGTTAGGGGCCTTGTGGACTCCATTAGGCAGGCAGAGGTTTGTAGACTCGTTTGTTCAAATCATTTATGGTTGATTGGTTTATTGGAAACAAATGTCCCGCAGACCTTCTTCAATTCCATTTCTGGGAGTCTATTAAGGGACTGGTGCTGGCTTGCCAACTATGAATTCGCCCCTAAGGGTAGGATTTGGGTAGGGTGGGACCCCTTGCGGGTTAACTTTGAAATGATAGCGATTTCTACTCAGGCAGTTCATGGGATTCTTAAGGTATTGGACTCAAGAATGTCCTGCGCTGTTTCAATTGCTTATGGGGGGGCATTCTTTTACTCTCCAGCGACAGCTTTGGGGGGATATTATATATAGAAGTAGTGCATTCCAGAATTTACCCTAGATAGTGATGGGAGATTTCAATGCTATTAAGGATCCCACTGACACGGTTGGGGGCTCTGAAGCTTGGATCCCATGCTTTGGTGATTTTGATCAGTGCTTGGTGCAATCGGAACTGGAGGACCTTAGATATGTTAGGTTCATGCATACTTGGACAACTTCCTCGGGACCATCCAAGAAGGCTAGGAAGATTGATAGAGTCCTTGTGAACTCTAGGTGGTGCATGGAGTTTTCTTACTCTGAAGCCTCCTTTCTAGCGCCAGGTATATCGGATCATAAACCTATGGTGGTCAAAGTGTTGAACCCAATTCTTCGGAGGAAACCGTTCAAGTTCTTTGACTTTTGGATGAAGCATCCACAGTTCAATGCAATTGTTACTCGAATTTGGGAGGACCTAGAGGAAGGGGTTCCCATGTTTAGGCTTGTGTGCAAGCTTAAGGCGCTCAAGTATCGCCTTAAGCAGCTTAATAAGGATTCATTCTCTAATATTTTTGCCAGGACTTCAGAAGCAAGGGTAGCTTTAGAAAACACGCAAGCCAACCTTTAGAGGGACCCTTTCTCAACAAGCCTTGCGGAATTGGAAAAGGTCCAGCGAAATATCTTTGCTGACCTTTAGGCTAGTAAGGAGTCATTCTTCAGATAGAAATCTAGAATTAGATGACTAAAGGAAGGTGACCGCAACACCAAGTTCTTCCATTAATTTGTAAAAAATAGACAACTTCGGAATAGAATTCTGTCTATATTGGATTCCTCTGGTAACCAAATTACGGAACTGCACATGGTTCAGTAGCGCTTGGTGGAGCATTTCCAAGATCTCCTAGCGTCGCGAGCGGAGCAACAAGGGCCGTCCATTGAGGAGATTCGGGAGACTATTCAGCATTCTCTAACGGATGACCAGGGCAGCTTCCTTGCTCGCCCAGTCACTAAGATGGAGATCAGGGATACACTTTTCTCTGTACCTAAGGGCAAGTCCCCTGGTCCGAATGGCTTCACGGTTGAATTCTTCAAGGAGAACTGGGAGACGGTAGGTCAGTTGGTCATAACAACAGTGAGGGATTTCTTCGTAACAGGGAAGTTGTTGAAGGAGATAAACGCTACCATTATGGTATTTGTACCCAAAGTCCTCGATGCGACTTATGTTGATGACTACAGGCCCATTGCCTGTTGCAACACTATATACAAGTGCATCACAAAAGTGTTGGCTAACCGAATTGCGGTTGTTCTAGAAAATGTTGTTAGTCCGACTCAGAGCGCGTTTGTGAAGGGCGGAAGGATTGGAGACAATATCTTGATGACTTAGGAACTATTTTCTAATTTCCACCTGCAACCATACCTTCCTAAGTGTGCAATTAAGGTTGAATTCAAGAAAGCTTATGACATAGTTGATTGGAATTTCCTTGAGAAAGTTCTGCTGGTTGTTGGATTTAGAGGTGTTAAATGGGTTGCACAACCCATTTATTGACCCATTTATGGTTAAATGGGTTGTTAATGGGTCAAGTTTTATTTCTTTAAACACCTATAATGAGTTTTAATGGGTCAAGAATAAGATATATGGGTCTTAAATGGGTCAGCTCTCTGACCCATTTAAGACCCATTTAAGACCCATTTATCAACCCATTAAAAATGAACCCCTTTATTTTAACTCAAAATTTCACTATCTCTCCCTAGTCTCCTCTCTTTAACTTTATAATTTTTTTTTTATAAAAACCGAAAATATAATTATTTTTTATTTCATTTTTCTTTTTCTTTTTATTTTTCTTTTTTTTTTTATTTTCTTTCTTCTTCCTCCGGTCGCCGGCACGCGATGGCGGCGACCGCCAGCCGACGGGCGAGGCTCGAGCCTCGCCCGGCTGGCCGGTCGCGCCATCGCCGTGCCGGCGACCGGAGGAAGAAGAAAGAAAAACAAAGAAAAAAAGAAAAAAGAAAAAAGAAAATTATATTTTAAAAATAAAAATTAAAAAAATTAAAAATTTAATTTTTTCAAAAAAAATAATTAAAAAATAATTCTTTTAAAAAATTAATTAAAAAATTATTTTTTTTAAAAAAATAATTTTAAAAAATAATTTTTTTAAAATAATTTTAAAAAATAATTTTTTTAAAAATAATTAAAAAAATAATTTAAAAAAATAATTAAAAACTTAATTTAAAAATAAAAATAATTAAAATTTTATTTTTAAAAATACAAATAATTAAAATTTTATTTTTTTAAAAATACAAATAATTAATTTTTTTTTTTTTTAAAAATAAAAATATTTTAAATTTATTTTTTGAAATAAAAATAATTAAAATTCGATTTTTAAAATAATTCTTTTAAAAATTATACAAATTTTCCATTAAATTTGTGTTGTATAAAACTATTTTAGTTTTAATATATATAATTTTTTTGAAAAATTGTAAAAAATTGAAAAATTATTGATTGGATTTATATTGTTTGGAAGTTTTTTAGTAATATAATATTTAAAAAAAATAAGAGTAAGTTTTCCTAAATTTGGTTAAATATGAAAATATTATTAATATGGGTCGGGTCGGGTATGGGTTGGGTATGGGTTGGGTCGGTATGGGTCGAACAATTTACATTAGACATAAATGGGTCATAAATGGGTTAATGGGTCCATTTGGGTCGACCCATTAATGACCCGACCCAAACCCGACCCAACCCACCCGTTTAACACCTCTAGTTGGATTTCTCGACTCCGTGACTACGATTATTATGATATGTCTGCGTACACCCATGTTTTCCATTACTCTGAATGGGGAACTTCATGGCTACTTTGCAAGTGGGTGCGGCCTACGCCAAGGCGATCCTATTTCCCCATACCTTTTTACCTTGGTTATGGAGGTCCTCCTTCAGGCCAGAATTTAAATTCTTCTGGCGATGCAAGGCGACGAATCTCTCACATCTTTTCTTTGCAGACGACGTTTTCTTATTTAGTGAGGCGGACCTGACATCGGTAAGTCTCGTCAAAGAAGGCATCCAACTCTTCTCAGCATGGAGTGGCTTGTGCCCAAACCGCTCCAAAAGCGAAATTTTTTTGGCTGGAGGATCGCCTGCTTTAAGAACTTAGATTCTCACCCACCTTGATTTCCAAGAAGGCAACCTATCGGTAAGATTTACCTGGGGGTTCCTATCATGACTGCTAGGCTTAGCAAGGCGGACTATTGTGTTCTTATTAACCGCATTACTGTGAGAGTACAATCTTGGACTCATCGCTTTCTCTCCTTTGCTAGTCGGCTTCAGCTTATCAGGTCAGTCCTACATGCCATCCAAGCCTACTAGGTGACAGTTTTTATGATACCTATAGCCGTGTTGGAGTAGATAGAGAAAGTATTTAGGCAATTCCTATGGAAAGACCCGGAACTGGGGAAATGGGGTGCCAAGGTTGCCTGGAGCGAAGTGTGCCTACCAAAAGAGGAAGGAGGCATTAGCATCCGGAGGCTCAGGGATTGCAACAAGGCCACTATGCTGAAGCATATATGGCTCCTATTTTCAGATAAGGAGGCTTTGTTGTGCAAGTGGATCTATTCCACGTTCTTAAAATCAAGGAATTTTTGGGTTGATAAGAAACCCACCTGTTGTTCTTGGACTTGGAAAAAAATCCTATTCCTCATAAGCGAGGTACGCAATGCCTTCTATTGGAGGATTGGAAACGGCCTCTCTACCTCCTTATGGTTTGATAACTAGCACCGTAGGGGCCCCTTGAACTTAATTTTTTCGGACTCGTTCATATACAGTTCAGGGCTTTCTAGGCAGGCAGCAGCGGCTGATCTCTTCTCTGATGTTGGGCAACCTCTTAAGTTGTTGCTTGAGTCTTGGGATCATCCGCTTCCGAGTCTCTCTCAGAATTCGGATTGTTTTGGCTGGAGGGAGAATTTGTCAGGACGCTTCACTGTTGCGACGGCTTGGGAAACCTTCAGGTGGAAGAGGACTTAGGTTTTTTGGTATATGTTCGTCTGGAACAACGAAATTACACCACGGTATCAAGTAAACCTTTGGCTTATAGCTAAACGTAAGCTAGCCATCCAAACACTTTTATTGTCGCATGGTAGAATAAATAGTGGTGCTTGTGCCTTTTGCAACGATGTACTAGATTCTATTGACCATTTGTTTTTTGGGTGTTGGGTCACAGCTGGGGTTGCCTTCTTCTGGGTGACCAAATGCAATTTGCCTTAGCGTAATAGGGCGTGGGAGGATAATATCTGTTGGGCCATCACCATGCTTATGGGAAAGGAGTTTTATAAGTGCATAGCCCACTTCTCCTTTGGAGCACTGTGTCATATTATTTGGAACAACATAAGTATACTATTTCGAGAACAAGCTCTTTATGTCCCGGCTATGAAGAATCATCTCTTTAAAGTGGTCAGAGATAAGGCGATCACTATTAGGAATTTTGAAGATAACTTCAGAAATAGAAGGTTGCAGCTAAGATGGGGCATTGACCCGATCATCTTTTCTGAGGAGCATTAATTACCCCCCCTGGTTTTTTCAGCCGGTGCAGCTTGATTAAGGCGGTTGGTACAGTTGGTGCTGGTGTAGCTATTCTCACTAAATTCGGAGGATGGTTCATTCCCTACCTGTAGGCGTTTTGTTTTTGTTTGCCGGTTGTTCATGCCATGCTTTCCTTTCTTAATTGGTAGTGGGCTGCCACGTTGTGGCTTTCCGGCATCCCTCCACACATTATGATTCGTGATTTTGTTAAAATTGGCCAATTCGATCTCATGCGCGAGATACGAATTGTCAATTTATTAGATAGATATCAATCATATCTTGCCTGATTTGATGTCGTGTTGTTTGAATCGATTTTGTTTTCGTAAAATAAAACCCAAAAAAAAATAATAAATATTTTTGATTATCAATCTAATTTTTCTAACATTTTCTAATTTTTTAGAAGTTTCTAAATTTTTTAATGGTTTTCTTAAATTTCAATTTTTTATTAATTTTCGAATTTTTAAATTTTGATTATTTCCTAAAATTTTTAAAACTTATTATCATTTTCTGAATTTTCAATTTTTTATTATTTTTTCCAAAATTTAAATTTTAAAATTTATTATTATTATATTCGGGGAACGGGTCCGGACCGAGTCTACCCAATCCAAACCGTTGACCCACTCGGATCCTATCCGGCCAGGTTAGAAAACCCGAAAATTAAAACTTTTTTATATGATTTTCTTAATTTCTTTTATTCTTTCCCTTTTGTCTTCTTCCTTGTTTTCTCTTCTTTCCCTTGCACCTTCTTCAATCTTGCGTCTTCTTCTTCCCCGAATCTCTCTATTCCTTCTGCAACTTAATCGAACCAGAATTATTGGTGACGAATCAACCTCTATATATGTCGTAGCCAGCATACACATTGCCCCCGAACCAACACCAACCGGTGGTCACCTGCTCTAACCGACGGTCACCAAATCCGGACGCTTAGGGCGTGCATGATAAAATTTCTAGAATAGAAATTGATTTCTCAATTTCTATTTCATGGACGAGCTTCGAACAAAGAAATGCATTTGATAACGATTTAAAATTTCTATTCCTGGAATAAAAATTCGTTTGGTAAAAAAATTAAAATTTCTATTTCTAGGAGCGGCGACGATCGGTGTTCGGTGGCTGGAGTCTGACATCTGGCAAGCAGCGGCGAGCGGCCGGAGTTCGGAGTCTGATGTCTGGCATCCAGCGTTTGAAGTCTAGAGTTTGGCATCCGACGTTTAGTGGTTGGCGGCCGGCATTCGACGTCCGAAGTTCGGCATCTGGCGTCCGACTAGCCGGCGACTGGTGCCCGACATCCGAAGTCTAGCATCCGATGTCTAGAGTTTGGCGGCCGATGGCCATTGGTCGAAGTCCAGCGGGCAGTCGAAATCCAACGGCCGGTGGCAAGTGGTGCGCAATCAGCGGCGAACGTCCGATGGTTGGCGATGGGCCTCCGGTGTCCAGTGGTTGGTGATGAGCAGCCAACAACCGACGGGCATCTGGCAGCCGACGGCCAATGGTTGACGACGGGCAGCCGGAGTCCGGTGGATAGCGGTTGGCGATGGGCGGCCGGTGGCGGGCGATCAGCGAGTGGCAGGCGTCCAGCGTCCCATGGCCGGCCGATGGGCAATGGGTGGTGACAAGTGTCACGCCCTGATCCTCCGAGCGCGTGCCCATCCCGGCTTGGTCGATTAGATAGCGACGTCCCAGGACGTATCGCCGACCCATTCACTGGAAGATTAGCAACACACTTAGATTTACATATCAAACAAGTCATATACAATACAAGCCTATGTGTATATATATAGGCCAAGTCTACAAAACCAAGAAGGGTTCACAAAACTACAGATCTTCGTCCTCCTCCTCATCTTCATCCACATCCTAGTTGGAGCATTCAGTTAAATACACTGGGGACTCAGGTTCTGACATGTCCGGTTCCACGTCTACTATTGAACCCTTTGGAGGGTCGGCCGTGCCTTTCCTAAAAACGACCTCTAGGATATAAAAAGGAATCTTGGACTCAGGTATATGACATTCTCTCTCCCCATCTTGAGCCAAATGATACCATGATCAGTATTGATGGGGTACCTTATGGGGTAAGGCCTCATCAACCCAGATCACGGTTTTGACCAGCTCATAAACCCATCCTCTGGGATCCCCATGCAGTGGAATAAAGTTCTTCTGCTCTGTCACCTTTTTAGGCTGACCAAAATTCTCAAGAGGAGCTGCCATCTAGGGACTTGAAATGTTATCTCACAACGGGGTGAGATGACGTCTCAGCGAGTTCAACCCCCTAAGCCCTGACTAGGAAGAAAATATGCCCAAAGGGTTGCCTAAGCACAACCACGAGATGGAGGACTTACCTTTGCCTCAGACTCTTCCTACAAGTCAGTCTAATTCAAATACTTACAAACCACATCAACCAATCACATCAAATTGAATCATCAATCAATCGACTCAGTCAATTACATGTCATCATGACCACTTCTCGGTTAACCCACTCAAAACTATCTATAAGGTTTTATCAAATCAGGACTGCTCACTCTAAGCTAAAGATAGATAGTATAGCTCGCCCAAAGCTGATAATAAAGTATACTACTCTTCCTAAGTTGATATATCGAGGCCCGTAGGCGGATATAGTATACTAATAATGCTCACTAAAAGCTGACCACAAGGTATACTGCTCACCCAAAGTTGACATATCGCCCGCAAGCTGATATAGTATACCAGTATACTGCTCACCCTAAGCTGACATGTCAGAGCCCGTAGGTTGATATAGTATACTATCCTGACCATCTAACAAAATCATCATTTTTATCATACCCTGATAAAAATACTCGCGTGTGGGTACACGGTCGCCCTTAACCAAAATACAATATTTTTATTTTTGAAAATCACATTAATTCCCACAATCAAAAAACATATTTTTGACGCTGTAAACCGGTGCCCGGTAATTTTCTAATTAATTATCAAAATTAAATAATTTTGGGATAAATACCCAAAATTGCAAACAACACTCAATTTGCACAAAATACCAGTCAATTAAATAAACATATCACACTACTGCAATCAACATGAAATTCCGGTCACCGGTTATCTCGGTCTAATTTCTGGAAAATAAATACGGAAAATAATTATTAAATTCCAAAAATGCACACTTAGGCCCGTAAAGCCTAATTAAAAGCCGATTCGGGTTCGGAAAATTTCCGAACCACTCTAGATAAATACTAGAGCTTGTCTAGGCTCTAATTACACTACTCTAACCACCTAACATGCAATAACAATTAATTAAATTGCTAATCAAATCTAACTATTTACCTAATCCTAGCTTAACCTAAACTAATCAATCTTTAAACGTCATTAATATACTAAGCAAAGATTAGTGAGTTAAACTCACTTAATTGATGATCCACTCGGATCAAAATGACGGGGATGTGACGAGGGACGATAAACTCCAAAGCGGGAATGCCTTTCGGGGTCGGGAATGGCTCGAAAACGGTCCAAACAATGCTGGAAATCCTTTGGGTTTGGATTCTATGGTGGTGGCAGTTGGGGCCGAGAGAGGTGGCTTCGGTGGCTGGCTGAGGTGGAAACCGATGAAGGCGAGTGGCGGACCGGCTACAGCAAGCTCGGCGGGCAACTCCGGTGGCTGGCGATGGCTCAGGAGACCACAACGGCGACGCACAGCTTCCTGGTGACCTGCTGGTTGGACGAGAAGGGCGAGACGGCGTGGCTGGGATGGAGGTGGTGCACAACGAGCAGACGAGCACGCAGGGAGTGACAACGATGCAACGGTGGCTCCAACGGGTGGCTAGCGGCGTCGACGGGGAAAGGCGAGGTGCTGGTCGGCTTGTTGGGTTGCTGAACTCAAAAACAGCAAGGAGGAGGGGAGATGACCGATGGGTTGGGGGAAGAAAAAGGAGGAGGGGGACCGGCTGCTTTATCGGGGGTCCACCAAGCCTTCAACTCCATCTTCTTGTCGCTCCTAGATGACCTCACCATATCAGCTGGCCTCCTCAGCAAATTGTAGACCAAAATGCCTCTTCTAGAACACTTGGGATGGTCGACAAGTCATGGCCATGGGGGCACACGAATTTTGAGTTAACTTCCCCCAAATTGGACTGCATTCCTTCTTGAATCGACCTAAATCGGCTACTATAAATTCCATTATCGAGCTCACGATCAAATTGGTATTTTTCCTCACCAATTGATCTCACTTGCATCCTAATTTCATGATAAAAAACGGTCCTTTGAATTTTCTAGACAAAAACGACCCTACCTCGACTTTTTCCCAAAAAGTCTTGGTTTGCAAAAAAATCTTCGGAGACTGAGTCGACGTTCCTAAAATGATTTGTGACATAACCGAACTTTCAATTTCTGAAATCGGATTCCAATTCGCGGTTAATTTCGATCTTAAGCGATTTTAACGTGACCTAGGTGACCTGGTAGCTTTCAGAATTTTTTAGTGCAAATGACCCATGGTTGATTTTCTTTGAGCCACAATAAATCCCTTCGACACATTGGAAACTCTCGGTAGTCGTGAAAATCTCGAGTTTTCAAATATTGACACAGGGTACCAAAACGACAGAAAAATCAGTCTAGTGTCAATCGACGAGAATTTTGCAATTTAGTGGAATTACGACGTTTAGCCACATATCTCAGTCGAACTGACCTATCTTTAATTTCTAATCGATCTTACTGTGCTGTAATGATCTCGGTAGATGAACACGGTCAAGTAGTCGAGTCTTGGTCGAATTCTCAAGTTTATTGCATTAAAAATCCCTTAATGGTTTCCCTAGATCGTCTAGTTATCTCACGAGTGATCAGCTTTGAGAATAGCACTATAAGCGCATCGATGAAATGCTTGATTTATGAAATTGAAAGCAGAATGACATTTCAAGATGTCACAACTCTTCCCCTCTTATAAAAATTTCGTCTTCGAAATTTAAACCATTACAATCTTGAAACAAAAATGTGGGGGTACAAATGTCTCATCGACTCTTCACTCTCCCAGGTTGCTCCTTCAGTGCCGTGGTCTCGACAGACCACTTTGACCAATGAGATGGTCTTTGTACGTAGAATTTGCTCTTTCCTATCCACAATCTGAACTGAGCTTTGAACGTATGACACTCTGTCATCCATGTCCAATTCTTCAAAATTAAGCACGTGGGTCGGGTCAGGCTTGTACTTCCTTAACATCGACACGTGAAAGACATCATGCACTTGCGCCAGTCTCGGCGGTAATGCAAGACGATATGCTAAGGTCCCGATTCTCTCAAGAATCTCAAATGGACCTACATACCTCGGACTCAGTTTTCCTTTCTTGCCAAAGCGCGAAGTTCCCCTCATTGGCGACACCTTCAGAAAAACGTGATCATCAACTTGGAATTTCAATGGTCTTTAGCACTTATCTGCGTAACTCTTCTGTTGGCTCAGAGCGGTCTTTAGTCTACCTCTGATAATTGCAACTGCATCCACTGATTGCTGAACTAACTCTGGGCCTGTGATCTTTCTTTCCTCGACTTCATCTCAACATACTGGCGTTCTGCACGATCTGCCATACAACACTTTGAAAGGCGCCATCTGAATGCTGTGCTAATAATTGTTGTTGTAGGCGAACTCGACGAGATGAAGTAGTTCTTCCCAGTTTCCCTTGAAATCTAGTACGCAAGCTCACAGCATGTCCTCGAGGGTTTGAATTGTTCTCTCAAACTGGCCATCTGTCTGAAGATGATATGCCGTACTGTACTGCAACTTCGTACCTAAAGCACTCTGTAGGGTCTTCCAAAAAGCAGCCGTAAACCTTGGGTGTCAGTTTGATGTAATCATCACCGGCACTCCATGCAGTCGAACGATCTGACGTACGTACAACTCTGCATGTCTATTCAAGTGAAGATCCTTTTGAACCGCGATGAAGTGAGCCGACTTCGTCAATTTGTCGACCACTACCCAAATAGAACCGTTACCTCTTTGACTCCTCAGCAATTCGGTCATGAAATCCATCGTAATGTGCTCCCATTTACACTCTGGGATCTCGAGAGGTTGCAAAAATCCCCCCGGCTTACAATGTTAGGCTTTGACTTGTTGACACGTTAGACACTTGGCGACATGCTTGGCGATGTCCGCCTTCATACCAGACCATCAATAGTGTTGACGTAGATTTTGATACATCTTCGTACTGCCAGGATGAACGCTGTAATTGCTACGATGCGCTTATGATAAGATATCATCTCTAAGCTCTGCATCGTTAGGTACAATCAATCGTTCTTGGAACCTTAGTGTTCCGTCCTCAGAAATTTGAAAATCAGTTTTTCTCTTATTGGTGTCTTCTTGCAGAATCTTCTGAACATTAGGGACTGTCGGCTGAAGTAATTTGATCATGATCTGGACATCCGGCTTAATTTTGAGGGTGGCCATAAGATTCAAAAGGTGGCCTACCTCAAACTTGAACACCGAATCTCGAGCTCTCTCGATTAAATTCCATTCTTTAACCAACATATGAGCGACTGAAGACTTTTGACTCAAAGCGTCGGTCACCTGTTCGCCTTTCCAAGGTGGTATAAGATATCACAATCGTAGTCTTTCAAAAGTTCTATCCATCGGCGCTGTCTCATATTCAACTCCTTCTGAGAGAATAGATACTTGAGACTTTGATGGTCAGTGAAAATCTGGAATCTCTCTCCACACAAGTAATGTCTCCAAATCTTCAGAGCGAAAATAATTGCCACGAGTTCTAAGTCGTGCATTGGGTAATTCTGCTCATGAGGTCTCAACTGACGGGAGGCGTATGTAACAACCCTACCATGTTGCATTAGCATGCAACCCAGTCCTCTGAATGACACATCACTATAAATCTCAAATCTTCTAGGACCAGATGAAATGGTCAGCATAGGCGCGGTAGTAAGCTTTTGCTTAAGTTCTTGGAAACTATGCTCGCACTTGTCTGTCCATACAAATTTTTCTTCTTTCTTCAGTAGTCAAGTCAACAGCGATGCTAATGCTGAAAACCCTTTCACGAACCGTCTGTAGTAACCTGCCAAACCTAGAAAACTTCTGATCTCTATCACGGTGGTTGATCTTGGCCAATTGATCACTACTTCAATCTTGGCTGGGTCCATATAAATTCCTTCCCCTGAAATCATGTGGCTTAGGAACACAACACGAGTCAGCCTAAACTCGCACTTGCTAAACTTGGCGTACAGCTGATGAATCCTCAGGGTCTGAAGTACTAATCTCAAATGACTCTCGTGCTCCTTAGCACTCCTCGAATACACCATAATGTCATCTATGAACACTATCACGAATTGATCTAAATATTCCTTGAATATTCGGTTCATCAAATCCATAAAAGCAGCTGGAGCATTTGTCAACCCGAACGGCATTACAGTAAACTCATAATGACCATACCTAGTACGAAATGCTGACTTTGGTATATCCTCATTTCTGATCCTTAGCTGATGATATCCTGTCCTCAAGTCCATTTTTGAAAATATCGACGCTCCTTGTAACTGATCGAACAAGTCGTCAATCCTTAGGAGTGGATATTTATTCTTGATCGTCACTTGATTGAGTTGTTGATAGTCGATGCACAGGTGCCACGAACCATCCTTCTTCTTTACAAACAGAACTGGTGCTTCCCAAGGTGATGCACTGGGACGGATGAATCCCTTATCCAACAACTCCTGCATCTACACCTTCAGTTCCTTCAACTCCGACAACGCCATCTAGTAAGGAGCTTTAGAGATTGGCTCTGTCCCGGGTGCTAACTCAATCACAAACTCTATCTCTCTCTCTGGCGGTAGACCTGGCAATTCCTTTAGAAAGACATTTGGAAATTCTTGTACCACTGCGTTATCTTCGATCTTCAGCTCCTCAATTGTCGTATCCATGATAGTCGCCAAGTAACCTTGGCAACCCTTGCTCAACAAACGAGTTGCCTTAAGCGACGAGATTAGGGCGATCGAGGGTCCTCCTCGACTCCCAACAAACTCAAAACTTTCACTGTCTAACGGGTCAAACCGAATCGCTTGACGATAACAATACATCTTAGCTCGTTGCTTGGTGAGCTAGTCTATGGCAATTATCAAATCAAAGTCATACATGCCTAGGACTAATAAATCTATCCTCCCCTCTCGCTCACCAATCGCTAACTTGCAACCAGAACAACCTAATGCAGACAATACCTTATCCTTTAACGGTGTAGATATGCTAACAACTGACTCTAGCAACTCAAGACTTAATCCTACCAGCTTAACATATTGCTTGGCAATAAAAGAATGAGTCGCTCCAGGGTCGAATAAAGCATAAGTAGCATGGTCGTTCAGCGAAACCATACCTATGATCGCATCAGGTGCGTCCTCTACCTGCCCTCTTATGATGGCATAAACTATTCCCTGAGCTGGGGATCTCATATGTCCTCCCTACGGTGCATTTTGCGGTGCAAAACCCCTAATCTGACCCGGCGGCGGCGGCGGCGGCGGTAACTGCGATTGTCCTCTTGGCCTGCTAGGACAATCTCTGACCATGTGACCCTGCTGGCCACATTCAAAACAAACACTTGGTCTTCGAGAGCACGGGGTCGAACCATGTCGCCTTCCACAGAAGCGACACGTACTGTTCTGACTTGGCCCAGACTTGCTAACTCCACCCTTTTTGTTGGGCGGGACATGGAATCTTTCTCCAGTCATGGGCTTCTTCCCATGTCGGATCCCTTCTCTATGTGAATTGAACCTTCATCTAGATGAGGCACCTTGCTCATTCAGACTTCTTTCTAGCATCTGAGCTCGGTTATACACTTCCCGATAGTCCTTCAAATCCAATGGTACCAGCGGTTGCTTCAGCTCAAGACGAAGGCCATTCTTGAACCTTTGAGCTTTTTCTTCTGGATCCTCAATCAACCTCGGAGCATACTAAGAAAGCTTCGCAAATTTGACCTCGTACTGGTCAATAGTCATCGTCCTTTGACGGAGATGTTGGAATTATTCCATCTTTTGTTGTTGGGCACTTCCCGAAAAATACTTATCATTGAACACTCTGAGGAAGGCGTCCCACACTGGGACCACACCTTTTGGAAACACTGTATCTCTGGCGGCCCTCCACTAGATATTTGTGTTACCTTGTAGTTGATACATTGCCAGAACCACTTTCTCCTCTTCATTGCACCTCATAAGTGCAAATGCCTTATCCAGATTTTGAATCCAAAGAGATGCTATCTCTAGACCTCCGGTACCCATGAACCTCAGCGGGTTCAGCTTCAAGAACTGCTCCACAAACTTGTGAATCGGCCTCTCTCTCTACACTACTACATTCTCAAGCTGAAGTTCGGCAGGTGCAGCAACAGGTGCGGCATCGGGTGCAGCCTCAGCGGCGTAAGCAACGGCAATAGTAGCAGCGGCTTGAGCGGTAGCAACTTGATTATGGGCTTGCAGCCCTATTAAATCTCTCATGGCCTTAAGTGCCTGCATGATGTGACATCCCAAATTTTCGACTTATCCCCAATATATGAAATGGGCAACTCGTCGACGCGCTGATGGTCCTTTTTCTCTGAGCTGATCACTCACGAGTTAACCAATCTATTGGGTGAAGCCGTTAAGGGATATAACCGCGGTAAAATCCCTAAAAGCTACTCAATAGGTCGGATCGGACTAAAATCGCGTTCGGTCGATTTTAACCATGAAATTGAATTCGGATTCGAAAATCGGACGTCCGAGCATGTCACGGTTCATTTATAGGACGTCGTCTTGTCTTTCGGAGAAATTCTATCAAGTTCAGGACTTGTACGGAAAATCAGTTCGGACGTTGCGGAAAATCAACGGAAATTTAGATTGGCTAAATTAATGGAAAATTGGACTCTCAGGCCGAGCCTTTGTGTGTCATGGATTTATAGAAAATCATTTGGGATTTTTCTTCGTCGAATCGGGCCTCAATTTGGGAAATTGAGGGAGGAGAATGAATTTAATTGGTGAAATTCGGAATTTGAAATGGGGCTAGAAATTGGACTTCAATTTGGATATTTTTGTGGAATTTAAGTTGTGGAAAGAATTAGGGAGAACATTGCATTAATTGGGTGGATAGGGATGTGGACTTTAAGCTCTATTCTAGTTTACTTGAGCTAGAAATCCAGCTGCCCTCCAATTGCTTGCCGTCCTTATCCCCTCCCCGCGGACGTCTCCATTTTATATTTTCAATTCCCTAGAACTCCTTCGAAACAACCCATCGAGGACTTCATCTTCATCTTCATCCACGGAGCTCCATTTCTCTGCCAAATTCGGTCCACAAAAGAGTCCAACGAAGCTGAGTTGTTGACTCATTGTTGTGTTGTCCTTCATCCACTCGGCCATCTTCACATCCTTGCACGCCCGAGGAGTCCATTGAAGATTGGACCAAAGAACAGCTCACCGAAAGTTGATTTCCACTTAGCAGCTGCCCACACCCTCGCGTCTTCGTCACGAAGCTTCAGTCCATGCGTCCGGACTCCGCCCGTTGGTCCATCTTCTTCTTGTGTAGCCGCGTGAGTCCACCGAAGCAGCAGCCGCGCCACACGTCCACGAATTGAGTTGCTTCGGTCATCAAGCAAAGTCGAAGTAGCCCTGTCCGCGTGGTCTTCTCCAGCTGAGTTGAAGACCCAGCCGAACTGCCACCATCCGTGTCTCCTCTCCACGGTCTTTCGTCACCAAAAACTGCCATCTTCACACTTACTCCAGTCAACTTCTTCTCCACCGAAACCCCTCCAGTTGACCTCGCAGCTTGTCTCAATCTCAACCGCCCAACACCTCCGAGAATCCCAAGTACTTACATCTACGAGCAACTCAACTCTCACGGCTTTGTGCGTCCTCAGCCAGCGAAGATTCCAGCTCGCCGGTGTCGTCGAAAGTCTGATTTCGGCCGCCGTCACGTCGCCGTTGCGGTGATTCGGTCTCCGCTTTTGCTAAGTGAGTTTTACTCACTAATGCTTTCTTAGTTTGTTAATTATACTTAGGGTTGATTAGATTTAATTAAATGCAATTAGGTGGTTAGATAAATTAAATTAGAGACTTAATTATGCATGTTAGGTGGTTAGAAATAGACATTAGCAAGTAGACATGCCATGTTATTTATTGAATGTCTCTCGGGATTTTTCTCGACCCGTTTCGGGCTCCAATCAGGCAATACGGGCCTAAATTGGATTTTTTTAATATTTATTTATTTAATTTTCGAAATTAATTATTTAATTAATTATTTTTCCGGAAATTCAACCGGGATGGTCGGCGACCGAAATCTCGTGCTGATTGTCGTGGCGCAGCCCGTTTATTTATTTGAGCTCTACGTTGTTTGGAATTAATTAAATTGTGATATTTTAGGGGTTTGCCCTAAATTGATTGGAATTGATTGAGATTGAATTGTTGTTTGGAAATTGGTCAAGCTTGTTTATTTAGTATTCTTATGCTTTGTTGAGTTGTAAAGTATGTGGAATGGTGAGAGTGAGTCGGAAGTACATTGGCTGAGATAGATTAAGTACGAAGCATAGACAGGCGTGGTTCGGTGATGTGGAAGATCACTGTGCGAAAACGGCGCCTTAAAGAACGCACGTAGACTGTCTATGGCTTGTGGCAGGTGTGGTTCGGTGATGGAGGAATATCACTGTGCGGAAACAGCGCCTTAAAGAACGCACGTAGACTGCCTATGAATAGAGACAGGCGTGGTTCGGTGATGGAGGAATATCACTGTGCTAAAACGGCGCCTTAAAGAACGCACGTAGACTGCCTATGAATAGAGACAGGCGTGGTTCGGTGATGGAGGAATATCACTGTGCTAAAACGGCGCCTTAAAGAACGCACGTAGACTGTCTGTGATCTATGATTTGTGGCGGGCGTGGTTCGGTGATTGAGGAATATCACTGTGCGAAAACGGCGCCTTAAAGAACGCACGTAGACTGCCTATGAATCGTGACGGGCGTGGTTCGGTGATGGGGAAGATCACTGTGCGAAAACGGCGCCTTAAAGAACGCACGTAGACCGTCTGTTACTTATGTCACCTTGGCGGAAACAACGCCCGAGAGAAATAATGGAGCTCTGTGACTAAGTGTACTATTGGAAGTTATATGGGATGGAAGGAATGACCGAGAGGTGGTCCGATTGATCGATGATCCGATCTGAGTGTAATGTAATGTGATTGACCATTGCTTGAGTCTGATGTGGTAAATTGATTGATTGAATGGGATTGACCGTGAGTGGTCTTGTTGGTGTGAAATCGACTAGGTCGATTTGATCGATGCTTCGATCAGTGATGTGATTGCTTGGATGCCTATGTGATATGTGCTAACATGCAGGTGGAATCTGAGGCCAAGGTAAGTCCTATGACCTGTGCGTGTTTAGGCAGCCCGTAGTGTATTGGCTTACTAATCGGGTCTTAGGGGGTAGAACTTGCTGAGACGTGGTCTCATTGGTTATTGAATAACCATTTCAGGTTCCTAGATGTAGCAGACTTGGATGTTGAAGGCCTCGAGTCCAGTGCAGTCTGCTGAAGGCTCCAGTTGGAGTGTGGAGAATGATGAAGAGGAGGATGGGGACCCGTAACTTGTAGAACGCCGCTTCTGTTTGTAGACCTTGTGTTTTTAACTGGCTTAATGTGAATTGGACTTAATAGTTCACTTTGTATATATATGTGCACTGTTTTGCAATGTATATAAGAGTGAAAGTTTGAAATTTAATCCTACTTTTTCTATCCCAATGTTTTATTGTCTGGGGATTTTATATGCTTCCGCTTGCGCAATAAAAAGAAAGGGTCGGCGATACGTAGTCCTGGGGTATCGCTTTTATAATCGACCAAGGTAAGGGATGGGTGTGTGCCCGAGGGTCGGGGCGTGACATCCCGTTTAAGTGGTATCAGAGCGAAGTTCAAGATTGGAGTGATAAGGACCGATTGTTCTTGGGATAGTCGTAGGATGGCCTTTAAATTCATGCTGGTGCATGTCCGTGTTAGCCGAGTGTTAAAATTGTTTGTTGTGTGAATCGCTCATCTTCTAATCCAAAGGTGGGATTCGGAAGCGTGTGTCGAAAAGACTGAACCATGAGCGAGTGGGAGTTGAGAACTTCTAGTAAGAGGACAAAGTGTCCTCTCGTGACTCGGGTAAAGCATCGACAAAGGTCGGTATCCGAGGTGGTTGTGGCGAGTGTTGACTCGCTAGTTTGAACGTAAGAGTACCACCGCAGGTTGGTACTAAGGTAGCAGAGTCGAATGATCCTAAGTTCGATAGGATCGTTCTGATGCAAGTGTTCCTTGAGATCTGGATGTGCTAGAAAGATCAGGATCAAGTTGTTGTTGTTGTTGCTACCTTTTCCGAGGTCCAACCTAAATGGATGATCAAGGAATAGATTTCGATATCTGTGTCAAGATTCAGCACAAGCAGATTTGGAATTCGATCAGGGTAAAGACTGATGTCGAGAGAAGAGTATTTTATTCCACCCAGTAGGCAAGGTGGAATAGTCAGGTCAGCATTCAGACAAATGGAACGTGTTGTTCCATGGAAGATGGTATGGATCAGTCTCGTGTTTTCTGAGAACAAGAATTAGTGGTAAGTGTCGCCAGCATGGACAGTGATTTATGGGTTATCCGCATAAGTAAATGGAATATTGACAACGGTTACTGCTGTCACCGTCGATAGGACAGATCATAAGAAGTGCGCCATAGAACGCACCGTGGAATTTGTGGGATAGATCTCCGGTACAAGAAATAGTGCATGCTAACACTTGACATGAGGTAGAAGACTCACCAGGTAGGTGTAGAAGTTGTGGAAGAAAACATGAATGAATCCAGTGTCTGAGTATGGCAAGAACGTACTGTGATTGTGATCAACACGATCGTCGGGTGAAGGACTGTCAGTGAAAGTCCAATGGAACATTGACACCGCTACCTCAATTAGGACGCCACTAGAATGGGGAGAAGAACAGGAATGGAACCGACCCGGCACTAATCAGAGGAAGAATGTTTTGGGAAAATTCTATAAGAGTATCGCAGCAGAGTTTTGATGAAGTTTGGGAGACTTCAGTTTATTGGAATAAATGAAAGAAAAGAGGAATCATTAGTAATAGTCATGCTTGACTAGTTGCTGAAGTGTAACGTTGATGCTATATGAGTAGAGTGGACTCATGGAGCATCTTGTAGTATCAATCATGGTCATGGAGCAATTCAACTTAGTCAAGTAGCTCATGAAAAGCGTCGAGTTTATTAGGAGTCAAAATGAATCTTGATTTCTTTAATCTTGTCGATTGAAGGTAACCCTCGCTTGTTAGGCAAAGATTGTCAAGATAACTTTATGATGGTCTTAGATCGACGGATGGGAGAATTGGAGGTGGAAGACATCTCAGTGGTGTAAGAATTTCTAAGATGTGTTGTCATAAGAACTGTCAGACAGTTGTCAGAAAAAGAGATAGAAAGTGCGATCTAGCTAGCACTAGAATAGAGCCACTCTTGAAGGCTTCTTACCAGTTATTGTCGTCTGAATTGATAGAATCGAAGATGCGAATGTGAAGATTGAGGAATGAGGAATTCATGCATATCAGTACATCACTTTTTGGAACATCAGTTTTGTGGAGAGAGAAAATGAAGATGGTTTGTTGCAATCATGCATCAACTATTGTCAACTCAATTAGGTGACAATCAAGGACAAGTGCTTATTACTGAAGATCAAGGAATGGTGTGACTAGTTATAAAGAGTGTTGATGTTTTAAAGGTCAACTTGAGGACATGTTATCATCAGTTGAGAACTAGAAATGAGGTTATATTGAAGACAGCTATTCGTATTTAATATGACCTTGGTGAGTATCGCAAGATCGTTTGGCCTGGTAAATGCTCCAGTTGTTGTAATGGATTTGACAACCTGAGTGTTCGAAGAATACCTAGATCAATTGTGATCGTGTCTTTCCATGATATTCTATGTAATAGAAGAATACTAAGGAGCTCAAGAGATACCTGAGAATGGTGAAAGAATTTCCATGGACCTGATCAAGATCGAGTCAATTATCAGTGGACCAAGATCGACAATAGTATCAGAGATCAGAAAGTCGTATGGGTTGTACAAGTCACTTCAGAAAGTTCGTGGAGAGAGCCGTAACATCAGTGTTGGCATTGACTCGACTTTTGAAGAAAGAGAGGAATTCGTATGGACATGTAAGAGTAAGGATAATTCCAAGAGCTGATATAAGAACTAGCTACTATGTTTGTGCTGAGCTCTCCATATGGTTGTGGAGGAGATGAGATCTATGTTTATGCATTATTCAAAGAATTGAGTACGTATTGATACAACATTGCAAGATTGTTGCATACATGTCTCGCCAGTTGAGACCCAACAAGTTGAATATGAAACGATGTCGTGAATCAGAACCTTGACAAGACTAGAATGGTGCTATCTGGTATCACCCCGGAGAAAAGAAAGAAGTCACTGATGCGTTGAGTCGAGAGTCTTCAATTGTGCAGTGGCTGACTAAAGTATAGACTTTACTTGAAAATGTTTGAAATTCGGTTTGCAAATTTGAGGTAGGCTACCTCTTGAATTTTTATAGCCGCCCTCAAAGTTGAACTAGAAATACAAGCAAGAATCGGATGCTTCAGTTGACAGATCGGAACGATAAGAAGATCCTGCAAGAGGATACTAATAAAGAAGAGATTAACTTTCAGATTTCGAAAGATGGAATATCGAAGTATTGTGAGTACGGATTGGTGTCAGACAGTATGGAACTTAAGGAGGAGGCCTTGTGAGGAATTCACTGTAGCAGTTGCAGTATTCGACCAATCAGTACAAGTAGGTCAGAGATGACATCAGTTCGATTGGTAGATCGACATAGATATGTATATCACCGGACATATTGCAAGTGTCGGATGTGCTAGTAAGTGAAAGTTAAGTAATGCAAGCCGGGAGAACATGTACAATCACTCGAGAGTCTTGAGTGAGAATAGCAGTACATCATGATGGAACGTTGTGACAGAATTTACCCAAGAATTAAGAGAGTAATGATTCCTTTTGGGATAATGGTCGGTAGATGGATAAAACCGACTCATTTCATTGATGTATGAAGGAATCTTGATTTGATCAGACACGAAGAAGTGTACAGGAGTTAAATAGTTCGTCTTTGTGGAGTACCAGCGACAGATCTATATCAGGTTTAGAACCAAGGATTTCTAATTTCAGCAGAGCAACCAGATAGTTCTTTTGAGGCAGAACAGAGCAGAGTGTACAGAATTTCAGTTTGTTGAGATGAGATCAGAGAAAGAAATATCACAGGCCCAGAGTCAGTTCAACAGTTAGTGATTTCAGTTGTCGTGAGCAGAATTAGTTTGTAGACTGCTTAGAGCCATAAGAAAGATGAGATATTGTGAACCAAGAAAGTCCCCTTGGTTAAAGTGGTCGGACAATGCCACGAGACTAAAGAAGCAACCGGGGAAAGTGAAACTTGATGAGACGACAATGTCCCACCTTTTGTAGGATTGGATAAAGGTTTTAATTTCGAGGACAAAATTTTTATAAGAGGGGAAGAGTTGTGACATCCCAAATTTTCGACTTATCCCGAATATATGAAATGGGCAACTTGTCGACGCGCTGATGGTCCTTTTTCTCTGAGCTGATCACTCACGAGTTAACCAATCTATTGGGTGAAGCCGTTAAGGGATATAACCGCGGTAAAATCCCTAAAAGCTACTCAATAGGTCGGATCGGACTAAAATCGCGTTCGGTCGATTTTAACCATGAAATTGAATTCGGATTCGAAAATCGGACGTCCGAGCATGTCACGGTTCATTTATAGGACGTCGTCTTGTCTTTCGGAGAAATTCTATCAAGTTCAGGACTTGTACGGAAAATCAGTTCGGACGTTGCGGAAAATCAACGGAAATTTAGATTGGCTAAATTAATGGAAAATTGGACTCTCGTGCCGAGCCTTTGTGTGTCATGGATTTATAGAAAATCATTTGGGATTTTTCTTCGTCGAAATCGGGCCTCAATTTGGGAAATTGAGGGAGGAGAATGAATTTAATTGGTGAAATTCGGAATTTGAAATGGGGCTAGAAATTGGACTTCAATTTGGATATTTTTGTGGAATTTAAGTTGTGGAAAGAATTAGGGAGAACATTGCATTAATTGGGTGGATAGGGATGTGGACTTTAAGCTCTATTCTAGTTTACTTGAGCTAGAAATCCAGCTGCCCTCCAATTGCTTGCCGTCCTTATCCCCTCCTGCGGACGTCTCCATTTTATATTTTCAATTCCCTAGAACTCCTTCGAAACAACCCAGCGAGGACTTCATCTTCATCTTCATCCACGGAGCTCCATTTCTCTGCCAAATTCGGTCCACAAAAGAGTCCAACGAAGCTGAGTTGTTGACTCATTGTTGTGTTGTCCTTCATCCACTCGGCCATCTTCACATCCTTGCACGCCCAGAGGAGTCCATTGAAGATTGGACCAAAGAGCAGCTCACCGAAAGTTGATTTCCACTTAGCAGCTGCCCACACCCTCGCGTCTTCAATCACGAAGCTTCAGTCCACGCGTCCGGACTCCAGTTCGTTGGTCCATCTTCTTGTTGTGTAGCCGCGTGAGTCCACCGAAGCAGCAGCCGCGCCACACGTCCACGAATTGAGTTGCTTCGGTCATCAAGCAAAGTCGAAGTAGCCCTGTCCGCGTGGTCTTCTCCAGCTGAGTTGAAGACCCAGCGAACTGCCACCATCCGTGTCTCCTCTCTGTTAGGGAAATCCCTTATGATGTTTTGAAGATGACAAAATAAATCAAAGGCTACTAACATGTTTGATGGTTGAGTAATAGACTATGCAAATGATTGAACATGTAAAGGATATTGTCAAAGTCTCAAGACGGCCGAAAACCGAACGGAACACATGTCCAAAGTATATTCTCAAGATTTCCAGATTTCTGTCAAAGTCTCGAAGACTCGCGACTTTAGTGTCAAATTCTGTTTTGACAAATTCCGGATCGAACGTGAATGAAGAACCGGAAGACGGACTCTATCTTTGAAGCTGAACCGGAAGATAGACTCTATGCTGAAGCGTAACATAACGCATCGTGTTCGGACCTTAAAGCTAAATCTGTTCGGACCCATTGCAAAGTCTATCGCAGCCGGACTCAGATTGTAAAGTCTATCGCTCTCGGACTTTACATCCGGACTCAACGAACGTAACTCAAGCCCCGAAGATATAACGGCTAGTGATCCGGTTTGGATTCCACATCAAGATTGATTTGATTGATTCAATCTAATTGATTGACAATTAGATCTTGAAGACAAGAACTTTCTATACAAAGAAGCTTTACTTATGGAAACCAAGATTTCGTTTGTATGGGCGATCGGAATCAATTTGGGATTCTATCTTTGTCACTCAACGGCTACCAAATCTTTTTGATATAGGGCTGTCCAATGGGTATATTGGAAGACGATCCTCGGGATACTGTCCAACGGCTAGTTTTGGAAGTGGAGGAGTATTTAAAGAGATGAAGGACCGATGAGCAAGTAAGAGACGGAGCGTAGAATTTATAATTCCAAAGTCTCGAGCGATCTTCTATCATACACTTGTCTCTCGTGAGCTTAAACGTTTGTGATCTTGAGAGAAATACCAAAAGAGTGACTTAGTGAGATAGTGTGATCTACTACTAAGTGTTTGCACTCAAAGTTGTAATCTCTTGTTGATTGCATAGTGGAATCCAGCCAAGAAGGCTGTTAGCGTGGGAGAGTGGACGTAGGCTTGGATTAAGCCGAACCACTATAAACCTTGTGTTCTTATTCTCTTCTCTAAACTCTTTATTGTGTTAAAGTCTGATCTCGCTCAAAGTCTGCTGTTCTTCAGACTTTGCTCAAAACTTATTTTATTCCGCATGCTTTTGCCAAGGTTTTGTTTAAACACCTATTCACCCCCCTCTAGGTGCTGTTACTAGCCCTCTCACTCTCCACGGTCTTTCGTCACCAAAAAACTGCCATCTTCACAGCTTACTCCAGTCAACTTCTTCTCCACCGAAACCCCTCCAGTTGACCTCGCAGCTGTCTCAATCTCAACCGCCCAACACCTCCGAGAATCCCAGTACTTACATCTACGAGCAACTCAACTCTCACGGCTTTGTGCGTCCTCAGCCAGCGAAGATTCCAGCTTCGGCCTTGCTGTTTCTTCGAGCGGCCATCTCCAGCAAATTAATTTTCGGGCCCAAAGAAAGCCCGGTGGAATCGGCGCTCGTTCAGCCCACGTGGAGCTTGGCCCATCTCCAACAGTTTTTAGCCCAAGGAGTGCAGCCCATTTTCAGTTCTATTTCAAGTCCAGAAAGCCGCAAGCCCAGTTGAGTTCAGCCCAGTCTAAGGGAAGCCCGGTACAAGAACAAATCTCAATTTGGGCTGAGATTTGTTGGGCCCGAGTTTAAGGCCCGGCCCAAGCTCGCCGGTGTCGTCGAAAGTCTGATTTCGGCCGCCGTCGCGTCGCCGTTGCGGTGATTCGGTCTCCGCTTTTGCTAAGTGAGTTTTACTCACTAATGCTTTCTTAGTTTGTTAATTATACTTAGGGTTGATTAGATTTAATTAAATGCAATTAGGTGGTTAGATAAATTAAATTAGAGACTTAATTATGCATGTTAGGTGGTTAGAAATAGACATTAGCAAGTAGACATGCCATGTTATTTATTGAATGTCTCTCGGGATTTTTCTCGACCCGTTTCGGGCTCCAATCGGCAATACGGGCCTAAATTGGATTTTTTTAATATTTATTTATTTAATTTTCGAAATTAATTATTTAATTAATTATTTTTCCGGAAATTCAACCGGGATGGTCGGCGACCGAAATCTCGTGCTGATTGTCGTGGCACAGCCCGTTTATTTATTTGAGCTCTACGTTGTTTGGAATTAATTAAATTGTGATATTTTAGGGGTTTGCCCTAAATTGATTGGAATTGATTGAGATTGAATTGTTGTTTGGAAATTGGTCAAGCTTGTTTATTTAGCATTCTTATGCTTTGTGGAGTTGTAAAGTATGTGGAATGGTGAGAGTGAGTCGGAAGTACATTGGCTGAGATAGATTAAGTACGAAGCATAGACAGGCGTGGTTCGGTGATGTGGAAGATCACTGTGCGAAAACGGCGCCTTAAAGAACGCACGTAGACTGTCTATGGCTTGTGGCAGGCATGGTTTGGTGATGGAGGAATATCACTGTGCGAAAAGGGCGCCTTAAAGAACGCACGTAGACTGCCTATGAATAGAGACAAGCGTGGTTCGGTGATGGAGGAATATCACTGTGCTAAAACGGCGCCTTAAAGAACGCACGTAGACTGTCTGTGATCTATGATTTGTGGCAGGCGTGGTTCGGTGATTGAGGAATATCACTGTGCGAAAACGGCGCCTTAAAGAACGCACGTAGACTGCCTATGAATCGTGACGGGCGTGGTTCGGTGATGGGGAAGATCACTGTGCGAAAACGGCGCCTTAAAGAACGCACGTAGACCGTCTATTACTTATGTCACCTTGGCGGAAACAACGCCCGAGAGAAATAATGGAGCTCTGTGACTAAGTGTACTATTGGAAGTTATATGGGATGGAAGGAATGACTGAGAGGTGGTTCGATTGATCGATGATCCGATCTGAGTGTAATGTAATGTGATTGACCATTGCTTGAGTCTGATGTGGTAAATTGATTGATTGAATGGGATTGACCGTGAGTGGTCTTGTTGGTGTGAAATCGACTAGGTCGATTTGATCGATGCTTCGATCGGTGATGTGATTGCTTGGATGCCTATGTGATATGTGCTAACATGCGGGTGGAATCGAGGCCAAGGTAAGTCCTATGACCTGTGCGTGTTTAGGCAGCCCGTAGTGTATTGGCTTACTAATCGGGTCTTAGGGGGTAGAACTTGCTGAGACGTGGTCTCATTGGTTATTGAATAACCAATTCAGGTTCCTAGATGTAGCAGACTTGGATGTTGAAGGCCTCGAGTCCAGTGCAGTCTGCTGAAGGCTCCAGTTGGAGTGTGGAGAATGATGAAGAGGAGGATGGGGACCCGTAACTTGTAGAACCCCGCTTCGTTTGTAGACCTTGTGTTTTTAATCGGCTTAATGTGAAATGGAACTTAATAGTTCACTTTGTATATATATGTGCACTGTTTTGCAATGTATATAAGAGTGAAAGTTTGAAATTTAATCCTACTGTTCTATCCCAATGTTTTATTGTCTGGGGATTTTATATGCTTCCGCTTGCGCAATAAAAAGAAAGGGTCGGCGATACGTAGTCCTGGGGTATCGCTTTTATAATCGACCAAGGTAAGGGATGGGTGCGTGCCCGAGGGTCGGGGCGTGACACATGATCCCTTCCATTCTAGGGTCACCAGGGGCTGCTATCCCAGCACCAACAGGAGGTGGTGCTACTCCACTCGTGCTGGCCTCAACCTGTGCTCTACCTCAGCCTCCTCGAGTACCGATCCTCGTCGGCATTCTACCCTGAGTTATAGGCTTGATAGTACTCTTCCTAGGAGTTCTCTACTCTTGATCGCTAATCTTGCAGGCTTTCTACAAAGACTTGCCTTCCAATTCCACACCGAATTAGAAGTCGAGTGATAACAACAAACAATTCTACCAATCAGCTATCACAGACATGCACCAGCATAAATTAAAGGCCTTTCCTACTAACTATCCATGACCCATCGCACCTTATCACTCCAATCACAAACCATGTTTTGATACCACTAAACGGGGAAGTCACACCTCGATCCTCCGAGCGCGTGCCCATCCCAGCTTGGTCGATTAAATAGCGATGTCCCAGGATGCATTGCTGACCCATTCATTTTTGTGCACATGCGGAAATGAATAAATAATCCCCAGACAACAAACAGATGGGATAGAAAAGTAGGGCCATGATTTTTCAAATTGGAAGATCATCAACACACTTATATTTACATGTCAAACAAGTCATAAACAATACAAGCCTATGTGTGTGTGTCTATATATATATATAGGCCAAGTCTACAAAACCAAGGGGGGTTCACAAAACTACGGATCTTCGTCCTCCTCCTCATCTTCATCCACATCCTAGTTGGAGCCTTCAGCTAAATACATCGGGGACTCAAGTTCTGACATGTCCGGTTCCACGTCTAATACTAAACCCCCTGGAGGGTTGGCCATACCTTTCTCAAAAGCGACCTCTAGGATATAAAAAGGAATCTCGTGTGACATCCCCAATTTCACCAACCATCATTAGTATAATTGGATCATTAGAAATTGGATTAATTTAGATCGGGCTAGAAAGTGAACCCGATGGACCGTGAGGAATGAGTGGGCTTGGGCTTAGTTTAAAGCGGGCCAAGATTTAGAATTGTTAGACTGGTAAATTTAGTTTAGTGGGCCAGATTGTTATAGATTAAGCCTATTGGGCCAGAGATGAATATTTAGGCCCGAGTGATTTTATTTTCAATTAATTTTATAGATTATAGATATGATAATTTGATTAATGATTGTAATATCAATTTCTAACTTTTGCATTTTTTTTCGTGATGGATTCTCTATAGACTAACATTGACTAGTCGATATGTTATGACCTTGTATAATTATAAAAGGATTGAAATTAAGTAGAAACAAAAAGAAATTAATTGAAAAACATTAAAAACTAATGAACCAACTAATGACACGGATTAGAAACTAATTGAATTTGAGTGACAAATGGCAAAAGACATCAAACTTGGAGGCCAAGACATCTCTCTCTCGTTTCTCCTTGTACGCGACACCCACGGAATTCCCCATCCACAAAAGCCGAAAACAATCAACAAGGAACATAATTATTAACAAAATCTCATCATTAGTCTAGCCTAGGGATTAACTTGTAGCCTATTTCCCCTCTTAAATTTTCGAAACCCTCTCTCTCTCTTCAAGACCGAAACCCACCTTCATCTTCTTCTTCATATCTCTCTCGATCGAGCATTGAGGAACCAGAAGCAAAACAGCAACCTTCTTCCTTTTGCATGTGAAATTTTAGTGTTGATCTTGAAGCTGTTAGGGAAATCCCTTATGATGTTTTGAAGATGACAAAATAAATCAAAGGCTACTAACGTGTTTGATGGTTGAGTAATAGACTATGCAGATGATAGAACATGTAAAGGATATTGTCGAAGTCTATGCTTGGAAGAACCAGAAGACGGACTCTATGCTGAAGCTAAACTTAAAGTAGAATATGTTCAGACTCAGATTGTAAAGTCTATCGCAGTTAGACTTAGATTGTAAAGTCTATTGCTCTCAGACTTTACATCCAGATTCGATAGAACGTAACACAAGCCCCGAAGATATAATGGCTAGTGATCTGGTTTGGATTCTACATCAAGATTGATTTGATTGACTCAATCTAATTGATTGACAATTGGATCTTGAAGACAAGAACTTTCTATATGAAGAAGCTTTACTTTTGGAAACCAAGATTCTATTTGTATGGGCGATCGGAATCAATTTGGGATTCTACTTTTGTCACTCAACGGCTACCAAATCTTCTAGATACAGATCTGTCCAATGGGTAGATTGGAAGACGATCCTCGAGATGCTGTCCAACGGCTAGTTTGGAAGTGGAGGAGTATTTAAGGAGATGAAGGACCGATGAGCAAGTAAGAGACGGAGCGTAGATTTATAATTCCAAAGTCTGAGCGATCTTCTATCATACACTTGTCTCTGGTGAGCTTAAACGTTTGTGATCTTGAGAGAAATACCAAAAGAGTGACTTTGTGAGATAGTGTGATCTACTACTAAGTGTATGCCCTCAAAGTTGTAATCTCTTATTGATTGCATAGTGGAATCCAGCCAAGAAGGCTGTTAGCGTGGGAGAGTGGACGTACGCTTGGATTAAGCCAAACCACTATAAACCTTGTGTTCTTATTCTCTTCCCTGAACTCCTTTATTTTGCTCCTAGTTCTATTTAACTGCTAAAGTCTGATCTCGCTCAAAGTCTGCTGCTCTTCAGACTCAATTTCAAAAGTCTATTGTTATTCAGACTCAGGTTAAAAGTAAAGGTTTTCACTGTATTTTGCAGAATCTGTTTTTACACCTATTCACCCCCCCTCTAGGTGTTCATACTAGCACTTTTAGAAGCATCTTTGTGTTGTTTAGTAGCTGAAGCAAGGTAAGGAAAGATATAACTCTAAGTTGAAAGTTATCCATTGTTCGTGAAGAAAGCTTGCGGATCTAACCAAACAGTGAAGGATTTGATTTGTAGTTGTTGTTTTGTGATTAATCTAAGTTTAGTAAGCGTTAGATTGAAATTCGAAGCCATTGCATGTTACCTTTGAGTCTTGCATGTTTTGAAATCCAAGTGTGCGTATGTTGTCTTTGCCGAGTGGATGGATGTGGTGTATATTGTGATGAGTGAACTCACGGATGCAATTATACTTTGAGCCAAGCTATGGATGGGCTATTTGTTAAAGAAAAGCTTGCTGAAAGTACTTTTAGTTGCTGTGATTAAACATTGAAGTTTTGTAGAAGAGATTTGTGGAAAAATAAGTGGTTTGGTCGGGCTAGGAGTGAAGGAATCGTGTATATCTATTCTGTCCTAGGAGAAAACGGTTAAGGAGTCTTCTGTTTTGTGTTATTTTCTCTATGTAGGTTGATGAAAATAAGAAAGGAACCATTCTACATGATAGAAAATCTATAAGATTGAATTAGAAACCTAGTTATAACCATATGAATATAAAAACATAGAGATGGAAGTGAATTTAGTAAAACCAGTGAACTGTTTTTGTAAGAAACGGTTTGACCTTTGTCGATTATATTAATTTTCTGTAATTACCTAGTTAGAATTGGACTTTGAATCCTTAATGAAAATTATAGAACACATCTTAACGAATAACGTGTCAATATTTGAGATTAAATGGATAAGAATTGGCTAGTAAAACAATTTTCTTTGTAGATATAAAAGCTGGACGTCGGTACAGGGTGTTAGTAAAGATTATAGCAATTGTTACTCTTAATACAGTGAGATTAAGACTTAAATTTCTTCACAGAAAATGTCAATATTTGTCTCTAATATAACATACTAAAATTTGGTAGTATTTCGACAAGAATTGGTATACCTTCTGTGTCCGAAACCGAAACTGCACATTTAGCTAGTAAACTGTTTAAACCGAGAACATATAATAAATGTTGTGTCTTATATATTCGACTTGCATGACACACATAGAGTCTAATAAGCTCATAATAGATATTAGTCATGTAAGAATAAGTCTCATACATCATTTGAGGTGTAGGTAATTATAGTATCATGCGAGTGCAATGAGTGCGGTGCATAGTGCTTGATTATGGGATAAATATTTGTTCGGCATGGTATGGGGCATGTCGTAATGGGTTTTATCTTATAATTTGGACACACATGTGTGCTAGGTTCATGAGAGTTAGATATATAGTTAGATACTTTGGAGTCTTTTCTTTTGCATACGATAAATGCATTAATCAAAGGTGTGGTGGTGTGAAACGTGTGCTTAAATAAGTGAATGAACCCATCGGTATAGAGATACCGGTGATACCCCCGGAAGTTTGGGATGCCGTTGCTGAGTGGTCTTGGATGCCTCGGTAGAGAGATACCGGGATGCCTCGGAGTGAGATGCCCTTGTGTGTGATCAAGGATGCCTCAGTTGTGTGATACTGAGATGCCTCGGAGTGAGATGCCCCTTGCTGAGTGGTCTTGGGAGGACCTCGGTTGAGTGATGCCAGGATGCCTCAGAGTGAGATGCCCATAATAGAAATATTGTGGAAGTCCAGATAAGGTAACTTCCGGAAGTGACTTAATTGGGCCGGTAGAGTTCCGGTTAGTGGCTGATCGAGGGTGGATCATATGCACAGTAAATATAATTCTATTTGGCGAGTTAGTCCATTCATTATTATTGCTTTGCATCTTGATATAAGATTGAGCTTGAGAAAGGTAAGCATAGAAATGGATGCACCAAAGGTGATTACATACATGATGTGTTAATATCCAATTGTTTATGCTTGTGACAATCCTACCTTAGTATCTTGAATTGTTTGGTCATGATTCCCTTGTAATATTGATGGCTGTGGATTATTTAAGTTAGATTTTTATCATTCTTTACTGGGCATAGTTTTGCTCATACCTTACATTTTTCAGATTGATAGTATGGATGTGCCGCCATTAGCTCGTTATGGAGTGGTATCGAGCATTGAGGTTACCTTTACTGATGTGTATGACTCTGATGTTGAGCTGACTTTCTCCAAATATGAGGCCACATTATGGATGGATAATGGTAGAGCTGAGATGATCCCTATAAAGTTTGTCGCATGGTTTATCAAGCACGATGGAGCGATGTTTAGCCCTATTCCTTTTAGTGATGATGGAGCAGGAGCTGGGACGGATGGCGCCTAGATGTCTTTGATCATGTAGAAGCTGACTATCTTTTGTTTTCTTTTGAACGTGGGCTTGTGTGGGAACTCGTGGAGTAGACACCCTCACCCATTATCCCTGACTTTCGTTATGCCTTACATTTGTCATGTATATATAGGCGATGAACATGGAAAGTGTTCAGGTTGATAAATTTTGTAGGCCCTGATGATGGTAAGAAGAAATGAAGCTTCTTGTGATCTTGTCTATGCGCATGAATGAATTGGTCAATATTAATAATTGGTAGAGTGTTTGCAGGATAACTTCATAGTATAAACTATAGATTTTAAATAATCCATGTTATACATGCTAACCTTCAATAGTGATCACTACATAAAAAAATGGAGTTCACAGGTTTGGAAAGATTATAATAATAATTGTAAATTTCCGCTTGCGCTTAGTACATGACGCCCTGGAACGTCACAGCTCGTTACATCTTTGACTCGGGTATAGGACCTTCTCTCTCCCCATCTCGAGCCTAACGATACCATTATTGGTAATGATGGGGTACCTTATGGGGTAGGGCCTCATGAACCCAGACCACGGTCTTTACCAACTCATAAACCCATCCTCTGGGATCCCCATGCAGTGGAATAAAGTTCTTCTGCTCTGTCACCCTTTTAGGCTGACCAAAATGCTCGGGAGGAGTTGCCATCTAGGGACTTGAAATGTTATCCCACAACGGGGTGAGACGACGTCTCAGCGAGTTCAACTCCCTATGCCCTGACTAGGAAGAAAATACGCCTAAAAGGCTGCCTAAGCACAACCACAAGATAGAGGACTTACCTTTGCCTCAGACTCTTCCTGCAAGTCAATCTAATTCAAATACTTACAAACCGCATCAACCAAACAAATAAGATCAAATTATCGATCAATCGACTCAGTCGATTACATGTCATCATGACCACTTCTCGGTCAACCCACTTAATACTATCTATAAGGTCCTATCAAATCAGGACTGCTCACCCTAAGCTGAAGATAGATAGTATAACTCGCCCAAAGCTGATAATAGAGTATACTGCTCGCCCTAAGCTAATATATTGAGGCCTGTAGGCGGATATTGTATAGTAATAACGCTCACTAGAAGTTGACAACAAGGTATACTGCTAACCCAAAGCTGACATATCGCCCGTAAGTTAATATAGTATACCGGTATACTGCTAACTCTAAGCTGACATATTAGAGCCCGTAGGTTAATGAAGTATACTATCCCGACCATCTAACAAAATCACCATTTTTATCATACCCTGATAAAAATACTCGCTTGTGGGTACACGGTCGCTCTTAGCCAAAATACAATATTTTTACTTTTGAAAATTCCATTAATTCCAACAATCCAAAAATAGATTTTTGACACTATAAACTGATGCCCGATAATTTTCTAATTAATTATCAAAATTAAATAATTTTGGGATAAATACCCAAAATTGCAAACAACACTCAATTTGCACAAAATACCAGTCAATTAAATAAACAGATCACACCACTGCAATCAGTATAAAATTCCGGTCACCGACTATCCTGATCTAATTTTCGGAAAATAAATAAAAAATTAATTAATTACGGAAAATAATTATTAAATGCCAAAAATGCACACTTAGGCCTGTAAAGCCTAATTAAAAGCTTATTCGGGTTCGAAAAATTTCCAAACCACTCTAGATAAATACTAGAGCTTGTCTAGGCTCTAATTACACTACTCTAACAACCTAACATGTAATAACAATTAATTAAATTGCTAATAAAATCTAACTATCTACCTAATCCTAGCTTAGCCTAAACTAATCTACCCTTAAGCGTCATTAACTTACTAAGCAAGGATTAGTCAGTTAAACTCACTTGATTAATGATATGCTCGGATCAAAACGACGGGGGCGCGACGGGGGATGATAAACTCCAAAGCGGGAATGCCTTTCGGGGTCAGGAATGGTCTGAAAAAGGTCCAAACAGTGCTGGAAATCCTCAGGGGTTTCGATTCTGTGGTGGTGGCGATTGGGGCTTAGAGAGGTGGCTCTGGTGGCTGGTTGAGCTGGAAACCGACGAAGGCGAGTGGTGGATCGGCTGCAGCAAGCTCGGCGAGCAACTTCGGTGGTTGGCGATAGCTCAGGCGACCATGACGGTGACGCATAGCTTCCTGGTGACTCGCTGCTGGTTGGATGAGAAGGAAGAGACGGTGCGGCTGGGATGGTGGTGGCACACGACGAGCAGACGAGCACGTAGGGAGTGACGACGACGCAACGGTGGCTCTAGCGGGTGGCTAGCAGCATCAATGGGGAAATAGGAGGTGCTGGTCGGCTTGTTGGGTTGTTGAACTCAAAAACAGCAAGGAGGAGGGGAGGTGATCGACGGGTTGGGGGAAGAAAAAGGAGAAGGGGGACCGGCTGCTTTATGAGGGGTCCACCAAGCCTTCAACTCCATCTTCTTGTCCCTCTTAGATGACCTCACCATATCAGTTGGCCTCCTCAGCAAATTGTAGACCAAAATGCCTCTTCTAGAACACTTGGGATGGTCCACAAGTCATGGCCATGGGGGCACATGAATTTTGAGTTAACTTCCCCCAAATTGGACTTCATTCCTTCTTGAATCGACCTAAATCGGCTACTATAAATTCCATTATCGAGCTCACGATCAAATTGGCATTTTTCCTCACCAATTGATCTCACTTGCATCCTAATTTTGCGATAAAAAATGGTCCTCTAAATTTTCTGGACAAAAACGATCCTACCTCGACTTTTTCCCAAAAAGTCTCGGTTTGCAGAAAAATCTTCGAAGATTGAGTTGACGTTCCTAAAATGATTTGTGACATAATAGAACTTTCAATTTCTAAAATCGGATTCAAATTTGTGGTTAATTTGGATATGACGCGATTTTAGCATGACCTAGGTGACCCGGTAGCTTTTAGAAATTTTTAGTGCAAATGACCCGTGATCGATTTTCTTCGAGCCACAGTAAATCCCTTCAACACATTGGCAACTCTTGGTAGTCGTGAAAATCTCGAGTTTTCAAATACAGACACTGGGTACCAAAACAACAGAAAAATCAGTCTAGTGCCGACTGACGAGAATTTTGCAATTTAGTGGAATCACCCACGTTTAGCCACATATCTCAGTTGAACCGACCTATCTCTAATTTCTAATCGATCTTACTGTGCCGTAATGATCTCGGTAGATGAGCACGGTCAAGTAGTCGAGTGCTGGTCGAATTCTCAAGTGTATTGCATTAAAAATCCCTTAATGGCTTCCCTAGATCGTCTAGTCATCTCATGAGTGATCAGCTCTGAGAATAGCACTATAGGCGCGTTGATGAAATGCTTGATTTATTAAATTGAAAGTAGAATGAAATTTCAGGATGTCACAATAAGAGTGAACGATAAGAAAAATTTTGATTTCTCATTTCTGTTTCAAAAATAGAAAAGCTAAAAATTTTAACTTCTGATTTCTATTTCAAATCTATTTTTGGAATTAAAATCTGTTTCAACAATAGAAAAATTAAATTGCGTTACCAAATGGATTTCTATTCTAAATCTGTTCCGGAGAATAGAAAAACAGAGAAATCGAGAAATGGAAATGTTGTCATGTGCCCCCTTACTCTAGCGATCGCAACAATCAATGGAAAATCTCCACATGAGATTAATTTCTTCCATGCTAGCCTTTCTAGCAAGCATATAATCACCAATGAACTACAAATCAGAGAGACGAATTGACTAGGGTGGCCTTGAACCACAGGGCACGCTGGCGAGGGGAAGATTTCCGGGGGAGAGGAGGATTCATGGCCGACTTGACAACAAATGATTAGTTTCCATGAAATCGCACAGAAATCAGACTTCCTTTAACATTAGAAGAACCATAAAGCATCAAACTAAACTTCTAACGTTGATCAGATAGCATGGATCTCAGTATATCATTAAGGCATTTTATCATATACGTGACGAGCCGTACCAAGAACAAGCCTCCAATATGATTTTTGGTCTAAAAATGACATATCATACTCCAAATAACATTGTCTCTCACAAATATATCTCGGTTTCACAAGATTAGACCATGATCTCATTGACTGAAATTTCTATTTGATTTCCCGAACGGCATGAGATGTCTGGGGGGAGCGAGATGCTTACTTGATCAGAAGCAGCGTCATAGTTGCTGCTTGTTCTTCGGCGAAGCTAGAGAAAATGATGTGAATCGTTGCGGAAGGATCGTTCTACGAAAGCCCAGATGATGCGAATTGCGAACCTCAACCTCCAATCAAACCTGTGATTGGCAACCTCGGTATGAACGTGACCTGTTGACGAACGCGTGTCAACCAACCAACGTTATAAGCGCCACGAGCGAAAGAATTCACTATCTCGCTCGATAAGTCGAATCGACCGTCACAAGGGAACCTTGATTAGGTCAAGTCCTCAAAAGAACAATAGAAGCGAATTTCTCAATTTTTTCTCAAAATAAAAATATATCTGTCCCCAAAGAAATTTGGCAAATCCTTTATATAGGCTTTCCAGCCGTCACACAAACCCTAAAACCAACCCTAGAGATATAATGCATCATATTCTAGAATATTCCTAAACAATAAGATATATATATATATATATATATATATATATATCTACAAATATATATCTATATATATATTTGACTTGGTCAAATATTTGGTGTCCATATAATCAAATTGCGCCAAGATTTCCAAGATTCTTCAAGATTTGATCCAAGGTCATCTCCACGCTAAAGATCACGAACCATGACGCCAACAGCTTGCCTAAATTGCTTGGCCCGCGCTCGAGTAATTGAACCAGTAGGAATAGACAATGGGTCCCTAGCACCTCCTCCTCGATATGGCTTGATGTCCACATCATTCCCTCCCCCGTGCAAAGGATTTGTCCTCAAATCATCACTGGCATTGAAAAGAGTCAAGTTAAAAACATTAAATGTGGCACTACGGTCATACTTACCCGGAAGATCAAGCTTGTAGGCATTATTGTTAACTCTTTCCAAAACCATGAATGGTCCATCCCCTCGCAGTAATAACTTAAAATGTCGCTGCTCAGGAAATCGCTCCTTGCGCATATGAACCCAAACCCAATCGCCGGGTTCAAACACCACTTCCTTGTGCCCTTTGTTGGCTTGCCTTGCATATTGCTCAGTCTTGCGCTCAATATTTGTGCGCATCTTCTCATGCAACACCTTGACAAATTCAGCTTTCTTTACTCCATCTAAATCCATATGCTCATCAATAGGTAAAGGGGTTAAATCTAACAGAGTTAACAGATTAAAACCATAGACAACCTCAAATGGTGTAAATTTAGTAGCAGAATGCATGCTCCTATTATATGCAAATTCAACATGTGGCAGACAATCTTCCCAAGATTTTATGTTCTTTTTAATAATAGCACGCAACAATACCCCTAAAGTTCTATTAACTACCTCGGTTGACCATCGGTTTGTGGATGACAAGTAGTAGAAAATAACAACGGTGTTCCTAATTTTTTCCACAATGTTTTCCAAAAGTAGCTAAGAAATTTAGAATCTCGATCTAAAACAATCGATCTAGGCATGCCATGCAAACGTACAACTTCCCTAAAGAACAAATCAGCAACATGAGATGCATCATCAGTTTTATGACAAGGTATAAAATGAACCATCTTTGAAAATCAATCAACAACCACATAAATAGAATCTCTACCATACTTAGACCTAGGCAATCCTAACACAAAATCCATATAAATATTAGTCCAAGGATGCTTTGGAATAGGTAATGGTGTATACAAGCCATGCGGTTTAGTTGTAGATTTCGATTGCTTACAAGCAATGCATCTCTCACAGACACGTGTGACATCTCTCTTCATATGTGGCCAATAAAAATGTTCATGCAGCACTTCATAAGTCTTATTAATGCCAAAATGCCCCATTAAACCACCACTATGCGCTTCTCGCACCAACAATTCACACAAAGAACACTTAGGCAAACATAGTTTGTTTTCACGGAAAAGATAACCTTCATGCCTATAGAATTTATCAAATGCAGCATGCTCACATGCTTCAAACAGTCTCCCAAAGTCATCATCATCAGTATATAAGTCCTTGATATGCTCAAAACCTAAACACTTTGCTTCTAAAGTAGTTAGAATCGCATACCTTCGAGAAAGTGCATTGGCTACCACATTCTCCTTACCTTTCTTGTACTTGATCACATATGGAAAAGTCTCGATGAAATCCATCCATTTGGCATATCTTTTATTCAACTTTTGCTGCCCTTTCAAGTACTTTAAGGTCTTGTGATCGGTATGGATCACAAACTCCTTTGGCCATAAATAATGTTGCCAAGTCTCCAAAGCTCGCACTAAAGCATACATCTCCTTATCATAGGTAGGATAATTCAATGTTGCTCCACTCAATTTCTCGCTGAAATAAGCTATGGGACGCCCTCCTTGCATCAACATGGCTCCAATTCCTATACCAGAAGCATCGCACTCTATCTCAAAAGTAGCACTGAAATTCGGCAAAGATAACAAATGAGCATTAGTTAACTTATCTTTTAGCAGATTAAATGCTTTCTCTTGCTCTTCTCCCCACATGAAACCCACGTGCTTCTTGATAACCTCAGTTAAAGGTGCAGCAATGGTGTTGAAATTTCTCACAAATTGCCGATAAAAACTCGCCAATCCATGAAAGCTACGCACATCTCCTATGGTCTTAGGCGTTGGCCATTCACGGATTGCTTTGACCTTTTCTTCATCAACCGTAATATTATTGATTGCTCGGCAATCGACACACATTCGCCAAGTTCCATACTTCTTTGGCACCAACAAAATAGGGATGGCGCACGGGCTAAGACTCTCTCTCACATACCCCCGTTCCAATAGTTCGCTAACTTGCCACTGAAGTTCCTTTGTCTCCTCGGGATTACTTTGATAGGCGGGTCAATTAGGTAATGGCACACTGAGAATCAAGTCAATTTGATGTTCTATGCCTCGAATCGATGGTATCCCTCCAGGAAGTTCATCAGGAAAGATGTCTTCAAATTCCTGCAATAAAGACACAATAGGACTGGGCAAACTTAGGTGAAGATCGTTAGTAGAAAACAAAACCTCCTTGTACACAAGTACAAGCATTGGTCGATCTAGAACTAAGGCTCTCCTCACTTCACTTGATTTTGCATAAAAATTATTTTGCCTCTTTTCTTTGCTCTCTTCTTTACCCTCGGTTTTTACCTCAATCCTTCTCTCGGCCTCTCCTTTTCCTTGCATCTCAAACACACCATGCAAGCCCTCGGATTTCTCACATTTTCTCTCTCTCTCGGCTTCTCGTTGTAACTTTAACTGATCTTGATACACCTCACTAGGTGTCATTGCTACCAAGGTATAAGTCTTTTGATTCATCACCAATGAATAACGATTAGTATACCCATCATGATGTACCTTTCGATCATATTGCCATGGTCCTTTAAGTAAGATATGACCCGCTTGCATAGGTACAACATCACACTCTACCTCGTCCTCGTATCTCCCTATCTCAAATGGAATTCGAACTTGCTTCGATACTTTCACCTCACCACTATCATTTAACCATTGAAGTCTATAAGGCCTAGGGTGCTTTGCCGTTTTCAAACCTAACTTATCCACCATAATACAACTTGCCACATTTGCACAACTACCTCCATCAATTATCATACTACAAATCTTACCATTCACCACACATCTTGTATGAAACAAGTTATCTCTTTGTTGATGATGCTCCTCCTCCTTTACTTGCATACTAAGAGAACATCTAAACACCAATAAGTCTCATTTTATAGCTACTTCTCCATCACTACAATCCTCCAACGGTGGCATCTCATCATCCTCTTCTTCCCTTTCACTTTCGGACTCAATAACACCATGTCCAGTCATGATCATCACCCTCCTATTAGGGCATTGATTCGCCATATGACCCATGCCCAAACACTTAAAACATTTAATTTCACGAGTTCTAGTGTTAGGGTTTTCGGTTTTACTTGAAACCGAATTCGTTCCAACTTTACTGTCCCTCCTTCTCCTTTGAGGTTTCGGTTTTGGTGTTGTTTCCTCTCAAATTTGGCTTTTCATCTCTCTTTCAATTGGATCTCCAATTTTGATTTGAACCTCCTCCACTTTTGTGATTTCGGTCCATCTTCAATTGCCGCTCAACTTTGATGGCTTTGTCCACCAATTCCTCCAATTCAACATAGTGTTGCAGCTCCACCACCCTTGCTATGTCTCGGCTCAAACCACTCAAAAATCTTGACATTGTGGCCTCACGATCCTCCACCACATTAGCTCGGATCATGGCAATCTCCATCTCCTTGTGATACTCTTCCATGCTCTTATTGCCTTGTGTGAGATTTTGTAACTTTTGAAACAAATCTCGATGGTAATGACTTGGCACAAAACGCCTCCTCATCACCGCTTTCATCTCATCCCACGTCTCTATCGGTCTTTCACCATTGCGCCTCCTACTAGTCACAAGTTGATCCCACCAAATTATAGCATAATCAGTAAATTCAACAGCTACAATTTTTACCTTTTTGAGCTCAGAGTATCGTTGGCAATCAAATACCATCTCCATGCGTTTCTCCCACTATAGATACACATCGGGATCATTCTTCCCTTGGAAGGAAGGAATCTTCATCTTGATGTTGCCAAGTTCATCATCTCCTCGGTGTCTAAACCTTTGGCCTCCATTCCACCTTTCAAATCGAGCATCTCGATCATCCTCCATGTCAGCCTCATCATCATCATAATGCCGCTGCCTTCTATGTCGTGTTTTAGAGGCTTCTCGTTGATGTTGTGGCCTTCCCCGGGGTAGCTCTCGGTCACCATCAACCCTCATGTCATTCCCCATCATTCGGCCACTAAGCTCCTTCACTACGGCCCTCAATTGCTGGATGCTTTCCACGAGCACTTCATCCCTTCGTATGGAGTCAACCTCCCTTTGATTCACACTTTCTTCGCGCGACATATTTTAAACTTGCAAGTAAACGTTAGTCACAAAAATCCTCACCAATCGCTCCTTCACGTGTTTCTCTCAAGGTATTTGTCACTCCCCTCGTGTTTAACTCAATTCTAGGCTTTTTCCACCCTCAATTAAGCTTACACACTCTTGCATTTTTCCTCTCGTATTCTCTTTTCACAAACTCTTTATCGGACTCAAAACCTATCTCTCAACCCCCTCACAACAATCAATCAAACTAATCAAACAAGATTAGATCACTACTGATTTTGTTTCAGCAAGTAACAATTTCAAACCAACAAGTACAACTTTCGAAATTCCAATTGAAACACAAATCACTACTGATTTTGTTTCAATTCGGTCCACTAACAAACGAGTCGCCTTCTTGTATTTTTTTTTGTTCGGCTATTTTTTTTTTTTGCCGAATCTGTTTTTTTTTTTCTCTTGCGCACTTTTTTTGTGTGTGTTTTCTTTCTCTTCTTTTCTTTTTTTGACGAACTTTCTCTTTTTTTTTTTTTTTTTTTTTGACGAACTCAAATACAATTTAAGATGCTAGGAAAAAAAATTAAAACTAACAGCAAACAACTTCGTATGAAAGCACAAAAGCAATTGGATCCCTAAATTAGCTAGAACCGAAACCCTAGCTCAATAAATCTCAAATTGCTTAATACAAATAGAAAATTAAAGATAAATAGACCTTGTAGAAGCAAGCTCTGATACCAACTGATGTGAATCGTTGCCGAAGGATCGTTCTACGAAGGCCCAGATGATGTGAATTGCGAACCTCGACCTCCAATCAAACCTGTGATTGGCAACCTCGGTATGAACGTAACCTGTTGACGAACGTGTGTCAACCAACCAACGTTATAGACGCCATGAGAGAAAGCATTCGCTATCTCGCTCGATAAGTCGAATTGACCGTCACAAGGGAACCTTGATTAGGTCAAGTCCTCAAAAGAACAATAGAAGAGAATTTCTCAATTTTTTCTCAAAGTAAAAATATATCTGTCCCCAAAGAAATTTGGCAAATCCTTTATATAGGCTTTCTAGCCGCCACACAAACCCTAAAACCAACCCTAGAGATATAATGCATCATATTCTAGAATATTCCTAAACAATAAGATATATATATCTACAAATATATATCTATATATATATATATATTTGACTTGGTCAAATATTTGGTGTCCATATAATAAAATTGCGCCAAGATTTCCAAGATTCTTCAAGATTTGATCCAAGGTCATCTCCACGCCAAAGATCACAAACCATGACGCCAACAGTTTGCCTAAATTGCTTGGCCCGCGCTCGAGTAATCGAACCAGTAGGAATAGACAATGGGTCCCTAGCATCTCCTCCTTGATATGACTCGATGTCCACATCAGAAAATGACTGGCTGGTGCCGAGGAGAGTTGGGAAAACGTCCCTTGTGGGGACGAACACGGATTTCGAAAGAAAATCCGCTTGGAGCCTTCAAGGTCGAGGACTGGACCCGAGAGAATGCTCCTCGTGGCGGCCGCACTGAGAGTGGTGAGAGATGGGAAGAAGGATGGAGATGGTTGAGGTGGCTTGGTCAAGTCTGTCTAAGGAGACGGAGTGGCGCTCCCAGAAAAAGAAAAGCCCCCGCTCTCTTTCTTCCTTTCGCCTCTCCCCTTCTCCCTCTGAAATCTCTCTTCCTCAAAGCGCTCCTCTCCCCTCCTGCGATATGGTTTCAGCCAAGAAAGAAAAGATGCCCCTCCTGTCTCTGTGTGAGGAGAGCTTCCAAAGAACCCCAGAACTTTCTGATCCAGCCTTCTGCGATTCCCAAAAAAACCAATGAGCCCCCTTTTGCTTTCCTTCAGTGAACGCTCCCTGTATTTCCTTCAAGCTTTCCCTCTTCCGTGAAAGTTCCAGGCGGTGCAAGCAAGAAGAATGTTCTACTCTCACCAGCTTCTTACCCACAAAGCTCTCCTCGGCCAGATATCATCATCCTCTCGTTTGTCTCTAGTTTCTCTCAGCAGTAACCTCTCTCTCTCTCTCCAATGGCCGAATGATGCCCTCTCCTTCAGAATTAGCACCCTGCCCTCCTCTCTTTTTGCTTCCTTCTGGTTTGAGCTTGGGCAGTCCCTTCCTGCAAACCAAAACCAGCCGAAGCGCACCTCTGTTCTCTCACTTTTCGGCTCTGTTTTTCGCTGGAGCTGCCCTCTCCATCGAGCGATCCTCTCTTCTTCAGCGAGCGTCCAGCCTCTCTTCTTCCTCCAGCACGCTGTTCATGCCTCCCTGGATGGAATCTTTCTCTTAGCCTCACCAGCTCAGGATTCTATAAGGTTCTTGCTCATGCTTCAATCACTGTTGCCGCGCCTCATCCTTTGTCACAGACGCTCGATCGCGGCTGTTCACTCTATCGCGTCACAGTCCTCGCACGCGTCTTCTTCGCTCACAGACATGAGCATGCGAGAGAAAGAGACTGGGACATGGGCCAGACCTTCTTCTTTTAAGTTCAGGTGGGCTATTGAGGACAACAAAACGAATAAAGGAGATGGGCTCAAAGGGTAGTAAAGGATGGGCTGAAGGAAGTAGAATTTGGGCTGCCCACAACTTGCTGAAAAAAAAATGCGCTAAGCCCCTCACCCGATTTTGTCAAGTTTTTTTTTTTTTTTAAATTATTACTATTATTTGTATTCTTATGCTTTTGCCGAAAATGGACACTTGAACATTTGACAAAATTCGAGTGTCAATAATAACAAGTCAACATTTGGATGGATTTTTAAACTTGTAAATGGTGTGGTCTCTTGGGCATCAAAGAAGCAAACACGTATAGCTCATTCAACGATAGAATCTGAATTTATGTCACTATCGGCAACTGATAAAAAGGGTGAATGGCTGCGAAATTTGCTATTGGATATAGAGTTATGGTTACAACCAATGGCAGTCATATCTTTACATTGTGATAGTAAGGCAACTATGTTTAAGGCATACAATAAAATATATAATGAAAAATTTAGACATATTAGCTTGCGACATACGTATGTTCGACAATTAATTACTGATGGAATTATTTCAGTAATTTACGTTCAAACAAACAATAAGTTAGCTAATCCATTTACTAAATGACTCTCAAGAGGTTTAACAAGCAGTACTGTAAAGGGAGTAGATCTTAGGCCAATTGACAATAGTCAAGCATAGTAGAAATCTAACTTTATAATTTCTATCAAAATTATTAAAGTTAAAAGGGTAACAACAAGCTATTATAACTTGAGAAGCAAAATCACGATTCTAGGGCGAATGTGCTTCTGGTACAGACGCTGTACATCGCAGACCAACCAAAAACTGTGGACGCAATTGTCGAACTTCTCGCGGGTCTAAACCATATATGCAGGATCGGCAGAATGAAAGTGAGAGCTGAGAGGTTTTTTCCCGAGACTAAGTGCAGTACCTAGACTCGCAAGACATTGGTCTGTACACTCGGGTCAAATGTTGACTTTTCAATACATAAAACCTGTTTCTATTCTGAGTTGACGGTAGATAACATGAGGCACAGTACTAGAATGCGCCATTTTCTTCATCTTGCAGTCCGGTAAATTTGGCACTTAATGAGGTGCCCGCTAAGATGACAATTTTTACGCAAATAATTGACTGGGACTCCATTTCTTCTTTGTTGATTTCTGCTGTATTTAACTTCCAGTCGTCTGAACTTGGGACTATAAGTTGTGAAAGTTCCCTAAACTCATGAAATGGAGCTTATTTGTGCAACTACGTATTATCATGTTCTGAAATTTGATTCTATTCACAAAAGATTAACATCTTACCCAATGAAAATGTCAAAACAAAACGGCAATCTTAAATGACCAATCTCGCTAGTTTTAGATACGCCATTTTACATCTTGTCAATTACTCATATTCTAGCCTAGGAAATAACTAGAAAGTAAAAACCATGGACGATACGCATTTGAGTAAGCAAAGAAAGGCTCATACCAATATGTCAAACAAGCACAAATTCCGAGCTGAACCCAGTTTCACATTGCTCTTCTTTCGGGCACAACCAGCAAGGGGCATACTTTCTCATGGTCATCCCCACCCTGTCTCTCATGTCAATCGTCTTTGCATCAATGCGGCTATCGAACTCCCAATTGAACTCATGAAGCAGCGAGCTCAAAGCCAGATGAAGCACGCGATGTGCCAAGGGCATGCCGGCACACATCCTTCGACCTGCTCCAAACGGAATGAACTCGTAGTGTTGACCCTTATAATCCAACTTCGATCCAGTGAACCTCTTAGGCTTAAAAGCCATAGGGTCTTCCTAGACATCTGGGTCTCTACCGATCGCCCAAGTGTTCACAAAGACCTGCGTGTTTTTGGGTATGTCATAGCCCATGAAAACGGTGTTGGCCATGGGCCTCCGTGGCATGAGGAATGGGAGTGGCGGTGGTACCTGAGGGTCTCCTTCACAACTGTTTGCAGGTAGGGGAGCTGGTCTATATCGGTTTCCTGGACCTTTCGGTTGGACCCGACAACCCGGGATAGCTCTGCTTGGACCTTGACCATGGAGTTCGGGTCCCGTAGGAGTTCTGTCAGTGCCCATTCGACAGTGCTGCTCTACGTCTCCGCACCAGCCAAGATCATTTCCTGTAATGTCAAGAGGCCAGTATGTGAGAGCAAGCATGGTGAAATTTCACGAAATGGAGCCATCTCCATTTCTAGGGTAAAGGCAATGGGGCCATAGCCATACCATTTTTCAAATACGTAGCAACTGTGGGAAGTTATACCAAGTAGGCTACTAATTTACCACAATACTTTACCAAACAATCATAAACATATTTTCAAAAGTCAAATGTTGTCCTCGTCAACTTGCATGTTTCTCACACTGGTTCTATCGAATTCTCGACACATATTTCACAATGCTAAGAACCCTAACCATAAAGCCAAAAGATTACATTGATGGAAGGGTGCCGATCTTCTTTCAAAGTAAGGTTATAAATAGAAAAATAATTCATAAAATCGAGTAAAATGATGTGTTATACTTTGAGGAGATGATTGAATAATTAAGTGATATTCACCTACGATCTATCCCTTACACATATGATTGGACACAGGAATCCTTACAGAACTAGCAATTCAAAGTTTGTGGTCGTAGCAATATGAATGTTTTGATTTGCTTCTCGGAAGGCTTGACCGGCTCGTTGTTACCGTTTCCTTTGAACTCAAGCAACACATCAAGAAAATCCCTCCGATGATCGTCTCCCCCGATTTTCTTCTCCTCAATCCTCTCCCTCACGAATTCTGAAGCGATCCTCATGGCCTTCCCCATATCGCGATCCATCTTCCTGCTCAGCCCTTGTGGGCCCGACCACCGCAGCCACGGGAATGGGTCCGCAATGGTCACTTGGCCTGACCACTCCATCAATCCGGTCATTACCTCGAAGAACTCAGATCCAACTTTTGAGTCCAGATCAAGCAAGTCTCGGGACAGCATGAGATTCCCTAACAAATTGAATGTCATGAGGAACACGAAGCGTGCCAGGTGAACACCTTCTCCAAGTCGGACCTTATCTGCGAACGCAGAATCCATGTCAACATGTTGTCGACACACTTTCTCTGGATTGGAGCTGTTTCATTGAGCCGCCTGGCAACCAGCATGTCCACCGTCAGCAGCCACCTCGACACCCGCCAATATGTGCCGTACGGGGCTAGGGCAGTGGATCCCTTGTAGTACTCCTGAGATCGCATGAGATCAGTGATGGTTCGCTCTGCAAAATTGAGGTCATGGTTCTTGAAGAACTCGGCTGCAACTCTGCTTGAGAGAATCACCATGGTGTCTATCGAGCCTAGCCTAAGCCAAATCACCGGGCCATATTTTTCACGGAGGCCAGCTAGTGTTCGATGAGGCATCTTCCCAAGATTGAACAAATTGCCGAATATCGGCCATCCGGAGGATGCCAATGTGACCTGGACCTTTTACGGCGAAAGGAAACAAATAAAGTAGTGGACAAAAAGAGGATGCAGATGAGTACTAAAACTGAATTATTAGGTTCAGTCATGATTTTGATCGGTACAAGGAGTTCTCCGACGAGCTTTTTCCTGGTGAGCATGACCGATAAAAGTAGCGAAGTCAACTGGGAGTTGACTGACCCAAAAAAAAAAAAAAAAAAAAACTGGGAGTTGGAACTTTCCTATCCGCGCGAATTGGATGTCCATTATTATTATAATTCATTTCAGTATTGCTATAGGCTATGTAGCACCGACACGGACACGCGACATGCGACACGACACGACATACCAATATGTCATTTCTCAAAAAAATAGAAAATTCTGATTCGTTTCGACACGTTATATATTAAATATATTTTTATATATATATGTAAAAATAAATAAATAATAATAAAAAGAGCATATAATTAATTTATACTAAAAATTAATCCAACATTTGTTAATATCATTTATTGTTTTAATTTAACAGAGATTGAATGAGAAATTAAAAAATTGCAAACATAAAAGAGTAAATTTGAAGGAACATGTCATGTTTTCTTACACTTGTCGAAAATTAGTGAGATTTCTTATAATCCAAGATAGAGTTCGGAGTTTATGATATAGACTGGCTTGGAGCTCCTTTGCAAAATAAGGTTCGAGAAAAATGAAAATCCAGAACAAGAACTCTCAAAATACGACCAAAAGAAAAGGAAATAACTAAATCTGCCATGAAAAATGTGACCAAAAGAGATAACTCGCAGGCGACGCTTGCGAGAGGAGAAAAGAAGTAAAAAAAAATCACAACTTTAAGTCTGCGAGGGCAACGGTGCGATGCCGGCGAGAAGAGGGGCGTCCATCGTCACTCACAGGAATGTCAAAACTTATAAGTGAGAAACTTGAGAGTGAGAATTTTCTTCTTTTCCCTTTATTTATGTTATTTTCATTATTTTTTCATATATTTATATGTTGACCCCTCAAATATTGAAAATATTTAAAATTGATCCCGTGCGTGTCGGAATCACGTGTCGAAATTTCGGACTCGCGTGTCGGAACGTGTCGGGAAGAGTTAACCACATGTCAGATTTCCCGACACTCGTTGACCGCGTGTCCGAATGTGTTAGAGCATGTCGAACACGTGTCGGAGTGTCGAACACAACACGAAGACTTCCAGAGAGTGTCGGTGCTTCTTAGGCTATAGGTGACTAAAGATGTCAGATTCTTGTTGACATCCCTATAAGTGAGGACAATAGAAGTAAAAGTTTAAAACTAATAAAATTGTCTCCTACAACTGTACTTTGGACTTGCTGAAACATATTGTTGACACCTAAATTTTGGCAACCCGTCTATTCATTTATTTATTGCATAAAAATTAGGGATTAATTTTTAACCCCTAAAAAAAATTAATTAATTGCATAGCATATAATTTTAGGTGCAGTTATTTTTAATTTGCATTTGCATTACACCGGCGACAAATGGGTTCGACTTGATGGTTCAGAACTTTAATTTGATGAGTTGGGCTAAGCCCACGAAGAGAGCAAATTGGCCCAAGCCCGTATCCTCGAGGGGATTTTACGGATTCATCTTTGCGAGATTTTAAATTTGAGAAAAATCCTCTTGCAATCCTGAATTGTATAAAAAAAATATTGCGTTCAGAAAAGAAATCTTCGTGGATATTGATTTGGAAAAATTAAAACTCTAATCCGTGGCCTATAAAAAGGTTGTTCACGTAGGGTTTTGAAGGGGGCCACACAACAGAAATACATGGCCACATTGAGGGTTTTCTTTTATCACGTTGAAGGGGGCTTTTCTCTCGATTGCTTGGTAAAAAAAAAAGAGAAAACTTTCCTTCGTTTTTTAGGGTTTGTGGGAGTAAAAGTCAAGGTTTTTGCTTTGTTGGAAAGAGAAAAAAGTGCAGTGGCAGAGAGAGGGGACAAGAGAGATGTGTGAGGGACAGTAGGGAAAAGACCCCTACTATTCATCTTCTTCGGAAGAAGGTTCCTTGGCTTGCGCATCCTCCACACCGCCGAGCCGCTACATTGCCGGCCTTCGCTGCGCCAATCGTCACCATTGCTCCGCCACCTCTGTGCTGCCGGTCTCCTCGCACCACTACGCCAACTACTGTTGAGCCCCAGTCGTGACGCAGCCTCTGCCGGACCAACGCCTACTGAGCACCTCGCTCTTGAGCTTCCCCCTACCGGCCCACCGCAACCCGATGTCACTGCTCCTGCCTAAACCGCGATTGAGCTCTCCACTTGAGCCGCGAAGCCGCTGCAGCTTGCGTCGGAGCTGCCCCTCACCTGCGACTAGCTGTGGCGACCCACGATGATAGAATCCGTCGCCGAAGGCCCTCCTCGCTACACCTCTGCCGTTCTGCAGCGTTTGTCTTTGAGCCATTCCACGTGCTTCCGCCTCTGCTCCAACGCCTAGCAATTCTCGCCGGTCACTGCAAATCCGCCTGTCGGACGCCGCGCCGATCCCTGCTGCCACTCCTGCTGCGATTCAACCCTTAGCCTGTTCGTCTCTACCTCTGCTTCGCCGGCGAAGCTGCCGTTGTTGCCAAGCCGCTCCACCAGCCCGACGAAGCCGCCACTGTGCCGATCCGCAACAACCCGAACGCTGCTCTTGGTTTGTTCGTCGTTGGTCCTCGCGCCACCTCTCCAACGACACCCAGCATACCTACTCTGATGCCCAACAGATCTACTCCGAGCCTCCTCCAAGCAAAGCTACTTGCTGCTCCGCCCGTGCCGCTCCAACTAGTGACCCGGCGCCTACAACTCCTCACCCGCAACCTGCTGCCGCCGCCGGTTCGCCCGCCGCCGGTCCTCGCCGGAGCTCCAAACCCCAAGCGACATCACCACCAGCCGCCGCCACCGCCGGTTCCCTCGCCGTTCGCTAACCCTAGTTTAGGAGCCCAAAATCTCAATTAGGTAGATTTATTATTATTATTATTATTATTATTATTTTATTTAATTAATTTTATTAATTTTATTTCTTTGCTTGAAATATTCATTGATGTAAGATTGAAATTCCCAACATGAAGTAGTCCCTTAAATTAGAGATTGACAGTCCGATTTTCGCGCCCGAAATCCGAGTCGCAATCTCTTGGAAAATCGCCGATCCAATCTCACGCTCGAGATTCGATTCGCGATTTTGTTTAAAAATTGGCCAACCCAATCTCATGTGTGAGATATGGTTCACCAATTTATGGATATCAATCTTATTTTGTCTGATTTGCCGTTGTGTTGGTTGAATCAATTTTATTTTCGTAAAAGAAAAAATCCAAAAGATATTTGAGTTAGGATTAGATTTGTTTTAGAATATTTCTTGTTATCTTGCATATTTAGAATATGAATTTTCATTTCGAATTTTATAAAAAAAAAACAAACACAAAAATCGTGATGCATATGTCATGTAGAATTAAGGCATTCTTTGCATGTCATTGCATGTTAAGGTAGATTGCATGCTCTTTAGGAGAATAAAAAAATCATGCGCATGTCACATAGAATTATTAGTTTCATGGTCCATTTAATTAGAAATTGCCCGTCATAAGAATTAAGTCATTAGGTTAATTTAAATTGCACATTTAATTATTGCATTTCTTCAAAAATTATTTTACTCATGTCATATAGTTTAGGTTATACTGCTATGTCATATCACTTCATGTTAGATTAGTAACATTGCATTGCATTGCATATAGATTAGATTTTCATTAAATAGGTGAAAACAAAAAATTGAGTGATTGCGTGTTAATTAGAAATCATATCTAGGACTGTTAATGTGAATTTTGATCTAATAACACAGATGCTTTCGTTGCTATGAGGTAAGTTCTGCATTTTATTTATTTGCTTTCTTGAGTGTTAACCCGTGTGATCACCTCACATGTTAGGAAAGTGAATTAAAATTAATTCAAGCTGCCTACAAAACATTTTTTCGAAATAAAAAGAGAGGTATCGAAAGGGCATTAGAAAAGTATAATGTAACCAAGTCTCCATACTCAAAGTCTCTAGTTCGTAGAAGCAAAATAATTCACCCATTATTTTATTTAGGTGTCTAATCGACCTACCATAAAGTGATTAGTGGCGACTCCCTTTTGCATGCTAGATATTTGAATCTAAGCCCGAGCTAAGTTAGACTTAGTAGTCCATTAACCTAATTTTAGGTGGTGCACCCGAAATTTTGGTCGTGACACACATAAAAGTACGTTAGCTCGAGACACGATTCGGATGATATTGGGACGGTAAGAGGGTGCAAGATTCTTGGGATGCACCATTTTGTTGTGCTGGTCGTGATCAGTGCTCTTCGTTAGGAGATGAGAGACGAAATTTAGACTTAAAAGCATATATTTACTATCCAATTAGGGCTTGGAAGCAAGCAGGTACTGGAATCGACATTATCGTAGGGCGCAAGATTGAAACTGAATCAAGTTATTTGGGCTGCACGAGGATAAAGATCCTCTGATTTCTGGTCAAGCTCGAGCTTGAGTTACTCAAACTACCTTGTCGCATCAAGTTTGAGCTCGCCAATTTCTCGTTCCGTAGGCTCGCGAGTGTAATTGATCTTTCTTATTCTTTAAAAAAAATATTAATAAAATAGATATAAATATCTTGAAAACTACATAATATACTCACATTGTTCGAGCTTTTTTAAGTTTGAATTCAAATTCGAGCTCAAGTTCCTTCACAAATTAATTATTGTCGAGTCTAATCAACTACCTCGATTTTCCAATAGAGCTACGCTTGTGCTAAAGTATTAATACCTGATCAATTTCTAGTTGAGTTTGTAACCGTTTCACTTGAATTGGATTCGATGACAAAATACCTCTCATCAAAAGTCGTTCTTTGATTTTATGAGATAAGATGGGTTCTGTGGTGATTCCGAACAAAAGATATCACAAGTAGACAAAAGAACCAATAAGTTTACTTCAAACATAGCCAAACGTACCAAAACTTTGCTGGAATTTAATTGACAACAAAGCCTAAACATGTGAAGATGCAATGTTGGAATTTAATCGTCGACGAGGCACCTAGGATTTACAGTAAAGATACACGTAGAAATGTAATCGACAATGCGAATTTGGTAACTACAACTAAGAAACATATCAAAATTTAATCGACGACACGAGGCTAAAACCTAAAATTCTTGCATAGAAATATAAATATAATTGGAAGATAACATATTATTTGTTTGTGCACCGAGCACGGAGAGGGGGGTGGTCTCTAGTAGTTGAGCACTAGTATAATATAATGCCTGTGACATAACCGCTCTAAAGCAGTTTTCTTGTAGTTTTAGTCATGCCTCCATATCGCCGAGGATATCGATCCTATATTCCGACAACACCACAATACTATGTTAAGGTGGTTTCTCCTTAAAAATTGCACCTTGATCCTTCACCCTTGCTTTAACTTAATCTTTTTCCCTTGATCTACCAAACTTTAACTCCATCTCTTCCACAAATGATTTCAATTTGGAATGTCATAATTGTTTTTCGGCACTTCTCATATATCCCTTCCCTATTCGCAATCTCAATAAGCGATTCTCTTTAATTGGTATCTTTGCCAACCAATTCTACTATGATGCTCATCATCATCAATTGTACGCTGTCTTTTATCAACAATTGATTAATGGTCATGGATGTATGTTGATATAAGTACCATTTTTAAGGTCGTCGACGATGGCTCATGCATTAAATAATAAGTTGTATTCGAGTCGTGTGCCTATCCAAATCGATGACCTAATTATATTTGGTGCAAATGTATGCCTCCTTTTAAAAGAATTATATGTAATTTGGGTTTCTTTTAAAATATCCAAAATATGTGGGTCTTTGTTTCACGGACAAAACTAATGAATATTGTACCTCTGAAGCCTTGTACTCTCTGTGCAGTCTGCTACCTCATAGCTTCCAGACACATTACCTCAATCGACACAATTCATGAGTTGTTATTATCACGAATCATATCTTTATGTATAGAGGGCCGTTTTTAGAAAGTATAAATTCTACCAAGATTTGATTTTTTTCTCACTTCCTTCTTTGTATTCAACCTTAAACCCTAGTCCTCTTCTACTCAAAACTCTTGACCTCAAAGTTCCACTTGTCATCATCCTTGCCGTTTCTATGTGTGACATCCCAGATTTTCAATCCTGTTTTCTATTGAATAAATAGGGCATTTCATCGACGTGCCTATAGGGCTGTTCTCAGAGCTGATCACTCTCGAGATAACTAGACTATCTAGGGAAAACCATTAAGGAATTTTAAGACAATAGACTTGAGAATTCGACCAGGAATTGGCTACTCGACCGTGCTCATCTTTAGAGGCCATTATGGCATAGTTAAAAATCGATTTGAGATCAGAGATAGGTCGGTTAGACAGAGATGTGTGGCTAATCGTTGGTGACATCACTAAATTGGAAAATTCTCGTTGATCGGCACTAGATTGATTTTTCTATCGTTTTAGTACCATATGTCCGTATTTGAATCCTCGAGATTTTCATGACAACCCAGAGTCGCCAATGTGTCGAGTGGGTTCATTGTGGCTAGAAGAAAATCGACCACGGGTCATTTGCACTAAAAATTTCTGAAAGCTACCCGGTAGCTTAGGTCATGCTAAAATCGCGCGGAATTGAAATTAACCACGAATTTAAGTCCGATGTCAGAAATTGAAGGTTGTATCATGTCACAATTAATTCTAGGAGCGTCGACTCAGTCTCAGAAGATTTTTCTGCAAACCGAGATTTTTTGGGAAAAAGTCGAGGTAGGGTCGTTTTTGTCCAAAAAAAGTCAGGGATCGTTTTTTATCGCGAAATTGGGAAGCAAATGGGATCAATTGGAGAGGAAAATTCCAAGGTGATTGATGGTGAGTTGATTGAATTTATTAGGGCCGAATTGGATTGATTTAAGCAAGAGCAAGTGTCCAATTAGAGAGAAAATCCTTGCAAATTCGTAGCACCCCCTTGGCTATGACTTATGGACCTCTTCAATGCTTCTAGAAGGGTGGTTTTGGTCCAAAATTGATGGTGCAAGCTAGCTATGGAGAGGAGGAACCAGTCAAAGGGACAAGAGAGAGATAAGAAGAAGCAAGTGGCCCCCTCTTGTCTCCTCTCATCCTCTTCCTTCCTCAGCTGGCCGAACCCTTCATTCCTCTCCCTCATTTGTGCCATGCGAACTCCAGCCAAGCCAAAAGAACCGCCGAGGAGCCCCGCACGCCGTCGCAACCGCACGTCGCCGTCCGCCACCCCACACGCGCCACCGCGCCAGCCCGTCGCTACTTCGCCTCCACTGTGTGACCCCGATGCCCCAGCAACCTTGTCTCGCATCCCAGCTGCTATCCTTGTGTCTTGTGGAGCTCATCCGGAGCTGTTTGGCCCGCCTCCGACCTCCGTGAGTCCCTGCCTAGGCCTGGTTTGGCCCTTTCAACCTTCCTCGATCAATCCCCACCTTAAACCAGCCTTGTTGCCCTCTGTTTCAGCCAAGAACAGCAGCAAACATAGTAGGTTTCCAGCAACTTGTTGGGCCCGTTTTGAGGACTTTCTCGGCCCCGAAAGTTAGGCTCGCTTTGGAGAGAGTTGTCTCCCGTTGCGTCCCCGACAATTTGAGCCAATCGGATTGCAAAACAAGTAAGTTTAACTCACTAATCCTTGCTTAGTAGGTTCATGTCACTTAAGGATTGTTTAGTTGGATTAGGTGGTTAGTTAGATTTAATTAATGAATTTAATTATTTTCTAATGCATTTTAGGTGGATAGTTAGCGCAATTAGCGAGTAAATAGACTCTAGTATTTATTTAACGAGTCTCAAAATTTTTCCAGGCCCATTCTGGCATATAATTAGGCATTAAGGGCCTAAGTATGCATTTATTGCATTAATTAATTAATTTCCATATTTAATTAATTAATTATTTATTTTTCGGAAATTAGACCGAGATAGCTGGTGACCAAAATTTCGTGTTGATTATAGTGGTTCTCTCTATTTATTTAATTGAGTAATTGATTATGCAAATTGATGGTAGTTAGGGTTTGTGGGTATTTAATTCCAAAAATGGACAATTTTTGTAATTAATTGGAGAATTAACAGGTGTCGGTCTACAGTACCAAAAATCTATTTTGGGACTACTGAAAATAGTGGAGGTTAAAAACTGAAAACCTTGTATTTTGGCTAAGGTCGGCCGTGTACCCACATACGTGTATTTTTATCAGGTATGATAAAAATGATAAATTGAACGATCAGAACGTTATACTATACTAGCTCGATGACTCTATATGTCATCTTGGAGAAAGAACAGTATGCTAATATGCTCGGTGACTTGATATGTCATCTTGGAGAAGGAACGGTATTTTATATCAGCTCGGTAACTCGATAGGTCATCTTAGAGAAAGAACGATATACTATTATTAGCCTTTGGGGCAAACTACTATCTATATATCACCTAGAGTGAATAGTCCTGGATTTTGATCAAACTCATAGATAGTATTGACTGAAATGACCAAGGAATGGTCTGATTGACATGGAATTGACAAAGTCGATTGATCGATGATTCGATCTGTGGTCATTGATTGCATGTCTATTTGAATTGATTTGAATTGCAGGGAGGAACTGAGGCCAAGGTAAGTCCTCTAACGCCTGTTTGTGCTTAGGCAGCCCTTAGGGTGTATTTTCTTCCTAATCGAGTCTTAGGGGGTAGAACTCACCAAGACGTCATCTCACCCCGTTGTGGGATAACATTTCAGGTCCATAGATGGCAGCACCCCCAGCTACTCCCAAGCATTTTGGTATACCGGAGGAAATCACAGAAATAGGTTATCACATCCCGATAAACCCCCACCCTGAAGGATTGGAATATGTACTAGTGAAATCCATGGTCTGGGTTGATGTGGGTAGACGCAATAAGGTGCCTCATGAGTACCGGGCGTGGTATCATCACTATCTTGATGGACAAAGGGAGGGTCCTGTGCCGGAATTTGATGTACCTCTGTACATTTTGGAAGTTGTGTTTGGGAAGGGGACTGCAGATCCTAAGGATGGATTGATGGTGGATGTGAAGGATCCCAAGCACAACGATCCTGAATCTCTGTTGTACTCAGCCATGGGCTCCAGCTAGAATGTTGAAGAAGGAGAGATCGTTGAAGAGGAGGAGGACTCGGAGGAGGATCTAGAGGAGGATTGAACCCCCACCCCTGTTTTGCAAACCCTGAGTTGTGAACTGATGTTGAGATAGAACCAACTTTGTTAATAGTATTGTAATATATATATATATATATATATATATATATATATATATATATATATATATATATATATGGTTTGCATTGTATAAAAGTGTGGTTGTGGATTTTCACGTTTGAAAAATACGGCTCTACTTTTCTATCCCATTGTTTTATTGTCTAGGGATTTTATATCTACTTCCGCATGCGTATTAAAATGAATGGGTTGGCGATGTGTCCTGGGACGTCACTATTTAATCGACCAGGTTGGGATGGGCACACGCTCGAGGATTGGGATGTGACACTATGACCCCTAAAGGCTAAAGCCTCCAGATACTCCTTTGTGGCTTATATTACTAAGGCTCTGTTCGTTTCGCGAAAAATAATTTTCGAGAAAACGTTTTCCGAATTTTCTGGCGTTCGTTTCATGGAAAATTAATTCATTGGGCAAAATGTTTCATAAAAGTCTTCTAAATTAGAGGAAAATGTTTTTTACTTTTGAAAAGTAGAAAACATTTTCCTCACTTGATCTTTCTTATATCACACGTCTACAAATACTCACTTCGTCCTCCCCTTTCTTCTTCTTCTTTTCTATTTTTATTTGAATTATTTTTTAATTTTCTTTTTCTTTTTTAATTCAAATTATTTTTAATTTCCTTTTTCTTTTATCCTTTTTTTTATTTTTTTTTATTTTTCTTTTCTTTGTTTCCGATCTTCTTCTTTCTTGGCTAGTTGTTGGCCGTTGCCAAGCGAACCTCGAGCTCATCGGTCTCAAGCTCGCGCTCGTCAATCCGGCGAGCCTTGAGCTTGACACTCACGCTCGCCAATCTGGGGAGCGGCGAGCCTTGTGCTTGTAGGCAAGCTCGAGGCTTGCTGGTCACCGGTTGCGGGCCATTGCCATGGCCGGTGATTGGCCAACAAAGAAGGAGATGGAAAATAAAGAAAAAAAGAAAAAAAAATAATAATATATTTTACAAATTAAAAATGATTAAACATCAAATTTAAAAAATATGAAAAATCCATTTTAAAAAATAAAATAAATGAAAAAGAGTATATTGAGGAAAATATTTTCCTTATGGAACAACTAAAAATATTTTCCACTTCATTTTCAGTTTTCATCCGAACACTGGAAAATAATTACATTTTCCTAGAAAATGACTTCTTGGAAAATATTTTCTAAAAACGTTACATTTTCCGCGAAGTGAACAGAGCCTAAGTTCAACAAGCAAAAATAATAGATTTTGTGAAAAGGAATTTCTGGAGGAAAAGAGGAAAAGAGGGTTGAGCATCGACGAGGCCAACCCTCACCTAAGTTAGGGATGTTTTATCCATACCGAATCCAAAATTGGATTCCTACCCCAATCAATTTATTTTTCTTTTTCATTTGAATTTCTCCTTCCTTTCATTCTTCATTCTTGTTTTTTTGTTAGTTGCCACCTGCCTTATACAATCATTTGATGACGTATCATTTGACCACTCTTAGGTTTCCATTAGTTATAATCCAAAACAAACAAGAGAAGAAAAATAGAAAAGGAGTTAAGTTTTCTTTTTCAATGATTTGAATTTTGTGGAAAACAAAAAGAAATAAATATGATAAAAAGCTGGGCCTCGACGCACATAGGCGTAACTGTGACATCCCAGATTTTCAATCTTGTTTTCTTTGAATAAATTGCGCATTCCACTGACGCGCCTATAGGGTTGTTCTCAGAGCTGACGACTCTCGAGATAACTAGACTATCTAAGGAAACCATTAGGGAATTTTAATGCGATAAACTCGAGAACTCAACCAGGAATCGGCTATTCGACCATGTTCATCTTTTGAGGCCATTACGGCACAGTTAAAAATCAATTTGAGATCAGAGATAGGTCAGTTCGACAGAGATGTGTGGCAAATCATGGGTGACACCACTAAATTGGAAAATTCTCGTTGGTCGGCACTAGACTGATTTTCCTATTGTTTTGGTACCATGTGTCCATATTTGAATTCTCGAGACTTTCATGACAACCGAGAGTCGCCAATGTGTCGAGTAGGTTCATTGTGGCTTGAAGAAAATTGACCACGAGTCATTTAAACTAAAAATTTCTGAAAGTTACTCGGTAGCCTACGTCACACTAAAATTGCGCCAAATTGAAATTAACCGTGAATTTGAGTCCGATTTCAAAAATTGAAAGTTCTGTCATGTCACAATTAATTCTAAGAGTGTCGACTCAGTTTCAGAAGATTTTTCTGCAACCCGAGACTTTTTTGGAAAAAGTCGTCCTAGGGCCATTTTTGTCTCCAAAAAGTCGGGGATCGTTTTTGGTCGCAAAATTGAAAAGCAAGTGGGATCAATTGGTGAGAAAAAATACCAATTTGATCATTGGTGAGTAAATTGATTTTATTGAGGCTGAATTGTGTTGAATTGAGTAAGCACAAGTGTCCAATTGAGGGAGAAATGTTGGAAATTCGTAACTCCCCCTTGCCTAGGATTTTTGGACAATTTCAAGAGTTGCAAATTGGACCTTGTTGGCTGATTTGAGGCCAAGGAAGACAGCTGTGGTGGAGGATAAGGTCAAGGGGATAAATTGGGAGAAAATAAGACATGGTAGGCCTCTTCTCTCATTCCTTCTTGCTCAAAGCTAGCCGGCCATCACCCTTTCCCTCCTCCTTGCCATTTTTGACCACCAACAGCCAAGGAGAAGACCAGCAAGACCACCGAACCGCACTACACACCGTTGCAGCCGCCGTTTGATCGCCGTTCACGCCGAGACATCGTTTGCCGTTGCACGTGAGCCCTCATCCCCCACCGTGCGACCTCAACGCCCAGCAGCCTTGTTCTGCATCCCAACAGCCATCTTAGCCCGTACTAGAGTTGTTTAGCCCACCTTCGACCTCCGTGAGTCCCTACCATTGGCCGCTCAACCTCGTCGTTGCCTCCACCGGTCTTGTTTGCGTTAATCAACCCTGGTTTCTCTCTTTTGCAGCCCAAAACAGAGAGCAAGTTGGTGGGTTTTCCAGCAAAGGTTTGCCTCATTTTGAGGTGGTTCTGGACCTCGGTTGACAAGCCCACTTTGGAGAAAGTTGTCCCCCGTTGCGTCCCCGTTGATTTGAACTGACCGAATCGCTGAACAAGTGAGTTTAACTCGCTAATCCTCGCTTAGTAGGTTAATTATGCTTAGGGGTTGTTTAGTTTAGGTTAAGCTGGATTAGGTGGTTAGTAGATTTAATTAGTGAATTTAATTAATTAACGATGTATGTTAGGTGGATAGTTAGTACAATAATCGAGTAAATAGACTCTAGTATTTATCTAGAGTAACTCGAAAATTTTCCGGGTCCGTTTCTACATTCAATTAGGCATTATGGGCCTAAGTTGGATTTATTGGCATTTTTTTAATATGTCTCGTAATTATTTAATTAATTATTTATTTTCCGGAAATTAGACCGGGATAGTCGGTGACCGGAATTTCGTGCTGATTACAGTTGTGCTCTCTGTTTATTTAATTGAGTAACCGATTATGCAAATTGATGGTAATTAGTGTTTGTGGGTATTTAATTCCAAAAATGGATAATTTTGGTAATTAATTAGAGAATTATCGGGCGTTGGTCTACAGTGCCAAAAATCTATTTTGGGATCACTGAAAATAGTGGGAGGTTCAAAAATGAAAACCTTGTATTTTGGCTAAGGCCGGCCGTGTACCCACACACGTGTATTTTTATCAGATATGATAAAAATAGTAAATTGATTGTACGATCAAAATGTTATACAATACCGGCTCAGTGACTCTATATGTCATCGTAGAGATAGGACGGTATGCAACACTGGCTCGGTGACTCTATATGTCATCTTGGAGAAAGGACGGTTTACAATATCGGCTTAGTGACTCTATATGTCATCTTAGAGAATGAACGGTATGATATAACGACTCGACGGCTCTTTATGTCGTCTTGAAGAAATAACTTTATACTATAATATGCTCGATGACTCGATATGTCATCTTGGAGATGGAACGGTATTTTATATCGGCTCGGTGACTCGATAGGTCATCTTAGAGAAAGAACAGTATATTATTATTAGTCTTTGGGCCAAGCTACTATCTATATATCACCTAGGGTGAACAGTCTTGGATTTTGATCGGACTCATATATAGTATTGACTGAAATGACCGGGGAATGGTCTGGTTGACATGGAATCAACAGAGTCGATTACCTAATGATTCGATCTGTGATGATTGATTGGATGTTTATTTGAATTGATCTGACTTGCATGGAGGAACTGAGGTCAAGGTAAGTCCTCTGACGCCTAGGGCCTATTGTGCTTAGGCAGCTCTTAGGGCGTATTTCCTTTCTAATCAAGTTTTAGGGGGTAGAACTCGCTGAGACGTCGTCTCACCTAGTTGTGGGATGAAGCTACCGCTTTCACCATCACTGTTGCAGCCGTCGCTCAAGCCGCCGCTACTGCTGCTGTTGCCGCTGCTGCTGAGGCCACAGCTGTTGCCGCACTAGTCGCCATACCGGTTGCTGCACCTACCGAAGTCCAGCCTAATAATGCAGCAGTACAAAGAGAGGCTGATCCACAACTTAATAGAGCAATTCTTAAAATTGAACCCGCCAAGGTTCATTGGTACAAGAGATCCAGAGGCCGCGTCACTTTGGATCCAAGATCTCGAGAAAGCTTTTGCACTTCTAATGTGCAACGAAGAGGAGAATGTGGTATTGGCTGTGTACCAACTTCAAGGTAATGCAAACATTTGGTGGAGAGCTGCCAAGGATACAATATTCCCTGAAGGTGTGATCTCGGTGCGGGATGCCTTCCTCAGAGCTTTTAACGATCAGTATTTTTCGGGTACTACCCGGGAACAAAAGATGGAGGAGTTCCAGTGCCTTCGTCAGGGATCGATGTCTGTTGACCAGTATGGGGTCAAGTTCATTGAACTTTCACAGTATGCTCCGTGGTTAGTTGAGGACCCAGAAGAAAAAGCCCGAAGATTCAGGAACGGTCTTCGTTCTGAATTAAAGCAACCTCTGCTACCGTTAGATCTGACGGAATATCGAGAAGTCTATCGCCGAGGCCAGATGATAGAGAGAGGGCTGAATAAGCAAGCTCCCTCATCTGGATCGGGGTTTAGCTCTCACAAAGAAAGGATCCGTCAGGGAAAGAGGCCTATGCCTGGAGGTAGGTTCCAGATCCCGCCCAACAGGAAGGGTGGAGTTGGCAAGTCAGGCCCAATTAGGAATGATTTGTGTCATGCTTGTGGAAGGTGACATGGTGTGAACCAATGCCCCTGAAGAACGGGTGCCTGTTATGAGTGTGGCCAGGGATTGTCCTAGGCGACCGAGAGGACAACCACAATTGCCGCCGCCACCACCTATGGGTCAGATTATAGGGTATGTGCCGCATAACGCGCCATAAGGAGGTCAGCTGAGACCACTAGTTCAGGGCACGATGTATCCATTACATAAGATTAGGCAGAGGCTGCGCCTGACGTGATCACAGCTTTGGTTTCACTGAACAACCATCCTGCTTACGCTTTATTTGATCCAGGAGCGACCCATTCCTTTATTGCCGAACAATATGTTAAGTTGTTAGGATTAAGTCCTATATTGTTAGAGTCGGCAATTTGCATATCTACACCATTGAAGGATAAAGTGATTGCTGCTTTGGGTTGTTTTGGGTGCAAGTTAGAGATTAGTGAGCGAGAGGGGAAAATAGATCTGTTAGTCCTAGCCATGTATGACTTTGATTTAATAATTGGCATGGATTGGCTCACCAAGCAACGAGCTAAAATGGACTGCTATCGCAAAGCGATTCAGTTTGACCCATTAGAAGGTGAGAGCTTCGAGTTTGTCCGGAATCGAGGAGGACCCTCGATTACCTTGATCTCGTCGCCAGAGGCAACTCGTTTGTTAGACGAGGGTTGTCAAGGTTACCTGGCAACTGTCATGGATATGACAGTTGAGAAGCTAAAGATAGAAGACATTGCCGTGGTACGAGAATTCCCAGATGTTTTTCCGAAGGAATTGCCAGGTCTATCGCTAAAGAGTGAGATTGAGTTCGTGATCGAACTAGCACCTAGGACAGAGCCAATCTCTAAGGCTCCTTACCGGATGGTGTTATCTAAGTTGAAGGAACTGAAGGTGCAGATGCAAGAGTTATTGGATAAGGGATTCATTCGTCCCAGTGCATCACCTTGGGGAGCACTAGTTCTGTTTGTAAAGAAGAAAGATGGTTCATTGCGCCTGTGCATCGACTATCGACAACTCAATCAGGTAATGATCAAGAACAAGTATCCACTCCCGAGGATCGATGATTTGTTCGATCAGTTGCAAGGAGCGTCGATATTTTCAAAGATCGACTTAAGGACAATATATCATCAGCTGAGGATTAGGAAGGAGGACATTTAGAAGTCAGCATTTCGTACTCGGTATGGTCATTACGAGTTCACTATGATGCCATTCGGGTTGACGAACGCTCCAGCTGCCTTCATGGATTTGATGAATCGAGTATTCAAAGAATATCTAGATCAGTTTATGATCGTGTTCATTGATGATATTCTAGTGTATTCAAGGAGTGAGGAAGAGCACGAGAGTCATCTGAGATTAGTGCTGCAGACACTAAGAGTTCTTCAGTTGTACGCCAAGTTCAGCAAGTGCGAGTTTTGGTTGACTTGTGTTGCTTTCTCGGGTCAAGTGATTTCAGGCGAAGGAATCTCCGTGGACTCGAGCAAGATTGAAGCCGTGATCAACTGGCCAAGACCAACTACAGTGACAAAAATCTGAAGTTTTTGGGTTTGGTAGGTTATTACAGACGGTTTGTGGAAGGGTTCTCATCATTAGCATCGCCTCTGACAAGACTCCTAAAGAAAGAAGAGAAATTTGTTTGGACAGACAAGTGCGAGAGTAATTTCCAAGAGCTGAAGCAAAAGCTGACTACCGCACCTGTGCTGACTATTCCATATGATCCTGGAGGATTAGAGATCTATAGTGATGCATCGTTTAAAGGATTGGGTTGCGTGTTGATGCAGCAGGGTAAGGTTGTTGCATACGCCTCCCGTCTGTTGAGACCTTGTGAACAGAACTATCCGACGCATGACTTAGAACTCGCGGCGATTATCTTTGCCTTGAAGATTTTGAGACATTATTTGTGCGAAGAAAAATTCCAGATCTTTACGGACCATCAAAGTCTAAAGTACCTGTTCTCTCAGAAGGAATTAAACATGAGACAACGCCGGTGGATGGAATTGCTGAAGGACTACGACTGTGATATCTTATATCACTCGAGAAAGGCGAACAAGGTCACCGACGCCTTGAGTCGAAGGTCGTCAGTCGCTCATATTCTAATTAAGGAGTGGAATCTAATCAAGAGAGCTCGAGATTCGGTATTCAAGTTTGAGGTATGCCACCTTTCAAGTCTCATGGCCACCCTCAGAATTGAACCGGATGTCGAAATTAGAATCAAGTTACTCCAACCAACAGACCCAGATGTCTGGAAAATTCTTCAAGAGGACATAGAGAAAAGAAAGGCTAACTTTCAGATTTCTAGTGACGGAACATTGAGGTTCCGAGGACGCTTAGTAGTACCTGACGATGTGGGGCTTAAAGAGAATATTTTATCAGAAGCGCATCGTAGCAGTTACAGGATTCACCTTGGTAGTACCAAGATATATCAGAATCTACATCAACACTATTGGTGGTCAAGTATGAAGGCGGACATCGCCAAGCATGTCGCCAAGTGTTTGACATGTTAGAGGGTAAAAGCTCAGCATTGCAAGCCGGGAGGACTTCTGCAACCTCTCGAGATCTTAGAGTGGAAATGGGAACATATCACGATGGATTTCGTAACCGGACTACCAAGCAGTCAAAGAGGAAATGATTCGATTTGGGTAGTGGTCGACAAATTAACAAAGTTGGCTCACTTCATTGCAGTACGAAAGGACCTCAGTTTGGATAGGCACGCTAAGCTGTACGTGCACCAGGTAGTTCGTCTGCATGGAGTGCGGGTTACAATAATTTCAAATAGAGACTCGAGATTTACCGTCGCTTTTTGGAAGAGCTTGCAAAGTGCTTTAGGTATCAAGCTACAGTATAGTACGGCATATCATCCTCAAACGGATGGCCAGTCTGAGAGGACAATTCAGACCCTCGAGAACATGCTGAGAACTTGTGTACTAGATTTCAAAGGAAGTTGGGAAGATCAGCTACACCTGGTGGAATTTGCCTACAACAATAGTTATCAGCAGAGCATCTAGATGGCTCCTTTTGAAGCGTTGTATGGCAGAGTGTGCAGAACACCAGTGTGTTGGGATGAAGTGGAGGAAAGAAAGATTATAGGCCCAGAGTTGATCCAGCAGTCAGTGGAAGCCGTGGCAGTAATCAGAAGCAGATTAAAGACCGCTCAGAGTAGATAGAAGAGTTACGCATATAAGCGTTGAAGACTTTTGGAATTCCAAGTTGGTGATCACGTTTTTCTGAAGGTGTCACCAATGAGGGGAATTTCGCGCTTTGGAAAGAAAGGGAAACTGAGTCCGAGGTACGTAGGTTTATTTGAAATTTTGGAGAGAATCGGGACCCTAGCGTATCGTCTTGCGTTGCCGCTGAGATTGGCGCAAGTGCATAACGTCTTTCACGTGTCAATGTTGAGGAAGTACAAGCCTGACCCGACCCATGTGCTTAATTTTGAAGAATTGGACATGGATGACCGAGTGTGATACGTTGAAAACCCGGTTCATATAGTGGACAGAAAAGAGCAAGTTCTGCGTACAAAGACCATTCTATTAGTCAAAGTGGTCTGGCAACACCACGGTACTGAAGGAGCGACATGGGAGACTGAAGAATCCATGAGACAATTGTACCCTCATCTTTTTGCTTAAGTGTTGTAATGGTTGAAATTTCGAGGACGAAATTTTTATAAAAGGGGAAGAATTGTAACATCCCAGATTTTCAATCATGTTTTCTATTGAATAAATCGGGCATTTCATTGACGCGTTTATAGAGCTGTTCTCAGAGCCGATCACTCTCGAGATAACTAGACTATCTGAGGAAACCATTAAGGAATTTTAACGCAATAGACTCAAGAACTCGACCAGGAATCGGCTATTCGACCATGTTCATCTTTTCAGGCCATTACGGCATAGTTAAAAATTGATTTGAGATCAGAGATAGGTCAGTTCGACAGAGATGTGTGACAAATCATGGGTGACACCAGTAAATTGGAAAATTCTGGTTGGCCGGCACTAGACTGATTTTCCTATTGTTTTGGTACCCTGTGTCCATATTTGAATCCTCGAGACTTTCACGACAACTGAAAATCGCCAATGTGTCGAGTGGGTTCATTGTGGCTCGAAGAAAATCGACCACGAGTCATTTGCACTAAAAATTTCTAAAAGTTACCCAGTAGCCTAGGTCGCGCTAAAATTGCACCAAATTGAAATTAACCGCGAATTTGAGTCCGATTTCAGAAATTGAAAGTTTTGTCATGTCACAATTAATTCTAGAAGTGTCGACTCAGTCTTAGAAGATTTTTCTGCAACCTGAGACTTTTTGGGAAAAAGTCATCCTAGGGCCGTTTTTGTCTAGAAAAAATCGGGGATCGTTTTTGGTCGCAAAATTGGAAAGCAAGTGGGATCAATTGGTAAGGAAAAATACCAATTTGATCGTTGGTGAGTGGATTGATTTTATTGAGGCCGAATTGTGTTGAATTGATTAAGAACAAGTGTCTAATTGAGGGAGGAATGTTGGAAATTCGTAACTCCCCCTTGCCTAGGATTTTTAGACCATTTCAAGAGTTGCAAATTGGACCTTGTTGGCTGATTTGAGGCCAAGGAAGACAGTTGTGGTGGAGGATAAGGTCAAGGGGATAAATTGGGAGAAAATAAGACATGGTAGGCCCCTTGTCTCCTTCCTTCTTCCTCAAAGCTGGCCGGCCATCACCCTTGCCCTCCTCCTTGCCATTTTCGACCACCAGCAACCAAGGAGAAGACCAGCAAGACTGCCAGACTGCCCCGGACACCGTTGTAGCCGCCGTCCGATCGCTGTTCACGCCGAGACGTCGTTCGCCATCGCACGCGAGCCCTCCACCCCCACTGTGCGACCCTGACGCCCAGCAGCATTGTTCTGCGTCCCAGTAGCCATCTCAGCCCGTACTGGAGTTGTTTGGCCTACCTCCGACCTTCGTGAGTCCTCGCCGTTGGCCGCTCAACCTTGCCGTTGCCTCCACTAGTCTTGTTTGCCTCAATCAGCGCTAGTTTCTCTCTTTTGCAGCCCAAAACAGAGAGCAAGTTGGTGGGTTTTCCAGTAAAGGTTTAGCCCGTTTTGAGGTGATTCCGAACCTTGGTTGCCAAGCCTGCTTTGAAGAAAGTTATCCCCCGTTGCGTGCTCGTCGATTTGCACCGATTGGATTGCCGAACAAGTGAGTTTAACTCATTAATCCTTGCTTAGCAGGTTAATTACGCTTAGGGGTTGTTTAGTTTAGGTTAAGCTGGATTAGGTGGTTAGTAGATTTAATTAGTGAATTTAATTAATTGCCGATGCATGTTAGGTGGATAGTTAGTACAATTAGCGAATAAATAGACTCTAGTATTTATCTAGACTAACTCGGAAATTTTCCAGGTCCGTTTTGGCATTCAATTAGGCATTACTGGCCCAAGTTGGATTTAATGGCATTTATTTAATATTTCTCGTAATTATTTAATTAATTATTTATTTTATGGAAATTAGACCAGGATAGTCGGTGATCGAAATTTTGTGCTGATTACAGTGGTGCTCTCTGTTTATTTAATTGAGTAACTAATTATGCAAATTGATGGTAATTAGTGTTTGTGGGTATTTAATTCCAAAAATGGATAATTTTGGTAATTAATTGGAGAATTACCGAGCGTCGGTCTACAGCGCCAAAAATCTATTTTGGGATCACTGAAAAAAGTGGGGGGTTCAAAAATGAAAATCTTGTATTTTGGCTAAGGCCGGCCGTATACCCACACACGTGTATTTTTATCAGGTATGATAAAAATGGTAAATTGATTGTACGATCAAAATGTTATACAATACCTGCTCGGTGACTCTATATGTCATCTTAGAGAAAGGACGATATGCAACACCGGCTCGGTGACTCTATATGTCATCTTGGAGAATGAACGGTATGATATAACGGCTCGACGGCTCTATATGTCGTCTTAGAGAAAGAACGTTATACTATAATATACTCGGTAACTCGATATGTCATCTTGGAGAAGGAACAGTATTTTATATCGGCTCGTTGACTCGATAGGTCATCTTAGAGTTAGAATGATATACTATTATTAGCCTTCGGGGCAAGCTACTATCTATATATCACCTAGGGTGAAAAGTCTTGGATTTTGATCGGACTCATAGATAGTATTGACTGAAATGACTGGGGAATGGTCTGGTTGACATGGAATCGACAGAGTCGATTGACCAATGATTCGATCTGTGATGATTGATTGGATGTTTATTTGAATTGATTTGACTTCGAGGGAGGAACTGAGGCCAAGGTAAGTCCTCTGACGCCTAGGGCGTATTGTGCTTAGGCAGCCCTTAGGGTGTATTTTTTTCCTAATCGTGTCTTATGGGGTAGAACTCGCTGAGACGTCGTCTCACCCCATTGTGGGATAACATTTCAGGTCCATAGATGGCAGTACCCCCAGCTCCTCCCAAGCATTTTGGTATAACGGAGGAAATCACAGAAATGGGTTATCACATTCCGATACACCCCCACCCTGAAGGATTAGAGTATGTACTGGTGGAATCCACAGTCTGGGTGGATATGGGTGAACCCAATAAGGTGCCCCATAAGTACCGATCATGGTATCCTCACTATCATGATGGGCGAAGGGAGGGTCCTGTGCCGAAATCTGATATACCTTTGTACATTTTGGAAGTTGCGTTCGGGAAGGGGACTGCAAGTCCTAAGGATGGATCGGTGGTGGATGCAAAGGATCCCAAGCTTGACGATCCTAAATCTCCGTTGTACTTAGCCATGGGCTCCAGCTGGAGTGTTGAAGAAGGAGAGATCGTTGAAGAGGAGGAGGATCCAAAGGAGGACCCGGAGGAGGATCCAGAGGAAGACCTAGGAGAGGATTGAACCCCCACCCCTGTCTTGCAAACCCTATGTTGTGGACCTATGTTGAGAAGGACCTAACTTTTGTTAATAATATTGTAATTTATACTATATGGTTTGCATTGTATAAATGTGTGGTTGTGATTTTCAGGTTTGAAAAATATGGCCCTACTTTTCTATCCCATTGTTTTATTGTCTGGGGATTTTATATCTCCTTCCACATGCATATTAAATTGAACGGGTCGGCAATGCGTCCTGGGACGCCGCTTTTTAATCGACCAAGCCGGGATGGGCGCGCGCCCAAGGATCGAGGCGTGATAGTAACTTAGTGAGATTGACCGTTGCCTATGGCTAGCAAGAGCCATCCTCATCCAAGTAAGGCCAACCTTTGTCGGCTACCAACAAAAAGAAAAGAGAAATAAAAACAAAGGAAAAAAGAAAAAAAATTATAAAAATCAATGTCAGCATTAGCTATGTCACATAAGATTGCTAGTATTTATGTGAGTAATTTCCAATTTAAATTGGCCGGATGGATTGAATTGATACAAAAGTAAATATGTTTATGTTTAAATTGACCAGATTGAAAGATTTGTGCTTGATGTGTGTGGCACCCCCAAAACCCGAGGCGGGTCGCCACAGATACTACGCGATAGAAGAAAGAATTTGAAAATACAAGCCCAAGCTTAGGCGTAAAATTTTTTTTTTTCTTTTCTTTTCCTTTAAAGAGGTTTTAAGGATTTTGCGCAGCTCAGCGGAAAAATTAAGAGGCAAGTCTCACCAACACTTCGCTTCCCTCACGCCAACACAATATACACCAACTATCTTTGATTAAATGAAAGCACGAAGCCGAACCACTTTTATTTACACTTATAATTACGAAGGGCTACACAGTCGGTACAAAAAGGAAAGGCCAAGACTCATCTATGCTCGGCCTTCACTCCTCAAAAAGAGACACACGACCCTAAAAATGCGACGTGTAACGATCTCCCTTCGATTTACTAGTGGCGGCCATCCAAAAAGTTGCTAACCCCCACTCCACGTGTGCAGGCCGTCACACCCAACCCGGTGCGTCGGGTGGTGGAGGTGGCAGCATCCCCATCATCACACCGTTGCGGCGGATGTGGACAGAGATGTACTCCTGGATGACTGGGCCTCCCGAGATAAGCCCACGTCATACGATACGATCGCGCGCACACGCAAAAAGGTCAGTCCCGGCGGGTGGGACAATCGATCTCGGTCACCTCGACCTCCACGTCGATGGAAGGCCGTAGAACACTCCCCGTGTAACAACAGGGAGAGGCATCGCACTAATCTGAAATGTTAGGTCCCCGAAGGGGTGAGTACAACTACTCAACAAGTAAAGGAATCCAAACACCAATCCATGCATTTAAACAATATAACCAATTACATCATACATGCCACATATGCAATCCAATATACTTACCTCAAAGCCAGGTACATGCCAACATACATCATCATATCATGTATACATATGTCATCACCATGTTATATCATGTATGTACATCATCACTATATCATATCATACATGCATGTCCTTATCATAATATCATGCCACACATGCATGTCATCGTCATGTCATATCATGCCATACATGCATGTCATTATCATGTCACATCATGCCACACATGCATGTCAATTTCCACTTTGAAAATCCCAATTGATCATCACATCTTCCTTCCTCGGGATCATCCATCCCATATTTTACACTCGCACCCTCACTCGGGTCTCACGAGAAAAACCTCCGGAATTATGCCAACCATGGCCACCGGGCATCCGGCACCCCCAACGCTCCAGGCATCTCGCATCCCAACTGGCATCACGAGGTATCCCCTCGGGCAAAGACCTCCGAGGCTTCCGGCACCCATCTCATTCCAGGCATCCTGACACTCCCAGGGTATCCGGCCATGTATCTCTCTATACATTCCGGCCAACGCTTCCCCCTCCAACCATTACCATGGATCACATTGCCAATTACTTTTCAATTTATCATGCACATGATGTCATGACAAAACAGGATTACCTTAGTACTTGTGCATGCATAAATTAAGCATCTACACATACGTGCAATAGGTGCAATTGCTAATATAAATTAAATCCTTGTGGGATTTTTACTTACCACATGCATTTTGAATTATAAAAATCCAATTTATTCCAAATTGAAATTAATTAAATAATCACATAAATCCTAAAATCATGAAATTAAGGCATATAATATCCAAATATAATAGAATGGAAAAATATGCAGAAAACACATGGCCAAACAATTTCCACATAGTAAACCACTTTTCCACAATTTCAATGCACGTTTTCGGATAAGGGCAGAACGCACAATTTTCTTGGTAAGTCAATTAAAATACCCAAATAACCTCAGAAAATTATAAAATTTTTCCAGGATGTAGTTAAGACATTACACTATACTTTTCATGCAGGAAACTAAGTCAAATTCGTTTTAGATAATTTTCTACAGACCCACGAAGCTCCTGGTCAAGTCACCGAAATACACAGAGCACTATGTCCGAAATATGCAGATTTGACCTACTTACACTTCTTCGTTCTCTCTGATTTTTGGATATGTTATACTCCTAAGGATCCTCTACAACATTAATGAAGAGACTTAAGCCAAAATACCAAAGTAAGACCTTCAAATGGTCCCACGAAGTCTCTGGTAACCCACATCGCAACTCCAGTTTCATCGTCTTCAAGGTCAGGTTGGTTACCTAGCCTAAACTTGTTATTTTTGCTTCAAATTTGAGTATGTTCATCCTTAATATGTGCTCTACAAGTTTCATGAAGAAGTCGAAGAGATATTCTTAGTAAAAACTAACATGCAAACCACGAACTCACCTCAAGGTCAGAAAAACAGTTCCAGATCTAGGGTCTCCGAAATATGAGGTTTAGACCCCTCAAATCTCCATTATTTTTCACGAAATTTCAGTATGTTATAGTTCGAGATGTTAGCTACAACTTTCATGAAGAGATCCAAGCCAAAATCGAACTCCAAACACACATGCAAGCCCTCACAAGTTTCTGACTTCACTGGCTCATGCGAAAACAGCATGCATTCTCAACATCCAAGCATTCTCACTCCATTTTCGTAGCTTTAAACCACCAAGAATCCAACATGCAAACACACAAGCAAGGAAAGGAGATGGATCCTAACTTGCCTCTAGCGAAGAAAAGAACAACGGGAACGGCGGCGGACGGCGGCGTGCGGCGGCGGACGGCGGCTCCCTCTCCCTCTCCTCTCGCGCGACGCCCTCCCTCCTTCTTCTCCTTTCTCTCTTCCTCTCTTTCTCTCTTTCTCTCTTTCTCTCCCTCTCTCTCCTTTCTCTCGCACGGCACCCCCTCCTCTCTCTCCCTTTTCTTTTCTCTTCTCTTCCCTAATCATCACAAGGAAGACTCTAAGCATGTATGCCAAGTGGCATACACACTAGGACACTTGGGGAGGGGCATGCAAACCCTCCCCCTCCTTCCTCTTCGCACGGCCACACAAGGCCCATTGGGCCTTATGGGCTTGGCCCACACGGCCCACCCTTAGGCCCTCCAACCATGGGCCTAAGTCCATGCTATTAGGCCTAAGGCCCAATCCACTCCCTTTTCTAAATTAAACTTAAAACTAACAATTAATTTTACCTAATTAAAATTCTATAACATTAAATCTATAACAAACAATCTATAACAAGCATGGCAACACAAAATTTTATCTTTAATAATTATCTTATAGCTCAATTTAAATTAAAAACAAACAAGGAACAAGGCACAAGGCCTTAAGAGAGAACTAAAATTAAAAGACAACCAAATAGGTAAATTCATTACCTATTTAAAAAAAAGCTCTAGGGCACCTTAGGACATGCCCTTAATTTCTAGGATGCCACAATGTGGTACCAATGCAATAGATATAGACTTTTTTGATACTTTTCCTGTAGATAGAAATCATGTCTTCTCTCAACAATATCATAGAAGGAGCCTGGCAACAAGAAGGTTGTATGTATATGAATGGATCCCTAACCCAGAAAACTTGCGCCGCTTCTAGACCCTTTTCCTGTTTGGAGACTTTGGACCTTTGGGCTTAGTCACGCATCTAACATTTATAGCAAAAGAAAGACCAAAGGTAATAAACTGACATTTACAAAATTTTAATTTTTTCCCGAGAACGAGAACCAACGTGCCATTTCTAATTACCTTAGAAAGCCGCCAATCCAACTGGAGTGTTTATAGGTTTCTTCTCGTATCTTTCAGGGGAAAAAGGGGAAAGCTAGGGCCACCCATTCCCTCTCAAAGTCAATGGACACACCATGTTCATGCGAATCTACTACCTACTTTAGATAGTAAAAAAATCAAGTGAAAATCCTCGGTTCCGAGGTACTCATAAGAAGAGATTGCATGTAAGGACAGAAACTAAACAATCTACTCGTGAGATACCTGAGATGGATTCATTGATTTTTGCCGAGTTAAAGTAAGAAGTTATCAATTGAGAAATACTAGCTTTTGCTAATTAGGGTACACAAATTTCATTTAGTAATTGATTTAGCCCCTATCAAGAACCACCCTGATAACTCTATAAAAATAGAGTTATTTTACCTGTTTTAGGCAATATATAATGCAATATTTATGAGAAAATATTTGAATTCTTCTGATTATTCGAATTTTCCTTGTTTATGCAGAATAATAAGATATTGAGAAAATAAGGAAAAGAATGGCAAAAATCAGAAATTAAAATCAGAAAACATTGGAAGATGGATATCAAATCAGGAACTCCTTGATTTTGTTCTCTAATTTTATCTACAAGCGTTGAGAGATAGATATCAAATTAAAGATTCCCTGATTCACTCCCTAATTTTATGCGAAAAATAAGCAATTGCTTGGGGATAAGGGTCCTAAGTGGAGAGCTATGTTTTTTTAGATCATTTTTTTTTAATTGTTTTGAGAGTTTTTCAAATATTTTGAAGAGAAGACAAAAGTGGTGACATAATTCTTGTTTTTTAATTCAAGATGCTGTGTTTGATTTATATTTTTATTTCTTCTTCTACTATATTCTAATTTTCTTTTGTTAGGGCTATGATGTAGCCTAACCATGATGATCTGAATTTCATGATTTTTATGCGTGCAAGTGATTTCATTCATGTGAGTTATATATTATTGTTCTTAATGCTTTTAAGTGACTAACAACCACTTGAAGATTTGATGTGTGTATTTGAGACTGGGAAATGATAATATGTAGTTGCTCCTTATAATATATAGCCATGAATTAAACGTGGATAGAAACATACTGCGTTATTGTGTAGCTTTTGATAATAAGGTGATCCAAAAGACTCATTGTAAGTTCGGGAATATTTATAGATTTTAATGCATTATGTTTATTTTAATTCACAGAGATATAGTGGATTAATAAACTGAGTAGGTTTGATATACCTAGAAATATGATAGTAAATAGATTAGGAAATTTTGCTATCACATGTTTGATATTGTTCTTATATGCCTAACAATCTGAAATTCTTATATAGTGGTTATGATGAAATCGGATGCTTTAACATATTTATTTGATTGATTTACTATATTTAGTCTCCAAATTTTGTTTTTAAGATTTTTAGTTTTGATTTATTCTCAATTCTGTTTTGATATGTTGGATAAATTTTAGAATTAATCTATTTTTAGTATTTAATTAGTTTATTAATCATCAATATCCGTAAAACGATACTTTTTCTTATCATTATATTACTTGTTCGACACATTCATTTGCATTTAGAATTTTACGAACACACCCCTGCAAGTATTGATGTCAGTTCCGAACGTCCCAAACATCCAATCTCAATTTTGGCTGCTCAAAAGGCAAGCATTGCCCTACGAATTCATTTTTGATGAGCTATTTTGTCGAAAACATTATCCTCATGTTATGTGAGTCTGATTGCTTTCTATCATACTCGTTTCCCCGAACATAATGATCTCAACACTGTGAAGTATCCCAGAACAATTGCACATACAAGACTTCGTAATGTGATATATGAGAAGGTATTTTCAAACAAGTTCATATGATTTTGCTAAGAAAAAAATGACTTATATTAACTACAAATAGATGCTTGTTTACACAAAAGGAGGAAAATTAACTATCATTCTACTCTTACAAAAAGAAAACATTTAGACTATGCATCTTCCAAGTTTTATAACTAACTAATCAACATATTGCTGCCAAACACAGAAGCCAGGAAAGGTGAACACATGGCATAACTTGATCGGAAACTTGCAACCTCCCGAATGTGGTCTAAAAGTTCCTGCCATCGAGATCACGGAGTTGTTCTAAGGTGACTCCAAAGAATGGCAAAACTGGTGGTCCTTGAACTCGAAGCTCTCGTGAGACTTGTGTCATGGTCGGTCGAAGTTGAGGTTTGGTTCGTAAGCACGTGAGTGCTAGTGCTGTAGCAAAGATTATGTTTTGCTCACACCGATTTGTCGGAGGTGAGAGGCGTTGGTCCAGCACATCCTTTAATGGTGTTTGCGACTGGGATTGAGTGGATGAAAATACCAATGAGACATAATTTCCCGGATGCTTTCCCATGATTATCTCCAGTACTACTACTCCAAAGCTATATACATCACATTTTTCAGTCGGAATGTTGGTGTAAGCTAGCTCTGCAATTGAAGAATTCAAAGTCCGTTGATAATCTTGTTAGCTGTAATAAAGACTTGGACATTTGCTTTCACATAATTAAGGAATTTCCAATGACAATACGAGTTACAATAGTAAATTAATATGCTTCTACAAAGAGCATCACCTGGAGCAATGTATCCAATGGTGCCAGCAACAGCAGTCCAGTTGGTGGAATCTGGCCTCAATAATCTTGCAGTGCCAAAGTCTGAAACGCGAGCGTCATAATCAACATCCAACAAGATGTTGTTGCTGGTCAAGTCTCGATGGATCAATGGAGGAAAACAATCATGATGCATATACGACAGTGCATTTGCAACTGCTCGAACAGTGTCTATCCTTTTGTCCCAGCCAAATTCTGATGCTCTTTCATCATCATTCAAAATTGTTCTCAAGCTCCCTCTTTCGATGTACTCATACACCAAAAAACAATGTCGTGCATGAGAGCAGAACCCGTAAAACTTCACGATGTTGCGGTGGCGAATATTTTGTAAGGCTTCAATTTCCCTTTCAAAAGGAACGATGTTGATGGTCTCATCTGCCGAGGACAATGGAATTTTCTTGACTGCAACAGTTTGACCTGTGGGTAGATCGGCTCTGTAAACAACGCCATAGGCCCCTTCTCCCAAATAGTACTTGGAGTGAAATCCTTTTGTCGCTTCCATGATTCGCTCGTACAAAATTTTCCCATCATAACTCAGAATGTGCAAGAAATCTAAATCATTAGTCTTCGTCAATGTATTCCTCTCTCTCTTGGTAATCTTTCTTCGACAACAATCAATGACTACGAGGATGATCAAGAAGGAAGAGAGAACAATGAATCCCAAGAATGAGAGAATGGAGATAATCAAAATTCTGGCTCTGCTATGTTGATTGCGTGTCTTGCTCATGGTAGAAATATTGCATTTCTGTAATCCAGACACGTTCCCACACAGCCCCTTATTATGTTGAACTGCCTCAAATGGAACCTCCTTAAAAGCTTTGACATTTGGGAGAGGACCTTCCAAGTCATTGTAGGACACATCAACAGAGGTTAATGCCCATAAGTCGGCAAAACTAGGTGGGATGGAACCACAGAGGCCATTGTGGGAGACGTTTAGAATTTCTAGGACTCTCAGTTTTCCTAGTTGTGGTGGTATTCTTCCAGTCAATAGATTCTGACTCAAATTAAGAACGCTTAGGAATTGCAAATTGCCTATCTCAGGAGGAATACTTCTCTCAATTTTATTTTGGCTCAATTTCAAGCTCAGCAAGTTGGTGCATAGGCTAAGCTGCGGTGGAATGGCTCCGCTCAAATAGTTTGATGCTAAGTTGAGATGTTCCAGTCGAGATAAAAATCCAATTTGATGGGGAATATCATCTGTGATCCTATTGTTGTTAAGGATAAGATCTAGCAGTAGTTGCAAGCTTCCCAATTCCCTCGGAATCTTTCCACTTAAATTATTTGCAGAAAGGTCAAGTACCCGTAATTGAGCCATCCTTCCAAATATCGAGGGTATCTCACCAGAAATGTTATTGTTTGATATCCTTAAGCTCGTCAAATTGTGGCAATGCCCCCATTTCCATGAAAGTTCACCATGCAAATAATTGTGGCTCAAGTCCATAAAATTTAGCTGTGGATATACTCCAAAAGCTTCTGTTATATTTCCGGTAAGTTTGTTTCCTTCAAGCCTCACTCTAAATAATGATGTACAATTCCTCAAGCTTCTAGGGATATGACCTGTGAAATGATTATTGTTCACAATGAACTTTTGCAATAATCCCCCGAGGCATATATTTTCTGGCAGCTGCCCTTCTAGTTCATTATCAAAGAGTTCCAGCATACTCAAATGAACCATCTTATTAATTTCAGGGGGTAGGGAACCGAGAAAGAAGTTGTCAAAAAGGCTTAACATAGTTAAATTGACCATGCTTCCAATTGATGCAGGGATTGAACCAGTCAAAGTATTATTAGAAAAATCTAATTTAATAAGATTGGTTAGCCTCCCAATCTCTGAAGGTATGGATCCCGAAAGTTGGTTTCCGTAAAGATAGAGAGCATTTAGACCACTTAGGTTTCCTAGCGAAGCAGGGATACTCCCGACCAACTTATTATCAGAAAATGCTAATTCAATAAGATCGGTTAGCCTCCCAATCTCTACAGGTATGGATCCCGAAAGTTGGTTCCTCCATAAGTAAAGAAACTTCAATCTTCTTAGGTCACCTATCTCTCTTGGAATGGGACCAGAAAGGCCATTCTCTGATATGCTCAAATTTCTTAAGTTGCCTAATTTTCCAAGAGAAGGAGGAATGGACCCTAAAAGTTGGTTTTTGGAAAGATAGAGAACATTTAGACCGCTTAGGTTTCCTAGCGAAGCAGGGATACTCCCAACCAACTTATTATCAGAAAATGCTAATAGAATAAGATCGGTTAGCCTCCCAATCTCCACAGGTATGGATCCCGAAAGTTGGTTCCTCCATAAGTAAAGAAACTTCAATCTTCTTAGGTCACCTATCTCTCTTGGAATGGGACCAGAAAGGCCATTCTTTGATATGCTCAAATTTCTTAAGTTGCCTAATTTTCCAAGAGAAGGAGGAATGGACCCTGAAAGTTGGTTTCTGGAAAGATAGAGAACATTTAGACTACTTAGGTTTCCTATTGAAGCAGGGATACACCCGACCAACTTATTATCATAAAATGCTAATTCAATAAGATCGGTTAGCCTCCCAATCTCTACAGGTATGGATCCCGAAAGTTGGTTTCCATAAAGATAGAGAACATTTAGACCGCTTAGGTTTCCTAGCGAAGCAGGGATACTCCCGACCAACTTATTATCAGAAAATGCTAATTCAATAAGATCGGTTAGCCTCCCAATCTCTACAGGTATGGATCCCGAAAGTTGGTTCCTCCATAAGTAAAGAAACTTCAATCTTCTTAGGTCACCTATCTCTCTTGGAATGGGACCAGAAAGGTCATTCTCTGATATGCTCAAATTTCTTAAGTTGCCTAATTTTCCAAGAGAAGGAGGAATGGACCCTGAAAGTTGGTTTCCGGAAAGATAGAGAACATTTAGACTACTTAGGTTTCCTATTGAAGCAGGGATACGCCCGACCAACTTATTATCATAAAAATGTAATTCAATAAGATCGGTTAGACTCCCAATCTCTGCAGGTATGGATCCCGAAAGTTGGTTCCTCCATATGTAAAGAAACTTCAATCTTCTTAGGTCACCTATCTCTCTTGGAATGGGACCAGAAAGGTCATTTTGTGATATGCCCAATTTTGTTAAGTTGCCTAATTTTCCAAATGAAGCAGGGATAGGACCTCTGAGATTGTTTTTGTCAAAATAAACTTCGGAAAGAGAATCTAACAATCCAATCTCCCAAGGAATGTATCCACTCAATCCATTGTCATGAAAATAAAGATACTTGAGTTTGGAAAGGTTACCAATACTTGAGGTCATAGCACCGTAGATCGAGTTGCCGGAAAAGTCAAGACTGACCACCTTGGTTAAGTGCGAGAAGTCAAGACTATTTAAAGTTCCTCTCAGGCCGAGATTAGAAAGATTAAGACGGGCAACGAATCCGTAGTCGTCGCAAGTGACACCCATGAAGTGGCAAGAGTTGTTACCATGCCATGAAGACAGGAGAGATTGGTTGTGGTCTTTGAGACTAGATTTCCATTTCAGGAGAGTCCCTGCTTCCTCCGTATGGTTGGTCATATTGGAAGCGAGAGAAATGGAGGAAGCTAAAACGACTATGCCATGAAATGGAGTGGAAACAAAGATGGTGATGTTGTTTATGAAGAGGAGCGAGTAGAATAAGAAGAAGACTCCTAAAGAAGGCAGCTTCCACAGAAATAAGGGAGAGGCCATGATTCTGGGGTGGTTTTGACGATGTGAGATTGTCCAGGTTCGCATGTTCTCAACAACACGATTGGTAAGATATTTATAGATGGCTAATCTAATCATTATTAGATGGAGCCTCAATCACGGACAATGCATGTATTGCTGTCAATTTGAAACAGTTAATATGGCGTGCTTGTCACGTATGTCTAGAGTTCATCTTAACCACACAGCGTCTATCCGTTTTTTAACGCAACCCGCTTTAATGGGTTGTGCGGTCCACCCCATTGTGTGTCCACCATTTCGTATGTAAAGTTTTGTTTCCCTTATAAAAAATATCCACTTCAGCATCGGTTATGTCACGTATGATTACCAGTATTTATGTGAGTAATTTCCAATTTAAATTTCTTTGGATGGATTGAATTGATATGAAAGTGAAAATGTTTATGGGTAAATTAACATGTTTGTAATTCACGTCAATTTCTATTAGCATAAGACATCATAAGTCTTTCTCTCTATAATTCATAAATTAGCTCTCGTCTCATTTTTCTATTAATTCGCATTACCATTAAATCGTTGGAGTATAGAAAATGATCATGTTATCGAGAAAATGAAATGGAGTGGAAACAAAGATGGTGATGTTGTTTACGAAGAAGAGCGAGTAGAATAAGAAGAAGACTCCTAAAGAAGGCAGCTTCCACAGAAATAAGGGAGAGGCCATGATTCTGGGGTGGTTTTGACGATGTGAGATTGTCCAGGTTCGCATGTTCTCAACAACAAGATTGATAAGATATTTATAGATGGCTGATCATTATTAGACAATGCCTCAATCATGGACAATGCATATATCGCTGTCGTTTCGAAACAGTCAAACACTGAGTGCTTGTCATGTATGTCCAGAATTCATCTGAACCACATGGCCTCTATCCTTTTTTAACGCAACCCGCTCTAATGGGTTGTGCTATCCACCATTTTGTATCTAAAGTTTTGTTTCCCTCATGAAAATTCTTTCTAAAAAATATATTGACAAAATCTTTAATTTAAATTTTCATCTAAGCATGACAATTGCTAATTCCGAAATTATCTCTCGTCTCGTTCTTCTGTCAATTCACGTTACCATTAGATCGTTGGAGCATAGAAAATGATCATGTTATCGAGAAAAGACTTGTGTTATGCATTATTATTAGCTGCGAAACTATTTGTGGGAAGGATGCTATCATGGCGGGGACCAAGAAGCTAATGAGTCTCGTTCTCTCGTTTCTTATCTTTTCATGTCAGCATTTTGTACAGAGATTATCATGTTAGCAATAGTGTCCTTTTATCGCATTTTGCTCAAAAGACCGGCATGATCTCCACAACACTTTGAATAGTCTACACTGAACACATCAACAGACTAGGACCCGCAAACCTTCACGTACAAATGGAACATTAGTCGCCTTTGGACTCATCCGCTTTGGTTGTTTGTGGATGGTTGACGACTGAGTAAAGGCACGGAGTTGATCTCGGGTTCTGCAAATGAAATCTAGAATAAGTCGCTCGCTCAATTTCGAGGTTCTCGAAGTTGATGGCAAGAAAATCATGCGAGCAATTGGATTTAAAATACATGAATATAGATTGACTAAGAAACATAAAATGCTGGTGGCCGAAGTGCGTAAATATAAATACAATATGACCCGGGTCGTTTAATATTGTTTATTTGCCAAATATTAGTTCAATATGTTATTGATCATATAATATTACTATAAATATGATTTTAATATTATTTATTTGTCGAATATGAAGCCAAAATGAGATTGATCTTTCAAATAGATTACTCTAAAATGTGAGTCAACAATGAGATAGATAGTCCTGCGATGATACATTTTTTCATTGATTTTCTAGTATATTTATTTGTGAAATACGAGACCAATTTGAGATTGATCATCTAATATAATTATTTATCAGACATGATTTTAATATTCTTTAATTGTCAAATAAGAGCCCATTGTCTTTTAATATATAATTTGTTAAATATGAGCCAATCACAAGATAGGTATCCTTCCACTGTTAAATTCTTTCGAAACCTCGTCTTGAACAAGTTTATATAAAGATAGAAATTGCTGACATTTCAAGATAAAATCTATATGTAAAATCTTTTTTAAAGTATTTATTACCAAAAATATGCATAGTTCTCTTAGAGACTTATGAATAAAAATATATTTAAAGTAATACCAATAATAGATTTTTTTTAATCAAAATTTGCATAAGACTAGAGATGTAGAGTTAGAGATATGTTACGATTAAAGATTTGCTAAAGTGATAATCAAAAACAAATTACCAAGATTTCCATGCGTAAGCATGTTATATGGCTCAACTTCTCGGGAGTTTTACTCACTTTTTACTAGGTTGATCCTCCGTTTGTACAAGAATAAATTTTACTAGGATTTTATTTGAAGAATGTCTGCAGGGCATTTGTTAAGTAACAAAATAACAAAATATCGCAAATTATAATGCACCTCATGACATACACAATTAATATTATGAAAATCAAATCTTTCTGCATTAAGCATGTTTAACAAGTGTCCTAGACACTTGTTAGCAAGATTCATTTTATTTTCACATCGTCTTTTTAAGTAGGGAACGCAGTAAGATTTTCTCTAGTGAATCTGTCGTCCATGTTTCTTGCAAAAAGTTACTCCACTTATAGGCTTCAAGTGCCATCAAATGAAGGGGCAAATTGGGCCTTGTCGTGAAGATTTTTTTATTTTTTTTTCCGCATTGACAATATATTGTGAGATAAATCTTTCCTTTTTTATCTTTTTATTTTAGCACACATTCAAAAATACGGGGATGATGGTTAAACAGTACAAAATGACGAATCTCAATCATATTTGTTATCTTGCTCTTCTGACTGAGAGGGCGTTTTAGGGGATCTTGATCATTTTTCAATATCCATGCTCCACCTACTTTTCCAAGTCTTCATTAAAATTGACCTCGTTAGTCAAGTAAATTTGTGGAAAAAAGATCAACTTTATGTGTCAGTATACTCAAATCCCAAGTTATTGATTTGCTCAGGTCTTCAATCGACGCAAGTCTCTGAAGTCTATGAGAATGATAGTGGATATCATCGGAGGAATGATGATGCAAGCACGGGGCCAAACATTATAGCTTTCCTTCTCTCATTTCCAGACTGTAGAACCTTCTCTCCCTTACAGAGGCAGCAGCTGAACCTAATATTTGTACGAATTGAATTCGGTTCAGTCAAAAATTATGAAATACAATTGGGTCCCACGTAGGTTCTTTATAGGCATTAACCAGTTACTAGACATAATCTTTCTTATATAGTAGTTTCATCGAGCAATTGCCAGAATAAATCATCATGATGAATGTCATACCATTGAGAAGATCCCATTTGCTCGTGCATCAAGTCATTTCTCGTCAGGAGCCCACTTTGATTATTATTCCTTTTTTTAACTGATAAATTCCCGACTTACTTTTGCTGGTCTTCACTCGCGAGTCATGGACTCTCCTCGTGTTACACATGGTGGGGCAGAATATTTACGTAAAGCATACTTTTATGATGGAGGAACTTTAGTGAAAATTTAGGCTGGATGCCTTAATCGGAGCACGGACCACCTCTGCCTTTACAATTCATTGAAAAAAGGTCGTAGCTCACAATCAAACGGGTTTTACTGTAATGTTTATATATAACCGTAACATAAAGATGTGAAAAATATACGATTATCCAATGACAATCTCACATTTTTCTTATAAATATTGGATGCAAAGGCAGAGACAAGGATACTATATTAAAGAGACTTCAAACGATAATACATATATGATTAAATTTTTTCTTTCATATACCACCAGATAAAGGTTTTCGATAGATGAAGACTTTTAGTGAAATCTCAAGTGTCAACACATCGAGCGATAAATTTCAGAATTGACCTGTTTCGTATGAATTGGTTTGGTTTGGATGATTGAGTTTCAACAGTGGTCAATGGTTTGGATGATTGAATTTCAGCAGCAGTCAATGGTTTGGATGATAACATATTATTTGTTTGTGCACCGAGCATAGAGAGGGAGGTGATCTCTAGTAGTTGAGCACTAGCATAATATAGTGCCTGCGACATAACCACTCTAAAGCAGTTTCCTTGCGGTTTTAGTAATGCCTCCATATCGCCGAGGATCTCGATCCTATATTCCGATGACACCACAATGTTGTGTTAACGTGGCTTCTCCTTAAAAATTGCATCTTGATCCTTCACCCTTGCTTGAACTTAATCTTTTTCCCATGATCTACTAAATTTTAACTCTGTCTCTTCCACGAATGATTTCAATTTGGAATGTCGTAACTGTTTTTTGGCACTTTTCATATATTACTTCCCTATTCGCAATCTCAATAAGTGGTTCTCTTTAATTGGTATCTTTGCCAACCAATTCTACTATGATGTTCATCATAATCAATTGTACGCTGTCTTATATTGACCGTTGATTAATGGTCATGGATGTATGTCGATATAAGTACCATTTTTATGGTCGTCGACAATGGCTCATGCATTAAATAATAACTTGTATTCGAGTCGTGTGCCTATCCATATTGATGACCTGGTTATATTTTGTGCAAATATATGCCTCCTTTTAAAAGAATTAAAAGTAATTTGGGTTTCTTTTAAAATATCCAGAATACGTGGGTCTTTGTTTCGTGGACAAAACTAATGCATATTGTACCTCTGAAGCTTTGTACTCTGTGTGCAGTCTGCTACCTCATAGCTTCCTGACACGTTACCTCAATCGACACGATCATGTATTGTTATTATCATGAATCATATCTTTATGTATAGAGGGCCGATTTTAGAAAGCATAAATTCTGCCGAGATTTGATTTTTTTTTCTCACTTCCTTCTTCGTATTCAACCTTAAACCCTAATCCTCTTCTACTCAAAACTCTTGACCTCAAAGTTCCACTTGTCATCAACCTTGCCGTTTCTATGACCCCTAAAGGCTAAATCCTCCAGATATTCCTTTGCAGATTATATTACTAAGTTCAACAAGCAAAAAGAATAGATTTTGTGAAAAGGAATTTCTGAAAGAAAAGAGGAAAAGAGGGTTAAGCATCGGCGAGGCCAACCCTCACCTAAGTCAGGGATCTTTTATCCATTTCGAATCCAAAATTGGATTCCTGCCCCAATCACTTTATTTTTCCTTTTTATTTGAATTTCTCCTTCCTTTCATTCTTCATTCTTGGTATTTTTGTAAGCTGCCACCTGCCTAACAATCATTTGATGACGTATCATTTGACCACTCTTACGTTTCCATTGATTATAATACATAACAAACAAGAGAAGTAAAGTAGAAAAGGAGTTAAGTCCTCCTTTTCAATGATTTGAATTTGTGGAAAACAAAATGAAATAAATATTATAAAAGCTGGGCCTTGCCGAGGCTAACTCTTGCTCAAGCGCGGCTTAGTGAGATTGACTGTTGCCTATGGCTAGCAAGAGCGATCCTTACCCAGGGACTACCAACCCTTGCCGGCTACCAACAAAAAGAAAAGAGAAATAAGAACAAAGGAAAAAATGAAAAATTCATAAAAATTATAAAAAATATCCACTTCAGCACCGGTTATGTCACGTATGATTACTAGTATTTATGTGAGTAATTTCCAATTTAAATTTGCTGGATGGATTGAATTGATATGAAAGTGAAAATGTTTATGGGTAAATTAACATGTTTGTAATTCACGTCAATTTCTATTAGCATAAGACATCATAAGTCTTTCTCTCTATAATTCATAAATTAGCTCTCGTCTCATTTTTCTATTAATTCGCATTACCATTAAATCGTTGGAGTATAGAAAATGATCATGTTATCGAGAAAATGAAATGGAGTGGAAACAAAGACGGTGATGTTGTTTACGAAGAAGAGCGAGTAGAATAAGAAGAAGACTCCTAAAGAAGGCAGCTTCCACAGAAATAAGGGAGAGGCCATGATTCTGGGGTGGTTTTGACGATGTGAAATTGTCCAGGTTCGCATGTTCTCAACAACACGATTGGTAAGATATTTATAGATGGCTAATCTAATCATTATTAGATGGAGCCTCAATCACGGACAATGCATGTATTGCTGTCATTTTGAAACAGTTAATATGGCGTGCTTGTCACGTATGTCTAGAGTTCATCTTAACCACACAGCGTCTATCCGTTTTTTAGCGCAACCCGCTTTAATGGGTTGTGCGGTCCACCCCATTGTGTGTCCACCATTTCGTATGTAAAGTTTTGTTTCCCTTATAAAAATATCCACTTCAGCATCGGTTATGTCACGTATGATTACCAGTATTTATGTGAGTAATTTCCAATTTAAATTTGCTGGATGGATTGAATTGATATGAAAGTGAAAATGTTTATGGGTAAATTAACATGTTTGTAATTCACGTCAATTTCTATTAGCATAAGACATCATAAGTCTTTCTCTCTATAATTCATAAATTAGCTCTCGTCTCATTTTTCTATTAATTCGCATTACCATTAAATCGTTGGAGTATAGAAAATGATCATGTTATCGAGAAAATGAAATGGAGTGGAAACAAAGATGGTGATGTTGTTTACGAAGAAGAGCGAGTAGAATAAGAAGAAGACTCCTAAAGAAGGCAGCTTCCACAGAAATAAGGGAGAGGCCATGATTCTGGGGTGGTTTCGACGATGTGAAATTGTCCAGGTTCGCATGTTCTCAACAACACGATTGGTAAGATATTTATAGATGGCTAATCTAATCATTATTAGATGGAGCCTCAATCACGGACAATGCATGTATTGCTGTCATTTTGAAACAGTTAATATGGCGTGCTTGTCACGTATGTCTAGAGTTCATCTTAACCACACAGCGTCTATCCGTTTTTTAGCGCAACCCGCTTTAATGGGTTGTGCAGTCCACCCCATTGTGTGTCCACCATTTCGTATGTAAAGTTTTGTTTCCCTTATAAAAAATATCCACTTCAGCATCGGTTATGTCACGTATGATTACCAGTATTTATGTGAGTAATTTCCAATTTAAATTTGCTGGATGGATTGAATTGATATGAAAGTGAAAATGTTTATGGGTAAATTAACATGTTTGTAATTCACGTCAATTTCTATTAGCATAAGACATCATAAGTCTTTCTCTCTATAATTCATAAATTAGCTCTCGTCTCATTTTTCTATTAATTCGCATTACCATTAAATCGTTGGAGTATAGAAAATGATCATGTTATCGAGAAATGAAATGGAGTGGAAACAAACATGGTGATGTTGTTTACGAAGAAGAGCGAGTAGAATAAGAAGAAGACTCCTAAAGAAGGCAGCTTCCACAGAAATAAGGGAGAGGCCATGATTCTGGGGTGGTTTTGACGATGTGAAATTGTCCAGGTTCGCATGTTCTCAACAACACGATTGGTAAGATATTTATAGATGGCTAATCCAATCATTATTAGATGGAGCCTCAATCACGGACAATGCATGTATTGCTGTCATTTTGAAACAGTTAATATGGCGTGCTTGTCACGTATGTTTAGAGTTCATCTTAACCACACAGCGTCTATCCGTTTTTTAACGCAACCCGCTTTAATGGGTTGTGCGGTCCACCCCATTGTGTGTCCACCATTTCGTATGTAAAGTTTTGTTTCCCTCATGAAAATCCTTTCTAAAAAATATAGTGGCAAAATCTTTAATTTAAATTTTCACCTAAGCTTGAGAATTTGTGTTAGTGTTTGTAATTCACATCAATTTCTATTATCATAAGACATCATAAGTCTTTCTCTGTTTAATTCGGAAATTATCTCGTCCTGTTTTTCTGTCAATTTGCATTACCATTAAATCGTTGGAGTATAGAAAATGATCATGTTATTGAGAAAAGACTTGTGCTATGCATTATTATTAGTTGACATACTATTCGTGGGAAAAATGTTATCATGGCTGGGACCAAGAAGCTAATGAGTCTCATTCTCTCATCTCTTATCTTTTCATGTCAGCATTTTGTACAGAGGTTATCATGTTAGCAATAGTATTCCTTTTATCACACTCCGTAAGAGTTTGAATAGTCTACACTGAACACATCAACAGACTAGGACCTGCAAAGCTTCACGTAGAAATGGAACATTAATTGACTTTGGACTCATCCGCTTTGATTCTTCTCAGACAATTGACGACCGAGTCAAGGCACGGGATTGAGCTTGGGTTCTGCAAATGAAATCTAGAATGAGCCACTCGCTCAATTTTGAAGGTTCTTGGAGTTGACAGCAAGAAAAATCACGCGAGCAATGAGATTTAAAATACATGAATCTAGGTTGACCAAGAAACAAGAAATGCTGCAGGCCGAAGTGCGTAAATATAAATACAATATGTGAAGGCCCGGGTCGTTTTAATATTATTTATTTGCCATAATTGTTCAATATGTTGTTGATCATGTAATGTTACTCTAAATATGATTTTAATATTATTTGTTTGTCAAATATGAAGCCAATATGAGATTGATCTTTCAAATAGATTACTATAAAATGTAAGTCAACAATGAGATAGATAGTCATGTGATTATGGATTTTTTTCATTGATTTTCTAATGTATTTATTTGTCAAATAAGAGACCAAGTCGACATTGATCATGTGATATAAGTATTTCTCAGATTTGATTTTAATATTCTTTAATTGTCCAATATGAGCCTTACATGAGTTTGATCTTTTAGTGTATCGTTTGTTAAATATGAGCCAATTATGAGATAGGTATCCCTATACTGTCTTTCAAAACCTCGCCTTTGAGGAAGTTTCTCTAATGATAAAAATTGCGGGTATTTTGGGATAGAATCTAAAAAAAAAAAATTTATTAGAGTATTTATTACCAAAAATATGCATAGTTCTGTTAGAGAATTATGGATAAGAATATATGAAAGTATACCAATAATAGATCTTATTATCAAAATTTGCATAAGGCTAGAGATGTAGAGTTAGAGATATGTTAGGATGAAATATTTGCTAGAGTGATAATCAAAAACAAATTACAAAGAGTTTCATACATAAGTGTGCTCTATGGCTAAACTTCATGCAAGTTTTACCCACTATGATACTAGGTTGATGCTCCCGTTGCACAAGAGTAAATTTTACTTGGATCTTACTTAAATAGTGTCCACAGGACACTTATTAAGTAACAAAATAACAAAAAATGCATTGACTATTTTTGTGACATACACAATTCATATTTTGAAAATCGAATCTTTATGCATTAAACATGTTTAACAAGTGTATTGAGGACACTTATTAGCAAGATCTATTTTATTTTCACTTTTCTTTTTATGTGGGGGGTGCAATCAAATTTTCTCTGGTGAATCTGTCATCCATGTTGCTTGTAAAAAGTTACTATAGTACCTTCTCTCCCTTAAGAGAAGGGCAGCAGTTCAACCTTGTACGAATCGAATTCGGTTCAGTCAAAAATTATGAAATTCAATTGGGTCCCATGTAGGTTATTTATATGCACTAACTGGTTACTTAATCTTTCTTATATAGTAGTTCATCTAGTGATTGCCGGATTAAATCACCATGGTGAATGTCATAACATAGAGAAGATCACATTTGTTCATGCATCAAGTAATTTCTCGTCAAGGAGCACACTTTGATTATTACCTGATATTATATGTTTGGATCTATCCCCATATGGTCGATGTACGTGTTGGATGGTCATGGCCATGCGCGATTGATGGATCAATACAAGTAAATCCTGCTATGATCAGTTATAACCATCCAAGGGATGGAAGAGATTACATTCCTAGATATTAGGTGCTCTCGACCCGCGTTTCCAAACTTCCAACTTGCTTTTGGTCGCTCAAAAGACAAGAACCACACCGGTCATCAATCAATAACCATCACGCAAATTCATTGTTGTTGAGCTACTATGCCACACTACCAGAAACATCATCCTCATGTTATAATCCTAAATATAACGCATTATAATCTTTAAATATCCGAGAGTAATAGTAGGCACATGAATTGGTGACAAGATATGTAGAGAAACTTTGTCAATAAGTTTTGCAAATTATATGTAAAAGCCAAGTTACAAGTAGAAGGAAGTATCTTCGGATGCAGTAACATCTCGAGGATAATATAGTGGGTTCCAGTATTTGTTTGGACTGTTAGAGCTGGGAGAGTAGTGTGACATCCTGGATTTTTACTTCTGCTTTCAATTAAATTAATTGGGCCTTTCATCAATGCGCCTATAGTGCTATTCTCAGAGCTGATCACTCGTGAGATAACTAAACTATCTGGGGAAGTCATTAAGGAATTTTAATGCGATAGACTCGAGAATTCGACTAGGACTCAACTACTTGACCGTGCTCATTTGCAGAGATCATTACGACTCAGTTAAAAATCGATTAGGAATTAGAAATAGGTTAGTTCGATTGAGATATGTTGTGACATCCCAAATTTCACCGACCTTCATTAGTATAGTTGGATCATTAGAAATTTGGATTATTTTAGATCGGGCTAGAAAGTGAACCCGATGGACCGTGAGGATTGAGTGGGCTTGAGGAGCAAGCAGGCCGCATGATTATTTAGAGCTAGGCTTGTGAACTCGAGTGAGAGATTATGGGCTTGGATTGAGTGGGCCAAGGTTTGGAATTATTAGATTCGTAAATTTAGTTTAGTGGGCCGGATTGTTATAGATTAAGCCCGTTGGGCCAAAGATGAATATTTAGGCCCGAGTGATTTTATTTTCGGATAAGATTTATAGATTATAGATATGATAATTTGATTAATGATTGTAATGCTAATATCTATTTCTAACTTTAGCATTTTGTGATAGATTCTTTTTAGACTAACATTGATTAGTCGATATGTTATATATGTTATGACTTTGTATAATTATGAAAGGATTGAAATCAAGTAGAAACAAAAGGAAATTAATTGAAAAACTTTAGAAACTAATGAACCGACTAATGACATGGATTAGAACCTAATTAAATTTGAGTGACAAATGGCAAAGGACATCACACTTGAAAGCCACGACACTTCCTTTTTCCCCTTCGTTTTTCTTCATCACCCATGGTTTCAATCCCCACAAACCGAAAACAATCAACAAGGAACCTAATTTTTTAGCAAATCTCATCATTAGTCTAGCCTAGGGATTAGTTTGTAGACCTATTTCCCTCATAAATTTCAAAACCCCTCTCTCTCTCTCTTCAAGACCGAAAAACCCACCTTCATCTTCTTCTTCGTATCCCTCTCGGTCGAGAAGTGAAGAACCAACAACAAAACCAGTGATTTCTCCTTTTGCATGCGAGATTTTGGTGTTGATCTTGAAGCATCTTTGTGTTGTTTGATAGCTAAACTAAGGTAAGGAAAGATAAGTTTCTAATCTAGAGATTATCCATTGTTCTTGTCAAGAATCTTGAGGATCTAGCCGAATTGTGGAAGATTTGATGAGAAGTGGTAGTTTTGTGTTGATTTGAGCTTGATGAACACAAGAGTGAAGCTAGAAATCATTGCATGTTGTTTTTAAGTCTTGCATGTCTCAAAAGCTTGATGAAAGTCGGTTGTTTGATTGAGTGAAGTGAAGAGGTGATTGCCGAGAAAAGTAATGAGGTGAATGTTATGATGTGTGAGTAGATGTGTGGATATATGTTTGAGCTAAGCTGTGAAAGGATTCTTTGTGGAGAAAAATTTGCTAAAGTTACTCTTAGATGCTGTGATGAAGTATTGAAATGCTGAAGAAGAAATTCGTGGAATAATAAGTGGTTTAATCGGGCTAGAAGTGGAGGAATCGTGTATATATATTCTGTTCTAGAATAATATGGTTAAGGAGTATTCTGTTTTGTGTTATTTTCTTAATGCATGTTAATGAAAATAAGAAAGGAACTATTCTACATGGTAGAACATCTATAAGATTGAATTAGAAACCTAGTTATAACCATGTGAATATAAAAACATAGAGATGGAAGTAAATTTAGCAAAACCAGTGAACTGTTTTTGTAAGAAACGGTTTGACCTTTGTCGATTATATTAATTTTCTGTAATTACCTAGTTAGAATTGGACTTCGAATCCTTAATGAAAATTGTAGAAAATTTTTTAAGGAATAACGTGTCAAGATTTGAGATTAAATGAATAAGAATTGGCTAGTAAAACAATTCTCTTAGTAGATATAAAATCTGGACGTCGGTACAGGGTGTTAGTAAAGATTATAGCAATTGTTACTCTTAATACAGTGAGATTCAGACTTAAGTTTCTTCACGGAAAATGTCAATCTGTATCTCTAATATAACATACTAAAATTTGGTAGTATTTCAACAAGAATTGATATACCTTCTGTGTTCAAAACCAAAACTATACATTTAGCTAGTAAACTGTTTAAACCGAGAACATATAATAAATGTTGTGCCTTATATATATTCGACTTGCATGACATGCATAGAGTCTATTAAGCTCATAATAGATATTAGTCATGTAAGAATAAATCTCATACATCGTTTGAGATATAAGTGCATATAGTATCATGCAAGTGCTATGAGTGCGGTGCATAGTGCTTGATTATGGGATAAATATTTGTTTGGCATGGTATGGGACATGTCGTAATGGGTTTTATCTTATAATTTGGACACGCACGTTTGCTAGGTTCATGAGAGTTAGATATATAGTTAGATACTTTGGAGTCTTTTCTTTTGCATACGATAAATGCATTAATTAAAGGTGTGGTGGTGTGAAACGTGTGCTTAAGAGAGTGAATGAACCCATCGGTACAGTGATACCGGTGATGCCCCCGGAAGTTTGGGATGCCCTTGTTGAGTGGTCTTGGATGCCTCGGTAGAGAGATACCAGGATGCCTTGGAGTGAGATGCCCTTGTGTGTGATCAAGGATGCCTCAGTTGTGTGATACTGAGATGCCTCGGAGTGAGATGCCCCTTGCTGAGTGGTCTTGGGAGGACCTCGGTTGAGTGATACTGAGATGCCTCGGAGTGAGATGCCCATAATAGAAATATTGTGGAAGTTCGGATAAGGTAACTTCCAGAAGTGACTCGATCAGGCTGGCAAAGTTCCGGTTAGTGACTGATCGAGGGTGGATTATATGCACACTAAATATAATTAAACTTGCCGAGTGAGTTCATTCATTATTGTTGCACTTTATCTTGATATAGAAATTGGGAACGTGGTAAGTATATTTGGTGTTTATGGATGTATTTGTATTTAGTATGTCTCATATCAAGAGGTTACACATATGATGCATTAATATTCATTAGATTATACTCATGATAATTCTATCTTAGCATCTTCAATTGTTTGGTCATGATTCCCTTGTAAGCTTGATGACTGTGGATTGTCTAAATTAGACTCTTATCATTCTTTACTTGGCATAGTTTTTTTGCTCATACCTTACATTTTTCAGATTGATAGTATGGACGTGCCGCCATTAGCTCATTATGGAGTGATATCGAACATTGAGGTTACTTTCACTGATGTGTATGACTTTGATGTTGAGCTGACCTTCTCCAAATATGAGGCCACGTTATGGATGGATAATGGTAGAGCTGAGATGATCCCTATGAAGTTTGTTGCATGGTTTATCAAGCACGATGGAGCGATGTTTGGCCCTATCCCTTTTAGTGATGATGGAGCAGGAGCTGGGACGGATGGCGTCTACGTGGGCTTGTGTGGGAACTCGTGGAGTAGACACCCTCACCCTTTTATCCCTGACTTTTGTTACACCTTACTTTTGTTATATATATATATATATGTTGTATATATAGGCGGTGAACATGGAAAGTGTCCAGGTTGATAAATTTTGTAGGCCCTGATGATGGTAAGATGAAATGAAACTTCTTGTGATCTTGTCTATGTGCATGAATGAATTGACCAATATTAATAATTGGTAGAGTGTTTGGAGGATAACTTCATAGTATAAACAAAATATTTTAAATAATCCATGTTATACATGCCAACCTTCAATAGTGATCACTATAAATGGAATTCACAATTTTTTCAAAGATTACAATAATAAATAAATTCTGTTTGCGCTTAGTACGTGACGCCCTGGGACGTCACAGCTCGTTACATATGTGGCTAAATATAGGTGATTCCACTAAATTGCAAAATTCCCGTCAACCGGCACTAGACTGATTTTCCTGTCTTTTTTGTACCCTGTGTCCGTAATTGAAACCTCAAAATTTTCACGACCACCGAGAGTCGCCAATGTGTCGAATAGGTTCATTGTGGCTCAAAGAAAATCAACCACGGGTCATTCGCACTAAAAATTTCTAAAAGCTACCTAGTAGCCTAGGTCACGCTAAAATCGCGCCAGATTGAAATTAACCGCGAATTTGAATCCAATTTCAGAAATTGAAGGTTCTGTCATGTCACGAGCCATTTTAGGAACGTCGACTCAGTCTCCGAAGATTTTTCTGTAAATCGAGACTTTTTGGGAAAAAGTCGACATAGGGCCATTTTCGATCGGAAAATACAGAGGACTGTTTTTTATCATGAAATTGGGATGCAAGTATAATCTATTGGTGAGGAAAAATACCGATTTGATCGATGATATGCCGGTGGGATTTATGGAAGTCGAAATGAGTGGATTCGAAAAGGAATTGAATGGAAATGGAACCAACCCCAACCAAAGTTCGTGTGCCTCCATGGCCCATGACTTTTGTACCATTTCAATGTCTTCTAGAAGGAGTCTTGTGGCTGGAGTTTGCTGAGGAAGACTAGCTGGATGGGTGGGGCCAAGCCAAGGGGCAAGAAGATGAGGTTGAAGACCTATGGGGACCCTCCAAAGCCAAGTTGTCTCCCCCTCCCTCTCTCCTTTTCACCAATCGACCCTCTCCCCCATCTCTACCGTACGAAGACCACTAGCAGCCTAGAAAAATCGAGCCACAGCCTCCCCTCGCCATCGTAACCACCCGCAGAAGCTAGAGCCACCTCACGCCGCCGTTGCACATCCGTGCTCGCCCATGAGCCTCGCGCGTGCTGTGCCCTTCTTCGATGTCCCAGCTGCATTGTTTACCCCTGCTCACCGTCCAGCCATTTGCTTGAGCCGTGTGGAGGCCACCGAAGCCGCCGTGAAGCACCGCCACAACCAGCCTGGACCCGCGATCAGCCCTGCCGCCCGTTTCAGCCTCAACCGGCCCCGAAGTAGCTCTTCTCGCCCACCCACAGCACGACCAGCAGTGGGTATCACAGCCACTGTTTGGCCCATTTTTTGTGCCTTCCGGACCCCGTTTGGCAGTCCCGCTTTGGAGTTTGTAAAGCCTCACCGCGTCCCCGTCGTTTTGATCCAAGTGAATCATTAAACAAGTGAGTTTCACTCATTAATCCTTGCTTAGTAATTTAATGACGTTTAAGGGTTGATTATTTTAGACTAAGTATGATTTATGTGGATAGTTAGATTAGATTAGCAATTTAATTCATTGTTATTGCATGTTAGGTGGTTAAAGTAGTGTAATTAGAGCCTAGACAAGCTCTAGTATTTATCTAGAGTGGTTCGGAAATTTTCCGGGCCTGTCTCGGCTTTTAATTAGGCTTTTTCGGCCTAAGTTGCTATTTTTAGTATTTAATAATTAATTTTCGTAATTATTTAATTAATTAATTATTTTTCGGAAATTAGACTCGGATAGCTGATGACTGGAATTTTATGCTGATTGTAGTGGTGTGATCTGTTTATTTAATTGACTGTTATTTTGTACAAATTGAATGTGATTGGTGATTTTGGGTATTTATCCCAAGTTTATTTAATTTCAATAATTAATTAGAAAATCACTGGGCGTCGGTTTACAATGCCAAAAATGGAATTGTGGATTGTTGAAATTTGTGGGATTTTCAAGGTGAAAATATTATATTTTGGCTAAGGTCGACTGTGTACCCACACACAAGTATTTTTATGGGATATGATAAAAATGGTGAAAAAGTTAGATGATCAGATTAGTATATCTGGCAACTTTTGGTGAGCAAAATTAGTATAAATATATTTGGTAGCTTCGGGTGACCATAATTAGTATACTATATTAGTATATCTGGTAGCTTCGGGTGAGCATATTTAGTATACTGTATCAGTATATCTGGTAGCTTTCAGTGAGCATAATTAGTATACTATATCAGTATATCTGGCAGTTTCGGGTGAGCATAATTAGTATACTCTATCAGTATATTTGGTAGCTTCTTGTGAACTATAATATCTATTATCAACTTAGAGTGAGCAATCCGTAAGGTGATCGGATCTTATAGATAGTATTGATTGAGATGATCGAGAGATGGTCTTGTTGACATGGAATCGACTGAGTCGATTGATCGATGATTCGATCTGATTGGTTGGAATGATTGAACAGTTATTCGAATTGTACTTACTTGCAGGAAGGAGTGGAGGCAAAAGTAAGTCCTTTGGCTTGTGTTTGTGCTTAGGCAACCCTTTGGGCGTATTTTCTTCCTACTTAATTCTTAGGGGGTTGAACTTGCTAAGACATCGTCTCACCCCATTGTGGGATAACGTTTTCAGGCCCATAGATGGCAGCTCCTCCTAAGCATTTTGGACGACCGAAGAAGGTCACAGAACAGAGGTCTTACATTCCACTGCATGGGAGCCCTAGGGGTTGGACCTATGAGCTTGTAAGGTCCATAGTCTGGGTCGATGTGGATTTACCCAAAAATGTACCCCACCAATACAGGTCATGGTACTGCCAGGCTCAGGATGGCCAGAGAAAAGGTCCTATACCAGAATCTGCGATGCCTCTGTATGTGCTAGAGGTTGCTTTTGGGAAAGGCACAGCAGATCCTTCTGAAGGCTCGGTCGTAGATGCTATAGACCCAGATCTTGAAGACCCTGGAAGTTCGATTTACTCGGCTACAAGCTCCAATGTTAGTGAGGATGTGGAGCAGGAGGAAGATTAGTAGCTGTTTGAAAAACTCCCCCCCTGTTTTGTAGACCCGGCATCTATAGTATGAATTGTATTATATGTGACATGGTTTACTATATATATATAAGTGTGTTGTGTTGTTGGTTTTCAAAATTATGGCCGTACTTTCCTATCCCATCTTGTTCTTGTTTGGGGATTTATTATTTGCTTCCTCATGCGTATTAAAATGAATGGGACGGCGATGCATCCTGGGATGTTGCTATTTAATCGACCATGGAGGGTTGGGCACGTGCTTGGAGGATCGGGGTGTGAAATTCCCGTTTAGTAGTATTCGATAGGTCTATGGGATGAGCGTGGTTAAATATTGAAGTTATAAGGTACGATAGGTCTATGGGATAGTTAGTAGGAAATACCTTTTATGTCTTGCCGATGCGTGTCTGTGATAGCTAATTGATAGAATTGCTTGTTTGTGTGAATCGCTTAGCTTCTAATTCGGTGTGGAATTGGAAGCAGGTTTCTTTGGAGAACCTTCAGAATGAGCGATCAGGAGAGGACTCCTAGAAAGAGGACCATTGGTCTAGTGACTTGGGGTAGGATGCCAACTAGGGTTGGTACCCAAGGAGGCCGAGGTAGAGTGCTAGCACAGGCTAACACGAGTGGAGTAGCATCGCATCCTGTTGGTGCTGGGGTTTTAGCCCCTAAGGATCCAAGATTTGCAGGGATTATGCAAGCACTAGAGATGATGGGTAATAGAATGGATCAGCAGGCATAGATCCAAGCTGCTAGTGCCGTCGTTTCAACTACCGCTAATGCCGCCGCAGAAGCTGCTGTTGCTGCTACTGCCGTTGCTGCCGCACCTGCCGCCACACCTGCTGAGGTTCCGCCAGGGAACGTGGTCGCTGGATGACCGATACACAAGCTGGTGGAACAATTTATGAAACTGAACCCACCGAAGTTCACTAGGGTAGGAGACCTTGAAGCTGCAGCCTTATGGATCCAAGGCTTGGAGAAGGCTTTTGCCCTGCTAATGTGCACCGAGACAGAGAAAGTAGTCCTTGTAGCTTACCAACTAGAGGGAAACACTAATGCTTGGTGGAAAGCCACCAGAGGCACGGTTTTTCTCGAAGGCGTAGTTCTGGAGTGGAACGCCTTTGCCGAAGTTTTCAACAAAATATACTTTTCTAAGACTGCCAGAGAGCTGAAGATGGCAAAGTTTCAGTGCATTCGCTAAGGCTCAATGACCGTGGATCAATATGAGGCGAAGTTCGCTAAACTTTCGCAGTACGCTCCTGAACTGGTTAAGAATCTAGTGAATCGAGTTAAGAGGTTCAGAGACGGACTCGGGTCGGAATTGAGGAGTCCGCTGATATTGCTCAACCTGAGGAATTATAACGACCTGTATGAGCAGGTTCAAATGATAGAGAGAGATCAGAATGAAAGAGCAGCTGCATCTGGATCGTGGTTCGGATCAAATCGAGATGGGAATCGGTATAGGAAGAAGCCCATGACTAGAGGAAGATTTCACGTCCCCCCCAACAGGAAGAGTGGAGTTAGCAAGCCAGGGTCAAGTCAGAATGGCTTGTGTTGCTTCTGTGGAAGGCGACATGGTACTGCCCCGTGCCCTCGAAGGACGGGCACTTGTTTTGAATGTGGCCAACAGGGTCACATAGCCAGAGATTGTCCTAGATGACCAAGAGGACAACCGCAATTACTGCTGCCACCACCGTTGGGATAGATCAAAGGGTATGCGCCACAGAACACACCGCAGGGTGGACAGATGAGACCCTTAGCTCAAGGAACAGTGTATGCCATCACTAGAGGTTAGGATGAGGACGTGCCTAATGTGATTACAGTTACGGTTTCACTGAACGACCATGCTCCTTATGCTTTATTCAACCCTAGAGTGACTCATTCTTTTATTGCCGAGCAATATGTTAAACTGATAGGATTAAGTCCTAAGTTGCTAGAGTTAGTGGTCAGCATGTCTACACCGTTAAAGGATAAGGTGTTGTCTGCATTTGGCTGTTCTGGTTGCAAGTTAGCGATTGGTGAGTGAGAGGGGAAAATAGACTTATTAGTCCTAGCCATGTATGATTTTGATTTGATAATTGGCATGGACTGGCTCACCAAGCAACAAGCTAAGATGGACTGTTATCGTAAATCGATTTAGTTTAACCCGTTAGAGGGTAGAAGTTTTGAGTTTGTTGGAAGTCGAGGAAGACCCTCGATTACATTGATCTTGTCGCTTGAAGCAACCCGTTTGTTGGACAAGGGTTGTCAAAGTTACTTGGCGACTGTCGTGGATACGATAGTTGAGGAATTGAAGATTGAGGACATTGTAGTGGTGCAAGAATTTCCATATGTATTCCTGAAGGAATTGCCAGGTCTACCACCGGAGAGAGAAGTCGAGTTTGTGATCGAGTTAGCACCCGGAACAAAGCCAATCTCTAAGGCTCTTTACCAGATGGCGTTATCTGAGTTGAAGGAATTGAAGGTACAAATGCAGGAGTTATTGGATAAGGGATTCATACGTCCCAATGCATCACCTTAGGGAGCACCAGTTTTGTTTGTAAAGAAGAAGGATGGTTCGTTGCGCCTGTGCATCGACTATCGTCAACTCAATCAGGTGAGATAAAGAATAAGTATCCAACCCTGAGGATCGACGACTTGTTTGATCAGTTGCAAGGAGTGTCGATATTTCCAAAGATCGACTTGAGGATAGGATATCACCAGCTGAGAATCAGGAAGGAGGACATACCGAAGTTAGCATTTCGTACTCGATATGGTCATTATGAGTTCACTGTAATACTGTTTGGGTTGACAATGCTCCAGCTGCTTTTATGGATATGATGAACCGAGTGTTCAAAGAATATTTGGATCAGTTTGTGATTGTGTTCATCTATGATATTTTGGTGTATTTGAGGAGTGATGAAGAGCATGAAAGTCATCTGAGAATGGTACTACAGACTCTGAGAGTTCATTAGTTGTACGCCAAGTTCAACTAGTGCGAGTTTTGGTTAACCTGTGTTACTTTCTTAGGTCACATGATTTCAGGCAAAGGAATTTCTATGGACCCAGCCAAGATTGAAGTAGTGATCAACTGTTCAAGACCGACTGCCATGACAGAGATTAGAAGTTTTCTAGGTTTGGCAGGTTACTACAAACGGTTCGTGGAAGGGTTTTCAGCATTAGCATCGCCGTTGACTCGACTACTGAAGAAAGAAGAAAAATTTGTATGGACAGACAAGTGCAAGCGTAGTTTCCAAGAGCTTAAGCAAAAGCTGACTACCGCACCTGTGCTGACCATTCCATCTGGTCCCGGAGGATACGAGATCTATAGTGATGCGTCATTCAAAGGACTGGTTGCGTGCTAATGCAACATGGTAGGGTTGTTGCATACGCCTCTTGTTAGTTGAGACCTCATGAACAGAATTACTCGATGCACAACTTAGAACTCGCGGCAATTATTATCGCTCTGAAGATTTGGAGACATTACTTATGTGGAGAGAGATTCCAAATCTTCACTGACCATCAAAGTCTCAAGTATCTATTCTCTCAAAAGGAGTTGATTATGAGACAGCACCGATGGATGGAACTTCTGAAAGACTACGATTGTGATATCTTATACCACCCTGGAAAGGCAAATAAGGTCTTTCAGGCTTTTAGTCGAAAGTCTTCTGTAGCTCATATGTTGGTTAAAGAATGGAATTTAATTGAGAGAGCTCGAGATTCGATGTTTAAATTTGAGGTTGGCCACCTTTCGAATCTTATGGCCACCCTCAGAATTGAGCCGGATGTCCAAATTAAGATCAAATTACTTCAGTCGATAGACCCTGATGTTCAGAAGATTCTGCAATAAGACACCGATAAAAGGAAAGCTGACTTTCAGATTTCTAAGGAGGGAACGCTAAGGTTCCAAGGACGATTGTTTGTACCTGATGATATAGAGCTTAGAGAAGAGATCTTATCAAAAGCTCATTGTAGTAGCTACAACGTTCATCCTAGCAGTACAAAGATGTATCAGAATCTGTGTCATTACTACTGGTGCTTCGGTATGAAGGCGGACATCGCCAAACATGTCACCAAGGGTCTGACGTGTTAGCAAGTCAAAGCACATCATTGTAAGCCGCGAGTACTTCTACAACCTCTCAAGATGCCCGAGTGGAAATGAGAGCACATCACAATGGATTTCGTGACAGGTTTGCCGTGGAGTAAGAGAGGAAACGATTTCATTTGGGTAGTGGTCGACCGATTGACAAAATCGGCTCACTTCATTGCAGTACGAAAGGACCTTAGTTTGGATAGACATGCAGAGTTGTATGTACGTCAGATAGTTCGACTACATGGAGTGTCAGTGACAATCACCTCAGACCGAGACCCGAGATTTACAGCTGCATTTTGGAAAAGCTTGCAAAGTGCTTTAGGTACGAAGCTGCAGTACAATACAGCATATCATCCCCAGACAGATGGCTAGTCTGATAGGACGATTCAGACCCTCGAAGACATGCTGCGAGCTTGCGTGTTTGATTTCAAGGGAAGTTAGGAAGAACAACTTTATCTCGTCGAGTTTGCCTACAACAACAGTTATCAACAGAGCATTCAGATGGCTCCTTTCGAAGCGTTGTATGGCAGAACATGCAGAACAACAGTGTGTTGGGATGAAGTCGGGGAAAGAAAGATCACAAGCCCAGAGTTGGTTTAGCAGTTAGTGGATGCAGTTGTAGTTATTAGAGGTAGATTGAAGACTGCTCGGCGAGTTATGCAGATAAGCGCCGAAGACCATTGGAATTCCAAGTTGGTGATCACATTTTTCTGAAAGTGTCACCAATGAGGGGTATTTCGCACTTTGGCAAGAATGGAAAACTAAGTCCGAGGTACGTAGGTCCATTTGAGATTCTAGAGAGAATTGGGACCCTAGTGTATCGTCTTGCGTTGCCGCTGAGATTGGTGCAAGTGCATGATGTCTTTCACGTGTCGATGTTGAGGAAGTACGAGCCTAACCTGACCCACATGCTTAATTTTGAAGAATTGGACGTGGATGACAGAGTGTCATACGTTTTAAACCCGATTTAGATTGTGGATCGAAAAGAGCAGGTTCTGCATACAAAGACCATCCCCTTGATCAAAGTGGTCTGACAACATCACGGCACTGAAGGAGCAACCTAAGAGAGTGAAGAGTCGATGAGACAATGGTAGCCCCACCTTTTTGCATAAGTTTTGTAATGGTCTAAATTTCGAAGACGAAATTTTTATAAGAGGGGAAGAGTTGTGACATCTTGGATTTTTACTTCTGCTTTCAATTAAATTAATCGGGCCTTTCATCGACGCGCCTATAGTGCTATTCTCAGAGCTGATCACTCGTGAGATAACTAGACTATATGGGAAAGCCATTAAGGAATTTTAATGCGATAGACTCGAGAATTCGACTAAGACTTGACTACTTAACCGTGCTCATTTACAGAGATCATTACAACTTGGTTAAAAATCGATTAGGGATTAGAGATAGGTCAATTCAACTGAGATATGTGGCTAAACGTGGGTGATTCCACTAAATTGCAAAATTCCCGTCGACTGGCACTAGACTAATTTTTCTGTCTTTTTGGTACCTTGTGTCCATAATTGAAACCTCGAGATTTTCACGACTACTGAGAGTCACTAATGTGTCGAATAGGTTCATTGTGGCTCGAAGAAAATCGACCACGGGTCATTTGCACTAAAAATTTATGAAAGCTACACGGTAGCCTAGGTCACGCTAAAATCGCACCAGATTGAAATTAACCGTGAATTTGAATCCAATTTCATAAATTGAAGGTCTGTGATGTCACGAGTCATTTTAGGAACGTTGAATCAGTCTCCAAAGATTTTTCTGCAAACTGAGACTTTTTGGGAAAAAGTCGACATAGGGCCATTTTCAATAGAAAAATGCAGAGGACTGTTTTTTATCGTGAAATTGGGATGAAGTATGATCTATTGGCGAGGAAAAATACCAATTTCGTTGATGATACGCTGGTGGAATTTATGGAAGCCGAAATGAGTGAATTCGAAGAGGAATTGAATGGAAATGGAACCAACCCCAACCAAAGTTCGTGTGCCCCCATGGCCCATGACTTTTGGACCTTTTCAATGTCTTCTAGAAGGATTCTTGTGGCTGCAATTTGCTGAGGAAGACTAGCTAGATGGGTGGGGCCAAGCCAAGGGACAAGAAGATGAGGTTGAAGACCAAGCGGGACCCTCCAAGGCCAAGTTGTCTCCCCCTCCCTCTCTCCTTTTCACCAGTCGACCCTCTCCCCCATCTTTGCTGTGCGAAGACCTCCAGGAGCCTAGAAAAATCAAGCTGTGGCCTTCCCTCGCCATCGTAACTGCCTGTTGAAGCCGGAACCACCGCATGCCACCATCACGCGTCCGTGCTCGCCCGCGAGCCTCGCGGGTGCTGCGCCCTTCTCCGCCGTCCCAGCTGTGTCATTTAGCCTTGCTGGTCGTCCAACCATCTGCCTGAGTCGTGTGGAGGCCACTGGAGTCGCGGTGAAGCGCCGCCACAGCCCGCTTGGACCGCGATCAGCCTCGCCGCCTGATTCAGCCTGAACCGGCCCCAGAGCAGCTCTTCTCGCCCAGCCACAGCATCGACCAGCAATGGGTATCATGGCCACTGTTTGGCCCATTTTTGGTGCCTTCTGAACCCCGTTTGGCGATCTCGCTTTGGAGTTTATCGGGCCTCGCCGTGTCCTCGTCATTTTGATACGAGCGGATCATTAAACAAATGAGTTTAAGTCACTAATCCTTACTTAGTAATTTAATGATGTTTAAGGGTTGACTAGTTTAGACTATGTATGGATCAGGTGGATAGTTAGATTAGATTAGCAATTTAATTAATTGTTATTGCATGTTAGGTGGTTAGAGTAGTGTAATTAGAGCCTAGACAAGCTCTAGTATTTATCTAAAGTGGTTCGGAAATTTTCCGGGCCTGTCTCGGCTTTTAATTAGGCTTTTCCGGCCTAAGTTGCTATTTTTGGTATTTAATAGTTAATTTCTGTATTTATTTATTTATTTATTTTACGAAAATTAGACCAGGATAGTCGGTGACCGAAATTTTATGCCTGTGGTGTGATCTGTTTATTTAATTGCTATTTTTGTGCAAATTGAATGTGATTGGTGATTTTGGGTATTTATCCCAAGTTTATTTAATTTCAATAATTAATTAGAAAATCACCGGGCATCGGTTTACAACGCCAAAAATAGAATTGTGGACTGTTAAAATTAGTTGGATTTTCATGGTGAAAATATTATATTTTGGTTAAGGCCGATCGTGTACCCACACACAAGTATTTTTATGGGATATGATAAAAATGGTGAAAAAGTTAGATGATCAAATCAGTATATCTGGCAGCTTCTGGTGAGCATAATTAGTATACTATATCAGTACATCTGGCAGTTTCTGGTGAGCATAATTAGTATACTATATCAGTATATCTGGCAGTTTCTGGTGAGCTATAGTATCTATTATTAGCCTAGAGTAAGCAATCCGTAAGGTGATCGGATCTTATAGATAATATTGATTGAGATGACTGAGAGATGGTCTTGTTGACATGGAATCGACTGAGTCGATTGATTGATGATTCGATCTGATTGGTTGAAATGATTGAACGGTTATTCGAATTGTACTAACTTGCAGGAAGGAGTGGAGGCAAAGGTAAGTTATTTGGCTCGTGTTTGTGCTTAGGCAGCCCTTAGGGCGTATTTCTTTCTAGTAAGGTCTTAGGGGGTTGAACTTGCTGAGACATCGTCTCACCCTATTGTGGGATAACATTTTCAAGCCCATAAATGGCAACTCCTTCTGAGCATTTTGGACAGCCAAAGAAGGTCACAGAACATAGGTCTTACATTCCACTACATGGGAGCCCTAGGGGCTGGACCTATGAGCTAGTAAGGTCCATAATCTGGGTCGATGCGGATCTACCCAAAAAGGTACCCCACCGATACAGATCATGGTACCGCCGGGCTCAGGATAGCCAGAGAGAAAGTCCTATACTGGAATCTGAGATACCTCTGTATGTGCTGGAAGCTGCTTTTGGGAAAGGCACAGCAAATCCTCCTAAAGGCTCGGTCGTAGATGCGGTAGACCCAGATCTTGAAGACCTTGGAAGTCTGGTGTACTCGGCTACAAGCTCCAATGTTAGTGAGGATGTGGAGCAGGAGGAAGATTAGTAGCTGTTTGAAAAACATCCCCCCCTGTTTTGTAGACCCAACATCTATAGTATGGCTTGTATTATATACGACATGGTTTACTATGTGTGTGTGTGTGTGTGTGTGTGTGTGTGTGTGTGTGTGTGTGTATAAGTGTGTTGTGTTGTTGGTTTTCAAAATTATGGCCCTACTTTCCTATCCCATCTTGTTATTGTCTGGGGATTTATTATTTGCTTCCGCATGCGTATTAAAATGAATGGATCGGCGATGCATTCTAGGACATTGCTATTTGATCGACCATGGAGGGATGGGCACATGCTCGGAGGATCGGGCCGTGACAAGTAGAGTAAGCCAAATGGATAGGCCAAAGTACTATAAATATGCTTTGCAATTCTTCTATATCTTAAATGCCTTTCATCGATGGAAGATAACTATGTTTGTTTGTGCCTAATTAGTTTATCGATTTGCTGATATCCTATTGATATCTGACAAAGATATATAATCCCATGTCAGACCAGACGTTATTGTATCATACGATTAAGACAAGTTCTTTGAAAATTAATTCACAGAAAAATCAAGATAGTAAAATATGAAAAAGAGTGAGATGAAAACGATAATTCCATCAGTATTAGTTCTAAGCGAGAGGACCAAAATCAACGGTAGATTTCAAAATTAATACTTGAAGCAGTTTTCATTAAAACATTATATCTTTTCCTTTTTCAATCGTTTTGTGTGTACTTTGCTCTTAGAAGAGGCATGCTTGAGTTACTTTTCTAAGTCTTCATTGAAATTGATATGTAAAGCAAATTTGTGGAAAATGGCCGATTTGAGGATCTGTATTCTTCAGTTGCCACTAGTCATTCATGTCAATTCATGAGTCTTATAATCTTGCTCTGGTCTTTGAGTTTCCACAAGTCCATTGATAATGATTCCTATCCAGATTTCCGTTTCAAGTAATTTGATTCGTGGAATCGGATTCTCTTTTAATTATTTGAGTGATATAAAAATTCAGAATTTTAGAAGAATTCTCAAAATTTCTTAACCCATTGGCTTGTTCAAACTGTGACTTTCTGATGGTGATGAGCAAAAAAATCTTTAGCTTCACTTTTTCTGCGGGCTTTCTTAAGAACTCTTCCAATTAATAGTAATAAAAAGCAAGGAAGTGACTTGAATCCTTTCCAAGATAAGTCACAGCGTGCAGATTATTTCTATTCAGTTGCTGCTTTTAATAGATGATAATCATGAGAGTTCGTTTGATTTGGAATTGGCGTTTTTATTTCTGAAGTCTCGTGATTGTTGTCATGCTTTGGTGGAGCTTAGGTTGATTTTTCAGTTTCAAAGAAATTCCTGATTGGTTGTAACATGGAAGGACGCAAAGCCTCTCGAGAAGTTAAATTCTTATTTTGTACTATATACAACTAAAATTTTAGCGTGGGGTATTGGCTTACAATATAAGAAAATTGCACGATATGTGACCACACGAGTTTTTTTTTTTTTTTAACCATTGATTATAATCTTTTCACTAAAAAAAAAGTATTTAACAAAAATTTTAATTTTTTCCCGACAATGCACGTGCCATTTCTAGTAACCTTAGAAAGACACCAATCCTATTGGAGTGTGTATAGATTTCTTCTTGTATTATTCACGGTTGATAAAAAGGGAAGCCAGTGGTCACCCATTCCCTATCAAACTCAATGTACGCATCTTGTTCATGCGAAATGCCCACTTTTAGATAGTAATAATCAAGTCATAATTGTTTCGAGGTATACGTAACAAAAAAGTCACACGTAGAAATGGAAACTAATCAAGGTACTCGTGAGATACGAGATGGATTCGTTGAATTTTGCCGAGTCCAATTAAGAAGTTCTTAATTGGGCTGAGTCTATGCTTGAAAATGCCTAGCTTGAGTATCTTACTTTGGAGCCAAGCTAATCGAGCTGTTGAATTACATTTGAGTGCATGCATATGATCAGGCTATAAATACAATACATAGAAAAACAGCATTATTTTTTTACAGTCCCTTTCGTAGTATATCTCAATTCTTACTTGAGTTAGACACGAGCTAGACTCCAGCTCACAGCAGATTTACTTGCTAATTGTAGAATCGAATGGTCGGGCTTGAATTTATTGAAAGCTAAATCAAGGTCCAACTAGATATTCAGCTTTGCATAAATCCAGTTAACTTGAGCTCAACCACGATGGAAATGCCGATTTGTCTTAATTTATGCCACTTAATCTCGGTGAATGATGGGTCTCATTATAGTAGTCATTATGTCACGCCCTGATCCTCCAAGCATGTGCCCATCCCTCTGCGGTCGATTAAATAGTGACATCCCAGGAAACGTCGCCGACCCATTCATTTTAATGCGCATGCGGAACCAAATAAGTCCAACTAGATATTCAGCTTTGCATAAATCCAGCTTTGCATAGATATTCAGCTTTGCATAAATCCAGTTAACTTGAGCTCAACCACGATGGAAATGCCGATTTGTCTTAATTTATGCCACTTAATCTCGGTGAATGATGGGTCTCATTATAGTAGTCATTATGTCACGCCCTGATCCTCCAAGCATGTGCCCATCCCTCTGCGGTCGATTAAATAGTGACATCCCAGGAAACGTCGCCGACCCATTCATTTTAATGCGCATGCGGAACCAAATAAGTAATCTTCATACAACAACAAGATGTGATGGAAAAGTAGGGCCATAATTTTGAAAAACCAACAACACACTTATATATACATAATAAACCATGTCATATATAATACAAGCTGATATAAAGATGTAAGGTCTACAAAACAGGGGGGTTCATAAAACTACAAATCCTCCTCCTCCTCTTCGTCCTCATTGGAGCCTTCGGTCGCATACACCGAAGTTCCTGGATCTGCAAGATCCGGGTCGACTGGGTCTACCACCGAACCTTCAAGGGGATCTGCTATACCTTTCCCAAAAGCTACTTATAATACGTACATGGGGACCTCAGACTCAGGTATGGGACCCACTCTCTCACCGTCCCGAGTCTGACGATACCATGATCTGTATTGGTGAGGTACCTTATGGGGTAAAGCCTCATCAACCCAGACCACAGTCTTCACCAGCTCATAGATCCATCCTCTGGGGTTCCCATGCAGCAGGATGAAACACTTCTGCTCTGTCACCTTCTTTGGTTGACCAAAACGCTCGGGAGGAGTTGCCATCTAGGAACCTGAAATGTTATCCCACAACGGGGTGAGACGACATCTCAGCAAGTTCAACCTCCTAAGACCTGACTAGGAAGAAAATACGCCTCAAGGGCTACCTAGGCACAAACACAAGTCAGAGGACTTATCTTGGCCTCAGTTCCTTCCTGCCAGTCAATTTAATTCAACCACTCAATCGATCAATTCAACAAATCAATTTATCCACTCAGATTGAACCATCGATCAATCGACTCAGTCGATTCCATGTCAACAAGACCATTCCCCGGTCAATCCAATCAATATTATCTATAAGTCCGATCTCATTAAGGACTGCTCACTCTAAGCTGAAGATAGATAGTATAGCTCACCCAAAGCTGATAATATAGTATACTGCTCACCCTAAGCCGACATATCAAAGCCCTCAGGCCGATATAGTATATTAATAATGCTCACCAGAAGCTGCTAAGGTATGCTGCTCACCCTAAGCTGACATATCACTTGCAAGCTGATATAGTATACCATCTTGATCATCTAACCATTTCACCATTTTTATCATACTCGACAAAAATACTCGTGTGTGGGTGCATGGTCGGCCTTAGCCAAAATACCATATTTTCACTTTTGAAAATCCCACTAATTTTCCACAGTCCAAAAACACATTTTTGACGTTGTAAACCGACGCGCAGTGATTTTCTAATTAAATACTGAAATTAAATAAATTTTGAGATAAATACAAAAAATCACAAATCACACTCAATTTGCACCAAATAAACATATCACATCACTACAATCAGCACAAAATTCCAGTCACCGACTACCTCGGTTTAATTTCCAAAAAATAAATAAATAATTATGGAAATTAATTATTAAATTGCAAAAATGCACACTTAGGCCTGTAAAGCCTAATTAAAAAGCCAAGACGGGTCCGGAAAATTTCCGAACCACTCTACATAAATACTAGAGCTTATCTAGGTTCTAATTACACTACTCTAACCACCAAACATGCGATAACGATTAATTAAGTCACTAATCTATTCTAACTATCCACCTAATCCATACTTAGTCTAAACTAATCAACCCTCAAGCGTCATTAACTTACTAAGCAAGGATTAGTGAGTTAAACTCACTTGATTAATGATCCATTAGGATCAAAACGATGGGGACGCAGAGGGGATCGATAAACTTCAAAGCGGGACCACCAAGCAGGGTCTGGAAGGGCTTGAAAACGGGCCAAATAGTGGCTGTGAGACCCACTCGGTTCGCTTCTGATCGGTGGCTGCAGAAGCTGCTTCGGTGGCTAGTTGGGGCCGAAACAAGCAAGGAAGACCGGCTGAGGCTTGGACAAGTGGTTGAGGAGGTCGACGGTGTCACACGGCGGCCAGGACTGTGACATCCTGAATTTCCGATTATGTTTTCGATTGAATAAGTTGGGCTTTTCATCGACGTGCGTATAGTCTTTTTCTTTGAGTTGATCACTCACGAGATAACTGATCTATTTTGTGAAGCCATTAACTTGCTAGGACTAGAACTAATAAGTCTATTTTCCCCTCTCGCTCACCAATCGCTAACTTGCAACTAGAACAACCCAATGCAGACAACACCTTATCCTTCAACGGTGTAGATATGCTAACCACTGACTCCAATAATACAAGACTTAATCCTATCAGCTTAACATATTGCTCAGCAATAAAAGAATGAGTTGCTCTAAGGTCGAATAAAGCATAAGTAGGATGGTTGTTCAATGAAACCATACCTGTAATCACATCAAGCACGTCCTCAGCCTGACCTCTAGTGATGGCATACTCTGTTCCTTAAGTCAGGGGTCTCATCTGTCCACCCTGCGATGCGTTCTGTGGTGCGTAACCCCTAATCTGACCCATCTACGGTGGCAACAATAACTGCGGTTGTCCTATTGGTCTTCTAGAACAATCTTTGGCCATGTGACCCTGCTGGCCACATTTAAAACAAACACCCAGCCTTCGAGGGCATGGAGCTGTACCATGTCGCCTTCCACAGAAGCTACATAAGCCAATCTAACTTAGCCCTGATTTTCCAATTCCACCATTCCTATTTGGTGGAACATGGAACTTTCCTCCAGTCATGGGCCTCTTCCCATGTCGATTCCCTTCTCTACTCGAATTAAACCTCGATCCAGACAAGGCTGCTTGTTCGTTCAGACTTCTCTCTAACAGCTGGGCTACATTGTATACCTCACGATAGTCCTTCATATCAAACGGCACCAACGGTTGCTTCTGTTGGAGAAAACTTCCTTATTTGTTTTGAAGTTGACAAAACATTTCCATCGGTCTAGTCTGAAGACTTGTAGACTTTATTGTCAAAGTCTAAAGACCTCCAGACTCAATATTTAAAGTCTACCCTCACTGATAGTTTCCAGATCGACGAAGAGAAGACTTATCCAGATGCGAATATAACTCTAAGGATTTGGTTCGTACGGTTAAGAAGATCTCACGGCTGGAGATAGCATCTCGTGATCAATTATTCTTATTGAAATCAATTCGGATAATTAGATCTGTTGATTGACGAAGTAAACTTGGAAGGTTCTACTTATGGAAACCTAGATCCTGATTGTATGGGCGAGCAGGATTGGTGGGTAATCATCACATTCCTTAAATAACTCGAGATCTCCTTAATTGATTCCGTCCAATGAGAAGATTGGAAGAACTCCTTTGGAAGGTGCCAACGGTTATGAAGGCATGGAGGAGTATAAAAGGAAGACACTCAAGTTATTCGAGTGTGTGCGTGAAAGAAAAATTCCAAAGTCTGAAGCTCCTAATTCTTTGCTGATTCAATTGCTAAGCTTAAATTGTATTCGAAAGAGAGATAAAATACTTGTGAGACCTTGAGGAAGTGTAGTAGAGTTTCTACACTGTGGAATCAAGGAAGTGAGACTGTAAAATCTCTTTTGTTTCTTAATGAAATCTAGCCAGTGGGCTGTCAGTGCGGGAGAGTGGACGTAGGCTTGGTCTAAGCAGAACCACTATAAACTCTATGTTTCAATTCTCTTTCCCTAAACTCTTTACTTTAATTCGTAGTCTCATATAGCTGTTTATAGTCTTTTACATCTTCAGTCTATTGTTCTCAAAAGACGAATTAAGTTGTTAAGTCTTGCAAAAACTTTTTTAACACCTATTCACCCCCCTCTAGGTATTCTTACTAGCCCTTTCAATTGGTATCAGAGCCTGTGTACTCATTTAATTGAAGTGTTTTTACTTCTGAGTTAAAGATTTATAGCTAGCATGTTGGCTCCAGGTTTGGTTGAAGGCTAGAGCAACACCAGACCACCTTACTTCGATGGAAAGGAATATAGCATATGGAATAACAAGATGAAAGCATTCCTAAGATCGAAAGATCCTCTGGAATGGGATGTGGTAGAAAAAGGAATCATTCCTAAAACCGCATCAGTTTCAGAAAGAGGAAAAGAAGTTGCAGATGCTAGCGAGATCACACAAGAAGAAATAACCAAGAGACAAGTTCTTGATGCTAAAGCAATTTACTCTTTATATTGTGCATTATCTTCTAGTAAGTATAACAGAATATCTTCTTATGAAACAGCCAAAGAAGTCTGGGATAGGCTGCACATTACCTATGAAGGAACTGATCAAGTGAAAGAAATAAGGATTAATATTCTACTCGGACATTATGAAGCCTTCAAGATGAAGCCAGGAGAATCTATCACTGATATGTTTAGTTGTTTTACTGAAATTATAAATGGTCTAGAGTATCAGGGACAGCCAATCTCAGAACCAATGAAGGTCAACAAATTGCTACGTGGACTCTCCAAAGACTAGAATCACGTAAAGACTTCAATAAGGGAAACACAAAGGATCATGCCGCTTTCTGTAGACGAACTGGTTGGCACACTTCAGTCCTATGAAGTGGAGCAAATCAATGAGGAGGAAGATCCTAGAGGTAAGAAGTCAATTGCCTAAAAGTCTAACGATGATTCTGATGTTACAGATTCTGAAGATGATATGGATGATGAAGAGTTAGCTCTTATGATAAAGAGGTTTAGGAAACTGAACAAAAAGGGAAGAAGATTCATTTGGAAGAAACAAAGCACTCAAAAGTTTCAAAACAAATCAACTAAGGACAATGAAGCCAATAAAGATGTGATCTGTTTTGAATGCAAGAAAAATGGACACATCAGACCCAACTGTCCTCTGCTGAAGAAAAAGAAAGGAAAAGCTGAGAAATACAGGAAGACCCTCAAAGTAGAGACATAGAGTGATACTAAATGCGAAGAAAGTGATGAAGATTATGCCAACATTTGTCTAATGGAAAAATCAGAATCAGACTTAGATTCCAAGACAGACTCAGACTCAGACAGCGAAATCGAGGTCACTATCAAGAAAAAGTTAAATGGTATTTGGATAATGGTTGTTCAAGACATATGACTGGAGATTCAAGTTGTTTTATAAAGCTTGTGCAAGTGAATGGTGGAAAAATTTCATTTGGTGGAAATAGCTAAGGAAGAATTGGAAGTCTTATAATCAACAATGTCTATTTGGTGGAATGACTAAATTACAATCTACTCAGCATTAGCCAACTGTGCGACACTGAATTCAAAATTCAATTTCCAAGAAGGAGTATGTTCGGGAACTAGTAAAGATTTTTCTCAATCTTTTACTGGACGAAGACATAGAAACATATATCTTCTAGATATAAAATCAGAAAAATCTCAATGTCTAATTTCAATTCAAGATGAAGCAAATATTTGACATCGAAAGCTTGGCCATGTCAACATGAAGCAAATTGCCAAGATCTCTTCCAAAGACCTTGTTCGTGGGCTGCCCAACCTGAAGTTTCAAAAATCTGACTTATGCACACCATGTGTGTTAGGAAAACAGGTTAGGAGTTCTTTTAAACCAATAAATCAAGTTTCTACAAATCGTGTTTTTCAGCTTCTGCATATGGATCTCTTTAGACCAACCAGAACTCAAAGCATTGGTGGAAAGAGATATTGCCTAGTAATTGTGGATGATTATTCTCGATTTACTTGGGTTTACTTTCTAGCAAGTAAGTCTGAAACCTTCTCTCACTTTTCAAAGTTTGCCAAGAAAGTTCAGAATGAGAAAGGTTATGCTATTTCAAGTATACGGACAGACCATGGAGGTGAGTTTGAAAATCAAGACTTTGCAACATTTTGTGATGAATCAGGTTTTCAGCATGTTTTCTCCTCTCCATACACTCTATAACAGAATAGAGTTGTGAAAAGAAAGAATAGATCTCTACAAGAAATGGCAAGAACTCTTTTAATAGAAAGTAATATTTCTTTTTGTTTTTGGGCTGAAACAGTTTCTACAGCTTGCTATATTATTATCAGAGTATTCTTAAAGCCTATTCTAGAGAAAACTCCCTATGAGATATTCAAGGGAAAGAAGCCAATTGTTTCTTACTTTCATGTGTTTGGTTGCAAATGTTTTGTTTTGAAAAATGCAAATGATCAAACTGGTAAGTTTGAAGAAAAACCGGACAAAGGAATTTTCCTTGGCTACTCAACCTCAAGCAAAGCTTATAGGGTATTCAACAAGAAGACTCAGTCTGGAAGAATCTATGAATGTCAAATTCAAGACTCTGCAAAATCGGTTGATTCAGACTCAACTTGAAGAATCTGAATCTGCTCCAGACCTTACAAAGTCTACTTCCCTTGAAGTGGCTCAGACTTCTAAAGATCATCAACGAACCGAAGTTGAAGAATCAACTGAAGTAGAGGATCAACAAATTGTTAGACCGACTAGCAACTGGAAGCACAAATCTAATCATCCCAAAGAACTCATCATCGGTGATATTGATGAAGGGATTCGCACCAAATCCAAAAAGCAAGAAGAGTCTAGCGCTGTGGCACTCATTTCAAAAATAGAACCCAAAAGCATAGAAGAAGCTTTAGTTGACGAAAGCTGGATTGAAGCAATGCAAGAAGAACTCAGACAGTTCAGCATTAAGGATGTATGAGAATTAACTCCTAAACCAAAAGGTAAATCCATTATTGGAGCTAAATGGGTTTTCATAAACAAGTTGGACGAAAAAAGAAAAGTGATCGGGAACAAAGCAAGACTCATGGCCAAAGGGTATACGTAAGAAGAAGGGATAGACTATGATGAGACCTACACACCAGTAGCAAGGTTAGAAGCAATTAGATTATTACTTGCTTTTGCTTGTTATAAAAATTTCAAGTTATTCCAAATGGACGTCAAGAGTGTATTCCTAAATGGATTTATCCAAGAAGAAGTCTACGTGGATCAACCTCCTGGATTTGAAGATCCAAAGAGACCAGACTCAGTATTCAGATTGAAAAATGCTTTATATGGATTAAAGCAAGCACCTCGAGCATGGTATGATAGGTTAATTAAATTTCTAATTCAAAACAGTTTTGTCAAAGGAAAAGTGGATACTACCTTATTTATTAAAAGAGAAGGTAAAAACTTTCTACTTGTTCAAATCTATGTTGATGATATTATTTTTGGATTACCTAATGAAAACCTGTGCAAGAAGTTTTCTAAGTCTATGCAGGATGAATTTGAGATGAGCATGATGGATGAACTATCTTTCTTTCTCGGATTACAAGTGAAACAATTAAAAGAAGGAATTTTCATTCACTAAGAAAAATATGCAAAAGAACTCATTAAAAAGTTCGGATTGGAAAATTGCAAAAAGACCGAGATACCAATGTCAAGTTCTTTGAAGCTGGACAAAGATGAAGGAGGAAAGAAAGTTGACCAGAAGCTTTACAGGAGTATTATTGGTTCACTTCTTTTTCTTACTGCTTCTAGACCTAACATTTTGTTTAGTGTTTGCATTTGTGCTAAATTTCAATATGATCCTAAAGAATCTCATCTAAGTGCTACAAAACGCATCATCAAATACGTTGCAACTACCTCAAAGTTAGGTCTATGGTATCCCAAAGAATGAGACTTTACTCTCATTGGATATTCAGACGCAGATCTAGCAGGTTGCAAAGTTGATAGAAAGAGTACTTCCGGTGCTTGTCAATTGCTGGGAAATCGGGCACTATCTTGGTTCTCAAGGAAGCAAAGTACAATAGCTCTTTCAACAGCAGAAGCAGAATATGTGGTTCTTGGAAGTTGCTATTCTCAAATCTTATGGATAAAACAACAACTGAGAGACTTTGGAATTGAAGATTCATGCTTCGAGATCAAATGTGACAACACCAGCGCAATTAATCTCACAAAGAATCCAATTCTTCATTCAAGAGCAAAGCACATAGAGATTCGACATCACTTTATTAGAGAGCATGTTCAAAATGGTGAAGTTATGATCTAGTTCATTGATTCAAAGAATCAACTGGCAGACATATTTACAAAGCCACTAGAGAAAAGCCTATTTGAGTTTATACGCACCAGACTAAACATCTTACCTTTTATCCATTAAAGTCTGAAGATGCTTAGACTCAGAGGTGAAGTCTGAAGGTGCTCAGACTCAGAAGACCAAGAGTTACAACTGTAAGTTATTACTAGTAATTTAATTTATTGAAAAGGTACAGTTACTTATTAGTCGCTAATTGATTGGAATTATCTTTCAAAGCTTTTTTATTTATAGCACTTATTCAGTTTCAAAAAGGCAGTTATTCAAAAAGGCAATTACATATTTTCAAAAAGGCAGTTATTCATTTTCGAAAAAGGAAGTTATTACTTTTTCAAACAGGCATTTCTAATTTTTATTTCCTTTATGACGATTCGTTTACCTCACTGCACTCGCTTTATATACTGTTGAAATCCATCTTCTTCATTTTCACTCTCAAACTCTAGAATACTGAACTCCCACTTGCTCTCATTTTCACTATTGTTTAATCCAAAAAGTTTTCACCTTTTCGAGCAAGTCTGTGAATTTTCTCCCTCGAAACGACAATGTCTTCAAGAAAGTCTTCGAGAATCGCAAGCAGGGGACCACGACATATGCCTGAGGGTCCTACGCATTTCGATTTCACTAAGGAAGAAGATTCATCTCCACCTCAGCAACCAAGTCAGCAACAACCTTCTTAGTAGCGTCGGTCTCCTCCACCGATTGAACCAGAAGAAGAAATTTTGGAAGGAAATGAACCTGTAAGAACACTAACTCCTAAGGTTGCTTTTCAAGCTTTATTCTTGTTTGAAAAGAGGAGGAACTGCTATGTCCTTGATCGATGAATTTGTAAGAGAGAGAGGCTACAAAAATGAAACTATGTTTTTGCGCGACATGGAAAAGATGGGAATTGCAAAAAAAGGATCGGCTGAAAAAGCTTTTGCTAACTTTACTAGTGACCCGCGTTTTGGTACGGCTAATCAACCCGAAGGACAGGACGATGATGAATGAATGTTTACACATTTCCAGCCTAGAACAGGAGTGGCTGCAAATGTTGTCGGTGATGGATTGAGTCTATTCAGATCGAAAAATCACAAGAGTGTTTATTTGGATCTAATGAAGAGAGGGGTTATGAACCCTAGGAGCGTTGATTTTGATTTTCTTGATTCTGTGAATGTAAATCTACGAGAGAAGTTTGCTCTTTTGCATTTGGAGCGTTTTTGTTCTGAATCTACTGCTGCTTATCCAGAACTCACTGCCTACTTTTATTTGAACTTATCTTTCTTGGATACAAACAATTTCTCTTTCACAGTAAGGGATAAGGAGTTTTTTGTGGATATGGATACTTTGGCTGACTTGATTAGGGTGGAAAGAGCGAGTTTCCAACCAATCAGTATATCCGTTGCTCACGCTACTCTGTCATTGGTGAAAGGCAGAATTGCTAAAGGCAAGATATCCTACTCTAGGATGAATGCTTCTAACATCTTGCTGCACAAGATCGTGATCAACTACATCCGTTCAAAGTCGACATCCAAGATTGATGTATCTCGGTCTGAAGCAAAATTAATGCATGCCATCAATGTTAGTTACAAATTCTCTCTGCCTCACACCATCCTGTTTCACATGTACAGGACAGTAGTGAAAGATAAGGGACAACTCCTTTATTCTACTCTTATTACGCGCCTTTTTAGGCATTTCAACATTCACATTCCTGCACCTCTGTGTTTGACAAACATTACTTCAATGGTGATTGGATTCAAAATGATCACCAAGATGCGACTGAAAGAGCTTAACAAGGTGTTAGAACGCATGAAGGAGAAGTCTCCAGTTAAGGCAAAATCGGTGTCTGTAGTGGCCAAAAGAAAAGGCAAGGAGCCTATGGAAGGTTCAGTAAAGAAGAAGAGAACTCTCATCTTGCAAGATAAGGAAGATGAAGATGAGATGACTCTTTCAGCCTTAAGGAACTTGAAGAGTTTCGTTAGCTTTCGCGAGACTGAGAGAAGAGATGTAGTAAGAAGAGAAGAAGAAGAAAGAAGAGAAGAAGAAGAAGGAAGAGAAGAAGACGAAAGAAGAGGAGAAGAAGACGAAAGAAAAGGAAGGAAGGATAGAAGGAGAGGAAGATGTGGCTCGAGATGAATCTCTTGAGCCTACATTGGCTGTATCCTTGTCAACCAACTCTGGAAAGACGAGGAGTGGAACTGCTAGCGAGCAAGTACAAGAAAAACATCACTCTCTCGCTGAAGCAAAACAAGAAGAAGAATCCATTTCTCCTCCTAAAGGCACACGTACAGGGGGAGCTGCGGAAAGACAAGGTACTTCTTCGCCTATTCTCACCAGTGATGTTAGTGGATCTGCAGCAGATCCAGAGGATTTTTATGCCTCTCATCATCTAGAACTAGCATTTGAGGCATTTACTCCAAGTCACAGTAGACAAACTGCTGAAGATCCATCCACTCTCAAGACTCCAGGAACAGATTCGGCTGGACCCAATGCTGCTCTAACTCATTTAGCGGACTTTTCTCGCATAATGGATGTTTTGCTGGATTTAAAGAAGGGTTAGTATGGTTTGGACTATGATATAAATCATCTCAAAAAGGCTTTCTTGGCTACTTCCGTTTCTTTGCAAGATCAGTTAAAGGCCCTGAAGACTCAAGTGCAAGATCATGTGAAGGGTGAAGATTTATAGGCATTGAAGGAGTCTATAGAAATGCTTGAGAAGGCAGTGAATTCTATGGGAGAATTCCAGCTTGTTCGCCTGCCCAAACAGCCTTGACTTTCTATATTTTTCAAACAACTCTTTTTATTTGTTCTCCACTTTTTGCAGTTGACAAAAAGGGGGAGAAGTGTGATGCAGATGCAGATTTGACTTTGGTTTGGATTTTTGGACTTATCTTTCTTTTGTTTGGTTGTGGACTATTTGATGTTTGCAGTAACTTAGGCCATGCTAATGATTATGGAAAGGATAGTTGATTTGCAGGACTAACATGTTTTATGTGGTTGCAAAATCGTTGCTATTCATATCCTAATCCATGTATCTTTTATGAGATATCTTGGTTTGGCTTAGGTGTTTTTTTGCAGGACAAAAGTGTTCAAATCTGCAGGAAAGTTTTGTCACCATCAAAAAGGGGGAGATTGTTGGAGAAAACTTCCTTATTTGTTTTGAAGTTGACAAAACGTTTCCATCAGTCTAGTCTGAAGACTTGTAGACTCCATCGTCAAAATCTAAAGACCTCAAGACTCAAGATTTAAAGTCTACCCTCACGATAGTTTCTAGATCGACGAAGAGAAGACTTAACAGATGCGAATATAACTCTAAGGATTTGGTTCGTACGGTTAAGAATATCTCACGATTGGAGATAGCATCTCTTGATCAATTATTCTTATTGAAATCAATTCGGATAATTAGATCTGTTGATTGGCAAAGTAAACTTGAAAGGTTCTACTTATGGAAACCTAGATCCTGATTTTATGGACGAGCAGGATTGGTGGGCTATCATCACATTTCTTAAATAACTCGAGATATCCCTAATTGATTTTGTCCAACGAGAAGATTGGAAGAACTCCTTTGGAATGTCCCAACGGTTATGAAGGCATGGTGGGGTATAAAAGGAAGACGCTCAAGTTATTCGAGTGTGTGTGTGAAAGAAAAATTCCAAAGTCTGAAGTTCCTAGTTCTTTGCCGATTCAATTGCTGAGCTTAAATTGTATTCAAAAGAGAGATAAAATACTCGTGAGACCTTGAGGAAGTGTAGTAGAGTTTCTACACTGTGGAATCAAGGAAGTGAGACCGTAAAATCTTTTTTGGTTCTTAGTAAAATCCAGCCAGTGGGCTATTAGTGCGGGAGAGTGGACGTAAGCTTGGTCTAAGCTGAACCACTATAAACTCTGTGTTTGAATTCTCTTTCCCTAAACTCTTTACTTTAATTCGTAGTCTCATATAGTTGTTTGTAGTCTTTTACATCTTCAGTCTATTGTTCTCAAAAGACGAATTAAGTTGTTAAGTCTTGCAAAAACCTTTTTAACACCTATTCACCCTCTCTAGGTGCTCTTACTAGCCCTTTCAGCTTCAGCTCTAGTCGAAGGCCATTCCCGAACCTTCGAGCTTTTTCTTCTAAATCCTTTATTAGCCTCGGAGCATATTGAGAAAGCTCCGCGAATTTGACCTCGTATTGGTCAACTGTCGCCATTCCCTAGTGGAGGTGCTGAAATGCCCCCATCTTTTGCTCTTGGGTGCTACCCGAAAAATACTTATCGTTGAAAGCTCAGAGGAAGATGTTCCAGACAGGGACCACGCCTTCCAAAAACACCGTATCTCTAGCGGCCCTCAACCAAATTTTTGCATTACTTTGTAGTTGATACACTGCCAAAACCACTTTCTCCTCTTCATTGCACCTCAGAAGTGTGAAAGCCTTATCCAAGTCTTGAATCCATAGCGAGGCAGTCTCGGGATCTCTAGTACCAGTGAACCTTGGTGGGTTCAACTTCAAGAATTGCTCCACCAACTTGTGGATCAGTTTCTCTCTTTCCATAACTATGTTTTCAGCTGGAACTGCGGCAGGTGCGGCGACGGGTGCGGCAGCGGCTGTGGCAGCAAAAGCATTAGCAGTGGCAGTAGCGACGGCTGCAATGGCGGCGGTAAACGTGGCAGCTTGATTCTAGGCTTGTTGCCCCATCATATCTCTCATCGCATCCAGAGCCTGCGTGATCTCGATAGTTCTTAGATCACCAGGGGCTGCTACCCCACCACCAATGGGAGGATGTGCAACTCCACTAGCGCTAGCCTGAGCTGACGGTCTACCTCGGCCTCCTCAAGTACCGACCCTCGTCGGCGTCCTACCTCGAGTCACGAACCCTATGTTATGCTTCTTAGGAGTCCTCTGCTCCTGATCGCTCATTCTGAAGGTTCTTTAAAGAAACATGCTTCCAATTTCATACCGAATTAGAAGCTGAGCAATACACATAAACAATCGATTCTATCAATCAGCTATCATAGACATGCACAAGCATGAAATAAAGGTCTTTCCTACTAACTATCCCATAGACCTATCACACCTTATCACTTCGATCACTAACCACGCTCTGATACCATTAAACGAGGATGTCACGCCCCGATCCTCCGAGCACGTGCCCATCCATCTGTGGTCGATGAAATAGCGACGTCCTAGGACGCGTCGCCGAACCATTCATTTTAATGCGCACGTGGAAGCAAATAAGTAATCCCTAGACAACAGCAAGATGGGATAGAAAAGTAAGGCCATAATTTTGAAAAACCAACAACACATTTATATATACATAACAAACCATGTCATATATAATACAAGCTGATATAAAGATGTATGGTCTATAAAACATGGGGGTTCATAAAACTACAGATCCTCCTTCTCTTCTTCGTCCTCATTGGAGCCTTCGATCGAATACACCGAAGTTCCTAGATCTGCAAGATTTGGGCCTACTGGGTCTACCACCGAACCTTCAGGGGGATTTGCCGTACCTTTCCCAAAGGCTACTTCCAGTACGTACATGGGGACCTCAGACTCAGGTATGGGACCCTCTCTCTCACCGTCCCAAGCTTGACGAAACCATGATTTGTATTGGTGAGGTACCCTATGGGGTAAGGCCTCATCAACCTAGACCACGGTCTTCACCAGCTCTTAGATCTATCCTCTAGGGTTCCCATGCAGCGGGATGAGACGACTTCTCAGCGAGTTCAACCCCTTAAGACCTAACTAGGAAAAAATACGCCCTAAGGACTACCTAGGCAGAAACACGAGCCAGAGGACTTACCTTGGCCTCAGTTCCTTCCTGCCAGTCTGTCACAACCTAAAATTTCAGGTGAACCACCTAAAATTAAGTTAATGGATTACTAAGCCTAAACTTGTAATCATGCCAGGTCAAGAACTTCGGGCTACGGAAGCACACCGAGTCTATTAAAAGGGACATCGGGCTACGGAAGCACGCCGGGTCAATGAAAATGGACACTGGGCTATAAAAGCACGCTAGGTCAATATAAAGGACACCGAGCTACGGAAGCACGCCAGGTCGATGAAAGGGATTCTAGGCTACGAAAGCACGCCAAGTTGATCATGTGGGACATCGGGCTACGGAAGCACGCTGAGTCAATGAAAAGGGACACTGGGCTACAAAAGCACGCCAGGTCAATATAAAGGACACTTGGCTATGGAAGCACACCGGGTCTATTAAAAGGGACTCTGGGCTACGAAAGCACGCCATGTCAATATGAAGGACATCGGGCTATAAAAGCATGCCGAGTCAATAAAAAGGACACCGGACTACGGAAGCACGCTGGGTCAGTGAAAATGGCTTCGAGCTACGAAAGCACGCCGAATCTCAAGGCTTCAAGGAGCAACTTGAACGTAAAGTATAACTCAGTCTTCAAGGAAATATTACCTGTCAGACATGATTAGAGCAAAAACTGATATGCATTCATTAAAGACATAGACAATTTGAGTTACTTTAAAATGCACATTTCAAAATTCAGTGAGGTTTTCATCAATTCAATCAAGCTTTATGCATAATGACTTTACCATATTTGCATCACCCAAATTTCCATTGGAGAGAATTGTCGTTCAAGACAATGACATGGATTTCTTAAGAATACTAAATGAAAGACTTTCAGTTAGAAAGGACTCTCACTCACTCTCATTCAGAAGGGTTATTTTAGGAGAACCACTCAATCTCACCATCATCATATTGACAAGGGTCCAAGTATTCTTACAAGCAGTACGACATTACCATTCTGAGAGATCTTCAATAGGGACCGTAATGTGGGCTTGGTCATCGGCTTAACAAAGGGGACTCTTTGAGTCAAGGCAATTGAAAGAACAATCCTGTGATCATCTCCGGGCTTACAAGTCAAGAACCATGCAAAATGAGAATGAAATAATCTTGCTCACACTTCTTCGAGTGATGCTTATAAACATATGAACTCCCATCTTAATTCAAGTGCCCTAATCAGAAGAGACATTGCAAGGGACGTAACATAAGCTGGGTTCATGGGTTGAGAAACGAAAAGATCATTAGGCTCAAAATGTGTGTAAAGGGTGAGGGTTGATGATCATCTTGGCATTGTCGCCAGTTTTCTTCTTCACCAGGGACTGTCTTGGCAATATGCTCCATTAATTGTAAAAACTCAGCATTTGAGTTCTTTGAGTATTGCTCTATTGGAGATACAACATTTTTTTTCAACTGATAGTCCTTATCTTGACTCTCTTTTTCATCTATGGGCATCGGCCTTGCTTTTACCAGGCACACCGCTTTTTCATGCCCCTAGTTTTCATGCATTTTTTTCTTCACTTGCTTTTCATGGGCATTGGCCTTGCTTTTACCAGGCACACTGCTTTTTCATGCCCCTTAATTCTATTTTGATTTCAATTCTTGCGCACAATGCATGCGTCAAGCAATTACACTTTGAATGATACTCGAACTTTCAAGGGTCTTCATCTATCTTTTGCCTTGCCCCAATGTGGGGGATGATCATCAACTTGGTTTAAAGAAATGAAATTGCAGGCTCAAGTGGGGTAAGCAATGGATATAAGTATGTAGGATAGAGAAAGAAATGCTCTTCATCATCCTAAGGCACTTAAATTACCACATGAATTTAATGTAATAGCATGACTAGAAGATTGATGCAAGTGAATGCAAGAAAATTTCAATTCATTTTCCTCACCTCATGATGCTGTCTTACCTCCAACTTGCCCCAATGTGGGGTGGTTCTTGACAGGGCTAATATAAAAAAAATATTCATAAGTGTATGAGGCTCAAGAGGGTTAAGCAATGGATCACTTATTGTGTTTAGGATAGAAAAATGAATTGCCCCTCATCATTTCGGTCATCGTACCTTTTGCGAGAGAACTCTTTACCTTGCAAATATGGAACTTCCTACACTCATCTCACAAGTGTATAAGTAGGGGATTGTGTATAGGATAAGGCTTGCCTTTCATCATCCTGACACGTCTCATTCAGCATTCTTAAACATTTGATGTCACTTCCATTGAATTGTCCATCTTGACAAATCTCCACATGAAATTGGTGAGCTAAATGGGTAAAATCACTATGAAAATTCTCTTTTCAAAAGAGTCCAGCAACTCTAAGCATGAAAAGCTTTTGTGACTTAAAACAGACAATTTACAATACACTAAAAAATGCTCTCATAAGTATGAAAAACATGATTTCAAGTTTTCATTCAAGGAATTGTCCCACGAAGGGACTGTCTCAGCAAGGGGTGTCCTTGGATTATCCCTTTCAAAGGGGAACACAGAAATTGATCAATCAATGCTGAAAATCCGATCTTTGATTTGATGAAATCTTGCTTTTGTCCCTGCACAAAACAATGTGCATGAATATGATACTATGTAACATAAAAAAAAAAATGCACATGAAATATCCATTTTGGTTTGGGTGGAGATTTTGTCTCAAAATCTATCATGCCCCCCAATTTGTCATCTGCAAGGAAAAGAACAGCGTGTCATTTCCTAAAATTTTTTATGTTCAAGGACGAGACGTACCTCTTCCAAGAAGATGAACAGGAACGTGTACGGATGGGTGAGCGGGATAGCTCCATAATCACCTAATCAAATGAACGGGAACATGTAAACATGAGGGTAAATAGAAAGTCAATACATGACAATGATCTAATCGATTTTTCCATTTTTTTTTTCATGAAAAGTTCGTACAAGAAAGGCATTTCCTAAAAATGGACTAGGAAAATAAAAATAGACACCCTAGCAAGATCAAATTTTCTAGACATGAATTGAAAACAAATTCTCCAAAGTTTTTATTTTCCAAAAGATTCATTGCATGGCAATTTCCTCGTTTCATTTCTTATTGACAAATAAATTAAATCAAATGACAAACCTAGATTGTCATGGACGGACCGAAAGTATGACAAAGTAAGTAAATTGCATAGTATAGGGATAGAAGACTTTACTTCACCAAGGAAAATATATGGCAATCACATAGACATGCGCATGGTAAGTGGCTCGATTTCTAATCTATAAGGCTTATCAAGGTGAAGCCACAAGGATAATCAGACTAGCCACGGGCTTGTGGACTATGTCGGGTCCTCATGACTTTGGCTTGGTCAAAGAGCCGACCCGGGTTGCGGGCATGCAAACCGAGGTGGGTACTCTTGACACCATAAAAGAAACTTTGGGATTGAGATGGACGACTCGTACCGCGAGCATGCGGTCGGAGTGGTATTTATCTCAACACCATCCTAAATGATCCTATGCAGCCCAGGTCCGGCGGCAGGTTGTGTGTGCAAAAGTGTAGTACAAGATGTAAGGCATGCACAACAATTTAAATCAAACAGCACATCAATAACTTGAATTTAAAAAAATTCATCCCAAACTCCAGCCTGCAAGACAAGGGTTAGCAATCACTACCTCCCCTTATACCTCCCAATCTGCAAGAACATTTAACGCCTTAAATGTTAGGGATGTACCTGGGATCCTCACTGCCAAACAAAAATATTTTCAAAAAGAAAATTGGCTTAAGTCCACTAAGAGTTTCAACTCAAGTCCCCAGCGAAGTCGCCAAGCTGTCGTGACCTAAAATTTTGAGTGAACCACCTAAAATTAGGTTAATGGATTACTAAGCCTAAACTTAGCTCGGGCTCTCCCAAGCCCATACCAATTCACGACTTAGGTTCAAATATTTAACATGCAAAAATGAGCCGCCTCTAATCAGTTTACGGTAAGTCGATTAGACACATCAGTAAAGTAACGGGAGATTTACTTTACTCTTACGAACCAGAGATTGTGAGTTCGGAGACTTGGTTACGCTAGATTTGTCTAACGCCCTTTCGGTACCTTTCTCTTTTATTTTGGAACAAATGTTTGGCAAGCTGCTTGAATTGATTTTAATTCACTTCTTAACATGTGAGGTTATCATGTGGGTGCGCAAACCACCAATTTAACACCCAGATAAAGCAAATAAAAAGATGCAGAACTTACTTATAGCAACGAAAGAATCTACAATGTTAGATCAGAATTCACATCAACAGTCCTAGATATGATTTCTAATTAACACGCGATCACTCAATTTTTTTTTGTTTTCACTTGTTTAATGAGAATCATGCTTTGTGCAATGCATGTTATTAATCTAACATGAAATGATATAACATGGCAACATGACCTAAATTACATGACATAAATAAAATGCAGTCTATCCTAAAGAATGAAATTGATTTATTCTAAGACAATTTTTTTTGGTATCATTCAATTTGTAGGTTAAGATATCATTCAATTTGTATTAGGAATTAGGTTAAGCCAAATCCTAATTTAAACTAGAACATTGTCTTAACCAAGTAATCCTAAAATGCAACCTATCTAGGAGAAATCATCTAAACCTATAATTAATTAAGAAAATACAATCTTATCCTAACATGCAATGACGTGCAAAGAATGCCCAAATTCTAGTTTTTTTTTTTCTTTTTTCTTATTCATGAAATTCGAAAATACATAATTAAACGTGCAATTTAAATTTTAGAAAAAAACTAACATCCTAGATGAATGCAATTTTTCTGGATTTTTATTTTTTCAAAAATTTGAAATGAGATAAATTTCCTATCCTAAATATGCAAGATAACCCTAAGACGAGGAATATTCTAAAATGAACCTAATCTAACTCAGATTTTTTGGATTTTTTCCTTTTTACGAAAACAAAATCGACTCAAACCACACGACAGCAAATCAGAGCAAGATAAGATTGATATCCGAAAATTGACGTACCATATCTCGCGCATGAGATCGGGTTGGCCAATTTTAAACAAAATCGTGAATCGAATCTCAAGCATGAGATCGGATTGGCGATTTTTCCGTGCGATTGCGAGTCAGATTTCGTACCATATCTCGCGCATGAGATCGGGTTGGCCAATTTTAAACAAAATCGTGAATCAAATCTCGAGCATGAGATCGGATTGGCGATTTTTCCGTGCGATTGCGAGTCAGATTTCGGGCACGAAAATCGGACCGTCAATCGTATGTACGTTGTGAAATTAGGGATTAATCCCTAATTTAAAAGGCTACTCGAGATTACAGATATCTCAGCATATCGGGAATTTCTATCATGTGCATCAACGAATATATCAAATAAGGAAACGGAATTTTCGGAAATCAAAATAGATAAGATTTTCACCTAATTCGAATATTGGCTTCCGAATTTCGATCCTTAAACCCGATGTGGTGGTGCTCAGCGAGGTTCACGAGATGGCTACTCGCCAGGGTTCAACGATATGCGCGTGAACCTCTATAAGTAATCTGCAAAACAATAACTTTTATTATCGCAGTAGTAGCAAAGCATGCCCGAGAGACCTAGAGAAACACGATGGAGCGATGCTCCAAATTTCAATAAAATAAGTGTGTGAAATCATCCCTCCTTTCAATGTACACATCCTCCTTTACTGAAAGAACGTGTGCCCTTTTCTTGTGTGACCATGCATTAAGTGGAATTTTGCCATGACTCTGTGAACTTGACTCCCGCCGCTTTGTTAATCGAAGGTGGTCTTGAACTCAGCCCAAAATTTCTTGAAGTGTCAATGACCGCTGGACTGAAAGATAGTTGAAATTGCTACGGGGTCTTGCTTGGAGGCTGCAAAGGTCGTCGAAGGTTGATGTGTCGTTGTAGCGGAGACAAATAAAACTGCAAAATTATTGCTGGAACTCGCCCGGAAACCTGCAAGACATAACAAACACCAAAGCTTCATGGGATCGACCTTCGTCATGCGGAAGTTGCGGGTGTTGATGGTGGCGATACCCACGATGGACGTAATTTACTGAGACTGGAACTCGCGTTGAGGATCTCCATGAAGATGCTAAAGTTATTGAAGAATTTGCAAGCGTAATGAGCCCAGTGTGTTTTTGGTTTTTCCCCTAGAAATTTTCTTCTTGGTTAGTGGGTAGTCAAGAGAAAATAAATAAAAGGACTCAAATTGGAGACATGAATCTAAAGCGATTCATGGGATCATGGCAGTAGAGGCCTGAAGGCATGAATTTCGTGAGAAGAAAATCTCTGCCTATGAACCCCTTCAATTATTCTTCATCCGGCGCTTCTCTTATCTCCATGTGATGTACTTCTTAGCGTGAGCCCACTCTCCCTCTCTTCATGTAGCTGCTCTGTCTCTCTCAAACATGTGTTTCTCTATATGCCGTGAGATTATTCTATGCTGCCCTCAATGTGGCCGTGTATGGAATTGTGTGGCCTCCCTAAAACTCTACGCGAAAAAAACCTTTTTATAGACCAAAGATTAGGGTTTTAATTTCATTTTCAAATCAACATCCGCGAAGATTTCTTTTTCGCACGCAATATCACTTCTTTTTTTTTTTTTTCACATCTCCTGATTTTATCGCCTAAAGATAAGATTGCGGCCTGATTTTCTTAAATTCCAAAACTCTACCATAATATCATTTCAAATCTCCTTTTAGGTAATTTTTGTCATTAAAAGAAAACAGGCTCGGGCCAATTTACTTGCTTCGTGGGCTTAATCCGGCCTGCCAAATTAAAGCTCAGAACCACTAATTCGAATCCATCCACCACCGATCCAATAAATAAATGCAAAATATGCAAATTAACATAAATGCACCTAAATCTATATGCTATGCAATTAATATTTTTTCTTCAGGGATAAAATGACCCCATAATTTTTAATAGAATAAATGACTAAATGGGTCGCAAAAATTTAGGTGTCAACACGTCAATTTAATTCAACAAATCAATTTATCCACTTAGATCGAACCATCGATCAATCGACTTAGTCGATTCCATGTCAACAAGACCATTCCCCGGTCAATCCAATCAATACTATTTATAAGTCCGATCTCATCAAGGACTGCTCACTCTAAGCTGAAGATAAATAGTATAGCTCACCCAAAGCTAATAATATAGTATATTGCTCACCCTAAGCTGACATATCAAAGCCCACAGGCCAATATAGTATACTAATAATGCTCACTAAAAGCTGCTAAGGTATGTTGCTCACCTTAAGCTGACATATCAAAGCCCGTAGGCAGATATAACATATTGGTATACTGCTCACCCTAAGCCGACATATCGCCCGTAGGCTGATATAGTATACCATCTTGATCATCTAACCATTTCACAATTTTTATCATACTCGATAAAAATACTCGTGTGTCGGTACACGGTCGGCCTTAGTCAAAATACCATATTTTCACTTTTGAAAATCCCACTAATTTCCATAGTCAAAAAACGCATTTTTGACGTTGTAAATCGACGCCCGATGATTTTCTAATTAAATATTGAAATTAAATAAATTTTGGGATAAATACAAAAAATCACAAATCACACTCAATTTGCACCAACTAACAGTCAATTAAATAAATAGATCACACCACTGCAATTAGCACAAAATTCCGATCACCGACTATCCCGGTCTAATTTCCGAAAAATAATTAATTAATTAAATAATTACGAAAATTAATTATTAAATGCCAAAAATGCACACTTAGGCCCAAAAGCCTAATTAAAAGTCGAGACGGGCCCGGAAAATTTCCGAACCACTCTAGCTAAATACTAAAGCTTGTCTAGGTTCTAATTACACTACTCTAACCACCTAACATGCAATAACGATTAATTAAATCACTAATCTATTCTAATTATCCATTTAATCCATACTTAGTCTAAGCTAATCAATCCTTAAGTGTCATTAACTTACTAAGCAAGGATTAGTGAGTTAAACTCACTTGATTATTAATCCGCTTGGATCAAAACGACGAGAATGCGAAGGGGATCGATAAACTTCAAAGCAGGATCGCCAAGTGGGGTCCGGAAGGGCTTGAAAACGGGCCAAACAGTGGCTATGAGACCCACTCAATTCGCATCTGATCAATGGCTGCAGAAGCTGCTTCGGTGGCTGGTTGGGGACAAAACAAGTAGGGAAGACTGGCGGAGGCTTGGACGGGTGGTTGAGGAGGTTGATGGCAACACACGGCGGCTAGGACTGTGACTTCCTGAATTTTAGGTTGTGTTTTCGATTGAATAAGTTGGACTTTTCATCGACGCGCCTATAGTCTTTTTCTTTGAGTGGATCACTCACGAGATAACTAGTTAATCTGCTGAAGCCATTAAGAGATTTTAACGCAATAGACTTGAGAATTCGATCAGGAATCGACTGCTCGATCGTGCTAATTTGTAAGGGTCATTACGGCACTGTCAAAATTGATAAGAGATCAGAGATAGGTGGATTCAACTAAGATATGTGATTAGTGTGTGAGTGATTCCACCTAATTGCAAAATTCTCATTGAACAGCACTGGACTGATAGTTCTGTCATTTTTTTACCCTATGTCCGTATTTGAAACCTCGAGATTTTCACCATAACCGAGAGTTGCCAATGAGTCGAAGATGCACTTTGTGGCTTGAAAATAATTGACCACGGGTCAATTGCACTAAAAATTCCTGAAAGCTACCTAGTAGGTTAGATACCACTAAAATCGCGCCAGATTGAAATTAACCATGAATTTAAACCCAATTTCAAAAAATTGAAAGTTCTATCATGTCACACTTCATTTTAGGAACATTGACTCATCCTCAGAAGATTTTTCTACACATCGATATTTTCGGCGAAAAATCCAAAGTAAGGGTATTTTGGTCCGGAATTTTTGAGGGACCGTTTTGATATCGTTTTTGGGAGCCAAGTTGGACTATATGGTGAGGAAAAATGTTGATTTGGGATGATGGTACCTTGGTAGGATTTATGGAAATCAAATTGAACTCAATTGGAGCCAATTGAGAGAGAATTGAAGGGATTTGAATGGATTTGATGAACAAACGTGCAAAATTCGTATGCCAAGGGGGGAGGAACATTTGGAATTCTTCAGTGGCTTGCTAAGGAAGCTTGTGGGTTGTTAAATGGCTAAGGATAGAGCTGATGGTTGGTGGGGCAGCCACTTGAGTGCAATGGACAAGTGTTGAAGGCTAGAGAAGCCTTTGGGGACCCCTCTCTCTTCAGTAGCTTCTCTCTCCTTTCCTTGGTTGCTTTCCCCATTGTTGGTGTGCCTTGGAAGCTTGGAAAACTAGATAAACTGAGCAGCAACTTCCCCTCCACCGTCGCATGCCCGCCGGACCCCATTTTCCCCCTGTTTTCTCCTCGTTCCAGTTTCTGCTCCAGCTGGCCTTTCGTTAAAAACCCGAGTTAAAAGTTATCTTCCCATAAGAATCAGCTCATGCTCCACCCACCATCATCTTCAGGACGTCCAGACTGTATGGAAGAGCCCGGCCTCTTGCCGAAACGATCCGCCGGCCATCCCAATCACCAGTGAGAAGCCACTGGTAACCGGTCCGTCAGTCCACCCGCCTGGTCCGCCTATTTTGCGTTTTCTTCATTTTTCACCTTTTTTCTCCCCATTTCGACCAAGCCTCCACCAATGGAAACCACCAACAAGTGCCCCTTGACCCCTAGGTGTTGCTGGCTGTCGACCACCCACTTGTCGGAGCTTTGATCAGCTCGTTCTTGCCACAACTGTCTTTCGTGCTCCTCAACTGTCGTACAGTTCATGATCTCGCAGAGTCTAAAGTACTGTCCTCAACTATCTTTCGTGCTCCTCAATTGTCATATCCACGATAGTCACCAAATAATCTTGGCAACCCCTGTCTGATAAACGGGTTGCCTCAAGCGACGAGATTAAAGGAATCAAGGGTCCTCCTCGACTTCCGATAAATTCGAAATTTTCATATGTCGATGGGTTAAATTGTATCACATTACGACAACAATTCATTACAACAAAAGCTCCTCGAGCCAACTTTTTTATACATGATGTCAAAGTTATAAATAAGCAAACTATTTAAGTACAACCCTAGTCAGTTATTCTCCTTTCTATGACTTCATTACAACAATTGAGGTTGTGGGAACACTGTCCTTCCTGCCTGGTGCACAACTCGATTCATCCCTGAGCTGGCGGCTTGTTCAATCTACCATATTATGCATTCTACAGTGCAATTCCTCGATTTTGACCCATCTGTGGCGGTGGTGGTAACTGTTGTAGTCCCATCAGTCTTCAAGGACAATTCCTAGCCATGTGACCCTACTAGCCACATGCATAACACGTACCCATCTCAAAATGGCATGGGGCCGGTCCGTATCGTTTTCCGCATAAGTTACACATGCCATTCTGTCTTGGCGTTGACTTTCCGATCCCACCCTTCCTATTGAGCGAAATAGGATACATTCCTCTAGAAATATGTCTCTTCCCAAACCTATTCCCATCTCTAGTTGAACTAAACCGCAACCCAGATGCGGCGGCTCTTTCGTTCTAATCTCTCTCTATCATCTAGACCCGTTCATACAGGTCGTTGTAGTTCCTCAAGTTGAGTAGTATCAACGGACTCCTCAGTTCCAGTCTGAGTCCATCTTTAAACCTTCTAGCTTGGTCTACTGGATTCTTGACTAGTTCAGGAGCGTACTACGATAGTTCAGCGAATTTCACCTCATATTGATCTACCGTCATTGAGCCTTTGTGAAGGCGCTGGAATTCTGCCATCTTCAGTTCTTTGGCAGTCTCAGAAAAGTATTTGCTATTGAAGACCTCAACAAATGCGTTCCACTCTAGGACCACACCTTTCGAAAAAAACTATCCCTCTGGTGGCTCTCCACCAAGTGCTTGCAATTCCCTGCAATTGATAGACTGCAAGGACTACGTTCTCCGCCTCGGTGCACATCAGCAATGCAAATGTCATGCCCCAATCGTCGGGGATGCGCCCATCCTCCTACTTGGTCGATTTTAAAGTGCGATATCCCAAGACTATGTATCGTCGACCCTTTCATTTTTATTACACATGCAGAAGCAGTTATAAATCCCCAGACAATAAAACGATGGGATAGAAAAGTAAGACCATATTTTTCATATTGAAATCCACAACCATAGTTTTATACAGAGCATAACTCAAAGTCTATTCACAAGACTATTCATAACATTCTAGTCTCATTCTATCCACACATATACAGGGTTCACAAAAGAGGATGGGATCTCAGTCCACATCCAGATCGTACTCAAGATCAAACTGATCCTCCTTCGATTCTTCTCCACTCAGCTCGTTTCTTTCAAACTCTTCATCTTCTTCTTTAAGCTCATCCTCGGCTCCAGATGCCGGCTCATCCTCAGGTGATCTAGAGGCCTGAAATATTGTCCCACAACCAGGATGAGACTACGTCTCAGTAAGTTCTACCCCCTAAGACCGATTAGTAAACTAATACGCCAAACGGTTGCCTAAGCACAACACGAGCCAGAGAACTTACCTTGGCCTCATTTCCAACCTGCAATTCAAGGTTAAACACAGATATTCAAACAATTCATGACATCCGATCAAGCATTGATTAATCGACTTAGTCGATTACATGTCAGTCGGACCACTTCTAGGTCATTCCCACTCATACCATAATTCCCTAATGGTATACTCCTTCACCAAATCACATGTGTTTCTCGGGCGTCATTTTCACCAATAACATACCGATCATCGACACCGTGATTTCTTTAAGGCGCCGTTTTCACCAGTGATATCCTCGATCATTGAACCACGTGTCTTTTCTAGGGCGCCGTTTTCGCCAAGGTGACATCGGCAATAGACAACATCGTGGGTTCTTTAAGTCGTCGTTTTCAACAGTAATATTTCCTTCATCACCAAACCATGTTTGTTTATAAGTCATTCACGTGCGTTTTTTAAGGCGCCGTTTTCGCCAGTGATACTTCTAATCACCAAACCACGTATGTCCAATAATATCATACCTGATTAGTCTCAACCAATAATATTCTCAGTTAGCTCTCACCATTCTCTCTACTATATAGCCCATCAACGTATAACTAGCGTTATATACACATGCTCAGCCATCTACCAATCAAATATTCAATAACAAACAATTTAGGACAAATCCTCAAATTTCACAATTTAAATCAATTTCATATAAATTGAAGCTCAATTAAATAAACGGACTGCACCACGATAATCAGCACGAAATTCCGGTCATCGGCCATCTCAGTTGAATTTCCGGAAGAATAATTAATTAAATAATTAATTTCGAAAATTAAATAAATAAATATTAAAAATCCAATTTAGGCCCGTATTGCCTAATTGGAGCCTGAAACAGGTTGGAAAAAATCTCAAGATACATTCAATAAATATTAGAAGCTCTCTACTTGCTAGTGACTAAGTCTAACCACCTAACATGCATCATTAAGTCACTAATTTAATTGTTCTAACTTAATCTAACCACCTAATTGCATTTAATTAATTCTAACCAACCCTAAGGCATAATTAGCAAACTAAGAAAGCATTAGTGAGCAAAACTCACTTGAAACCAAAATGCTAAGCTGGGCTCAAACGGGCTTCAAGGTAAGGACTAGGCTGGGCTTGATGACTGCAGGAGCTGGGCCTCAACAAAATTCTGCTGATGGGCTGCTGCTGGTGAAATTCGACCGGGCTTGACTTGTAGCCCAAATGGGTTGGACACACTGCAACTAAAAGCTGGCTGTTCAGTGGGCTGTTGAAGAATTGGGCCGAAGATATGCTGCCTTTGCTGGGCTTGAGGTGGCAATGGACGGCTTGGCTTCACGCTTATGTTGGGCTGAACGATTTGCAAGCTGGGCCGAACAACAGGAGCTGGTGAAGAGATCAACGGTTGCTGAGCTGGACAGAGGGGTCAATGAAGAGGAAGCAACTTCATTCGCGTGAGAAGGGGAAGACCAAAGAGTGAGCTGGCGTGCGTGGAGGTCATCGTGTGGCGTCGTTGCAGCTTCGTGGCTTCAGTTATTGAAGGCTGATCGAAGAGGCTGAAGACAGGTGGTAACAGCAAGGCAGGAGCTGGGGTTCGTTGGCAATAGACGCGTGGATGGCTGCGGCTTTGAACAGCGCTGCTCGGTCAACAAAATGGCTTCGGTGCTTACTGAGGTTGACCGAAGATGACGCGTGGATGCTGAGTGGATTGGTGGGTGTGTTGGCGCGGACGGTTGACAGCTGCTTGTGCTGTGAGTTGTCTCGACCGAGTGGAGCTGGATGAGGCGCAAGATACTTCAGTCAACACCTGGGACTTCGCTTGAAGGAATTTACTACAGTTGACCAAGAAGGCAAAATATGGTGGAGCAGGGTGAGCTGGCCGTGCGAGAGGGGGGCAAGCGGCGAAGGAAGAGAGAGGGATTTTGGGGTTGAGTTTTCGGTGGAATTGCAGAGAACTTGGACGCTTAATGGGCTTGAAGTTTCGCTGGTTATGCTCCCTTTTTGCTGGTCACGCACGGTTTTGAGGATAAGAGAGAATGGAGGGCTCCACCAAGGCTTTGATATTTTGTAAAATATCTTCCAAAAATCACTCTTAGCCATGCATTAACCCTTGGCTCACAAAGGACCACACCAACACCCCAAATGACTTTTGAATTGGTCCAATCTTCCTTGGCTTGTGGGGGGTTACGAATTTGAAAGCCATCTCCTCCAATTGGACCATCATATTCACTTGATTTAGTCACAATTGGCCTAAATAATTTCAATTGGTCATCCATAGATCATCTTAGTATTTTTCCTCATCTCTGAATCCACTTTCCATCTAAATTTTGTAACCAAAATTAAATCCCCGACTTCAATTGCACAAAAATGGTCCGGCGACAACTTTTTCCCAAGAAGTGTCGAGTGTTAGAAAAATCTTTTGAGACTGAGTCGATACTCCTAGAATTTATTGTGACATGACTGAAACTTCAATTTTTGAAATCCGACTCGAATTGGCAGTTAATTTCTATTTGACGCGTTTTTAGCGTGACTTAGGCTACTAGGTAACTTTCAGATATTTTTAGTGCAATTGACCCGTGATCGATTTTCTTCGAGCCACTATGAACCCACTCGACTCATTGGCGACTCTCAGTTGTCGTGAAAATCCCGAGGATCCAAATACAGACACAAGGTACCAAAATAATAAAAAATTAGTCTAGTGCTAGTCGACGAGAATTTTCCAATTTAGTGGTGTCACCCACGATTAGCCACACATCTCTGTCGATCCAGTCTATCTCTGATTTGAAATCGATTTTTAACTATGCTGTAACGGCCTCTAAAGATGGACACGGTCGAGAAGCCGATTCCTGGTCGAATTCTCAAGTCTATTGCCTTAAAATTTCTTAATGGTTTCCCCAGATAGTCTAGTTATCTCGAGAGTGATCGGCTCTGAGAATAACCCTATAGACACGTCAATGAAATGACCGATTCAATCAGAAGAAAATAGAGTTGAAACTTGGGATGTCACAGCAAAGGCCTTTTCTAATTCCTGGATGCAGAGGGTTGCAGCCTCGGGATCTCCTACGCCAGTTAACTTCGGCGGTTTCAACTTTAAAAACTGTTCCATGAGCTTTTGCATCGGCCTCACTCTCTCAGCAAACACGTTCCCATATGGAACCTTAGCACATGCGGCAACGGTAGCGGCAGCAGCGGTGGTAGCAACAGCAGCTTTGGCAACGGTAGTAGAAGCAGCTGTAGCGACAGCGATAATGGCGGCGGATTGATTTTGGGTTTGCTGCCCCATCAGATCTCTCATCGTCTTTAGTGCCTGCATGATCCCGACAATTCTCGGATCACCAGGTGCTGCTACACCAGCACCGACTACAGGCGGTGCTACTCCACTTGTGCTGGCCTTAGCCTGCGCTCTACCACGACCGCCTCGGGTATCGACCCTTGTCGGCGTCCTACCCCGAGTCACAGGGCCTACCGCCCTTTTCCTTAGGAGTCCTCCGCTCCTGGTCACTCATGCTACAGGATCTTTATAGAAGCATGTTTTCCAATTCCAATACCATATTAGAATTTGAGTGACCTCCACAAAACAATCTACCAATTAGCTATCACTCACATGCATAAGCATATGATAAAGGCATTTCCTACTAACTATCCTAAGGACCCATCAAACCTTATCACTCCAAACACAGACCTGCTCTGATACCACTTAAATGGGGATGTCACGCCCCGATCTTTGAGCACGTGCGCATCCCTCAGTGGTCGATAAAATTTACGACTTCCCAGGACGAGTCGCCGACCCTTTCATTTTATTGCACATGTGAAAGCAAATAACAAATCTCCTGATAGTAACCATCTTTGGATATAAAAGCAGGACAACAAATTCACGAACAAAACATACTTTTATATACACATCGAGTCAAGTACAAAAGTCTATAGTCACAAGACTTCATATGATTGACTCTAAAAAAGAAACAGTCCTATCTGACCTACACTTCATATCACCTCAGCTCGGCTCCAGATTCTCCACTCTACGGTCCTGAAAAAATAAGCCCACGATGGGGTGAGATATAAATCTCAGCGAGTTCACGCTCTAAACCCCGATTAGGAGGGTAATACGCCTAGGGTGTCCTAACCACACAATCATACAACCATAGAAACTTACCTTGTCTCAGATCCTCCCTACAGGTCAGCACAGTTCATATCACAATCATGTGTATATAGCAAATTTACACACCATTTGGAACGTCTAAATCAATCATTGCTCACACAAGCAAGACTTACAAATTAATCACTACTCACACGAGCAAGAATTACCGACACACATCGGTTCATCAATTCAATCAACATGCGTTCTGATTAATTAATACTACCCACACAGGCAGTTTTACCCGACACACGCTGGTCCTCTATCCACCGACACACACCGAGGATAGGTGACGTCCACCGACACACACCGGGGATGGGTTCTCTTAACCTTTAACGTCCACTGACACACACCGAGGATGGGTTCTCTTAACCTTCAACGTCCACCGACACACACCGAGGATGGTAATATCCACCGACACACGCCGGGGATGGGTTCTCTTAACCTTTAACATCCACCGACACACACCAATGACGGGTTCTCTAAACCTTTAACGTCCACCGACACACACCGGGGATGATTATCTTAACCAGTACACGATCATCAAGCATAAGCTCTAGGCATGTCACAAACCAACCATATATCATCAATTATGCACAAGCCAACAAGCATTGCACCAATAACACCACAACCATGGCATAACCATTTGCGCCTCATCACGCATAATCCTCCAGGCATAACACAGAGCAACCACATCACCAAATGTGCAATTTCCAGCAAGCAAAGCATAAAAAACCATCACAAAATCATAATTGGCAGAAATGGCCCACTCGCGCGTCTCTGAGTTTAAATCCCAAAGCTTAAGCAAACAAATTCGGAAAATTCCCAAATTTGAATATGTTGTAAAGAACACATAAATGAAAATTTTTCATGTAGACACCTTCACCCAAATCCTTTTAGATTCGGCCCAGTAAATCGCTCAATCCAGTACCAAAAACTGGATCCGTTTCCGGAAAGTCTGTTTTCTAAAATCAGTTTCGTTTGAGGTCCAAAACATGTCCGTTTGGTCTGAAATTTGAGTATGTTAAACTAGAAGATGTGACAAACAACTTTTATGATGAAACCATTTTGAAATTCGAACCCTAAGAGTTGATAAAAATCCCTAGAATCCTAAAAGGTCACAAATTCCGCATGAATTGAGTGATTTTTACAAAAAGGGAAATATGCCTAGTCCGAGGGACGTTGGAAATGGACCGCCTTTTGGAGAAAATGATTTGAAAGTGTGTATGTAAGGGCTAAGTGCTACACGATAGCAAGACTACGTGTGAGTTACCTCTAGTGCCTTATATTATTGCTTATTGTAACCAAGGGCTAAGTGTTACATGGCGACTTGAGTTGCATGGGAACTACCTCTAGAGCATTGAGTTTATTTATTGAGAATGAGATATTAGCTCCGTCATTTGCAACTACAATCTCAGACAGTGCTGGAATTTGTGACCTTTCGGGAATATAGGGGTTTTTATCAACTCTTAGGGTTCGAATTTCAAAATGGTTTCTTCACAAAAGTTGTTTGTCACATCTTCTAATTTAACATACTCAAATTTCAGACTAAACAGACATTTTTTGGACATCAAACCAAACTAATTTTAGAAAATAGACTTTCCGGAAACGGATCCAATTTTTGGTACTAGATTGAACGATTTACTTGGCCAAATATAAAAGGATCTGGGTTAAGGTGTCTTCATGAAAAATGTTCGTTTAAGTGTCCTTTACAACATATTCAAATTTGGGAATTTTCTGAACTCGTTTGGTTAGGTTTCGGGATTTAAAATCGGAGACGCACGAGTGGGCCATTTCTGCCAGTTAGGGCTAGTTGTGCTTTTGTGATGGTTTTTTATTCTTTGCATGCTGGAAATTGCACATTTGGTGATGTGGTTGCTCTGTGTTATTCCTAGAGGATTATGCGTGATGAGGCACGAATGGTTATGCCATGGTTGTGGTGTTATTGGTGCAATGCTTGCTGGTTTGTGCATAATTGATGATATATGGTTGGTTTGTGACATGCCTAGAGCTTATGCTTGATGATCGTGTGTTGGTTAAGAGAACCGTCCTCGGTGTGTGTCGGTGGACGTTAAAGGTTAAGAGAACCCATCCTCGGTGTGTGTCGGTGGACGTTAAAGGTTAAGAGAACCCATCCCCGACATGTGTCGGTGGATATTACTGTCCCCAGTGTGTGTAGGTGGATAGAGGACCGGCGTGTGTCGGGTAAAACTGCCTGTGTGAATAGTATTAATTAATTGGAACGCATGTGGATTGAATTGATGAACCGATGTGTGTGGGTAATTCTTGCTTGTGTGAGTCGTGATTAATTTGTAAATCTCGCTCGTGTGAGCAATGAGTGATTTAGACGTTCCAAATGGTGCATAAATTTGCTATATACACATGATTGTGATATGAACTGTGCTGACCTGCAGGGAGGATCTGAGACAAGGTAAGTCTCTGTGGTTGTACAATTGTGTGGTTAGGACAGCTTAGGCGTATTACCCTCTTAATCGGGGTTCAGAGCGTGAACTCACTGAGATTTATATCTCACCCTGTCGTGGGCTTAATTTTTCAGGATCGTAGAGTGGAAAATCTGGAGCCAAGCTGAGGTGATAAGAAATGTAGGTCAGATAGGACAGTTTCATTTTTAGAGTTAATCATTTGAAGTCTTGTGACTGTAGACTTTTGTACTTGACTCGATGTGTAAATAAAAACATGTTTTGTTAGTGAATTTGTTGTCCTGCTTTTCTATCCCCATATGGTTACTATTAAGGGATTTGTTATTCCCTTCTGCATGTGCAATAAAATGAAAGGGTCAGCAACTCGTCCTGGGAAGTCGTAAATTTTATCGACCACCGAAAGATGGGCACACGCTCAAGGATCGGGACGTGATAGGGACAGCTCCGGCAGACGGCGAGTAGGGCATTGGTGGTGAGTGCGGGCAGCAGAGACGCGTGAATCGGCGCGCGACTGGATGGCGAGCGGACGCAGGTCGCTGGCTCGGTGGGTGGTTGGACAACGTGCAGCGGCTCTAATGGGGAAGGAGGAGAAGCTGGTCGGTTTTTTTGGGATGAGGAGGCTTCAAACAAGCTGGAAATGGAGGGAGGGATTGATGGTGAAGAGGGAAGAAGAAGGGGGGAACCGATTGCTGCAAGGGGGGCCACCTTGGTCTCTTCCTCATCTCTTTGTTCCCTCAACTTGGTCCCAGCAAGCTTGCTGTCTTCCACAGCCAATTTCCCACCCTTTTGGCTTCCTCTAGAAGTCTTGAGTTGGTCCAAAAGGTGGGTCCAAAGGGGGTATACGAATTTTGGTTGGAATTATTCTTAAGCAAGCCCCTGAGAGGGCTTAGTTGATCCATGATCCATTCAATTTCTCCTCGAATCAACTCAATTCGGCTTCTAGAAATCCCACTGACAAATCCTCCATCAAATTGGCATTTTTCCCCACCAATAGATCCTACTTGAATCCCAATTTCACGATAAAAAACGATCCTTTGATTTTCCGGGTCGAAAACGGCCCTATCCCGACGTTTCGCCAAAAATCTCGGTTTGCAGAAAAATCTTCGAAGACTGAGTCGACGTTCCTAAAAAGACCTGTGACATGACAGAATAGAAATCGGATTCAAATTCACGGTTGATTTCAATTTGGCATGATTTTAGCGTGACTTAAGCTATTGGACAGTTTTCATAAATTTTTGGTGTAAATGATCCATGGTCGATTTTCTTTGAGCCACAATGAAGCTCTTTGACACATTGGTGACTTTCAGGGGTCGTGAAAATCTCGAGGTTTCAATTATGGACATAGGGTACCAAAAAGACAAAAAAATCAATCTAGTGTCGGTCGACGAGAATTTTACAATTTAGTGGAATCACCCACGTTTAGCCAAACATCTTAGTCGAATTGACCTATCTCTGATCCCTAATCGAGTTTTAACTGTGTTGTAATGACCTCTGCAGATGAGCACGGTCGAGTAGCCGATTCCTAGTCGAATTCTCAAGTCTATTGCGTTAAAATCCCTTAATAGCTTCCCCAAATAGTCTAGTTATCACGAGAGTGATCAGCTCTGAGAATAGCACTATAGGCGCGTCGATGAAAGGCCCGATTAATTTAATTGAAAGCAGAACTGAAAATTTCAGGATGTCACAACTCTTCCCCTCTTATAAAAATTTCTTCCTCGAAATTTAAACCATTACAAAACTTTAAGCAAAAAAGTGGGGGTACAATCGTCTCATCGACTCTTCACTCTCCCAGGTTGCTCCTTCAGTGCCGTGGTGTTGCTATACCACTTTGACTAATGGGATGGTCTTTGAACGCAAAATCTACTCTTTTTGATCCATAATTTGAATAAGGTTTTCAACGTACAACACTCTGTTGTCCACGTCCAATTCCTCAAAATTAAGCACGTGGGTCGGGTCAGGCTCATACTTCACAACATCGACACGTGAAAGACATTGTGCACTTGCGCCAATCTCGGCGGCAATGCAAGACGATACGCTAGGATCCCGATTCTTTCAAGAATCTTAAATGGACCTAAGTACCTCGGACTCAGCTTTCCCTTCTTGCCAAAGCGCGAAATTCCCCTCATTGGTGACATCTTTAGAAAAACATGATCACTAACTTTGAATTCCAGTGGTCTCCGTCACTTATCTGCATAAATTTTTGTTAGCTCTGAGCTGTCTTTAATTTGCTTCCGATAACTGTAATTGCATCTATTGACTGCTGAACTAACTTTGGGCCTGTGATCTTTCTCTCCTTGACTTTGTCCCAACACACTGGTGTTCAGCACGCTCTACCATACAACGCTTCGAAAGGAGCCATCTGGATGCTCTGTTGTTAGCTGTTGTTGTAGGCAAACTTGACAAGATGAAGCTGTTCCTCCCAGCTTCCCTTGAAATCCAACACGCAAGCTCGCAGCATATCTTCGAGGGTCTGAATAGTCCTTTTAGACTGGCCATCTGTCTGAGGATGATATGCCGTATTGTACTGTAGCTTTGTACCTAAAGCACTCTGCAAGCTTTTCCAAAATGCAGCTGTAAATCTCAAGTCTCGGTCTTAAGTTATCTTAACTAGCACTCCATGTAGTCGAACTATCTAGCACACGTACAACTTAGCATGCCTATCCAAATCAAGATTTTTTCACACTGCAATGAAGTGAGCTGACTTTGTCAGTCTGTCGACCACTACCCAAATCGAATCATTCCCTCTTTGACTCCTCGATAAACCTGTGACGAAATCCATCGTGATGTCCTCCCATTTTCACTTTGGGATCTTGAGAGGTTGAAGAAGTCCTCCCAGCTTACAATGCTGAGCTTTTACTTGCTAACACGTCAGACACTAGGTGACATGCTTGGTGATGTCCGCCTTCAAACTAGACCATCAATAGTGTTGACGCAGATTCTGATATATTTCGTACTGCCAGGATGAATGCTATAGCTGCTACGATAAGCTTCTGATAAGATCTCCTCTCTGAGCTCTGCATCGTCAGGTACACACAATTGTCCTTGGAACCTTAGCGTTCCATCTTCAGAAATCTGAAAGTCAGCTTTTCTCTTATCAATGTCCTCTTGCAAAATCTTCTGAATATCTGGGTCTGTTGGTTGAAGGGCCTTGATCCTGATCTGAACATTTGGTTCAATTCTGAGGGTGGCCATAAGGTTCGAAAGGTGGCCTACCTCAAACTTGAAAACCGAATCTCGAGCTCTCTCGATTATATTTCATTCCTTAACCAGCATATGAGCGACTGAAGACTTTTGACTCAAAGCGTTGGCGACTTTATTTGCCTTCTCGGGGTGATAAAGGATATCGCAATCGTGGTCCTTCAGAAGTTCCATCCATTGACCCTGTCTCATATTTAACTCATTCTGAGAGAATAAATACTTGAGACTTTGATGGTCAGTGAAGATCTGGAATCTTTCCCCACACAAATAATGTCTCCAAATTTTCAGAGCGGAAATGATTGCTGTGAGTTCCAAGTCATGCGTCGGGTAATTCTATTCATGAGGTCTCAACTAGCGGGAGGGGTATGCAACGACCATTCCATGTTGCATCAGCACATAACCCAGTCCTCTGAATGAAGCATCAGTATAGATCTCGTATCCTCCAGGACCAGATGGAATGGTTAGCACAGGTGCGATAGTCAGCTTCTGCTTAAGCTCTTGGAAACTATGCTTGCACTTGTCCGTCCACACAAACTTTTCTTCTTTCTTCAAGAGTCGAGTCAATGGCAATGCTAACACTGAAAATCGTTCCACGAACCTTCTGTAATAACCTACCAAAACTAGAAAACTTATGATTTCTGTTACTGTAGTCGGTCTAGGCCAGTTGATCACTGCTTCAATCTTGGTTGGGTCCACAGAGATTCCTTCACTTGAAATTACGTAACCTAGAAATGCAACACGAGTCAACCAAAACTCGCACTTGCTAAACTTGCCATACAACTAATGAATCCTTAGAGTCTGCAGTACCACTCTCAGATGACTCTCATGCTCGTCTTCACTCCTCAAATACACCAGAATATCATCGATGAACACAATCACAAACTGATCCAAATATTCCTTGAACACTCGGTTCATCAGATCCATGAATGTAGCTGAAGCGTTCGTCAAACCGAACGGCATTACAGTAAACTCATAATGACCATATCAAGAATGAAACGTTGACTTTGGAATGTCCTCCTTTCTGATTTTCAACCGATGATATCCCATCCTCAAGTTGATTTTAGAAAATATCGACGCTTCTGGTAACTGATCAAACAAGTCGTCGATCCTCGGGAGTGGATGCTTGTTCTTGATCGTCACCTGATTGAGTTGACAATAGTCGATGCACAGACACAACGAACTATCTTTCTTCTTCACAAATAGAACTGGTGCTCCTCAAGGTGATGCACTAGGACGTATAAATCCCTTATCCAACAATTCCTACATCTGCAGCTTTAGTTCTTTCAACTCTGACAACGCCATCCGGTAAAGAGCCTTAGCGATTGGCTTTGTCTCGAGGGCTAGCTCAATCATAAACTCGATCTCTCTCTCTGGCGGTAGACCTGACAATTCCTTCAAAAACACATATGGAAATTCTTGTACTACTACGATATCTTCAACCTTCAGTTCCTCAACTATCATATCCACGACAGTTGCGACGTAACCTTAACAACCCCCATCTAACAAACAGGTTGCCTCAAGTGATGAGATCAAGGTAATCGAGGGTCCTCCTCGATTCTCGACAAACTCGAAACTCTCACCCTTTAACGAGTCAAACAAAATCGCTTTACGATAATAGTCCATCTTAGCTCATTGCTAGGACAAATAAGTCTATTTTCCCATCTCGCTCACAAATCGCTAACTTGCAACCAGAACAACCCAATGCAGACAACACCTTATCCTTCAACGATGTAGATATGTTAACCACTAACTCCAATAATACAGGACTTAATCTTATCAGCTTAAGATATTGCTCTGCAATAAAAGAATGAGTTGCTCCAGGGTCGAATAAAGCATAAGTAGGATAGTCGTTCAACGAAACCATACCTGTAATCACATCAGGCGCATCCTCAGCCTGACCTCTGGTGATGACAGACACTGTTCCTAGAACTGGGGGTCTTATCTGTCCACCCTGCGGTGCGTTCTGTGGCACGTAACCCCTGATCTAACCCATCTGCGTCGGCGGCGATAACTGCGGTTGTCCTCTTAGTCAATCTTTGGCCATGTGACCCATCTAGGACAATCTCTGGCCATGTGACCCTGCTGGCCACATTCAAAACAAACACCCGGCCTTCGAGGGCATGGAGCTGTACCATGTCGCCTTCCACAAATGTGACATAAGCCAATCTGACTTCGCCCTGATTTTCTAATTCCACCATTCCTGTTGGGCGGAACATGGAATTTTCCTCCAGTCATGGGCCTCTTCCCATGTCAAATCCCCTCTCTACTTAAATTAAAACTCGATTCAGACGAGGTTGCTTGTTCGTTCATACTTCTCTCTAATAGCTGGGCTTGATTGTATACCTCATGATAGTCCTTCAGATCAAACGGCACCAGCGGTTGGTTCAGCTTTAGTTGGAGGCCATTCCTGAACCTTCGAGCTTTTTCTTTTGCATCCTCTATTAGCCTCGAAGCATATTGAGAAAGCTCCACGAATTTGACTTCGTACAAGTTAACCGTCCTCATTTCCTGGTGGAGGCGCTGAAATTCCTCCATATTCTGCTCTCGGGTGCTACCCGAAAAATACTTATCGTTGAAAGCTCGGAGGAAGACGTTCAACACAAGGACCACGCCTTCTAGGAACACCGAATCTCTAGTGGCCCTTCACAAGATATTTGCGTTACTTTGCAGTTGATACATTGCCAGAACCACTTTCTCCTCTTCATTTCACCTCACAAGTGCAAAAGCCTTATCCAGGTCTTGAATCCATAGCAAGGCAGTCTCAGGGTCTCTAGTACCAGTGAACCTCGGCAGGTTCAGCTTTAGGAATTACTCCACCAACTTGTGGATTGGTCTCTCTCTTTCCACAATTATGTTCTCAACTGGAACTTCGGCAGGTGCGGTGACAAGTGCTGCAACGTCAGTAGCGGCGGTAAAGGCGGCAGCTTGATTCTGGGCCTGTTGCCCCATCATATCTCTCATCGCATCTAGAGCCTGCGTGATCCCGATAGTTCCTGGATCACTAGGGGCTGCTACCCCAGCACCAACTGGAGGTGGTGCTACTCCATTAGCGCTAGCCTGAGCTAGCGCTCTACCTCAGCCTCCTCGAGTACCGACCCTCATCGACGTCCTACCTCGAGTCACGGGCCCTATGGTACGCTTCCTAGGAGTCCTCTGCTCCTGATCGCTCATTCTGAAGGTCCTTTAAAGAACCTGCTTCCAATTCCATACCAAATTATAAGCTGAGCGATCCACACAAACAAGCGATTCTATCAATCATCTATCACAGTCATGCACAGATATGAAATAAAGGTCTTTCCTACTAACTATGCCATAGACCTATCGCACCTTATCACTCTAATCACTAACCACGCTTTGATACCATTAAACGGGGATGTCATGCCCCAATCCTCCGAGCACATGCCCATCCCTCTATGGTCGATTAAATAGTGACGTCCTAGGACACATCACTGACCCATTCATTTTAATGCGCATGTGGAAGCAAATAAGTAATCCCCATACAACAACAAGATGGGATAGAAAAGTAGGGCCATAACTTTGAAAAACCAACAACACACATATATATACATAACAAACCATGTCATATCTAATACAAGCTGATATAAAAATGTAAGGTCTGCCAAATAAGGGGGTTCATAAAACTACAGATCCTCCTCCTCGTCTTCGTCCTCATTGGAGCCTTCAATCGAATACACTAGAGTTCCTAGATCTGCAAGATCTGGGTTTACCGAGTCTACCACCGAACCTTCAGGGGGATTTGCTGTACCTTTCCCAAAGGCTACTTCTAGTACGTACATGGGGACCTCAGACTCAGGTATGGGACCCTTTCTCTCACCATCCCGAGCCTGATGATACCATGATCTATATTGGTGAGGTACCTTATGGAGTAAGGCCTCGTTAACCCAGACCATGGTCTTCACCAGCTCATAGATCCATCCTCTGGGGTTCCCATGCAGTGGGATGAAACACTTCTACTCTATCACCTTCTTTGGTTGACCAAAACACTCGGGAGGAGCTGCCATCTAGGGACCTGAAATGTTATCCCACAACGGGGTGAGACGACGTCTCAGCGAATTCAACCCCCTAAGACCTGACTAAGAAGAAAATACGCCCCAAGGGCTACCTAGGCATAAACACGAGTCAGATGACTTACCTTGGCCTCAGTTCCTTCCTGCCAGTCAATTTAATTCAACCACTCAATCGATTAATTCGACAAATCAATTTATCCACTCAGTCGATTCCATGTCAACAAGACTATTCCTCGGTCAATCTAATCAATACTATCTATAAGTCCGATCTCATCAAGGGCTACTCACCCTAAGCTGAAGATAGATAGTATAGCTCACCCAAAGTTGATAATATAGTATACTGCTCACCCTAAGCTGACATATCAAAGCCCTCAGGCCGATAAAGTATACTAATAATGCTCACCAGAAGCTGCTAAGGTATGCTGCTCACCCTAGGTTGGCATATTAAGGCCCATAGGCAGATATAGCATACCGATATACTGCTCACCTAAGTTGACATATCGCCCGCAGGCTGATATAGTATATCATCCTAATCATCTAACCATTTCACCATTTTTATCATACTCGATAAAAATACTCGTGTGTCGGTACACGGTTAGCCTTAGCCAAAATACAATATTTTCACTTTTGAAAATCCCAATAATTTCCACAGTCCAAAAACACATTTTTGACGTTGTAAACCAACGCTCGGTGATTTTCTAATTAAATACTGAATTTAAATAAATTTTGGGATAAATACCCAAAATCACAAATCACACTCAATTTACACCAAATAACAGTCAATTAAATAAACAAATCACACCACTGCAATCAGCACAAAATTCCGGTCGCTGACTATCCTAGTCTAATTTTCGGAAAATAAATAAATAATTAATTAATTACGGAAATTAATTATTAAATGCCAAAAATGCAAACTTAGGCCCGTAAAGCCCAATTAAAACTCGAGACGGGCCCGGAAAATTGCCGAACCACTCTAGATAAATACTAGAGCTTGTCTAGGTTCGAATTACACTACTCTAACCACCTAACATGCGATAACGATTAATTAAATCACTAATCTATTCTAACTATCCACCTAATTCATACTTAGTCTAAACTAATAAATCCTTAAGCGTCATTAACTTACTAAGCAAGGATTAGTGAGTTAAACTCACTTGATTAATGATCCGCTCGGATCAAAATGACGGGGACGTGAAGGGGATTGATAAACTTCAAAGCGGGACCGCCAAGCGGGGTCTGGAAGGGCTTGAAAAAGGGCCAAACAGTGGTTATGAGACCCACTCAGTTCGCATCTGATCGGTGGTTGCAAAAGCTACTCCGGTGGCTTGTTGGGGCCGAAACAAGCAGGGAAGACCGGCGGAGGCTTGGACGGGTGGTTGAGGAGGTCGACGATGGCACATGGTGGTTGGGACAGCTCCAGAAGATGGCGAGCAAGGCGTTGGTGGCTAGTGCGGGCAGCGGAGACGCGTGAACGGGCGCATAACTGGACGGCGAGCGGACACGGGTCGCTAACTCAGCGGGTGGTCGGACGGCGTGCAGCGGCTCCGACCGGGAAGGAGGAGAAGCTAGTCGGTTTTTTCTGGGATGAGGAGGCTCCAAACAAGTTGCAAATGGAGGGAGGGATTGACAGTGAAGGGGGAAGATGAAGGGGGAACCGGTTGCTGCAAAGGGGGCCACCTTGGTCTCTTCCTCATCTCTTTGTTCCCTCAACTTGGTCCTACCAAGCTTGTTGTCTTCCACAGCCAATTTCTCACCCTTTTGGCTTCCTCTAGAAGTCTTGAGTTGGTCCAAAAGTTGGGTCCAAAGGGGGCATACGAATTTTAGTTGGAATTGGTTCAATTTACATTCAATTTCTCCTTGAATCAACTCAATTCGGCTTTTATAAATCCCACCAATGAATCCTCTATCGAATTGGCATTTTTCCTAACCAATAGATCCTACTTGCATCCCAATTTTGCGATCGAAAACGATCCTCTGATTTTCTCAGTCGAAAACGGCCTTATCCCAACTTTTTGCCAAAAATCTCAGTTTGCAGAAAAATCTTCGAAGATTGAGTCGACGTTCCTAAAATGACCTATGACAGGACAAAACTTTCAATTTCTGAAATCGGATTAAAATTCGTGGTTGATTTTAGCGTGACCTAGGCTACCGGGTAGCTTTGAGAAATTTTTAGTGCAAATGACCTGTGGTCGATTTTCTTCGAGTCACAATGAACCTCTTCGACACATTGGCGACTCTCGGTGGTCGTGAAAATCTCGAGTTCTCAATTACGAACACAGGGTACCAAAACGACAAAAAAATCAGTCTAGTGCCAATCGACGAGAATTTTGCAATTTAGTGGAATCACCCACGTTTAGCCATACATCTCAGTTGAACCGACCTCTCTCTGATCCCTGATCAATTTTTAACTATGCCGTAATGACCTCTGTAGATGAGCATGGTCAAGTAGTCGATTCCTAGTCGAATTCTCAAGTCTATTGCGTTAAAACCCCTTAATAACATCCCCAGATAGTCTAGTTATCTCAAGAGTGACAGCTCTGAGAATAGCACTATAGGTGTGTCGATGAAAGGCTCGATTAATTTAATTGAAAGCAGAACTGAAAATTTCAGGATGTCACACATTATGTTCTTGATTTCATCCACTAGAATTGAATAATTGAATAAGATATAACACTCCAAGGGCATTTATGATGTTAGTGCTCTAATTAAGCTGTCGTGTCATCGACTTCCGTTTTGGTCTTTGTCGCGACCTAATTTCGGGTGCACCACCTAAAATTAGGCTAATGGATTGCTAAGCCTAAACTTAGCTCGGGCTCTCCCAATCCCATACCAATTCACGACTTAAGGTTCAAATATGCAAATGATTATTTTTTAGGAGTCGCCACTAATCAGTTTTCGGTAGGTCGATTAGACACCTAAGTAAAATAATAGGAGAATTATTTTACTCCTACGAACCAGAGACTAAGGGTATAGGGCCGTGGTTACACTCAATTTCTCTAATGCCCTTTTGATACCATTTTTTTTTTTATTTTTCAAAAGTGTTTTTGTAGGCAGCTTGGATTTATTTTAACCTAAATTACTATCATGCAATGGGATGATCACACAGATGCTCAATCATTATTAAACATTGAATAAAAAGATAAATAAACAAATCACATCACATAAAGCAAGCAATCATTTTTTGGGTTTTCTTGAAATTATAATTTTTCATAAAAACATGCATTTTAACTACATGACCTAATGTTACTAACAAACAAATTCTAATTAAATGAACCTACTAACAATCCCATGAACCTAATTCTATATGACGTGCACATGACTATTCCTAACAAAAACATGCAATCTATTTGGGAGAAATCATCTAAACCTATAATAAGCGATCCTAACACGCCATGACGTGCAATGAATGCCCTAATTCTACGTGACATATGCAAGATATTTTTTATGTGTTGTTTTTTTTTTTTTTATAAAATTCGAAATTTAAAATTGTCACATAATTAAACATGCAACTTAAATTAAACAAAAACTAACATCAGAAATGAATGCATTTTTTTATTTTATATTTTTCTAAATTCGAAATAAAATCCTATTTAAAAAAGAAATTATTTAAGTCCAACCCTAACTTATTGCTAAAAATGCAATCCTAAGAAATTTCTAATTTACTAAATGATGTGGACATCGAGCCATATCGAGGAGGAGGTGCTAGAGACCCATTGTCTATTCCTACTGGTTCGATCACTCAAGCGCGGGCCAAGCAATTTAGGCAAGCTGTTGGCGTCATGGTTCGTGATCTTCAGCGTGGAGATGACCTTGGATCAAATCTTGAAGAATCTTGGAAATCTTGGCGCAATTTGATTATATGGACACCAAATACTTGACCAAGTCAAATATGTATATAAATATATATTTATAGATATTGCCTAGGACCCGTACCATTCTACGGTCGCCTGAATAGGGAAATAAATATTGCCTAGGACCCGTACCATTCTACGGTCGCCTGGATAAGGAAATAAATATTGCCTAGGACCCGTACCATTCTACGATCGCCTAAATTAGGATTCACTTTTCAAGACTCGTACCATTCTATGGTCGCCTTAACAGGGATTGAATCTAGAGAAAAATCTTTGGGGACAACTCAATCGAGTGTCGATTAAAAAGGACTCTAGGCTATGAAAGTACGCCAGATCAATATAAATGGACATCGGGCTACGAAAGCACGCCGAGTTGATAAAGATGGGCCTTGGGCTATGAAAGCACGCCAGGTCAAAAATTCCGGACTACGAAAGCACGCCAGTTCGATAAAATGGACTCTGGGCTACGAAAGCATGCTAGGCCAATATAAATGGACATCGGGCTACGAAAGCACGCCGGGTCAATAAAGAGGGACTCTGGGCTACGAAAGCACACGAGGTCAATTTAAGGACACCGGGCTACGGAAGCATGCTGGGTCAATGAAATGGATGCTGGGCTACAAAAGCACGCCAGGTCAATTTAAAAAAACAGCTTGACTGAGTCAAGTGTCGAGAATGGGTAGAGATATACTTACCTGATGATATCTCTGATTCTTGAGGATATGTCTTCTAGAACTTAGACATCCTGTGGAGGCCTCTCACCTCCTGGTAAAAATAATTTTTGGAACATCAAGGATGCACCTTGAATGTTCATGATGGTTTCTCATCTCCTAATATCATGAGGCATTTTGAAAGGAACCTGAATGTTAGGAGCTCTTGAGTCTTTGAGAAAACATTATTTGTCAGACATGATTAGAGCAAAAATGCATTCACCAAAGAAATAAGCAATTAAGGCTATTCTGGAATGCATACTTCAAAATCTACTTAAGCTTTTATCAATTCAATCAAGGTTCATGCATAATGACTTTTGCATCACCCAAATTTCCACTAGAGAGAATTATCATTCAAGACAATTTTCACTCATGACATGGATTTCTTAAGAATACTAAATGAGAGACTTTCGGTTAGAAAGGACTTTCACTCACTCTCATTTAGAATAGCTATTTTATGAGAATCACTCAATTTCATCATATCGACATGGGTCCGAGTATTCTCGCAAGCAGTACAATCTTACCAATCTAAGAGGTCTTTAACAGGGACTATAATGTGGGCTTGGTCAACGGCTTAACAAAGGGACTCTTTGAGTCAAGGCTATTGAATGAACAATCTTGTAATCATCTCCAGGTTTATAAATCAAGAACCCTGCAAAATGAGAAAGAAATAATCTTGCTCGCACTTCTTTGAGTGATACTTATAAACATATGAACTCCTACGTTAATTCAAGTGCCCTAATCTGAAAAGACTTTGTAAAGGACGTAACGTAGGTTGAGTTCATGGGTTGAGAAATGAAGGGATCATTAGGCTCAAAATGTGTGTAAAAGGTGAGAGTTGATGATCATCTTAGCATTGCCACTAGTTTTCTTTTTCACCATCGGGGATTGTCTCCATGAAGTGCCCCATTGATTGTAAAAACTCAGCATTTGAGTTCTTTGAGTATTGCTCCATTGGGATTCAATTCTTGTAATTGACAGTCACCTGTCTTGACTTTCTTTTTTCATCTATGGGCATTGGCCCTTGCTTTTACCAGGCACACCGCTTTTTCATGCCCCTAGTTCTTATGCATTTTTTCTTCACTTCTTTTCATGGGCATCGGCCTTGCTTTTACCAGGCACACTGCTTTTTCATGCCCCTTAGTTCTATTTTAAATTCAATTTTTGCACATAATGCATGCGTCAAGCAATTACACTTTGAATGACACTCGAACTTTTCAAGAGTCTTCATCTACCTTTTGCCTTGCCCTAGTGTGGGGGATGATCATTAATTGGGTTTAAAGAAATGAAATTGCAAGCTCAAGTGGGCTATGCAAAGGATATAAGTGTATAGGATAGAGAAAGAAATGCTCTTCATCATCCTATGGCACTTGAATTAACACATGAATTCAATGTAATAGCATGACTTGAAGATTGATGCAAGTGAGAGCAAGAAAATTTCAATTCATTTTCCTCACCTCATGATGCCATTTTATCTCCTAGTTGCCCCGATGTGGGGTAATTATTGACAGGGGTGATTTGAAAAGAATATCCATAAGTGTATGGGCTCAAAAGGGTTAAGCAATGGATCACTTGTAGTGTTTGGGATAGAGAAATGAATTGTCCCTCATCATTTCGGTTGCCGTACCTTTTGCGAGAGAACTCTTTACCTTATGGATATGAACCTTCCTACACTCATCTCACAAGTGTATGAATATGGGACTATGTATAGGATAGGGTTTGCCTTTCATCATCCTGACTCGTCTCATTTAATATGCTCAATCAATTCCACATCATTCATTAATTTAGTCTATCTTGATGTTCTTTAGTGTATTTGGTGGGTAAAACATGTAAGAGTCATCATGCAAAATTCTTTTTTTAAAAAAAAAAACTCAACAACTTTAGGCATGAAAAATTATCAACTTTAAAACAAACAGTTTTCCACACTGCAAAATGGTTTTAAGCATTCATTCAAGGATTCCTCTACAGAGGGATTGCCTCAGTAGTTGATGTATTTGGATTGTCCATATCATCCAAGACTGAAAATCCACTTTTGCCCCTACACAAGAGAGCGTGCATCAATATGATATTATGCAACATCAACGTAAATTCAAATTGCACATCCATTTTGGCTCGGATCGAGATTTTATCCCAATCGGGTCACTACCAAAATCTGCCATGCCCCCAATTTGTCATCTCTTCCACTAGGGAATTATGGTCCTCTTTTACTTGCCCCAAATCTGTTTTTCACTGCAAGTGCGCTCTAAGCCCGTTGATCACAAGTCAAGTTTATGATCATTGAAACTTGATACGCTATTTTTAGATGTCCCTTATCATAACAAGTGATAGAATTATGCTCTGAGACAAGAAGTAAATGAGTCAGACAAATAAACAGGTTTAATCTGCTACAAGCTTTGGGAATTTTTTTTTAATAGTGAAATGTTTTTTGTTTTCGAAAAAGTTTTTGAGAGGAAGCATGAGAAAGTCCAGCCCTTAGGATTTATCCGTGGATGATATTTTTTTTTCATGGTTGGATATCGTCATTGGACTGGTCTGGTGTACCCCATCATGTCCTCAAAATTGAAAATAAAATTGTAATTTCATTGAAATTCATCAATCAATTACATTTATTGAATGGAAAATGCGATTCCTAATCCCTAAAAAGAAAGTGAAAAAGAAGAAATCAAAAACAATTCCTAAAAAGCAATAAAAAATTCCCATGCAAGAGAATGTGCGAAAGCGATAAATAGGTCACTCTTCATGGTTCATTTCTTCCAGAGGTTCTTCATCAATGTCTCCTATGACGAGATTGTCGAATAAGCTTGTGATTCCTCCCAGGGCGTCATCAGAGTTCTCTGTCTTTGGAGGTGTCAGATCATTCATGTCATTCCATCCACTTGGAACTATGTTGCGGGGGTCGAAGTAAAAGCTGGGTGGAACCGAATATTTCACCAGATAATCGAATTTGTCACTTGGCTGCCCCAGAGTGTCCATCACGTCCACTTCATCTTGCCCCATCTTAGGGACATTGTTAGGCTTAGTTTTTTTGGCAGTGACCAATAGTGGGTCATCTTCCAGGTTAGGCATGTCGTCATCACCCATAATTTGAGCCTTGTTTGTCGGCTTTGAAACTACTATCTCAGGGAGAGCAGGTGCGGGAGTCGGATTCGCTCGGAGGGATTGGATTTGAGCTGTCATGAATTGCATAGAGGCGAGCAACTGTTGGAGTTGGTCTTCCATAGCGGAGATACAATCACGCATTTTAGTTTGGTCGGCCATTCTAGCTCTTAATCGCGTAATTATGGGCGAATGTGAGAGATCAGTTATCACTTAAGGGTGGAAAGAGGTAATGTAAGAACCAATGACAAGATAAGAAAATGGCCCATGACAATGGTCTAATCACCTGATTTTATTCAAAATTCACTTGAAACATAAAGTCAAACTTCCTAACAATGAACTAAGAATTGAAATTCAAGTCCCTAAACATTGAACTAAAAATTGAAAATATTGAATTGAAAATTGAAATCAAGATCCCTAAACATCAAAATTCAAAACATCTCATTTTATATGATTTCGGGATCCCAACGCCTTGCGAAACTTCTTATTTTCAGCTTCAATCATTTCCATTTTCCGCTTAAAATGCTCAATTTGTGCTCGTTGAGTAGGCTTCTTGGTCACATCAGGGACCACCGGACGTAAGGTAGCAGGAATCCGGTGTTGTTGGATGTAGAATGCCGATGCATGGTGGATCTCCTCCTTGCCTTTCAGTCTCTTGGGCACCAAAATCTTCTCTAGATGACATTCATTCCATGCAGTAATGATCATCTGGACCTCGTTGAAATAATCATAGTCCGTATGAACAAAACGAACTTGGAACAATTCCTTCTTGAGGGGCGGAGGAACTTCTTGAAGAGCTCTGTACTGACGGGCCACCCTATATGGGTAATAAGAGGTAGCATCAGAAAGGCCCAGCAACAGAATTGGCCCATCATACTTGTGAGAGAAACAAGCCTCCTCAACAAGAAGCCATTTAGTACGCCATAGGAATGCCTTAGGATTAGGATTTTTCAAAAAATTAACCCAACTGGCGTATTGTTTATTTGGGGAAAAACGTTCCAAAACTGCAAATTTTTTTATGGGGTGCCTTAAATCATCAATTTTAAATTGTTTCATAAGGTGCCAAAAACCTTTTATGTGCGAGAAAAACCATATTTGCTAAAGTTCGGGGAGGGCACGCATGGTCTTTTCTTCATTTTGCTTGAAACGGTTCAATAACAAGAATGTTTCGGCTAAAACCATATTGACATAATTTAACCCGTTGCAAACACGATTAACCACCCATGAAATTTAAGGATTAATGGCATTTCTTCGATAAGGAAAAACGATTAGCTCAAAAAATGCTAACATGAAAATCCTAGCTTTTGAAATCATTGATTGATTTGCAAAACATTCTTCCAAAAATGAAAATGGGCATGCAAAACAATTGGCTTTGACAACCTTCCTTACTCTTTCGGCTTCGATCTCTAAAAACTGTGATAATTCAGAAATAGAATCTATACCGATAGGTGGTCTAATAAGTTCCATATCCAAGGGCATTCTAATGGCAACACTATATTCTTCAAGCGTTGGAGTCAGCTCGAACTTACCAAATATGAAGGTGGAAGTTTGTGGACACCAGAAGTGAGGGAGTGCTTGTATCACACCAGAGTGGATGTTGATCTCTAACAGTGGGAGAAGTTGGGCGATTCTGGCTTTCACATATCTCTGGCCATCTTGATCTAACTGGTCAAACCACATCTTAAGCTCTTTTTTTGGAGTGGAAATGAATTGTACGTCGGTTTTCCCCATCGCATATAAAACCAGACTAACGATGAAACCTAATGTCATGGACCGACAAAGTTGCAATAAAGTAAATAAATTGCAAAAATTTAGACTACTTTCACCGAAAATGGATTACAATCACATAGACATAAGCATGAAACGTGAGGCTCAATTTCTATCTAAATGGCTTAACAAAGTGGAGCTAAGAGGGTGATCTGACTGTTGCAATCTCGCATTAACGTATCAGGTCCCCTTAACTCCGACTCAGTCAAATGAAATGTCCAATAGTCACGTAGTCTCGCGGATATGGACAAACACATTCGACACCATGAAGAACTTTCGTGGAAGAGAAGGGCAACCTCTATATAGCAGTCTCGCTTTGGAGGAAGTATCCTTCTCCACACCATCCTAAAACTCTTATCGCAGCCTAGGTCTGGCCACAGGTTGTGTGTGCAATAGTGTAGTGCTAAAAGCAATCAAACATACACGACAGTTTAAATACAAACAACACTTCTAATTAGGGAAAAATAAATCATTCATCCCACACTCCAACCTACAAGACCAAGGTTAGCAAAGACTACTCCCCTTATACCTCCGATATGCAAAAACATTTAACATTTTAAAAATGTTAGGGACGTACCTAGTGTCCTTGCTGTCATACAAAAACATTTTTAAAAGAAAAGGAAAAATCGGCCTAAGTCCACTAAGTATTTTAACATAAGTCCCCAGCGGAGTCGCCAAGCTATCGCGACCTAATTTCGGGTGCACCACCTAAAATTAGGCTAATGGATTGCTAAGCCTAAACTTAGCTCAGGCTCTCCCAAGGTCATACCAATTCACGACTTAAAATTTAAATATGCAAATGATTATTTTCTAGGAGTTGCCGCTAATCAATTTTCGGTAGGTCGATTAGACACCTAAGTAAAATAATAGGAGAATTATTTTACTCCTACGAACCAGAGACTAAGGGTATAGGGACTTGGTTAAACTAAATTTCTCTAATGCCCTTTCGGTACCATTTTTTTTTTATTTTTCAAAAGTGTTTTTGTAGGCAGCTTGGATTTATTTTAACCTAAATTACTATCATGCAATGGGATGATCACACAGATGCTCAATCATTATTAAACATTGAATAAAAAGATAAATAAACAAATCACATCACATAAAGCAAGCAATCATTTTTCGGGTTTTCTTGAAATTAGAATTTTTCATAAAAACACGCATTTTAACTACATGACCTAATGTTACTAACAAACAAATTCTAATTAAATGAACCTACTAACAATCTCATGAACCTAATTCTATATGACGTGCACATGACTATTCCTTACAAAAACATGCAATCTATTTGGGAGAAATTATCTAAACCTATAATATGCGATCTTAACATGCCATGACGTGCAATGAATGCCCTAATTCTACATGACATATGCATGATATTTTTTGTGTTGTTTTTTTTTTTATAAAATTCGAAATTTAAAATTGCCACATAATTAAACATGCAACTTAAATTAAACAAAAACTAACATCCTAAATGAATGCATTTTTTTTATTTTATATTTTTGATAAATTCGAAATAAAATCCTATTTTAAAAAAAAAATATATATTTAAGTCCAACCCTAACTTATTGCTAAAAATGCAATCCTAAGAAATTTCTAATTTACTAAACCTACATGTCCGATTTACTAAACCTATGTGCTCATGCAGAATTTTGATTTTTTAAAAGATAAGTAATTAAATAAATATTAAACCTAAACTATCAACAAAATAAATGATTACAATAGTCGAAAAAATAACCTGTCGTCTCACAGGTCAAATTAACGATTATTCCAACCCTAATCATCACGACAAAGAGTTCAAAATAATTAAAAATCTGATCCGAAATCTTACGGATCAAATTAATAATTGAAATGATTTAACAATTGAAATTCTACCAAAAACGCCCAAAAATTAATATAATTAAAAAAATGATCCGACGTCTCTCGAATCAAATTGATAATTACAATAATTCCTGACAAAATCCCTCCGGATAATGCCTACAAGATTTTATGAATATTAACATCCAATATCACAATTTAAATATCTTGACTAAAAAAATTCTATCAAATGAAATAATCAAAAAAAAAAAAAAAAAAAAACCTGACAAATAAAAAGAGTAAAATAAACTAAACTATAAAGAAAGTAAAAAGTAAAAAGTAAAAAAAAAAAAAAAAAAAAAAAAAAACTACCTAAGGGTAAGTAATGGAGACAGGGGGTGACGCCGGGAAGGAAGGTCGTCGGCCGGCGCGGGTTTGGACTTCGGCAAGGGCTGGACGACGCCGGGGCTGCCGGCGGCGACGGCGAGATGGGTCGCGAGGCGGAGCGGCTACGGGTTGCGTTCGTAAGTTTGGTAGTTTGCTGGGTCGCGGTCTGGGTGCCGCTACGAATAGGACAGAGGCGAGGCGGAAGCGACGTCGGGGTAGCACAGTGAGGTCTGGGTCGATGTTGCGGGCGCAAGTACTCGCTCCGACTGCGGGGCAGCGAACGACGGGAGGAGGAGAACGACAGCGGCAGGGATCGGCGCGGCGTGGGTCGTCTGGGTGGAAAGTCTGAGCGGCATGCAGGGGCTGAGGACTTGGGGACCGACGGACGGTTGAAGTGTCGAACCGGAGGCGGAGGCACAGCACGGCGACGACGGGCGGAAGTGTAGTGGGCACGCGGCAAGGGGATCGGTGGTTCACCGAAGAAGAAGCATAGTGTTTTCTCTCTCCTCTACTGGCCTCCTCACGTCACTTTCCTCTCTGCTTTTCGTTGTTGCACTTTTTCAGCAGAAGAAAAAAAAACTGTCTTAACTTTTGACCACCCCTAAAGCACGAAAACTTCTTTCCCTTTTCGTCAATTTTTTACTTCGAAAACTAAGAAAAGCCCCCCTTTCTTGACGTCCATACACACTCTTTTATAGGCCAAAACAAAATGTAATCTTTTTGTCAATATTTCATCTGACAAAAAGATTGCCGATAACCTCTTGATCACAAAAGTATTTTGATTCTCCTTACCTCCCGAATATCCTTTAATGATTTTATCGCCTATTGATAAAGATGAGATTGCAATGCGATTTTTTTTAAATTCCAAAAACCCACAGTAACATTATATCAAATCTTCAATTTCTCACAAGATAATTAATTAAAAACATTGGGCTTGGGCTAATTTGCTCCTTTCATGGGCCTAGTCCAGCCTGCCAAGCTAGAGCTCAAAAATATTAATTCGAACCCATCCACCACCAGTCATAAAAATAAAATGCAAAACATGTAAACTAAAAATAAATGCACCTAAAAATTATATGCTATACAATTGAATTATAATATATATATATATATATATATTTTAGGGGTTAAAAATTAATCCCTAATTTTTTATGCAATAAATGACTAAATGGGTTGCCCAAAATTTAGGTGTCAACAGTCTTGTTGAGCTATTCAAGTAAAGTCGTCGTGAATTTTAGTTCGACGCAAGCCCCTAGTTTCAACATGATGTGAGATTAGCCTTTCAGTTGGTAAGCCGTCCAGTCCATAAGTTGGTTTAATCAAATTTTGAGGGTTCTATCAAGTTTACATACTCGATATTTCCATAAACTTGCAACATTAAAACTATCAAATCATCTTGTTTCTCAATTTATTTAGACCTTTTCATAAGGTATCTTACCCTCCATATTGACAATTCCTTAAATGGTTTGATTAGTTTCGGAGTCACTGTCATCCTTGCCTTTCTCCATTAAGTTTTACTGAATCGATGTCCCATGTCATTTTATAATTATTGTAGAGGGATTTGACAGAACCATTTGAAAGTTTGGGACTTGTATTGCACACATACAAAAGTTGAAGGAGTTAATTGAATCAACTAGAGTTTGAATTGCACCCAAACAAATTTTACTGACTAGTAGGTTCATTATCCCTTTCTTCATGGAAAACTATATTCAACGATGTCGATCTGATGCAATTTGCAAATTCTTTCCTGATCTCATAGCGACAAGCTGGAAACCATAGTGAAGTACGACCTTCACAGAAGCCTTCCCATGATTATTTTTGATGCCACGACTCCAAAGTACAATTGCCGACGCAGCTGTGATCGAATGATGTTCAAAGGTAAGTAGGCTCTGAAGTGAAAATAATAAGATGGTGGGATTGGTAGGGACTAAGAAGATAATCTAAATTGTCGAATAAGATTGGCTCTTATAATCCTAGTAAGCCCGCAAAAGAGAAGCAACTGTTCTTAGCAAGAGTATTAACTTTTTGCTAGTGACTTAAATACCCAACAGACTGAAATCCCCCCCCTCTCCCCAAAAAAAGAGAAAAAACAAACAAACAAACAGCAAACGGTGCACCCGTAAAGCTAACTTCAAAACTTACAATTGTTGGATAAATTCTCTTCAAGTATTTTGAAGTTGGCAAAACATTTTCCTTAGTCTAGTCTGAAGACTTACAGACTCTATTGACAAAGTCTGAAGATCAAACTCTGAAGCTAGCAAGACTCATGTTTCAAAGTCTACTCTCATGGACAGTCTCCAAACCAACCTTTATTTTGATCTTATATGGTCTTTATTCTAACGGCTAGAGAATATCTTTCTACTGGATTCAGCACTAGAAGATCTTACTTTCGTATTCGAATATGTATAGATTCTCTAAAGATTTCGCAACTTATATTTGGAAGGATCTACTTATGGAAACCAAGATCCTGACTGTATGGGCGAGCAGGATTGATGGGCTATCAACTCTTACTTTAAAGAGCTCGAGATCTCTCTAATTGATTCTGTCCAACGGGTTGATTGGAAGAACTTCTTTGGAATGTGCCAACAGTATTGAAGGCATGAAGAAGTATATAAGAGAGATGCTCCAGTTGTTGAAGGGAGCCGGATAGAAGAATTCCAAAGTCTGAATCTCCTTTTCTATTTTGCGATCTTATTCTTCGAGCATTATATGTAATCAAAAAAGAGATCATATTGTAGTGAGACCTTGAGAAAGTGTAGTAGAGCTTCTACACTGTGGACTTAAGAGCGTGAGACTGTAATCACTCTTTTTGATTCTTAGTGAAATCCAGCCAGAAGGGCTGTCCGTGCGGGAGAGTGGACGTAGGCTTGGTCTAAGCCGAACCACTATAAATCTGGAGTCTTGATTCTCTATCCTTAATCCTTTTATCTTTCATTACTTTCATTTGCAGCGTTTGTTGGTTTAATTCATTAATCTCTTATTCGGATTAAATTGTTAAAATTGCTTTAATCGCCTATTCACCCCCCTCTAGGTGCTAATTCTAGTCCTAACAACAATCCCCTTCCGATGCTCGAAATTTCCTGCCTTTGAGATCGCGAAGTTGCTCAAACGTGACTGCACAGAATGGCATCTCCAAGGGTACTTGAACGCGGAGCTTTCGAGAAACTTGTCTCATGGACGGTTGAAGCCGCGGATTGGCTCGCAGACACTTGAATGCTAGCTGTGTGATAGAGATCACGTCTTCCGCATCTCGAAGTCAAACTCTAGAAGGCGACAGACGTTGATCTAGCACATCCTTCAACAGTATTGGCAACTCAATTTCGGTGGATGATGAATATTCCCAAGAGATAATCTTTCCCATGATTGTCTCTAACGTGATGATTCTGAAGTTATACATATCGCATTTTTTAATACCAATAAGCCAGCTCTGCAAGGGAAGATATCAAAACTTGTTCATAACCTCATCAGCTACACTTGAGTCAACGACATGGATTCCTCTTCATGTGATGGGTATAGGTAAAAAATTACGAGCATATATCATTTTGATTACATAAATTTAGTATCCTGGAACTAGCCAGATCAATTACAATTCCTTTCTGGATCCTTAATGTCATTGAAAAGCAAAGAAATTATAAAGGTCATAAATACCTAGAGCGATGTAGTCGATAATACCAGCTAATGCAGTCCATTTTGATGAATAATAGTCGTGCGGTGCCAAAATCAGAAACCCGTACCTCTGAGGGGGCATTTTATGGCATCTTGATCATTTTTAATATCCACGCCCGACTTACTTTTCCAAGCCTTCATTGAAATTGACCCAGCCAGTCAAGTAAATCTGTGAAAAATTGATCAACTTAAGTGTCGGTATACTCAAATTGCAAGTTATTGATTTGCTCAGGTCTTAAGTCAAAACTGTATGAGAGTGATAATCGATATTATCGGAGAATGATGATGCAAGTATGAGGCCACTCATATTAGCATGCCTTTTCTCTCATTTCCAGAATATCGTACCTTCTCTCCCTTACAAGGGCAGCAGTTCAACCTTATACAAATCGAATTTGGTTCAGTAAAAAATTATGAAATTCAATTGGGTCCCATCTAGGTTATTTATATCCACCAACCGATTACTTAACATAATCTTTCTTATATGGTCAAGGAGCACACTTTGATTATTACTTGATATTAATATGTTTGGATCTATCTCCACACGGTCTATGTACATGTTGGATGGTCATGGCCATGCGCGATTGATGGATCAATACGAGTAAATCCTGCTATGATCAGCTACAAGCATCCAAAGGATGGAAGGGATTACATTCCTAGATACTAGGTGCCTCAACCCGCGTTTCCATACTTCCAACTTGCTTTTGGTCACTCAAAAGACAAGAACCACACCGGTCATCAATCAATGACCATCGCGCAAATTCATTGTTGTTGAGCTACTATGCCACACTACCAAAAACATTATCCTCATGTTCTAATCTTGAACATAACGGATTATATTCTTTAAATATCTGAGAGTAATAGTAGGCACATGAATTGGTGACAAGATATGTAGAGAAACTTTGTCAATACGTTTTACAAATTATATGTAAAAGCAAAGTTACAAGTAGAAGGAACTATCTTCGGATGCAGTAATATCTCAAGGATTATATAGTGGGTTCCAGTATTTGTTTGGACAGTTAAAGCTGAGAGAGCTGAGTACGCCAAATGGGCAGGCCAAAGTACCGTAAATATGCTTTGCAATTCTTCTACTTTTTAAATGCCTTTCACTGATGGAAGATAAGTATTTTGTATATGCACGTTTCTCTCTACAGCACTTGTGCGTGCTCTCCACTCGAAATTTTTTGAAGTTTCCTTAGATCACAAACTCACCCCCCTTATGTTTGTTTGTGCCTAAACAATTTATCGATTTGTTGATATCCTATTGATATCTGAGAAAGATATATAATCCCATGTCAGACAACACGTTATTGTATCATACTATTAAGACAAGTTCCATGAAAATTAATTCATGGAAAAATCAAGATAGTAAAATATGAAAAAGAGTGAGACGAAAATGATAATTCCATAAATATTAGTTCTAAGCGAGAGGACCAAAATCAATAGTAGATTTCAGAATTAATACTTTAAAGCAGTTTTTCATTAAAATAATATATATTTTGATTTTGGGAAAAAGCCACTAAAAATCCTAAATTTTACCTAGAATGACAAATTTACCACAATTGTTTTTATGACACAAGACATTCCAAACTTTGCCAACTGTGACACATTTACCCTGAACTTTATTTCCAGTGGCATTTTCGTCTTATAAATTTTAATTTTTTTTTTTCCATCTTTCCTTTTTTTTTTTTTCCTTCTTCTCTCTTCCTTCCATTGGCCATGGTGGAGGGAAGACGGACTCAGGCAAGGATCGTTGTCACTGGCGTTGGGCGAGGGCTGCCCTCACCTGGGTCAGCAAGGTTGGGCGAAGACAACCCTCGTTGACCAAGGCAAGGATAGCCCTTGCTAGATTCGACGAGGACAGCCGTTGCTTGCGTTGAGTGAGGGCGGCCCTTGTGACAGCCTGATTTTCAAGTCAGTTTTCGATTGAATGAATTTAGCTTTTCATCGACGTGCCTATAGCCTTTTTCTCTGAGTTGATCACTCACGAGATAACTAATTTATCTGGTGAAGCCATTAAGGAATCTAAACGCGACCGACTTGAGAATTCAATCATAAATTGACTGCTCGACCATGCCAATCTGCAAGAGTCAATACGGCACCGTTAAAATCGATTAGAGACTGGAGATAGGTCGATTTGACAGAGGCATGTGATTAAAGTGTGGTTGATTCCACTTAATTACAAAATTCTTGTTGAGCGACACTAAACCGATCTTTCTGTCGTTTCTGTACCCTGTGCCCGTATTTGAAACCTTGAGATTTTTATGACATCCGAGAGTCGCCAATGTGTCGAAGATGCATAACGTGGCTCGAAAATAATCAATCACGGGTAAAATGTGCTAAAAATTCCTAAAAGCTACCCGATAGGTTAGGTCATGCTAAAATCATGTCCGGTTGAAATTAATCGTGAAATTGAACTCGGTTTTAGAAATTGAAAGTTCTGGCGTGTCACAATTTATTTTAGTAACGTTGACTCATCCTTTGAAGAATTTTCGGCAAGCTTGGATTTTTGGCGAAAATTCAAAATTGGGTGATTTTGGATTGGGAAATTCGAAGGGTCGTTTTTGTGTGAATTTTTGGCATTCAAGATGGAGCAATTGGCGAGGGAAATTGTGGAATTTGATGTGGGCTCCTACCTTGGCAAGTTGGCCATTGATTTGAGGCTAATTGTGTTAGGGAAATCCCTTATGATGTTTTGAAGATGACAAAATAAATCAAAGGCTACTAACATGTTTAATGGTTGAGTAATAGACTATGCAGATGATAGAATGTATAAAGGATATTATCAAAGTCTATACTTGAAAGAACCAGAAGACAGACTCTATGTTCAGAAGCAGAATATGTTCAGACTTATGTCCAGATTGTAAAGTCTACTTCAGTTTGAAGACACTCAGACTCTACTTCAAATGGAAGAAACTCAGACTTTACTTCTAACAGAACACTCTCAGACTTTACATCCAGAACAAGACATAGGTTTAGAACGTAGCAGATTCAGAACGAAGCATGTTCAGAACGAGATAACTTGACAGAACGTAACACAAGCCCCAAACTTATAACGGCTAGTGATCTGGTTTGGATTCTACATCAAGATTGATTTGATTGACTCAATCTAATTGATTGACAATTAGATCTTGAAGACAAGAACTTTCTATATAAAGAAGCTCTACTTATGGAAACCGAGATTCTATTTGTATGGGCGATCAGAATCAACTTGGGATTCTACTTTTGTCACTCAATGGCTATTAAATCTTCTAGATACAGATTTGTCCAATGGGTATATTGGAAGACGATCCTCTAAGATACTGTCCAATGGCTAGTTTGGAAGTGGAGGAGTATTTAAGGAGATCAAGGACCGATGAGCAGGTAAGAGATGAAGCGTAGAATTTATAATTCCAAAGTCTAAACGACCTTCGATCATACACTTGTCTCTTGTGAGCTTAAATGTTTGTGATCGTGAGAGAAATACCAAAAGAGTGACTTAGTGAGATAGTGTGATCTACTACTAAGTGTTTGCACTCAAAGTTGTAATCTCTTGTTGATTGCATAGTGGAATCTAGCTAGAAGGTTATTAGCGTGGGAGAGTGGACGTAGGCTTGTAAACGGTTTGGCGTATCAAGGTCATCCAATTTCTTCCCCAATGAAGGTCAACAAACTTTTGCGAGGTCTCTCAAAAGATTGGAACCATATCAAGACCTCAATCTAAGAGACTCAGAGGATTATGCCACTTTCCGTTGATGAACTTATTGGCACTCTTCAATCCTACGAAGTGGAACAAGTCAATGACGAAGATCCCGAAGGTAAGAAATCCATCGCTTTAAAAGCTAATGCTGATTCTGATGATAAAGACTCAAAAAATGACATGGATGACGAAGAACTTGCTTTTATGATCAAGAAATTCAAAAAGCTGAGTAGAAAAGGAAGGGAATTCAGTGGAAGAAGACAATACAAGCAGAATTGGCAGAAAAGAACCATGAAAGAAGATGATGAGCAAGAAAATATATGCTTCATGGCACATTCAGACTCAAACTCAAATTTGAAATCAAAATAAGACTCAGAATCAAAGTCTAACTCGGACATAGACTCAGAATCCGATGATGAAATCGAGGTAAGGCATTCAAAAATTCCCATCAAAGTTTCAAAGTATATATATAAGCTTTGCTTAAATCTCAAATATTCTCTTAAAAGGATCTCCGAACTAAAAAAGGAGAATTCTTGGCTTAGGCAACAGGATCTTTTTCAAAAAGAAAAGTTTGAAATTTTTGAAAAATATTTTCTACAAATAAAAGAAAGTCGAGATTTACTTGTCAAAGAAAATAATTCTTTAAAAAAAGAATTTTAAAATATTTCGACAAAATTTTCAAAAGATTCAAAAACATTAGAGCATATCCTTTCCATACAAGTGCCTTACTATAACAAGTCGGGACTTAGCTTCAATAAGGAAAGTGATTCTCTAATAGATTTTCCTAAAGTCAAGGAGAGACTTAGACAAAGGCCCTGTTTGGTTCGGCCTTTCAAACGGGTTTTCAGACTCTAAAGTCCCTTGGCCAAATGCAAACGCATTTGGTTCGATTTTTTGGACGACTTTGGCAAGATGCAATTGCATCTCCAAGTGGCTCTAAGGGCCCTTAGCCCAAAGTAGGTCTGGAGGTACTTTGGGAAGTCGCATTTTCAAAATGCAAGTTTGAGGTTACTGTTCATCTTCTCCGGAGAAGCCGATCGGAGGCTAACGATCGTCAGCCAAGGGGTCGTGCGCGCCAGCGACGCGCCGACGACCGCTGCCTGAGGATCACCCAACCTCGGTGACCGTCACCGGACCTCAGGCGATGGTCACCGGGGTTGGGCGACCCTAGGCGACAACTACTTGAGGTCAGGCGACCCCGGGCGACGCGCCGGCGATCGTTGCTCGAGGGTCGCCCGACCCCGGTGACTGTCGCCGAAACTCAAGCGATGCCTAGGTCGCGCGAACCCAGGTGACGGCCGCCTAAGGCTGCACCGCTTGGGTCACGCGACCTCAAGCGGCCGTGGCTGGGGTCCGTGGCCTTAGGCGGCCGTTGCCTGGGTCGCCCGACCTCGGCGACCATCCGAGGCCGATCCGCCGCCGCCGCCGAATCCGGCGGTCTGGTGGCCGGACTTCAAAAAAAAAAAAAAATATATATATATATATATATTTGCTTTTTTAATTTAATAGAAGTCAATTACAAATGCAAATTTTACCAAACGGTATTTTAGCCAAAGGTTTTTCTCAATGCAAATTTTACCAAACGATATTTGCATTTCGGAAAACCCCCTTCACCCAAAGGTATTTGCATTTCTGCAAATGCATTCCCCAAAAACCGAACCAAACGGGCCCAAAGACCTCCAAAGGTATTTTACAAAAATTCATTTTCAAAAGGTGTTCACAAAACTTATTGGTCAAAAAGCCCTCAAGTGTTCAAATTGTGGAGACTCGGAACACTTTGAGAAAGAATGTTCTAAAGTCTAGAGACCTATTAAGAAAGATTAAGTAAATATAGCATACTCTACTAACTCTCATGGACCCAAGAAAAAATGGGTACCAAAGAAAAGATGAGTTTTTTATTTTTATTTTTGCAAGAATAAACGAAAGGAAGAAAGAGAATTTGGTAAGGAATGTATTTTTCTCAATTTTATTTGGGCACATAATTCTCATTATATTCGATATATCCTCGATTGATTCTGATTTTATTATGACCATATTCTATGATTGGTTTTATTGAAGGAAAAGAATCGTGTGATTTTTTTTGTGAGTTGCGATTTGATTTAATACATGTGATTGATTTGATGATGACAAAATAAATCCCTTTTTTTTGTGAGTTGCGATTTGATTTAGGGAAATCCCTTATGATGTTTTGATGATGACAAAATAAATCAAAGGCTACTAACGTGTTTAATGGTTGAGTAATAGACTATGCAGATGATAGACGTATAAAGGATATTATCAAAGTCTATACTTGAAAGAATCAGAAGACAGACTCTATGTTCAGAAGCAAAATATGTTCAGACTTACGTCCAGATTGTAAAGTCTACTTCAATCTGAAGACACTCAAACTCTACTTTAGACGGAAGATACTCAGACTTTACTTCTGACATAACACTCTCAGACTTTACATCCAGAACGAGACACAAGTTCATAATGTAGCAGATTCAGAATGAAACATGTTCAGAACGAGATAACTTGACAGAACGTAACACAAGCCCCAAACTTATAACGGCTAGTGATCTAGTTTGGATTCTACATCAGGATTTATTTAATTGACTCAATCTAATTGATTGACAATTAAATCTTGAAGACAAGAACTTTCTATATGAAGAAGCTCTATTTATGGAAACCAAGATTCTGTTTGTATGGGCGATCAGAATCAACTTGGGATTCTACTTTCGTCACTCAACGGCCACTAAATCTTCTAAATACAGATCTGTGCAATGGGTAGATTGGAAGACGATCCTTTAAGATTCTATCCAACGACTAGTTTGAAAGTGGAGGAGTATTTAAGGAGATCAAGGACTGATGAGCAAGTAAGAGACAAAGCGTAAAATTTATAATTCCAAAGTCTAAGTGACCTTCGATCATACACTTGTCTCTTGTGAGCTTGAACGTTTGTGATCGTGAGAGAAATACCAAAAGAGTGACTTAGTGAGATAGTGTGATCTACTACTAAGTGTTTACACTCAAAGTCATAATCTCTTGTTGATTGCATAGTGGAATCTAGCCAGAAGGCTGTTAGTGTGGGAGAGTGGACGTAGGCTTGATCTAAGCCGAACCACTATAAATTATGTGTTTTTATTCTCTTCCTTAAACTCAATTAGTTTGTTCGTAATTCTATTTTACTGCTAAAGTCTGAATTTGCTCAAAACCTATTGTTCTTCAGACTCAGTTTGAAAAGAAAAATATTTTTACTGTCCCTTGCGAAGAATTGTTTTCACACCTATTCACCCCCTCTAGGTGTTCATAGTAGCACTCTCAAATTGAAGAGAAATTGAATTGAAATTTGAGGGGAAAATGGTGACATTCATATGCCTTGGGGGACTGCAACATTTGGACCTCTTTGGTGGCTTGTTGGGGAAGCTTGCGAGGGGAAAACAACTGTGGGATAGGGCTGAAGGCTAGTGTGGCATGGCACTTGAGTTCTTGAGATATTTTGGTGGACTTTTGTGGCTTTTGTTCCCTCTACTAGCTGCAGCAGTCTATCTTCTTCTTCCTTGCTCCCTTGGTGCTCCATTGTTGCTGTTTTAGAGCCCAAGAACTAGCTAAGACCAGCAGCAGTCGAGCTAGCCACCGCCAGACCGCCCCACGCCCATCCGAGCATCGCTCAAGCAGCCGCACGCGCGCCCAAGCGCCGATCTGCCTCCGCTCGCGCGACTCCAGTCCTGCGCATCCCTCACCGTCCCAAGCCCTTCGTCCAGCCCGTCGAGCCACCTCCACTGTCAGTCCAAGCTGCCGTCGCGTCCCCGAGCTGCCAACAGCCCCGCCTGGCCTCGCCGTGCTGTTTCCGCACCGTCCCAGCCCCTCGACCAGCCCCTTCAGTTCAGCCACCAAACCGAAGGCTTCGTGGGCCTTTTTTGGGCCTTTTCGGACCTCCTCGGGTGTTGCCGTAGGCTCGAGTCTTGCTCACCTCCGCATCGCCATCGCTGTGAACTCATCGGCTCGCTAATTCAGTGAGTTTACTTGCTAAACCTTGCTTAGGTGGTTAATTATGCTTAGAGGAGGTTTATCTTAGCCTAAGATTGGTTTAGGTGGTTAGATTAGTGTAATTAGTCATTTAGTTAGTTAATTAGGCTAATTAGGTGGTTAGATTAGTTTAATTAGGGGTTAATTAGATTGTATGATTTAATTAGCTTAATGCATTATTTATTTAAGTCTAATTAGGTGGTTAGATTAGTGTATATAGTTTAATTAGGCATTTATTTAATTATTTAATAATTTATTATTTTCCGGAAATTATACTAGGATAGTCAGTTGTTAGAATTCCGTGCTGATTGTCGTGGTGCAATTAGTTTGAGCAAATTGAGTGCTAATTGATGAATTTTGATTTATTACTTAAAAAAATATGGATTTTTGGTATTTAATTAGAAAAGTACCAGGTGTCGGTTTTTGACGCCAAAAATGTTTTTAAGTACTATATCAAATAGTGGGATTTTTAAAAGTGAGGATATCGCATTTTATGGCTCAAGCTGACCATGTACCCACACATGATTATTTTACCGAGTGTTTGATATATGAAGAAACTAGGCCAAGTACATTGTTTTAATTGAGGCATTTGAGTGCAAAGCACGATATCCTTGGCCGGGATTAGATGTGAGTGTGATTGATATGAGAACCCATCACAAGCTTTTATGCCGGACAATGCTCCTTCGGGAATGCCCCACGTCAACATATGCCGGTCGTAGTGGAGGCTAGGCCGATGCTCCTTTGGGAATGCTGTCTAGGTGTAGACGTTGCCATGCTCGGTGGTGCGAGACAACGCTCGGCTATGCTGGATGACCGCTGACTGTTGAGTCGGCCGTGACCATTGGAACGCCTGAATGATTGAGATATAACTGCGCCTGATTATGGGGTAAAATTGTGTGGCATGGAATGGGACGTGTCATAATGATTTGGCCTTATAATCGGGACCCCTGTGATTGATTGATTTAAGGAATTGAAGCGTTCCAATTATTAATTGCAATTACTGCATATATAAATGTTATATGAGTTGTACTGACATGCAGGGAGGTGCTGAGGCGAGTTGAGTCTTGTATGATGTGTGATTAGACTGCCTCTAGGCATAATTCCTTCCTAATTGGGGTTTAGGGCATGAACTCGCTGAGAAATTGTCTCACCCTGTCGTGGGTTTAATCCTTTCAGGTCTGTAGATGGAGGTGAGACCTGTGCATTTTGGGCAGCCGCGAAGGTATAGCGAACAAAGTACTGACTTCCCTATCCCCGAGGGTCCTTGGATCTGTGAGCTCGTTGTGACCACGATCTTGGTCGATGAGGGCCTACCACAGTTGGTACCTCATCGGTTCAAGGTGTGGTTTCTTCATGGTCCTAACGGGGAACAGGAAGGTCCCTTGGATGGGTTCGACAAACCCGCCGTTGAGGGTGAGGAGGTAGCTGACCCGCTTGACATCGACATCCCTGACGGTGTCGTGATAGACCCGAATCCCAAGTAGGAGGGTCTGGGGTATGCTTAGCTAGGTAGTCCTTTTTGGGGTTTTTGACTTTTGTATATAACTTGCAGGCTGACCTGGTTTGTTTATAAAAGTGTGGTTTGTTTTATATGGCTATCTTGCTTTTCTATCCCAAGTTGGTTGATGTTTGGGATTATTTAATTCGCTTCCACATGTGCATAATCGATTGGGTCGGCGACGTGTCCTGGGAACGTAAAAATTTTATCAACCACCGAGGGATGTGCGCACGCTCGAGGTTCGGGGCATGATAGCCCTTTCCTGACTCTAGTGAGGGTCGCCCTTGCTAGCCCAGGGGAGGGCCGTTCTCACCTACGTTAGGCAAGGGTTGCCCTCCTCGGATTAGGCAAGGGTAGCCCTTGCCTAACGCCGACGAGGGTGGCCCTCGCCTGAGTTTGGCTTCCCTCCGTCATGGCTAATGGATGGAAGAGAGAAGAAGAAAAACAAAACAACAGCAAAAAAATTAAAAGTAAAAGATGAAAATGCCCTATAGTTTGGGATAAATGTGTCGTAGTTGGCAAAGTTTGGAATTTTTGTGTTACAAAAAAAAAAAAAAAAAAAGTTTAGAGTAAGTTTGTCACACTGGGTAAAGTTTAGGATTTTTGGTATTGTTTTCCTTTCCCCTTTGCAATTAGTTTGGAGTGTACTTTGCCCTTAGAACAAGCATGCTTGACTTACTTTTCCAAGTCTTCATTGAAATTGACATGTCAAGAAAATTTGTGGAAAATGGTCGATTTGAGGATCTGTATTCTTGAATCACTAGTTATTCACATCAATTCGTCATACTTATCATCTTTCTCTGGTCTATGAGTTGTCACAAGTCCATTGATATTGATTCCTATCCAGATTTTTGTTTCAAGTTATTTGATTCGTGGAATGGGATTCTCTTTTAATTATTTGAGTGATATAAAAATTCAGATTTTTAGAAGAATTCTCAAAATTTCTTATCAACCCATTGGCTTGTTCAAACTGTGATTTCCTTATGGTGATGGGGCAAAAACAATCTTTGGCTTCATTTTTTCTGCGGGCTTTCTAAAGAACTCTTCCAATTGATAGTAATAAAGAGCAAGGAAATAGACTCGAACCCTTTCTGCAATAAGTCACAGCGTGCAGATTATTTACATTTAGTTGCTGCTTTTGACAGATGATATTCATGAGAATTTGTTTGATTTGGAATTGGCGTTTTAATTTTTGAGAGTCTCATCATTGTTGTCATGCTTTGGTGAAGTTTAGCTCGATATTTCGGCTTCAACAAAATTCATGATTGCTTGTAACATGAAAGGACACAAAGCTTCTTGAAAAGTTAAATTCTTAGTTTGTACTTTATAGAATTAAAATTTTAGTGTGGGGTATTGGCTTACATGATAAGAAGATCGCCCGATATGAGGCCACATGAGTTATGTTTTTTATTTTTTATTTTTTACCATTGATGATAATCTTTTCACAAAAAAAAAAAGTATTTTACAAAAGTTTTCATTTTTTCCCGGCAACGCGCGTGCCATTTCTAGTAACCTTAGAAAGACGCCAATCCAACTGGAGTGTGTATAGCTTTCTTCTCGTATTATTCACGGTGAATAAAAAGGGAAACCGCTGGTCACCCATTCCCTATCAAACTCAATGTTCGCATCTTGTTCATGCAAAATGCCTAATTTTAGATGGTAATAATCAAGTCATAATCGTTCGGAGGTATACGTAACGAAAAAGTTGCACGTAAAAATGGAAACTAATCATGCTACTCGTGAGATACGAGATGGATTCTTTGAATTTTGTAAGTCCAAGTAAGTTCTTAACTGGGCCAGCCTAACTTGAGAATCTTGCTTTGGAGCCAAGCTAATCGAGCTGTTGAATTATGTTTGAGTTTATAAATATGATCAGACTATAAATACAATATATAGAAAGACAGCATTATTTTTTTATACTCCCTTTTGCAGTATCTCTCAATTCTTACTTGAGTTTGACTCGAGCAAGACTCCAGCTCACAACAGACTTACTTGCTAATCGCAGAATCGAATAGTCAGGCTTGAATTTATTGAACAACTAAATCAAGGTCGAACGGGATACTGAGCTTTGCATAAATCCCGTTAACTTGAGCTCGACCACGATGGAAACGTCAATGTGTCATGATTTATGCCACTTAATCTCGGTAAATGATGGATCTCATTATAGTAGTCATTATGGTCTCGATTTCATCCATTGGAATTGAATAATTGAGTAAAGATATAACACCGCAAGGGCATTTATGATGTTACTTCTCTAATTAAGCTGTCATGTCATCGACTTGCGTTTTGGTCTTGTTGAGCTATTCAAGTAAAGTCGCCGTGAATTTTAGCTCGAGGCAAGCCCCTCGTTTCAACATAATGTGAGATTAGCCTTTCAGACAGTAAGCGGTCCAGTCCATAAGTTGGTTTAATCAGATTTTGAGGGTTCTATCAAGTATACATCCTCGAATTTTTCATAAACTTCCAACATTAAAACTATCGCATCATCTTGTTCTCAATTTATTTAGACCTTTTCATAAGGTTTCTTACTCTCCATATTCACAATTCCTTAAATGGTTTGATTAGTTTCAGAGTCACCGTCATCCTTCCTTTCTCCATTAAGTTTTACTGAATCGATGTCCCATGTCTTTAAGTTAGTTTCGCACTTCAGTGCTTATAGCTTATAAAATCCTGCAATAGCTGTTCGCCTTTACTATGACTCATGGCCCCAACCTTGGAAGCTTGTTGGTTTTCTTTTAAAAATGGAAGCCATCCGCAACGACGTGGCCTAAAGAGTCCAGACTGCAGTTGCATCTCCTCTTAGTTTTGAGTAGGTGGAACCATTATGTTTTTCTTCTTCTCTACATTCTTACCGGCAGGAATTTGCCTATGATTTTATCAACTGATATTTCAATATAGAAAGATCTCCTTATTTCTTCACCGTGGATTCTTGTGTCATTTTCTTGAAAAGATATTAGATCATCATGGGATACTTTCAAATGAGTAATGCTTACCATTCTATTATTCACACAAACCCTTCGATGACTTATTGGCTGTCTTGCTTGAGGAATAGTTTCATGAAATTGGAGACAAGTCGGAATTGTATTATTTAAGTGATTATTGCTTGCCAAAGATCCTACTTCTACAATGGGTAGGTGGGGACAGAGACCTAAATTTCCATTCAATTCATTCCTAAGCTTGCTTTGTTGCAGCAAGATAAGCAAGAGCGAGAGTACTCAAGGAATGGCAGCATTCACAGCAGATGAAATGGAGGGATGACTTTACAATTTCTATACCATTTTTAACTATATATAAAAGAGAGAGTTGTCATATCTCGGATGAAGTTTTACTAATTTGGAAACAATGGACAATTTACTTTATACCTTCTATTTTGTCTGGTTTTTGGTTTCGAGTCTTATTTTATTAGTAGCCATGATTACTATTTCTCCCTAGGCCTGTCAAGCCACTTTCTTCAATGAAAACCCACAGAAGGGCCAAAGTTGTCACGTCCCGAACCTTGAGCGCACGCGCATCCCTCAGTGGTCGATAAAATTGCGACGTCCCAGGACGCGTCGCCGACCCATTCATTTTATTGCACATGCGGAAGCGAATAAACAAATCCCCAGACAACGCAAATATGTGATAGAAAAGCAGGACAACAATTTTCACAAAACGCTTTTATAAACAAATTGAGTTTATAAACAATACTAGCTTATAAACAAAAGCCTATTCTAAAAAGAAGAGTCACTAAGCTATCTAGGCACAAGACTCCTCAGCCGAGACCTTCGAGACTTCCGGGGGTTCTGGGTCTTCCACAACACCATTAGGGATCTTGGTGTCAAGGGGACCAGCCATCTCCTCACCCTCAACAACAGGTGTGTCGAAACCATCTAGGGGACCCTCCTGTTCTCCGTTAGGCCCATGGCGAAACCACGCCCTGAATTGATGACGTACCAACTCTAGTGGACCCTTATCGACCATGATCATGCTCACAACGAGCTCATGGAGCCAGGGAGTCCCGAGGACAAGGAAAAAGGTACTCTGCTCCGTAAACCCCCTCAGCTGTCCAAAACGTACTGGAGAGACCACTATTTACGGACCTGAAAAGTTAAGCCCACGACAGGGTGAGACAACGTCTCAACAAGTCTACGCCCTAAACCCCGATTAGGAAGAAAATACGCCTAGGGGCGGCCTAACCACACAACCACAAAGACTCACCTCGCCTTAGTTCCTCCTTGCATGTAAGTACAGTTCATATACACAATGCATATAATAGATGCACACATCAATTGGAACGCCTCACTTCTATCACAATCAATCACAGGGGTCCCGATTATAAGACCAAATCGTTATGACACGTCCCATTCCGTGCCACACAATTTTGCCCCATAATTCAACGCATTTAACTCAATCAATCACGCGTTCCAATTTTAATCTCGGCCCAATGGGCACGGCCTACTCGACGTTCAGCGGTCTTCTAGCACAACCAGGCATCATCTCACCCCATTAAGCACGGCAACGTCTACCTCGAGATGGCAATCCCGAAGGAGCATCGGTCTAGTCTCTACTACGACCGACATCCATTGTCCACGGGCATCCCATATAGGGGTAACGTCCATCTGATGCATATCGGAGACGGGTTCTCAAAACTATCACACGATCATTCAATTTCTGGCCAAGGACACCGTGCATTGCACTCAAATGTCCCAATTAAGATAATGAACTTGGCCCATTTTCTTCGTATTAAAAATATCCGGTGAAAATAATCGTGTGTGGGTACATGGTCAGATCAAACTTGAAAAATTGATATCCCTCCTTTTAAAATCCCAATATTTGATATAGTACTTTAAAACATTTTCACAGTCGAAACACGACACCCTGTATTTTCTAATTAAATACCAAAATTTCACAATTTTGAAATAATTACTCAAAATTAACAATCATCACTCAATTGCACAATTTAACAATCAATTGCATAAACTAAGCACACCACTGCAATCAGCACGGAATTCCGATCACTGGCTATCCCGGTATAATTTTCGAAAAATATTATATAATTAAATAAATTACAAAAATAATTAAATAATTGAAAATTAAATCAATAAATACACACTTAGGCCTAAAACACTCATTTAACCACCTAAACAGGCCTAGAAACATAATGTACCTCTCCACATAAATCAAGCAATCTAATTAACCCTTAACTAGTCTAATCTGTCGACCTAATTAGCCTAATTAAACAACTAAATCACTAATTACAACTAACTAACCACCTAAGCCATACTTAAGCTAATCTAATTAACCCTTAAGCATCATTAACCTTTTAAGCAAGGTTTAGTGAGTAAACTCACCGGATTAGCGGGCTAATGAGTTCACGGCGATGGCAACGCAACGGCAAGCGATACTCAGCTATACGGTGACGCCAAGGGAGGTTCGGACAGGCCTGGAAAAGGCTCACGAAGCTCACAGTTGGGCTGTGAGGTTCGGGTCTGCTTTGGGCCGAAGGAGGCTAAACGAGCGGCTTGGTTGGGCTAAAACGGCGAGGTGGGACGACAGCGGCTGCAGTGAGACCAGGCGATGGCTCCTGTAGCTTGGGGGCGGCAAACGATGGTTGGACGACGACCTGGGCGACAGAGGCGACACGGGACAACAAGTAGGAGGCGGACGGCGCTAGCGGGCTCGGGCGACAATGACGGCGCTCGGACAGCTTCAGGCAGGCGGTTGATGGTGCAAGGGCTTGGCTGGTTGGTTCTCTAGTTTTCTTGAGCTCAAATAACCATAAAAATGGATAAAACAAGGCCAAGGAAGAAGATGAAGAGAGCTGCAACTGAAGGGGGACAACCAAGGCCTTTAGCCTTCACAAATATCTCCATTTCATCATCACAAGGCCCCCACCAGCCCAAGCTTCATCCTTAGCCAAGATTCCTCCACAAGCCTCCCAAAGTGCTGAAATGTTGCACCCCACATGGACCTACGAATTTTGAATACTTCCCCTCCAATTCCAACTCAAATCCTCTCCAATTGGACTTAATTCAAAGGCTAAAATGTCAAGGAGGATGTCCACACTCAATTCCGCATTTTTCCTTGCCAATTAGTCCAACATGAACTCAAAAAATGCAACAAAAAATGGTCCTCTAATTTTCCCGGTCCAAAATAACCCAACTTTGAATTTTCGCCAAAAACTAGAGTTTGCATAATAGTCTTCGAAGGATGAGTCAACGTTCCTAAAATAAATCGTGACATGACTGAACTTTCAATTTCTGAAATCGGGTTCAATTTCGCAGTTAATTTCAACCGAACGTGATTTTAACATGACCTAACCAACCGGGTAGCTTTTAGGAATTTTTAGCGTATTTGACCCGTTGTCGATTATTTTCGAACCGCATTGTGCATCTTCGACTCATTAGCGACTCTCGGTTGTCGTGAAAATCTCGAGGTTTCAAATACAGGCACAAGGTACAAAAGTGACAGAAAAAATCAGTTTAGTGCCGTTCGACGAGAATTTTGTAATTAGGTGGAATCACCCACACTCTAATCACATACCTCTGTCGAACCGACCTATCTTTGACTTCTTATCGATTTTGATAGTGTCGTATTGACCCTTGCAAATTAGCACGATCGAGCAGTCAATTTCTGGTCAAATTTTCAAGGCTGTTGCGTTAAAATCCATTAACTACTTCACCGGATAGATTAGTTATCCCGTGAGTGATCAGCTCAGAGAAAAAGACTATAGGTGCGTCGATGAAAAGCCCACTTCATTTAGTCGAAAGTAGGGTTGAAAATCTAAATGTCATAACTTTTCCCCTCTTATAAAAATTTCGTCCTCGAAATTTAAACCATTACAAATCTTTAAACAAAAAGGTGAGGGTATTGTCGTCTCATCGAGTCTTCACTTTCCTAGGTTACTCCTTCTGTGCTGTGGTGTTGCCAAACCACTTTGACTAAAGGGATCATCTTGGTGCGCAGAATCTATTCCTTCTGATCCACAATCTGAACTGGTCTTTCCACGTACGACACTCTATCATACACATCTAACTCTTCAAAATTCAGCACGTGGGTCGGGTCAGGCTCATATTTTCTCAACATTGATACGTGGAAGACGTTGTGGACTTGCACCAGTCTCGGCGGCATGGCAAGATGATACGCCAGTGTCCCTATTCTTTCCAGAATCTCAAAGGGACCACCGTACCTCGGACTTATTTTCCCTTTCTTGCCAAAGCGCGAAGTACCCCTCATTGGCGACACCTTCAAAAAGACGTGCTCACCAACTTGGAATTCCGAAGGTCTTCGAGGCTTATTTACATAACTTTTCTAGTGGCTCTGAGCTGTCTTTAATCCGTCCTTGATAATTGCAACTACATCCACTAATTGCTGAACCAACTCTAGGTCTGTGATGTTCCATTCTTTGACTTCATCCCAACACACTGGCGTTCTGCACGCTCTGCCATACAACGTTTCTAACGGTGCCATCTCGATATTCTGCTGGTAGCTGTTGTTGTAGGAGAACTCGACAAGATGAAGCTGTTCCTCCCAAATTCCCTTGAAATCTAGCACACAAGCTCTCAACATGTCCTTGAGGGTTTGAATTGTCCTCTCAAACTGGCCATCTTTCTGCGGATAATAGGCCATACTATACTGCAGCTTCGTTCCCAAGGCAGTCTGTAGACTTTTCCAGAAGGCTGTCGTGAACTTCGAGTCTCTATGAGATGTGATCGTCATAGGCACTCCATGTAGACGAACTGTTGGATGCACATACAACTCAGCATATCTATCCAATGCATAGTCCTTTCGTACGGCGATAAAGTGAGCGGACTTCGTCAGTCTGTCAACCACGACCCAAATGGAATCATTACCCCTCTGACTCCTTGTAAGCCCATCACAAAGTCCATTATGATGTGTTCTCATTTCCACTCGGGAAACTCGAGAGGTTGCAGAAGTCCTCCCGGCCTACAATGATGTGCCTTCACCTGCTGACACGTCAGACATTTGGTGACATGCTTGGCGATATTCGCCTTCATACCAGTCCACCAATAGTGTTGACGCAGATTCTGATAGATCTTCGGACTACCTGGATGAATGTTGTAACTACTACGATGAGCTTCTGACAAGATCTCCTCTTTAAGCTCTGCATCGTCACGTACACACAACCGTCCATGAATCCTCAGTGTTCCGTCAGAAATCTGAAAGTCAGCCTTTCTCTTTTTGGTATCTTCTTGCAGGATTTTTTGGATATCTGGGTTTGTTAACTTAAGCGTATTGATTTTGATCCGATTCATTTATGAGGGTGGCCATGATATTTGAAAGGTGGCCTACCTCAAATTTAAAAATGGAATCTCGAGCTCGTTTAAGTAAGACCCACTCTTTAATCACCATTTGCGCTATTGAAGACTTCCGACTCAACGCATCTGCGACCTTGTTAGCCTTTCCAGGATGATACAGGATGTCACAATCATAATCCTTCAAAAGTTCCATCCAACAATGCTATCTCATATTCAACTCCTTCTGAGAGAATAAATACTTGAGACTTTGATCATTGGTAAAGATCTGCAACCTTTCTCCAAACAAATAGTGTCTCCAAATCTTAAGAGCGAAAATAATTGCTGCGAGTTCTAAGTCATGCGTCGGGTAATTCAGCTCATGGGGTCTCAATTGACGGGAAGAGTATGCAACGACTCTACCATACTGCATTAAGACGCAACCCAGTCCCCTGAACAATGCATCACTATAGATCTCGTATCCTCCAGGACTAGATGGTATTGTCAACACTGGTGCGATAGTCAGCTTCTGCTTAAACTCTTGGAAACTACGCTCACACTTATCTGTCCACATAAACTTCTCTTTCTTCTTCAGCAGTCGAGTTAACGGCGAAGCTAAAGCTGAAAATCCTTCCTCGAACCTCCTGTAGTAACCTGCTAATCCCAAGAAGTTTATGATCTCTGTCACTGTTATCGTTCTTAGCCAGTTGATAACTGCTTCAATCTTGGTCAAGTCCATGGAGATTCCTTCGCCTGAAATCACATTACCTAAGAAAGCTACACGAGTTAACCAAAACTCGCACTTACTAAACTTAGCGTACAACCCATGATTCCGCAGAGTTTGAAGTACTGTCCTCAACTGTCTTTCGTGCTCCTCAGGACTTCTCGAGTACACTGGGATATCATCAATAAAAACTATCACAAACTGATCCAGATACTCCTTAAACACCCGATTCATCAGATCCATGAAAGCTGCTGGGGCGTTCGTCAAACCAAATGGCATTACAGTGAACTCATAATGGTCGTACCGCATATGAAACGCTAACTTCGGTATGTCCTCATTTCTGATCCTCAGTTGATGATATCCTATCCTCAGGTCGATCTTAGAAAATATCAACACTCCTTGCAACTGGTTGAACAAGTCGCCGATCCTCGGCAGTAGGTACTTGTTCTTGATCATCACTTGATTAAGTTGATGGTAGTCGATGCAACGATGCAACGAACCATCTTTCTTCTTCACAAACAGAATTGGTGCTCCCCAAGGCGATGCACTGTGACATATAAATCCCTTATCCAACAATTCCTGCATATGTACCTTCAGTTCTTTCAACTTTGACAACGCCATTCGGTAAGGAGCCTTAGAGATTAGCTCCATCCCGGGGGCCAACTCAATCTCCCTCTCTGGCGGCAAACCGGCAACTCCTTTGGAAACACGTTTGGAAACTCTTGAACCACTACAATATCCTCGATCTTCGGTCCCTCAACTGTCGTATCCACGACAGTCGCCAAGTAACCTTGACAACCCCCGTCTAACAAACAGGTTGCCTCAAGCGACGAGATTAAGGTAATCGAGGCTCTTCCTTGACTCCAAATAAACTCGAAACTTTCACTCGCTAATGAGTCAAACTAAATCGTTTTACGATAACAGTCCATCTTAGCTCTTTGCTTGGTGAGCCAGTCCATGCCAATTATCACATCAAAATCATACATGGCTAGGACTATCAAATCTATCCTCCCCTCTCGCTCGCCAATCAATATCTTGCAACCACGAAAGCCTACTGTAGACAACACCTTATCCTTTAATGGTGTAGATATGCTAACCAATGACTCCAACAACTCAGGACTCAACCCTACTAGCTTAACAAGTTGCTCAGCTATAAACGAATGAGTAGAGCCAAGATCAAATGAAGCATAAGCAGTATGGTCATTTAATGAGACCGTACCTGTGACCACATCAGGCGAGTCCTCTACCTGTCCTCTGGTGACGGCATACACCCTTCCTTGAGCTGGGGGTCTATTCAATCCACCCTGCGGTGCATTCTGCGGCGCGTATCCCCAGTCCTGACCCATCAGTGGTGGCAGCAGGAACTGAGGTCCCATCGGTTTTCTAGGACAATTCCTGGCCATGTGACCCTACTGGCAACATTCAAAACAAGCACCCGGCCTAGAATCGCATGGGGCCGATCCATGTCGTCTTCTGCAGAAGCGACACACACCACTAAAGCTCGGTGTTGACTTACCTTCCCCACCCTTCCTGTTGGGCGGAATAGGGTACCTTCCTCTGGTCGTGGGCTTCTTCCCAAACCTATTTCCATCCCTATTCAAGCTGAACCTCGATCCAGATGAGGCAGCTTGCTCACTTAGGTTCATCTCTATCAGCTGGGCCCCACCATACAGCTCATTATAGTTCTTTAGATCGAGCAGCACTAGCGGATTTTCAGCTCCAGTCGGAGGCCATTCCTGAACCTTGTAGCTCTGTCAGCTAGATCCTCTATTAGCCTCGGGGCATATTGCGACAACTCAGCAAACTTGGCCTTGTACTGGTCTACTGTCATCAGACCTCGACGAAGGCACTGGAATTCCTCCATTTTCTATTCCCTTGCACTATCAGAGAAGTACTTGCTATTAAATGCTTCAACAAAGGTGTTCCACCCCGGAACCTCGCCTTCTAAGAACAATAATCCTCTTGTGGCCCCCCACCAAGTGCTTACATTACCCTGCAGCTGGTAGACCCCAAGGACGACCTTCTCTTCCTTGGTGCACCTCAACAGTGCAAAGGCCTTCTTGAAGTCCTAGATCCAGAGGGTTGCAGCCTCGGGATCTTCTACTCCTATGAACCTCGGTGGGTTCAACTTCAGGAACTGCACTATTAGTATGTGCATCGGTCTCTCAGCAATAACGTTCCCAGGTGGAACCTCAATAGGTACGGCAGTGGTAGCGACGGCAGCAGCGACATCAGCTGCGGCAGCAACAACAGCATTGGCGGCGGTAATGGTGGCTGCTTAATTTTGGGCCTACTGCCCCATCAAATTTCCAAGTGTCTCTAGCGCCTGAACAATCCCTTCGATTCTAGGATCGCTAGGGGCTGCTACCCCAGCACTAACCTGCGGTGGCGCTAATTCGCTTGCGCTGGCCTAAGCCGACAGTCTACCTTGACCACCTCAGGTACCAATCCTCGTTGGCATCTTACCCCGAGTAACAGGTCCTATGGTCCTCTTTCTAGGTGTCCTCTGCTCTTGATCACTCATGAAGCAGATTCTTTACGAAAACCCGCTTTCCAATTCCATACAAAATTAGAAATTGGGTGATCACACAAAACAAGCTACCAATCAGCTATCAATCGCATGCATTAGCATAATAAAAAGCTTTTCCTACTAAATATCCCTTAAACCGATCACACCTTATCACTCTATACACAAACTAGCTCTGATACCACTTCGAGCGGGGATGTCATGCCCATAACCTCGAGTGCGCGCACATCCCTCGGTGGTTGATAAAATTGCGACATCCCAGGACGCATCGCTGACCCATTCATTTTATTGCACATGCGGAAGAGAATAAACAAATCCCTAGACAACACAAATATGGGATAGAAAAGCAGGACAACAATTTTCCCAAAACGCTTTTATAAACAAACTGAGTTTATATACAATACTAGTCTATAAACAAAAGCATATTCCAAAAAGACGAGTCACTAAGCCATCTAGGCACAAGACTCCTCAGCCGAGACCTTCGAGACTTCCGAGGGTTCTGGGTCTTCCACGACACCATTAGGGATGTCAGTGTCAAGGGGACCAGCCATCTCCTCACCATTAACAGGGGGTGCGTTGAAACCATCCAGGGGACCCTCCTACTCTCCGTTAGGCCCATGGCGAAACCACGCCCTAAATCGATGAGGTACCAACTCTAGTAGGCTCTCATCGACCATGATCGTGCTCACAACGAGCTCACGGAGCCAGGGAGTCCCGAGGACAGGGAAAAAGGTACTCTGCTCCATAGACCCCATCGACTGTCCAAAACGTACTGGAGGGACCGCCATCTACGAACCTGAAAAGTTACGCCCACGACGGGGTGAGACAACGTCTCAGCAAGTCTACACCCTAAACCCCGATTAGGAAGAAAATACACCTAGGGGCGGCCTAACCACACAACCACAGAGACTCACCTCGCCTCAGTTCCTCCTTGCACGTTAGTATAGTTCATATACACAATGCATATAATAGATGCACACGTCAATTGGAACGCATATAATAGATGCACAATCTATCACAGGAGTCCCGATTATAAGACAAAATCATTATGACACGTCACATTTCGTGCCACACAATTTTGCCTTATAATCTGGCGCTTTTAACTTAATCAATCACGCGTTTCAATTTTATTCTCGACCCAATGGGCATGGCCTACTCAACGTTTGGTGGTCTTCTGACGTAACCAGGCATCCTCTCACCCCATTGAGCACGGCAACATCTACCTCGAGACGGCAATCCCGAAGGAGCATTGGTCCAGCCTCTACTGCGACCGGCATCCGTTGTCCAGGGGCATCCCATATAGGGGCAACGTCCACCCGACGCATATCGGGGACGGGTTCTCATAACCATCACACGATCATTCAATTTCTGGACAAGGACACCGTGCATTGCACTCAAATGTCTCAATTAAGATAATGAACTTGGCCCATTTGCTTCATATTAAAAACACACGGTGAAAATAATCGTGTGTGGGTACATGGTCAAATCGAACTTGAAAATTTGATATCCCTCCTTTTAAAATCTCATTATTTGATATAGTACTAAAAACATTTTCGGTGTCAAAACCCAACACTCGGTATTTTCTAATTAAATACCAAAATTTCACAATTTTGAAATAATTATTCAAAATTAACAATCATCTCTCAATTGCACAATTTAACAATCAATTGCATAAACTAAGAACACCACTGCAATTAGCACGAAATTCCAGTCACCGACTATCTCGGTATAATTTCCGAAAAATATTAAATAATTAAATAAATTAAAAAAAAATTAAATCAATAAATACACACTTAGGCCTAAAACACTAATTTAACCACCTAAACGGGCCTAGAAAAATAATGTACCTATCCACATAAATCAAGCAATCTAATTAACCCTTCATTAGTCTAATCTAACCACATAATTAGCCTAATTAAACAATTAAATCACTAATTACAACTAACTAACCACCTAAGCCATACTTAAGCTAATCTAATTAACCCTTAAGCATCATTAACCTCCTAAGCAAGGTTTAGTGAGTAAACTCATCGGATTAGCGGGTCGACGAGTTCATGGCGACGGCGAGCGACACTCGGGTCTACGGCGATACTAAGGGAGGTCCAAACGGGCCCGAAAAATGCTCACAAAGCTCACAGCTGGGTTGTGAGGCTCGGTTTTGCTTTGGGTCGAAGGAGGCTGAACGAGCAACTTGGTTGGACTGAAACGGCAAGGTGGGACGGTAGTGGCTGCAGCGAGACTAGGCAGCGGCTCTGGTGGCTTAGGGGTGGCAAATGACTGCTTGGGCAATGGAGGTGGCACGAGACAGCGAGCTAGGCTCGCGGGGACACGAGTATGGGGTGCACGACGCTGGCAGGCTCGAGCGGCAGCGACGGCGCTCGAACGGCTTCAAGCGGGCGGTTGACGATGCGGGGGCTTGGCTTGCTGGTTCTCTAGTTTTCTTGAGCTCAAACAACCACAAAAATGGAGAAAGCAAGACCAAGGAAGAAGATGAAGAGAGCTGCAGTTGAAAGGGGACCACCAAGGCCTTTAGCCTTCACAAATATCTCCATTTCATCAACACGAGGCCCCAACAGCCCAAGCTTCATACTCAGCCAAGTTTCCTTCACCAAATTTCCCCCACAAGCCTCCCAAAGTGTTGAAAGGTTGCACCCCACATGGACCTACGAATTTTGAATACTTCCCCTCCAATTCCAACTCAAATCCTCTCCAATTGGACTTAATTCAAAGGCTAAAATGTCCAGGAGGATGTCCACACTCAATTTCACATTTTTCCTTGCCAATTTGTCCAACATGAACGTAAAAAATGCAACAAAAAGCGGTCCTTTATTTTCCTGGTCCAAAATAGCCCAACTTTGAATTTTCGCAAAAAACTCGGGTTTGCAGAAAAGTCTTCGAAGGATGAGTCGACGTTCCTAAAATAAATAGTGATATGACAAAACTTTATCGGGTTCAATTTCGTGGTTAATTTCAACTAGACATGATTTTAGCGTGACCTAACCTACCGGGTAGCTTTTAGGAATTTTTAGTGCATTTGACCCGTGGTCGATTATTTTCGAACCACATTGTACATCTTCAACTCATTGGTGACTCTCGGTTGTCGTGAAAATCTCGAGGTTTCAAATATTGGCATAAGGTACATAAATGACCAAAAAAATCAATTTAGTGCCATTCGACGAGAATTTTGCAATTAGATGGAATCATCCACACTCTAATCACATACCTTTGTCGAATCGACCTATCTCCGTCCTCTGATTGATTTTGACAGTGTCGTATTAACCCTTGCAAATTAGAACGATCAAGCAGTCGATTTCTGGTTGAATTCTCAAGGTTGTTGTGTTAAAATCCCTTAACTGCTTCACCGTATAGATTAGTTATCTTATGAGTGATCGGCTCAGAGTGAAAGACTATAGGCGCGTCGATGAAAAACCCATTTCATTTAGTCGAAAGCAGGGTTGAAAATCAGGATGTCATACGCTGTCTCCATTACCTTTCTTACTCATAGGAGAGTTGCATTTATGTAAACCAACAACATTCCGACAAAGCCCTTTGTTATTTGGAATTGCCTCCAATGGAGCCTCATTAAAAGCTTTGACATTTGGGAGAGGACCTTTTAGATCATTGTAGGATATATCAATGGAAGTCAAGGCCAACATATCACCGAAATCATGTGGGATGCAATGAGACAGACTATTGTGGGAGACATTTATGGTTTCGAGGGCTATCCACTTTTCTAGCTCTTGTGGTATTTCTCCTGTCGATTCTGACTCAAATCAGGAACGTCCACGAATTGTGCATTGCCTAACTCGGGATGAATGCTTCCATTGAGTTTATTTTTGCTCAAGTTCAATCTCAATAAGTTCGTGCATTGAACGAGTTGTACTAGTATCGATCCGCTCAAATTGTTTAATGCTAGGTTGAGATGTTCTAGTTTGGATAAAAGTCCCATTTCATTTGGTATACTACTTGTGATCCGATTGTTGTTTAAGATGGGATAGAATAACAATTCCAAGCTTGCCAAATCCATGGGAATATCTCCACTCAAATTATTCGAAGACAAGTCTAGTGCCTGTAACCGAGTCATCCTTCCTAATATTGAGGGTATCTCACCATAAATGTTGTTTTTTGATATTCTTAAGCTTGTCAAACTATGACTACACTCCCATTTTCAAGAAGGCTCACCATGCAAATAATTGTGGCTCAAGTCTATAAAATTTAGCTATCAATATATTCCAAAAGCTTTCATTATATTCCCCCAAAGTTGGTTTCCTTCAAGTCTCACTTTTATTAATGTAGTACAGTTCCTCATGCTTTCTAGAATAAGCCCTGTGAAATGATTGTTTGGGACAATGAACTTCTACAATAATTTCCCCGAGCATACTTCATCCGGCTATTTCCCTTCAAGTTCATTGTAAGCTAGATCAATTTCTCTCAAACGAGTAATTTTATTAACTTCAGGAGGCAAGGAACCAGAAAAATCGTTGTCACCAAGGTGCAATATAGTTAAATTGGTCAGGCTTCCAATTGATGAGGGGATTGAACCACTCAAACTGTTAATAGACAAATCTAATAGTCTAAGAGACACCAAGTTCCCTGTATTTCTAGGAATCAAGCCCAAAAGATGATTGGAGTACATGTGTAAGAGATTTAGATTGCTTAGATTTTGGATAGATGATGGAATGGGCCTATCAAAATTATTTATAGCTAAATCTAATACAGTAAGACTAGCGAGCTTCCCTATTTTTTGAGAGTATGGATCCAGAATGTTCGTTTCCCCAAAAAAGAAAGAACCTCCAAGTTCATCAATTCACCTATCTCTTGTGGAATGGGACCAAAAAGGTTATTTAGTGTAACGTCCAATCTCGTTAAGTTGTCTAAGTTTCCAAGAGAATTATTTTCTCCCAAATATAGTTCACTAAGAGATGTTAAATTTCCTATTTCTCGAGGGATCAGGCCGGAGATATCATTTTTGTATATGACAATAATTGATAAACGTGTTATGTTTTCAATAGGAGGGATTGATCTGACGAGATTGTTAATTGATAGGAGAAGTTCAATAAGACAAGCTAGTCCCCCAATTTTTGAAGGAATAGGTCCTGAAAGCTTGTTTTCCCAAAAACCAAGAAACTTCAAACTCCTCAGGTCACCTATTTTCGAAGGGATGTGTCCACTGAGATAATTTGTACATGGGTACTATTCATGACGATTTTTAGCTTGCCTGTACTTGAAGGAATGTTCCCGTAAAGTTCATTAAGACATAAATCAAGATAGCTGAGTTTGGAAAGGTTATCAATACTCGAGGAAATGGAACCGTAGATCGAGTTGTTGCTAACATCACGATTGACCAAATTGGTTAAGCACAAGAAGTAGAGGTCATCTAAAGTTCCTCAACTGAGATGGGAAAGATTAAGATGGCTAATGGATCTGTAGTGGTCGCAAGTGACTCCGACAAAGTCGCAAGACTCGTTACCACACCATGTAGTGTCACGCCCCGAACCTCGAGTACACACACATCCCTCGGCGGTCTATTAAAAATGCGACGTCCTAGGACGCGTCGCCAACACATTTTTTTTATCTTTCAATTAATCACATGCAAAAGCGAATTAAATAAACACCTGGCCAAAAAACAAACATAGGGATAGTAAAAACAGGACAACAAATTTTCACAAACTACGCTTTATAAACATACCAAGTTAACCCTAGGAGTTTATATACACAAGTCTGTTTCAAAAAGAGAAGTCCTAAGCAACCTACACCCTGGACCCCTCCGACTCTGGCTTAGGGTCCACCACGACACCGTTCACGATGTCGATGTCCATAGGGTGACCTACCTCCCCATCCTCCGTTCCGATGGGCGGCCTGTCAAAACCCCGTAGGGGACCCTCCCGAGCACCATTGCGCTCATTAATGAACCACGCTTTGAAGCAATGAGGTACCAAATGAAGGAGGCCCTCATCGACCCAAATCGTAGTCTCCACTAACTCGCGAGTCTGGGTAGTCCCAGAATAGAGAAGAAGGTAGACTCGTAGTCTATCTCCCACGGAACCCCAAATCGGACTGGATGTATCTCCATACTAAGGACCAGAAAAAGGGTTAACCATGACGGGGTGAGATAAATCTCAGCGAGTCAAAACCCTAAACCTCGATTAGGATGCAAATTCGCCTCAAAAGCGGTCCTAAACACGCACCATACAAAACTCACCTTGTCTCGGCGCGTCCCTGCATATTAGCACATCACATATGCTATTATAAATATCACAAGCATAATTAATAACCGGTACATATAATTTCATCCCTCAAACATTCACATGGGTCTCAATTATAAGGTAAAACCGTTATGACACGTCCCATATCGTGCCACACAATTTTGCCTCATAATCAAGCGCAATAGCACAACCATTCAGGCGTGTTCCGATTATTATGATCCATCGGCCATGGCCAACTCAAAAGTCAGCGATCATTCGGCATAACTGGGTATTGTCCCGCTTCGTTGGGTACGGCAACATCTAGCACTACTCGCCTAGACAGCATTCCATAAAGGAGCATCGGCCCGGCCTCCACCACGACTCGGCATCCGTTAACGTGGCGCATCCGAACTTAATCAGGCATTGCCTCCCCAACTCTTGTCGGGTGACGGGTTCCGATAGTGACCATACGAGCACATATTTAGCCAAGAACACCATGCTTTGTGTTCAAATATCTCGTTTTCATATAATAACCTCAGCCACTTTTTCTTTGTATTAAAAATTTCTGGTAAAATAATCGTGCGTGGTCACGTATTTAAATCGAACCATTAGACTTGGTACGCTCCTATTTTGAAACTCCACGGTTTTATATAGTACATAAAAATTGGCGTAAAAAACCAACACCTAGCATTTTTCTATTATTTTCTACTAAAAATCAACAATTACCATCAAGTAATCAATTTTACATCATAGCACATATATAAGCCATCAAAATCACACAAAATTCCAACTGCAAAAACGAGTGTAAAATTCTACGAAATGACTAATCTGTCACTAATTATGCTAATTACGATTAATTAAATAAATTTGTGATTAATTAAACTAATCCAACTTAATTAACCTAACCATGATTAATTAATCTAACCATGGTTAACTAACCTAACCAAACTAACTAACCTAACCAAGCTAGTTAGCATTAATCGAGGATTAACTAATTAATCCTAATTTAGGCTAATCTAACCCCCTAAGCACAATTAACAACATAATCAAGGATTAAGGAGTTAACTCATTGGATTAAGACGGCAGTGGGCTCGCGACGACACCAACGCGACAGTGACGAGAACTCGAAACAACCGCGTCTCAATTGGAGGCTTGACAGAGGCGGTGCGGCCCTACAAGCTCACGGCTAACGATGGGGACTTGGTTGCTGGGGTTGCTGGTCGATCTCGGTGGAGCTGGCTATTGGCGTGACTGCTCAGTGAAGGAGCTGTTGGACTGGAATGAACAGGACCACTAGATACGGGGAAGGGCGGCCGGACGGAGCCGCTGGCGTGAGTTGCGATGGCTGTGGCATGGAATGGAGCTGCTAGATGGACTGGTGAGGAGTTGCGGTTGAGGGGAAACAGAAGATGGTGTGCTGGCGTGAAGGTGGTGTCTGAACATGGGTGGTGGTGTTGATGGCAAGGTGGGTGAAACGGTGGAGTTGGCATTCGGTTTTGCAAGCGTGGAGATGAGCGAAGCGTGCGGCAGCAACAAATGGAAGAGAAGAATTGAGGAAGGAGCAGAAATGGAGAAGATGGGATGGTCGGCTGTAAAGGGGCTCACGCAAGGGAGAAAGAGAGAGAAGGGAAGAAAGAAAGTCAATAACACAACCAATCAAAAACCTAAGGAAATATCTAATTCACTCATGACTATGCCCCCAAAGTCTTCATGCCTAAAGTCAAGTGCTCCTTCAATGAGAAATTATGTTCAATTTCCCCAAACAAAGCCAAAATAAGGTAGAAAAATCCCATTTCTTCAGCCCATCCGAATTTCCTCTTATTTTCCATTTTGTCCGAAAAATCGTTTTTCCGTAAAATTTCTGGAGTCGACAAAAATTCGCCGAAAGATGAGGCGACGTCCTATAAATGAATCATAATATGCTCGAACGTCCGATTTCCGAAACTGAATTCAATTTCGTGGTTAAAATTGACTGAACGCGATTTTAATACGACCTAACCTATCGGGTAGCTTTTAGGGATTTTAGCGCGTCCCCGTGGTCAATAATTTTCGATCCACATTTGTGTATCTTCAACTCATAGACGAGCCTCGGTTGTCATAAAAATCACAAGCTTTCAATTTCGTGTCCTGAGTATAAAAATCACGAGGTTCCAAGTTCGACGCAAATATCGCAATCGTGCGGAACCACCCGCAATTCGACTACGTGATTCCATCGAATTGACTCATATCCATTCGCTAATCGATTATAATGGTGTCGAATTGATCCTTGCCAATTATTATGGTCGAGCGGTCGGTTTCTGATTGAATTCTCTAGTCTGTCGCGTTTATATCCCTTAACAGCCTCACCTAATAGATTAGTTAACTCGTGAGTGGCCAGGTTCGAGTAAAATGACCATAAGCGCGTCAACGAAACAACCATTTCATATATCCGAATCAAGGGTTAAATTTCGGGATGTTACAACTCTTCCCCTCTTATAAAAATTTCGTCCTGGAAATTTAAACCATTACAATTCTTCCACAAAAAGGTGGGGGTATTGACGTCTCATAGATTCTTCGCTTTCCCACATGGCTCCTTCTGTTCCGTGGTGTTGCTAGACCAGTTTAACCAAGGGAATCATCTTGTTGCGCAACACTTGCTCCTTTCGATCCACTATCCGAACCGGTCTCTCCACATACAATACCCTATTGTCCACGTCTAATTCCTCGAAATTCAGCACGTGGGTCGAGTCACGTTTGTACTTCCTTAACATTGACATGTGGAAGACATCATGCACTTGAGCAAGTCTCGGCGGCAACGCAAGACGATACGCCAAAGTCCTAATTCGTTTCAAAATCTCAAAAGGACCGACATACCTCGGACTTAAATTCCATTTCTTGCTAAAGCGCGAAGTACCCCTCATCGATGACACCTTGAGGAACATGTATTCACCAACTTGGAATTCCAATGGTCTATGCCGCTTATCTGCATAACTTTTCTGATGACTTTAAGCGGTCTTAAGTCTTTCTCAAATAACTTTGACAGCGTCGACTGACTGCTTAACCAACTTAAGGCTAGTAATCTTACGTTCTCCAACTTCATCCCAGCAAACAGGAGTCCTGCAGGCTCTGCCATACAACACTTCAAACGGTGCCATCTGGATACTTTGTTAATAGCTGTTGTTGTAGGCAAACTCAACTAGATGAAGCTGTTCCTCCCAGCTTCTTTTCAAGCCCAATATGCAAGCTTGCAATATATCCTCGAGGGTTTGAATAGTCCTCTTAGACTGGCCATCCGTCTATGGATGATAGGCCGTGCTGTACTACAGTTTTGTTCCCAAGGCAATTTGTAAACTTTTCCAAAAAGATGTCGTGAACTTTGGGTCTCGATTTGACGTGATCGTCACTGGCCCTCCATGAAGACGAACTATCTGTCGCATGTACAAATCAGCATATCTATCCAATGGGAAATCCTTTCCTACGATGATGAAGTGAGTAGACTTCATCAATCTGTCGACTACAGCCCATATGGAATCATTACCTCGCTGACTTCTCAGTAATCCCATCACAAAATCCATTGTGATATGTTCCCACTTCCACTCGAAAATCTCAAGAGGTTGCAAAAGTCCTCCAGGCTTGCAATGCTGTGTTTCACTTGCTGGCATGTCAGACACTTGGCAACATGTCTGGCGATATCCGCCTTCATACCGGTTCACCAATAATGTTGACATAGGTTCTGATACATCTTTGTACTGCCTGGATGAATGCTGTAACTACTGCGATGGGCTTCTGATAAAATTTCCTCCTTAGGCTCAGCATCGTCAAGTACACACAATCGCCCACGAAACTTTAGTGTTCCGTCCTCGGTAACTTGAAAGTCAGCCTTCCTCTTTTCCACATCCTCCTGCAGAATTTTTTGGATCTCAAGGTTTGTCATCTGAACATCTTAATCCTTATCTGCACTTTCGGTTCAATTCTAAGGGTAGCCATAAGACTTGAAAGGTGGCCTACCTCAAACTTGAAACCCGAATCTTGAGCTCCTTCGAGTGGGATCCACTCCTAAACTATCATTTGCGCAATCGACAACTTCCAACTCAACGCATCCGCGACCTTATTGGCTTTTCTGGGATGATACAAGAAGTCACAGTCGTAGTCCTTGAGAAGTTCCATCCAACGACGCTGTCTCATATTCAACTCCTTTCGAGAGAATAAGTACTTTAGGCTTTGGTGGTCCGTAAAGATCTGGAACTTTTCTCCGCATAGGTAGTGTCTCCAAATCTTTAGAGCAAAGATGATCGATGCGAGTTCCAAATCGTGTGTCGAGTAATTCAACTCATGAGGCCTCAACTGACGGGATGCGTATGCAACAACTCTCCCATGTTGCATTAAAACATAGCCCAGTCCTCTGTACGACACATTACTATAGATCTCATATCCTCCAGGACCAGACGGAATCATCAGCAAGGGTGCGGTAGTCAACTTCTGCTTAAGCTCTTGGAAACTACGCTCGCACTTATCTATCCATGCGAACTTCTCTTCCTTCTTCAGCAATCGAGTCAGAGGCATGGCAATCGCAAAGAATCTCTCCACGAATCGTCTATAATAGCCTCCCAATCCCAAGAAACTTCTAATCTCTATCACTGTCGTTGGTCTCGGCCAGTTTATCACGACCTCAATCTTGGTTGGGTCCACGGAAATCCCTTCGCAAGAAATCGCATGACCTAAGAAAGCTACACGAGTTAACCAAAACTCGCACTTACTGAACTTGACGTATAGTCCGTGTTCTCGCAAGGTCTGAAGTATCGTCTTTAAGTGCCTTTTCTGCTCCTCTGGACGGGCTTCTCGAATACACTAATATGTTGTTGATAAACACAATCACGAACTGGTCCAGATACTCCTTGAATACTCATTGAGTTGCCGATAGTTGATGCAAAGACGCAACGGACCATCCTTCTTCCTTACAAACAGAACTAGTGCTCCCCAAGGCGATGCACTAGAACGTATAAATCTTTTGTCCAACAACTCCTACATCTGCACCTTCAATTCTTTCAATTCCGACAACGCCATATGGTAAGAGGCCTTAGAAATTGGCTCCGTCCCAGGGGGCAACTCAATCACAAACTCAATCTCCCTTTCTGGGGGCAAACCAGGTAATTCCTCAGGAAACACGTCAAAAAACTCCTGTACCATGGTGATGTCCTCCATCTTCGGCTTCTCAACTGATGTATCAACTACAGTTGCCAAATAACCTTAGCAACCCTCCTCTAACAAATGGGTTACCTCGAGCGACAAGATTAAGGTAATAAAGGGTCCTCCTCGGCTTCCAATAAACTCGAAACTTTCACCCACTAACGGGTTAAACTAAATCGGTCTACGATAACAGTCTACAGTAGCTCGTTGCTTGGTGAGCCAATCCATACCAATGATTACATCAAAGTCAAACATGGCCAACACAATCAAATATATCATTTCCTCTCGCTCACCAATCACTAACTTTCAACCAGGACACCCTATCGCAGACAACACTTTATCCTTTAATGGGGTGGATATACTAATGACTATCCCCAACGGTTTTAGACGCAATCCTACCAACTTAACAAATTGCTCAACAATAAATGAATGCATAGCTCCAAGATCAAATAAATCATAAGCAGCATGGTCGTTCAGCAAGACCGTACCTATAACCACGTCCTGGGAGTCCTCCACCTCCTTTCGAGTGACAGCATACACCCTTCCCTGCATCGGAGGCTTGTTCAAAATACCCTACTGTGTATTTTGTGACAAACTTCCTCTTGGTTGTCCCATCTGTGACAGTGGCGCCTGTGCTCCCATAGGCCTGCGCAGACTGTGACATCCCGAAATTTCAATCCTCTTTTTACTTGAATAAATCAAGCCTTTCATCGACGCGCCTATAGTACTATTCTCTGAGCTGGTCACTCATGAGATAACTAGACTATCTAGGGAAGTCATTAAGGGATTTTAACACAATAGACTTGAGAATTCGACCACGAATCGTCTGTTCGACCGTCCTAATCTGCAAGGGTCATTAGGGCACAATCGAAAATCTATCAGAGACGGGAGATAGGTCGATTCGATTGAGATAGGTGATCAGAGTGTGGGTGATTCCACCAGATTGCAAAATTCTCATCGATTGGCACTAGACCGATTTTTCTGTCGTTTTGGTACCTTGTGCCCGTAATTGAACCTCGAGATTTTCACGACCACTAAGGGTCGCCAATGTGTTGAAGAGGAACATTGTGGCTTGAAGAAAATCAACCAAGGGTCAATTGCGCTAAAAATTCCTAAAAGTCACCCAGTAGGTTAGGTCACACTAAAATCACGTCAGATTGAAATTAACCGTCAATTTGAACCCGATTTTCAGAAAGTGAAAGTTCTGTCATGTCACGATTTATTTTAGAAACGTCGACTCATCTTTTCAAGAATTTTCAACGAGTTCATAATTTTTACGGAAAATCGATATGGACCTTTCGGAAAAGAATGGAAATTCGGATTGCCCGAATTGAGGGGAGTTTTGACTTTCAAGCTGAGCTATTTGGCATTGGGCACATGCAGAAATTATGTGGGCTTCTTCCTTGTTGAAATTGGACATTAAATTGGGAAATTTGATGAAGAAATGGAAGCTCCAAATTGAAGAATTCGGATGCTAATATGAGGGCTAGAGTTTTGGCATCATATTGGTTTATTTGTGAAATTTACACGCTAGAAAGTATTGGGGGACATAGAGGATTAGATTGAGGGCTTGTGGGACCAAAGCATTCAATTAATTGGCTAAGCTTGTTGACTCTTCCCCCTCCTTTTTCTTGGCTTATCTCACACGATTCTGCTCCCTCCTTCGATCCCTCTCAGCCGCACATTCTCCTCCTTTGAGCATCTGCCTCGCCGATCCCCCTTTTTGTTTTGTTTTCTTTCAATTCCATCCTTTGAAGCCAACACCAACTCGCTTCTCTCCTCCATTCTTCCCTCTGCCATCAACACCTGCCCCGTCCACCAATTCTTGTCGCTAGCACACTTCTCCGGTCAACTATCCCATGCACGAAGCCCCTAATGTTGACCCTTGCTGATCCTGTTTTAATTTCTTTTCTTCCCTCCTTCACACATCAGCATAGCCACCATCATCCGCCTCATCTCCACCACCCTTTGTCTCCATCAGTCAAAACCGTGAAGCCTCCTTCCCCCAACGTTGACCTAGCAGCTTCTTCGAAGGCCCCACATGTCCACCGAGTTAGCCCAACTCCACCACCTCTTACCCTCATGCCACGGCCGCTCAGATTCGGCCCATCAACCACAAAAATCCAGCCAGCTTCGTGGCCATTTTCGGTCCGGTCTGGTCTCCATTTGGCTTCGCTGCTTCGGAGTTTATCGCTCGCCTCTGTGCTATCGTCACCGTGGCCTCACCGGCCCGCAAATTCGGTGAGTTTACCAACTAAACTCTGCTTAGGGAGTTAATTATACTTATGGGGTAATTAGTTTAAGTTAATTAAAGTTTAGGCGGTTAGTTAGATTATATTAGTAATTTAATTAGTCAATTTTGCATATTAGGTTGTTAAATTAGATTAATTAGAGATTAGATAGGTTGTATTAATTGGTTTGGAAATTTTCCAAGCCCGTTTTAGTATTTAATTTAGCATTTTTGGCCTAGGTTTGTATTTTTGGCATTTATCAGTATTTAATTAATTAATTTTTGTAATTATTTAATTAGTTATTATTTTTCGGAAATTAGACCAGGATAGCCGGTGACCAGAATTTCATGATGATTGCAATGGTGTGATCGATTTATTTAATTGGATGCTATATTGTGCAATTTGAATTAAAGTTGTAATTTTTGGTAATTATCCCAAAAATGTATAATTTCATTAATTAATTAGAAATTACCGGGGCGTCGGTTTACAATGCCAAAAGTATTTTCAGACATTGTATAAATAGTGGGATTCTCTAAAATAAAGATATTATATTTTTGGCTCAGGCCGACTGTGTACCCACACACGATTATTTTTATCGAGCACATTTTAACATGATGAAATTAAGCCAAGTTGGATATTTAATTGAGGAATTGATGTGCAAAGCACAAGATCCTTGGCCAGGAGTAATTCATCCTAGTTCAGCTTTGGTGAGCGAGATTATAGCAGCTTCGGCGAGCATTATAGTTTTCTAGTAGCTCTGGTGAGCAAATGTTATCTAGTAGCTTTGGTGAGCAATAATTGATCTAGCAACTTTGGTGAGCAAATTTAGACATCAGCTTTGGTGAGCAATGATATATGAATATATATATTTCAGCTAAGGTGAGCAGTTGTCGAATCGATAGAGTTATAGATAGCATCGATGGTATGGAGTCGAATAAGTTGACTAAGTGATGGTTGAATTGAATTGAATTGAATTGTTTGGTCGGGTATTTGATTATACTGACGTGCAGGAAGGATCTGAGGCAAAGGCAAGTCCTCTGACTTGTACTTGTGCTTAGGTAGCCCTTGGGGTGTATTTCCTTCCTAGTCGGAGTTTAGGGAGTGAACTTGTTGAGACATTGTCTCACCCCGTCGTGGGCTCAACATTTTCAGGTCCTTAGATGACGGTTGTGGATGACCTGAAGCCCTGGAGTCTGGGGAGGTGGACATGGAAGGATTGACGGAAGTGTCTGACTAGTTGGTCATAGGACAGTTCCCTTTTTGTTGAGCCGGTCTTTTGTAGATAGCCCAGTATTGTATATAAACCTTGTTTGTTTATAAAAGGCTTGTTTTTTATGTGAATGATTTCCTGCTTTCCAATCCCAAGCTTTTGGTTGTCAGGGATTTATTTCGTTTCCGCATGCGCATTAAAATTGAATGGGTCGGCGACGCATCCTGGGACGTCGCATATTTATCGACCACCGAGGGATGGGCACGCGCTCGAGGGTTAAGGCGTGACATCCCCGCTAAAGTGGTATCGGAGCCGGTCGATAGTTGGAGTGATAAGGTGCGATAGGTTCTTAGGATAGTTAGTAGGAAAGGCCTTTATTTCATACATATGCATGTGATTGATAGCTATTTGTTAAATTGTTTGTGTGGATCACTTAGTTTCTAATTTTGTATAGAATTGGGAACAAGTTTTGTAGAAAGTCTACATCATGAGTGATCAGGAGTAGAGGACTCCTAGAAAAGGAACCATCGAACTGGTAACTCAGGGTGAGACTCTGACGAGGGTCGGTACCCGAGGTGGTCGTGGTAGAGCATCGTCTCGGGCTAGCGCTAGTGGAGTAGCACCACCTCCAGTTAGTGCTGGGATAGTAGCCCCTGGTGATCCGAGAGTGGATGGGATCATGTAGGTTTTAGAGACGATGGGAAATGGGATGGAGCAGCAAGCTCAGAATCAAGCTGTCGCTGCCACTACTTCAGCAACCGCTACTGCAATTGCCACTACTGCCGCCTAGTCCGCTGCTGATGCTGCAGCTACTGCCGCTGCCAATGCTGCAGCTGCTGCCGTTGCCGTTGCCGCACCTGCCGAAGTTCCACCTGAGGATGTGGTCGCTGGGAGACCAATGCATAAACTGGTAGAACAGTTCCTAAAGTTAAACCTACCAAAGTTCACTAGCGCAGGAGATCCCGAGGCTGCTGCCCTCTGGATCCAGGAGTAGGAAAATGCCTTTGCACTACTGATGTGCACCAAGGCAAAGAAGGTTGTCCTCACAATCTATCAACTGAAAGGAATTGCAAGCACATGGTAGAGAGACACCAAAGGGATAGTGTTTCCGAAAGGTTTGGTTCCGGAGTAGAACGCCTTTGTTGAAGCATTCAATGGTAAATACTTTTTGGATAGTGCTAGAGAGTTGAAAATGGCTGAATTCCAATGCCTTCACCAAGGCTCAATGACTGTAGATCAGTATGAGGCGAAGTTCGTTGAACTGTCACAGTATGCCCCTAGATTGGTCGAAGATTCGGTAGATCGAGCTTGAAGGTTTAGAGATGGACTTAGACAGGAGTTGAGAAGTCCGCTCGTGCCGTTCAATTTGAAAGATTACAACGACCTATATGAATGAGCCCAACTGATAGAGAGAGACCTGAACAAACAAGCCGCTGCATCTGGGTCACAGTTTGGTTCTAACAGAGATGGAAATCGGTTTGGAAAAATACCTATGACCGGTGGAAGATACCCTATTCCGCACAATAGGAATGGTGGAATAGGAAAGTTAGTGTAAAGACAAAATGGTGCGTGTCGCTTTTATGGAAGACGACATGGATCAGCCCATATCCTTTAAGGATGGGTGCTTGTTTTTAGTGTGGCCAACATAGTCACTTGGCCAGAGATTGTCCCAGAAGGCCGAGGGGACCACCACAGTTACCGCCGCCACTACCATTGGATCAGAATAGGGGATTTGCGCCACAGATCGCACCATAGGGGGGACTAAACAGACCTCTAACTTAGGGAAGGACATACGCTATCACGAGAGGACAGGCTGAGGATGCGCCTAATGTAATTACAGGTGCGGTCTCGTTAAATGACCATGTTGCATATGCTCCGTTTGACCCTGGCACCACTCATTCCTTTATAGCTGAACAATTTGTTAAGTTGGTAGGATTGAGTCCTGAATTGTTAGAGTTAGTGGTTAGCATATCTACATCGTTAAAGGATAAAGTGTTAGCTGCATTGGGTTGTCATGGTTGCAAGTTAGTGATTGGTGAGCGAGAGGGGAGAATAGATTTGTTAATCCTAGCCATGTATGATTTTGATGTGATAATTGACATGGACTAGCTTACCAAGCAAAGAGCTAAGATGGACTACTATCACAAAGCAATTCAGTTTAACCCGTTAGGGGGCGAGAGCTTCGAGTTTGTTGGAAGTCGAGGAGGACCCTTGATTACCTTAATCTCGTTGTTTGAGATAACTCGTTTGTTAAACGAGGGTTGTCATGGTTACTTGGCGACACTCGTGGATACAATAGTCGAGGAGTTGAAGATCGAAGACATTGCAGTGGTTCAAGAATTTCTAGATGTATTTCCAAAAGAATTGCCAGGTCTACCGCTAGAGAGGGAAATTGAGTTCGTGATTAAGTTAGCACCCGGGATAGAGCCAATTTCTAAGGCTCCTTACCGGATGGCGTTATCTAAGTTGAAGGAACTGAAGGTGCAGATGTAGCAATTGTTGGATAAGGGATTCATACATCCTAGTGCATCACCTTAGGGAGCACTAGTTCTGTTTGTGAAAAAGAAAGAAGGTTCGTTATGCTTGAGCATCGACTATCGTCAACTCAATCAGATGACGATAAAGAACAAGTATCCACTGCTGAGGATCGACGACTTGTTTGATTAGTTGCAAGGAGCGTCGATATTTTCTAAGATCGACTTGAGGACGGGATTCCATCAGTTGAGGATCAGAAAGGAGGACATACCAAAGTCAGCGTTTCGTACTTCATACGGCCATTATAAGTTCATTGTAATGCCGTTTGGTTTGAGGAACGCTCCAACTGTTTTTATGGATTTGATGAACCGAGTATTTAAAGGATACCCGGATCAATTCGTGATCGTGTTCATCGATGATATCTTGGTACTCGAAAAGTCTTGACAAACACGAAAGGCATTTGAGGATGGTACTCCAGACCTTGAGGATTCACGAGCTATACGCTAAGTTCAGCAAGTGCGAGTTTTGGTTGACTCGTGTTGCTTTTCTAGGTCACGTGATTTCAAGAGAAGGAATCTCTGTGGACCCATCCAAGATAGAAGCAGTAATAAACTGGCCAATACCAACGACAGTGATAGAGATTAGAAGCTTTCTGGGTTTAGCAGGGTATTACAGAAGGTTCGTAGAAGGGTTTTTAGCATTAGCGTTGCCGTTGACTCGACTACTGAAGAAGGAAGAGAAATTTGTCGGGACAAACAAGTGTGAGTGTAGTTTCTAAGAGCTTAAGCAGAAGCTGACTACCGCATCTGTGCTGACTATTCCATCCGGTCCTGGAGGATACAAGATCTATAGTGATGCGTCATTTAAAGGGCTGAGTTGCGTGCTGATGCAACATGGTAGGGTTGTTGCATACGCGTCTCATCAATTGAGACCTCATGAGCTGAATTACCCAACACATGACTTGGAACTCGTAGCAATCATTTTTGCTCTGAAGATTTAGAGACATTATTTATGCGGAGAAAGATTCTAGATCTTCACTCACCATCAAAGTCTCAAGTATTTATTATCTCAGAAGGAGTTGAATATGAGACAGCATCTCTAGATGGAATTCCTGAAGGATTACGATTGTGATATTCTATATCACCCTGGAAACGTGAATAAGGTCATAGATGCGCTGAGTCTAAAGTCCTCAGTTGCACAGATGGTGCTCAAATAATGGAATTTACTTGAGAAGGCTCGAGATTCAGTTTTCAAATTTGAGGTAGGCCACCTTTCAAATCTTATGGCTACCCTAAGAATTGAGCCGAAAGTGCAGATTATAATCAAGACGCTTCAGTGGGTAGAGCCAGAGATTCAGAAGATTCTACAAGAGAACACCAAGAAGAAGAATGCTGACTTTCAAGTTTCTGAGGATGGAATGCTGAGGTTTTGAGGACGATTGTGTATACCTAATGATGTAGCGCTTAAGGAAGAGATTTTATCGGAAGCTCATTGTTGCAGTTACAGCATTCATCCTAGTAGCACGAAAATGTATCAGAACCAGCGTCAACATTATTGGTGGTCTGGTATGAAGGTGGACATCGTCAAGTATGTCGCCAAGTGTTTGACGTGTCAGCAAGTGAAGGCCCAACATTGTTGATAGGGCTAGTAAGAACACCTAGAGGGGGGTTAATAGGTGTTAAAGAAGTTTTTGCAAGGCTTAACAAACTTAATTCGTCTTTTGTGAGTAATAGACTAAAGATATAAAAGACTGTAAATAGTTATGTAAAGTAAAGAGTTTAGGGAAAGAGAATTGAAACACAAGGTTTATAGTGGTTCGGCTTAGACCAAGTCTACATCCACTCTTCCGCACTGACAGCCCACTAGCTGGATTCCACTAAGAACCAAAAGAGATTTAACAGTCTCATGTCCTTGATTCTACAGTATAGAAACTCTATTACAATTCCTCAAGGTCTCACAAGTATTTAATCTCTCTTTCGAATACAATTTAAGCTCAGTGATTGAATCAGTAAAGAACTAGGAGCTTCAGACTTTCGAATTTTTCTTTCACGCACACTCTCGAATAACTTGAGCGTCTTCCTTATATACTCCTTCATGCCTTCATAACCGTTAGCACCTTCCAAATGAATTCTTCTAATCTACTAGTTGGATAGAATCAATTAGGGAGATCTCGAGTTATTTAAGGAATGTGATGATAGTCCACCAATCCTGCTCGCCCATACAATCAGGATCTAAGTTGCCATAAGTAAAACCTTCCAAGTATACTTTGCCAATCAATAGATCTAAATATCCGTATTGATATCAATAAGAATAATTTATCATGAGATACTATCTCTAGCCGTGAGATCTTCTTCAACCGTAAGAACCAAATCCTTAAAGATATACTCGCATCTGGATAAGTCTTCTTCAACGGATAAAACTTTTCTTCGTTGGTCTGGAAGCTATCAGTGAGGATAGACTTTAAATCTTGAGTCTGTAGGTCTTCAGACTATCACGTTAGAGTCTGCAAGTCTTTAGACTAGACTGATGAAAATGTTTTGTCAACTTCAAAACAATAAGGAAGTTTTCTCCAACAATCTCCCCCTTTTTTATGGTGACAAAACTTTCCTGCTGATTTGAACACTTTTGTCCTGCAAAACAATACTTAAGCAAAACAAGATATATCATAAAAGATAAGTGGATTATGATATGGATAGCAACGATTCTGCAACCATAGAAAACATGTTAGTCCTGCAAAACAACTATCATTTCCACAATCATTTTCATGGCATAAGTTACTACAAGACAAAGGATCATATCAAACAGTCCACAACCAAACAAAAGAAAGATAAGTCCAAAATCCAAACCAAAGTCAAATCTGCATCAAACTTCTCCCCCTTTTTGTCAACAGCAAAAAGGGGAGAACAAATAAAAATTTGTGTGAGAATAGAGAGAGTCAAGGCTATTTGGGCATACGAACAAGCTGGAATTCTCCCATTGAATTCACTGTCTTCTCAAGCTTTTCTATAGTCTCCTTCAACGGCTGTAAATCTTCACCCTTCACAAGATCTTACACTTGAGTCTTCAGGGTAAGTAACTGTTCTTACAAGGAAACTGAAGTAGCCAAGAAAACCTTTTTGAGATCTTTTATCTCATCGTCCAAACCATACTGACCCTTCTTTAAATCCAACAAGATATCCATTATGTGTGAAAAGTCCGCGGAATGAGTTAGAGCAGCACTAGGTCCAGCCGAATCTGTTCTTGGAGTCTTGAGAGTTGATGGATCTTCAGTAGTTTGTCTACTGTGATTTAGAGTAAATGCCACAAATTCTGGTTCTGGATGGTGAGAGGCATACACATCCTCTAGATCTGCTGCAGATCAACTAACATCACTAGTGAGAATAGGCGAAGAAGTACCTTGATTTTCAGCAGCTCCCCCTGTATGTGTGCCTTTAGGAGGAGAAATAGATTCTTCTTCCTGTTCTACTTCAGCAAGAGAGTGATGCTTTTCTCGTGCTTGTTCACCAGCAATTCCACTCCTTGTCTTTTCAGAGTTGCTTGACAAGGATATAGCCAATGTAGGCTCAAGAGAGTCATCTCGGGCCACTTCTTCCTCTCCTTCTATTCTTCCTTCCTCTTCCTTTTCTCCTTTTTATTCTTCTTCTTCTCATCTTGTTTCTTCTTCTTCTTCTTCTTCCTCTCTTCTTTGCTATGCTTCTTCTTCTTCTCTTCTCCCAGTCTCTTCTCTAGTCTCGTGAAAATTGGCGAAACTCTTCAAGTTCCTTAAGGCTGAAATAGTCATCTCATCTTCATCTTCTTCATCTTGCAAGATGAGAGTTCTCTTCTTCTTTACTGGAGTCTACATGGGCTCCTTGCCTTTCCTTTTGGCCGCTGCAGAGACCAGTTTAGCCTTAACTGGAGACTTCTCCTTCATGCGCTTTAACACCTTGTTAAGCTCTTTTAGATGCATCTTGGTGATCATTTTGAATCCAATCACCATTGAAGTAATGCTTGTCAAACATAGAGGTGCAGGAATGTGAATGTTGAAATGCCTAAAACGACACGTGATAAGAGCAAAATAAGGGAGTTGTCCCTTATCTTTCACCACTATCTTGTACAGATGAAACATGATGTTGTGAGGCAGAGAGAATTTGTAGCCAACATTGATGGCATGCATCAATTTTGCTTCAGACCGAGATACATCAGTCTTGGATGTCGACTTTGGGCGGATACAGTTGATCATGATTTTGTGTAGCAAGATGTTGGAGGCATTCATCCTAGAATAGGATATCTTGCCTTCAGCAACCCTGTCTTTCATCAATGACACAGTAGCGTGAGCAACGGATATACTGATTAGTTGGAAACTCGTTCTTTCCACCCCAATCATGTCAGCCAAAGTATCCATATCCACCAAAAACTCCTTATCCCTGATTGTGAAAGAAAAACTATTTGCATTCAAAAGGATAAGTTCGAATAAAAGTAGGTTATTAGTTTTGGATAAGAAGCGGTAGATTCAGAACAAAAACGCTCCAATTGTAGAAGAGCAAAATTCTCTCGCAGATTTACTTTCACCGAATCAAGAAAATCAAAATCAATACTCCTAGGGTTCATAACCTCTCTCTTCATTAGATCCAAATAAACCCTGTTGTGATTCTTCGATCTAATTAGACTTGATCCATCACCAACAACATTTGCAGCCGCTCCTGTTCTAGGCTAGAAATGTGTAAACATTCGTTCATCATCATCTTGTCCTTCGGGTTGATTAGCCGTACCAAAACGCGGGTCACTAGGAAAGTTGGCAAAGGCTTTTTCAGCCGATCCTTTTTCTACAATACCCATTTTTTCTATGTCCTGCAAAAACACAATTTCATTTATGTAGCCTCTCTCTCTTAGAGATTCATCGATCAAAGACATAGTAGTTCCTCCTTTTTTCAAACAGGAATAAAGTTTGAAAGCAACCTTAGGAGTTAATGTTCTTACAGGATCAACTCATTCCAAAATTTCTTCTTCTGGTTGAGTCGATGGAGGAGACTGACGCTGCTGAGAAGGTTGTTGTTGACTTGATCATTGTGGTGGAGAAGAATCTTCTTCCTTGGTCAAGTCGAAATGGGTAGGACCCTCAGGCATGTGACACGGTCCCCTGCTTGCAATTCTCGAAGACTTTTCTTGACGACATTGTCGTTTTAAGGGAGAAATTCACAACTTTGCTCGAAAAGGTGAAAACTTTGAGGATTAACCAAGAGTGAAAATGAGAGCAAGTGGGAGTTTAATATTTTAGGGTTTGGGAGTGAAAACGAAGAAGATGGATTTCAACAGTAAATAAAGCAGGTAAAGCGAGGTAAATGAATCATCACAAAGGAAAAAATAGAAATGCCTTTTTGAAAAATAATAACCGCCTTTTTCGAAAATGAATAACTGCCTTTTTGAAAATAGATAACTGCCTGCCTTTTTGAAAGAGAATAAATGCTATAAATTCAAAAAGAAACTTGGAAAGATAATCTCAATCAATTAGTGGTTAATGAGTGACCGTACCTTTTCAAGTCTTTAACCATAAATTAAATTACTAGTAACGAAATAACTTATAGTTGTAACTCTTGGTCTTCTGGGTCTGAACACCTTCAGACTTTACCTCTGAGTCTGAGTACCTTCAGACTTTAATGGATAAAAGATGTGATGTTCAGTCTGATGCAAATAGACTCAAATAGGCTTTTCTCTAGTGGCTTTGTAAATATGTCTGCCAATTGATTCTTTGAATCAATGAAATGAATCATAACTTCTCCATTTTGAACATGATCTCTAATAAAGTGATGTCGAATCTCTATGTGCTTTGCTCTTGAATGAAGAATTGGATTCTTTGTGAGATTAATTGCGCTGGTGTTGTCACATTTGATCTCGGTGCATGAATCTTCAATTCCAAAGTCTCTCAGTTGTTGCTTTATCCATAAAATTTGAGAACAGTAATTTCCAAGAGCTACATATTTTGCTTCTGCTGTTAAAAGAGTTATAGTACTTTGCTTCCTTGAGAACCATGATACCGCCTTGTTTCCTAGCAATTAACAAGTACCGGAAGTACTCTTTCTATCAACTCTACAACCTACTAGATATGCGTCTAAATATCCACAGAGAGTAAAGTCCCCTTCTTTGGGATACCACAGACCTAACTTTGAGGTAGTTGCAACGTATTTGATGATGTGTTTTGCAGCACTTAGATGAGATTCTTTGCGATCAGATTGAAATCTAGCACAAATGTAAACACTAAACAAAATGTCAGGTCTAGAAGCAGTAAGATAAAGAAGTGAGCCAATAATACTCCTATAGAGCTTCTGGTCAACTTTCTTTCGTCCTTTATCTTTATCCAGCTTCGAAGAACTTGACATTAGTATCTCAGTCTTTTTGCAATTCTTCAATCCGAACTTTTTAACGAGTTCTTTTGCATATTTTTCTTGGTGAATGAAAATTCCTTCCTTCAATTGTTTCACTTGTAATCCAAGAAAGAAATATAGTTTACCCATCATGCTCATCTCAAATTCATCATGCATAGACTTAGAAAACTTCTTGCACAGGTTTTCGTTAGGTGATCCAAATATAATATCATTAACATAGATTTGAACAAGTAGGAAGTTTTTACCTTCTCTATTAATAAAAAGGTAGTATCCACTTTTCCTTTGACAAAACCGTTTTGAATTAGAAACTTATTTAACCCATCATACCATGCTTGAGGTGCTTGCTTTAATCCACATAGAGCCTTTTTCAGTCTGAATACTGAGTCTAGACTCTTTAGGTCTTCAAATCCGGGAGGTTGTTCCACGTTGACTTCTTATTGGATAAATCCATTTAGGAATGCACTCTTGACGTCCATTTGGAATAACCTGTTTTCCCAACACACATGGTGTGCATAAGTCAGATTTTTGATACTTCAGGTTGGGCAGCCCACAAACAAGGTTCTTGGAAAAGATCTTGGCAATTTGCTTCATGTTGATATGGCTAAGCTTTCGATGCCAAAGACTCGCTTCATCTTGAATTGAAATTAGACATTGAGATTTTTCTAGTTTTATATCCAGAAGATAGATGTTCCCATGTCTTCGTCTAGTAAAAGATTGAGAAAAATCTTTACTAGTTCTCGAACATACTCCTTCTTGAAAATTGATTTTGAATCCAATGTCACATAGTTGGTTAATGCCGAGTAGATTGTAATTTAGTCCTTCCACCAAGGAGACATTGTTGATTGTGAGACTTCTAATCTTTACAGTTCCACACCCAACAATTCTTCCTTTGCTATTTCCACCAAAAGACATTTTGCCACCATTCTTTTGAACAAATTTTATAAAACAACTAGAATCTCCAGTCATATGTCTTGAACAACCACCATCCAAATACCATTTAACATTTTTCTTGATAGTGACTTGCAATTAAAAAAGAATTTCAAGCTTTTTTTGGTACCTACATCTTCTTGGGTCTAGAGGAGTTAGTGCAATATGCAGTCTTTGCCCATTCCTTCTTAACAGGTCTCCAAACCATAGCACATTCTTTCTCAAAGTGTTTTGAGCTATTGTACTTTGAACATTTGAGAGCACTTCGGCCAACAAGTTTTACAAAGATTTTTTGGTAATGATTTTCGTAAAAAGTTTTTGTAGGTCTTTGTTTGATTCGTTCCTTTACTTTTGGAAAATCAATTAGAGGAATGGATTCTGAAGTCATTCCCAAGCCCGACTTGTTGAAATAAGGTCTTTGTACTGAAAGAATCTTTTCCAGCTTTTTAGATCCTTTTGAAAATCTTTTTGAAATATTTGAAATGTCATTTTTCAAAAATGTATTTTCTTTTGAAAGAGAGTCTGCATTTTCTTTTAAAATAACAAAACTTTTGTCTAAATTTTCAAACTTTTCTTTCCAAGAATTTTCCTGTTGCTTCAGTGTAGAATTCTCCCTTTTTAGCTCGGAAATCCTCTTAAGAGAGGTTTTGAGACTAAGACAAAGCTCATCAATGTATTTCGAGACTTTAATAGGAATTTTTAGATTGCTTACCTCGATTTCACTATTAGAGTCTGATTCTGATTTTGCCATTAGACAAATGTTGGCATAATCTTCATCACTTTCTTCGCATTCAGTATCACTCCATGTCTCTACTTTGAGAGCCTTTCTGTATTTCTCAGCTTTTCCTTTCTTTTTCTTCAACAAAGGACGATTAGGTCTGATGTGTCCATTTTTCTTGCATTTAAAACATATCACGTCTTTATTGGCTTCATAATCCTCAGTTGATGTGTTTTGAAACTTTTGAGTGCTTTGTTTCTTCCAATTAAATCTTCTTCCCTTTTTGTTCAATTTCTTGAACCTCTTTATCACAAGAGCTAATTCTTCATCGTCCATATCATATTCAGAATCCGTAACATCATAATCATCATTAGACTTTGAAGCAATTAACTTCTTACCTTTAGGATCTTCCTCCTCGTTGATTTGCTCCACTTCATAGGACTGAAGTGTGCCAATCAGCTCATCTACAGAAAGCGGCATGATCCTTTGTGTTTCCCTTATTGAAGTCTTTATGTGATTCCAGTCTTTAGAGAGTCCATGCAGCAATTTGTTGACCTTCATTGGTCCTGAGATTGGCTGTCCCTGATACTCTAGACCATTTACAATTTCGGTAAAACGACTAAACATATCAGTGATAGATTCTCCTGGTTTCATCTTAAAGGCTTCGTACTGTCCGAGTAGAATATTAATCATTGTTTCTTTCACTCGATCAGTTCCTTCATAGGTAATGTGCAGCCTATCTAAGACTTCTTTGGTTGTTTCACAAGAAGATATTCTATTATACTCAGTAGGAGATAATGCACAACATAAAGAGTAAATTGCTTTAGCATCAAGAGTTTGTCTCTTGGTTATTTCTTCTTGAGTCATCTCGCTAGCATCTGCAACTTCTTTTTCTCTTTCTGAAACAGATGCAGCTTTAGGAATGATTCTTTTTTCTACCACATCCCATTCTAGAGGATCTTTCGATCTTAGGAATGCTTTCATCTTGTTTTTCCATATGCTGTATTCATTTCCATCGAAGTAAGGTGGTCTGGTGTTGCTCTGGCCTTCAACCAAACCTGGAGCCAACATACTAGCCATAGATCTTTAACTCATAAGTAAAAACACTTCAATTACATGAGTACACGGGCTTTGATACCAATTGATGGGGCTAGTAAGAACACCTAGAGCCAAAGAAGTTTTTGCAAGGCTTAACAAACATAATTCGTCTTTGTGAGTAATAGACTGAAGATATCAAAGACTGTAAACAGTTATGTAAAGTAAAGAGTTTAGCGAAAGAGAATTGAAACACAAGATTTATAGTGGTTCGGCTTAGACCAAGCCTACGTCCACTCTTCCGCGTTGACAGCCTACTGGCTGGATTCCACTAAGGTGTTGTTTGGTAATGTGCCAAACAATGCCTGATTCTGATTGTTTGTTCCCAAAATCAGTTTGGGATGAGAATCGCGTTTGGTAAAATTTTTGTTCCCGGGAACAGATTGGGAAGAGAATTGAGAATAAAAAAAAATATGATTCTTCGTCCGAGAATCAAAACAATGAAACTTTCATTTTTCCCTTCCGTCATCCCGCGATTGTCGGTAACCACCACTTGCCGCCGCCCGCCGCCGCCATCCGCCGCCGTCTGCCACCGCCCGTCGTCGCCCGCTGCCACCATTTGCTACCGTCCGCCACCGCCACGCCGCCGGTAGCCGGAGGCAAGCCCAGCCACTAGCGAGGCTTAGCCTCCCAGATCTGGCGAGGCCGGCCTCGCCCGGCCACGGCAAGGCTGGCCTGGCCATCGGTGGGCCGGGCGAGCCTTGCCGTGGCCGGGCCGCCTCGCCGGTAGCTAGGCGAGGCTCGCCCAGCCTTGCCGGTAGCTGGGCGAGGCTCGCCTAGCCCCGCTGATGGCCAAGCCGGCCTCGCCCGGCCTCGGCGAGGCCGGCCCGGCCGATCTAGTGAGGCTAAGCCTTGGTAGTGCTAGGCGAGCCTCACCCGGGCCGGGAGGCTCGGCCGACAAGGGCCGACCTCGCCGAGGGCCAACGACACTCCGATGAGCGTCACCGGCCCTCATCTAGCCGGTCGCCGGTCCGGCGACCGGCCACATGAAGAAATAGAAGAATAAGAGAAAAGGGAAAAAAAGAAAAGGAAAAAAGAAAAAAAAAAGGAAAAAAGTAAAAAAATTATTTAAAAATCAAAAGAAATTAATTTGGAACATAATCAATTAGCATAGTATCAAACACAATTCTATTCCAGAATCAAAAATTTTGGACAGTTACCAAACACGTTTTTTTACTCAGAATCAGTTCCCAGGAACAGAATTGTTACCAAACCCACCCTAAGAACCAAAAGAGATTTTACAGTCTCACGTCCTTGATTCCACAGTGTAGAAACTCTATTACACTTCCTCAAGGTCTCACAAGTATTTAATATCTTTTTCGAATATAATTTAAGCTTAGTGATTGAATCGGCAAAGAACTAGGAGCTTAAGACTTTGGAATTTTTCTTTCACGCACACTCTCGAATAACTTGAGCTTCTTCCTTATATACTCCTTCATGCGTTCATAATCATTGGCACCTTCCAAAAGAATTCTTTCAATCTATCCGTTGGACAGAATCAATTAAGGAGATCTTGAGTTATTTAAGGAATGTGATGATAGCTCACCAATCCTGCTCGCCCATACAATTAGGATCTAGGTTTCCATAAGTAGAACCTTCCAAGTATACTTCGCCAATCAATAGATCTAAATATCCGTGTTGATATCAATAAGAATAATTGATCACGAGATGCTATCTCCAGTCGTGAGATATTCATCAACCGTACGAACCAAATCCTTAAAGATATACTCGCATCTGGATAAGTGTTATTCAACAGATAAAACTTTTCTTCATCGGTCTGGAAGCTATCAGATAGGGATAGACTTTAAATCTTGAGTCTGGAGGTCTTCAAACTTTCACGTTAGAGTCTGCAAGTTTTCGGACTAGACTAATGGAAACGTTTTGTCAACTTCAAAACAATAGGAAAGTTTTCTCCAACAATTGTAAGCCAAGAGGACTCCTACAACCTCTCGAGATCCCAGAGCGGAAATGGGAACATATCACAATGGATTTTGTGATGGGCTTACCAAGGAGTTAGAGGGGTAATGATTCTATTTGGGTAGTGGTCGACTGACAGATGAAGTCGGCTCACTTCATTGTAGTACGAAAGGACCTTAATTTGGACAGGCACGCCGAGTTATACGTGCGTTAGATAGTTCGACTACATGGAGTGCTAATGACGATTACTTCAAACCGAGACCCGAGATTTACAACTTGCATTTTGGAAAAGCTTGCAGAGTGCTTTAGGAACGAAGCTGCAGTATAGTACGGCATATCATCCTCAGACGGATGGCCAGTCTGAGAAGACAATTCAAACCCTCGAAGACTTGCTGCGAGCTTGCGTTTTGGACTTCAAGGGAAGCTGGGAGGCATAGCTTCAGCTTGTTGAGTTTGCTTATAACAATAGCTACCAGCAGAGCATTCATATGGCTCCTTTCGAAGAGTTGTATGGCAAAGCGTGCAGAATGCCAGTATGTTGGGATGAAGCCGGAGAGAGAAAGATTACAGGCCCAGAGTTGGTTTAGCAATCAGTGGATGCAGTTGCCGTTAGAAAAGCTATGTAGATAAGCGTCGAAGGCTTTTGGAATTCCAAGTTAGTGATCACGTTTTTCTGAAAGTGTCACCAATGAGGGGTACTTCGTGCTTTGGCAAGAAAGGGAAACTGAGTCCGAGGTACGTAGGTCCATTTGAGATTCATGAAAGAATCAGGATCTTAACGTACCGTCTTGCATTACCGCCGAGACTGACGTAAGTACATGACATCTTTCACGTGTCGATGTTGAGGAAGTATGAGCCAGACCTGACCCACATGCTTAATTTTGAGGAATTGGACGTGGACGACAGAGTGTTGTATATTGAAAGCCCGATTCAGATTGTGGATTGCAAGGAGCAGGTTCTGCGCACCAAGATCATCCCATTGGTCAAAGTGGTCTGGCAACACCACGGCACTGAACGAGCAACCTTGGAAAGTGAAGATTCGATGAGACAACTGTACCCCTACCTTTTTGTTTAAAGATTTGCATGGTTTAAATTTCGAGGACGAAATTTTTATAAGAGGGGAAGAGTTGTGACATCCCGAAATTTCAATCATGTTTTCACTTGAATAAATCGAGCCTTTCATCGACACACCTATAGTGCTATTCTCTAAGCTGATCGCTCATGAGATAACTAGACTATTTAGGGAAGTCATTAAAGGATTTTAACGCAATAGACTTGAGAATTCGATTAGGAATCGACTACTCGACCATGCTAATCTACAAGGGTCATTACGGCACAGTCGAAAATCTATCAAAGACTGGAGATAGGTTGATTCGATTGAGATAGGTGATCAGAGTGTGGGTGATTCCACCAGATTGCAAAATTCTCGTCGATCGGCACTTGACCGATTTTTCTGTCGTTTTGGTACCCTGTGCTCGTAATTGAAATCTCGAGATTTTCATGACCACCGAGAGTCGCCAATGTGTCAAATAGGTAAATTGTGGCTCGAAGAAAATTGACCACGGGTCAATTGCACTTAAAATTCCTAAAAGTTACTCGGTAGGTTAAGTCACACTAAAATCGCGTCAGATTGAAATTAACCACCAATTTGAACCAGTACTAGCCTGCTAATCGATCATATTTTCCAGAGTCTCTAGCACTTGAATGATCTCATCTATCCTATGATCGCCTGGTGCTCCTACTCCGGTACTAGCCTAAGGCGGTACTCTTTCCCTCATGCTAGCTTAAGCCAGTGCTCTACCTCGGGCACCGATTGAGTTGGCATCCTTCCCCAAGAAACAGACGCAACTACCCTCTTCCGAGGAGTCCTCTGTTCAGGATGGTTCATATTACAAAATATTTACAGAACCTGCTTTCCAATTCTACCACAGAATTAGAAATTTGAGCGACCTGCACAAAACAATCAATCAATCACAAGCATTACCGTAAGGAAAATATCTTTCCTAGCTAACTATCCCATGACCCATCGCACCTTATCACTCCAGAGACTAACCAGGCTCTGATACCACTTCGAGCAAGGATGTCACGCCCTGAACCTCGGGTACGCGCACATCCCTTGACGGTCGCTTAAAAATGCGACGTCCCAGGACGTGTCGCCGACCCATTCTTTTTATCTTTCAATTAAGCACATGCGGAAGTGAATTAAATAAATACTCGACCAACAAACAAACATAGGGATAGTAAAAACAGGACAGCAAATTTTCACAAACTATGCTTTATAAACATACCAAGTTAACCCTAGGAGTTTATATACACAAGTCTGTCTTAAAAAGAGAAGTCCTAAGCAACCTACACCCCGGACCCCTTTGACTCTGGCTTAGGGTCCATCATGACAACGTCCAAGATGTTGATGTCCATAGGGTTACCTACCTCTCCATCCTCCGTTCCGACGGGCGGCCCGTCAAAACCTTGTAGGGGACCCTCCCTTTGGCATCCTAAAATTTCATGGCGACCTCTAGATGCTATATGACCTATGAAAAGGTGATGGAAGTGTTATTGATTTAAGTTATGGCCTTTAGACCAAAGAATTGTAATAGATTAAGGCCGAGTACTTTAATGGAAATATATCTTATGTTCATGGGTTATCAAGGTTGGTGCTATAAGACAATTTGATAAGGAAGATTTTGTTCTTGACCATGCATTTTATGGGTTTGATTTTTATGGATTAATGTTACAAAGTCTTTTGGCCCTATTAATTTACAATTAGGTATTTTGTTATAAGTGGGGATTTAGGGCAGATTGTTAAAGGAAGGAGTGGGCTGATTTCTTAAGGCCCAAAACCAGCCCACCACTCCCCATTGTTGGGTCGACCAAGGATGGCCCAAAGCCGGCCCAAGGAGCCGCATGGGCTGTCGACCGAAAGAGGGAGAGGCCCGGCCCATTGAGGCCCACCATCTTGCATGAAGAAGGGCAAGTGGCGTGAAGGGTCCTCCAAGTGTCCTCTTGCATGTATTGTGATGATTACCGGCTAATCATTGAAGGGAAGAAATTAGTGAGGGGAGGGGCGTGTGGCATCCTAGGAATCAAGGACAAGCCCTAAGGTGCCCTAGAGCTTTTAAATAGGTAATGAATTTACCTATTGGTGTGTGTTTTAGCTTTAGTTCTTTCTTAAGGTTTTGTGCCTTGTGCCTTGTGTTTTTAATTTAAACTTAAGGTAATTAATAAGGATAAATTTATGGTTTGCCATGCTCGTTATAGGTTAAATTTCTCATAAAATGTTATAGAATTTTTATTAGGTGTAATTAATATTTTAGTTTCAATTAAAATGAAAAAGAAGGTTGGATTGGGCCTTGGGCCCAAGGGTGGACCCTAATGGGCCAAGAGGCTGGCCCATTAAGGCCCACAAGGTGGGCTGTTGTCGGCCCAAGAGGAAGGGAAGAAGTGGCCAGCCCACTTCTTCCAAGGAGGCCCAAGAGGGCCCAAGCTAAAAGCCCAAGCCCATGCATGGGGCTTTGCCAAGTGGCAAAGCTTGCTTGCCATGCATTGGCCATGGGAAAGGCAAGGCAATGATTGCCTTTGGGAAATCAAAAAGGGAAGAGTGGCCGGATGGGGGGGCGCTTGTCGAGAGAGAGAGAGAGAGAGAGGAAGAGGAGGAGGAGCCCGTCCGTCCACCGCACGCCGCCCGTCCGTCCGCCGCTTGCCATCATTCCTCTTCGCGTTTAAGGCAAGTTTAGGGTCCATCATCTTTCCTTGCATGTGTGTTTTGCATGTTGGTTGGGTTTTGTTGTTTTGAATGCACGAAAATGGAGTGAGGATGGTTTGTTCATGGAGGTGCATGCTGTTTTCGCACGGATCACTGGAGTCAGAAACTTGTGGGAGCTTGCATGCCTGTTTGGAGTTCGATTTTGGCTTGGATCTCTTCATAAAAGTTGTAGCTAACGTCTTGAACTATAACATACTAAACTTTCGTGAAAAATGATGGAGATTTGAGGGGTCAAAACCTCATTTTTCGGAGACCCTAGATCTGGAACTGTTTTTCTGACCTTGTGGTAGATTTGTGGTTGCATGTTGATTTTTACTATGAATCTCTCTTCGACTTCTTCATGAAACTTGTAGAGCACATCTTAAGGTTGAACATACTCGAATTTGAAGCAAAAAGAACAAGTTTAGACTGGGAAACCAACCTGATCTTGAAGATGGTGAATCTGTAGTTGCGGAAACAGGACACCCGAGACTTCGTGGACCCATATGAAGGTTATCCCTTGGTAGTTTGGCCTAAGTTCCTTCATAGAAGTTGTAGGGGATCCTTAGAAGTAAAACATATCCAAATTTCAGAGAAAACGAAGAAGTGTAGGTAGGTCAAATCTCAATAGTTTGGACGTAGGATCCTGGACGTTTCGGAAATCTGATCAGTAACTTCGTGGGACTGTAGAAATTTATCTAAAACGAATTTGGCCTAGATTCCTTCATGAAAAACTTATTTTAACATCTTAACTATAACCTGGTAAAATTTCATAATTTTCTGAGGTCGTATGGGTATTTTAATTGTTTTACTTAGAAAACTGTGCGTTCTGCCCTTATCCGAAATTATATACGGAAATTGTGGAAATATTGTTTATTGTGTAGAAATTGTTTGTCTATGTGTTTTCTGCAGAAATTTCTATTTTATTGCTTTAAATTATTATATGCTTTGATTTGGGATTTATGTGATTATTAAATTAATTAATTGCAAAGTAGAATAAATTGGAATTTAAATAAATTCTAAATGCATTTGGTAAGTGCATTGTTATTAGTGGCATATAATTCCATAAGAACTAAATTACTATGGGTGATTGCATTTACTGCATGTATGCAAATGCTTGATGATGCATGTACAAGAACAAAGGTGAGCTTGTTTTGTCATTGCATTATGTGCATGGAATATCGAGACCTAAATTGGCAAACATGAGTAATGGTAAATGAGGAAACTGTATGTGGCGGATGATAATGCCCTGGAAGTATCAGGATGCCCGGGATGGGATGGGTGCCGGATGCCCGGAAATGTATAGAGATACATGACCGGATGGCCCTGGGAGTATCAGGATGCCCGGAATGGTTGGGTGCCGGAAGCCTCGGAGGTCTTTGCCCGAGGGGATGCCTCGTGATGCCAGTTGGGATGCGAGATGCCCGGGATGTGGGGGTGCCGGATGCCCGATGGCCATGATTGGCATAATTCCGGAGGTTCTTCTCGCAAGGCCCGAATAGGGTGCGAGTGTAAAGTATGGGATGGATGATCCCGAGGAAGGGTGAAGTGATGATCAATTGAGAATTCCAAGTGAAAATTAAATAATGCATGTGTAATATGACATGATGATGACATGCATATGTGATATGACATGATGATAACCACCTATGGCATGATGATGACATGCATGTGTAATATGGCATGATGATGACATGCATATGTGATATGACATGATGATAACCACCTATGGCATGATGATGACATGCAAATGTGATATGATGTGATGATAATCACTTGTGATATAGTGACATGATGGCATGTACATAAGATATGATGATGACATGCATATGTGATATGATGTGATGATAGTTACCTATGGCGTGATGATATGATGGCATGATGACATGATGGTATGATGACACGATGGCATGATGATATGATGACATGATGGCATGATGACATGATGGCATGATGACATGATGGCATGATGGCATGTTTATAAGGTATGATGAGGTCATGCATGGGTAACCTAATGTGATGATAATGATTAATTGTGGCCTATGATATGTACATATTTTTAATGATGACGTATGATGGCATGTACATGGCTTCAAGGTGAGTACGTTGGAATGCATGAATGACGTGTATAATGTAATTGTTTGTATTGTTTAAATGCATTGAGTGATGATTGGATTCATTTATCTGCTGAGTGGTTGTACTCACCCCTTCGGGGACCAACATTTCAGATTAGTACGATGCCGCTCCCTGCCGTCACGCGGGGAGTATTTTACGGCCTTCCATCTGATGTGGAGGTCGAGCTGACAGAGATCGATTGTCCCACCCTGCCGGGACTGACGTTTATCCGTGTGCGCGCGACTATGTCTTATGACGTGGGTCTATCTGGAGGCCCAGTCATCCAGGAGTACGTCTTCGTCCACATTCGCCGTGATGGAGTGATGATGGGGATGCTGCCACCCCCACCGCCTGACGCACCGGGATGGGTGTGATGGCCCGCGTACATGGAGTAGGGGTTAGCAACTTTTTGGGATGGCTGACACTAGTAGTCCGAGGGGAGATCGTTACACGTTTTATTTTGAGGGTCGTGTGTCTCTTTTTGAGGTTGAAGGCCGAGCATAGATGAGTCTTGGCCTACCTTCTTGTACCGACCCGTGTTACCCTTCGTAAATATATATGTAAATAAAAGTGGTTCGGCCTTGTGCTTTCTTTTAATCAAAAATAGTTGGTGTGCATTGTGCTGTTGTGAGGGAAGCGGAGTGAGGGTGAGACTCGTCTCTTATTTTCGCTATGAACTGCGCAAATCCCTAAAGCCTTTTTCAAAAAGAAAAATTTTTACGCCTAAGCCTCGGCCTGAGTTGCAATTCTTTCTTCTATCGTCGTATAAGCTGTTTTTGCCTTAGTTCCTTTCGCATAGTATCTGTGGCGACCCTATCGGGATTTTGCTGTGTTTTCTTTGGATTTGAGGCATTTAGAGTCCATTGATCTACACTTTGCTTGTTGTGATTGTGTGTGATGAATGGTAGATTTCGGATGTGGTAGAGGTGAGAATTTTCGAAGTTATAGGAGTTGTGTTTTAGACTAGTATTCTGTTTTCGAGAAAGACAGTCCGACCTTTGGTGATTTCGTGAGCTACATGCAACTTCCTAGTTGAACTTTTGAGATAAAATGGACTGATTTTTCTTTGAAGAAACTAGATCTGGAGTTGAAATCACTCAACTTTGAATCTCACTTCGACTTCTTGATAAACTTTGTAGAGGACTTCTTGAAATTTAACATATAAAACTTTGAGAGGAAATGAACAAGTATAGGTCGGTGAAACCATTTTTCTTTGAAGAAATTAGATCTGGAAACTGTTATGCTGACCTAGTGTGATTCTGTGAATTTTATAAACTTATCCGGTTGAAATTCGATCATGTGTCCTTGATGAAAGTTGTAGATGACATGTTGAGAAGAAACATACTAAAATTTTAGGAGAAACTGACATGTGTAGGTCGGTGAAACGATTTTTATCCGAAATGGTTAGATCTGGAAATTGTTGCCGAGGGTTAGGGACGATTACGGTGATTGTAGCTTTTGATCTATCACGAATTTGACTTCGAGTTCTTCACGAAAATTTTACTTCTGGGTTTTTTCTATAACATATAAAAAGTTCAGAATTTTCGGAGCTGATTCAAGGTTTTTACTGAATTTGTAAATGAAACTGTGCAATGGCGATGTTCTGAAATTTTAAAGGTTGTGATGCATGGACCGTACCGATTTGTATGAAGCTCTTTTGATATGGTATTCTTCATGAAATATTTTCCTCTAGATCTCTTCTATAACATGTCAAATTTTCAGAATTTATTAAGACCGTTTACTAATTTTTCTAGAATTTTAACTAAAGGAATGCATTCTGTTTTATCCGAAAATTTGCTGTATTTTCAAAAATAAATGAATTGCTCTATGTGATATAATGTCTTGAGTGGTTGATTTTTCTGCATATGTGGTGACATTTGGCATGTCATATAATATCAAAAAGCTGGTTTAGACCTTTGACATTATTGCATCAAATGCCACGATGAAAATGAGACATATATGGGAATATACATTGTGATAATGATGATACCGTCGGAGGTGTGAGCTGACGATGCCCCAGGAGTGTCGAGATGCCCGGAGTCTGTGTGCCGGATGCCCCGGGAGTGTCGGGATGCCCAGAGTGTGTGTGCCGGAAGCCCGGAGGTGTGTGCCGGGGGATTCCTTGTGATGCCAGTTGGGGTGCGAGATGCCCGGAGGTGTGTGCCGGAGGCTCCTCGCGATGCCGGGTTGGGTGCAAGCGATAAATGAGGGATGCAAACATTGGTCCCTAGGAAGAAAAAAATGAAATGAGATCCTTTTGAAAAAGTTAAAATCGAAAGTTGAATCATGCGCATGGGTGTGTGCATATGACATGATGCATGATCTACTTATGAAAGTAATTCGATACTATATGACATTGAGAATGCGATCATGAAGGCTTGAATGGATCTCATGGGGATATACACATGATTGTGTGGATGATATGAATCATGGCATGGAATGAATGGCATGGAAAGAATCTCATGGAAATACAAATGGCTGCATGGTGATATATGCATGGCATGGCATGATTGCATAGAGATGTATGCACGATTGCATGGTGATATATGCATGACTGCGTGGAGATGTATGCTTGGTTGCATGGATGATATCTGCCTTATTGTGATCCCTTGATTGTTCTATATGATGCATCGTGTAGTTTGGTAGATCTTTACTGCTGAGTGGTTGTACTCACCCCTTTTGGGGACTAACATTTCAGATTGAGAGATGCCTCTACCCCTGGTCACGCGTGGTACTTTCTATGGCTTACCTTCCGATGTCGAGGTCGAGTGCTCGGAGCACCCCTACGTTGGTGTTCCTGGTCCGGTGTTTATCCGAGTTCGTGTTTTGGTTATGTACGACGTGGGTCTAGCCGATGGCCCTGTAGTCCAGGAGTTCCTGTCCGTCCATGTTCGTCGTGACGGGGTGATGAGGGGGATGCTGCCGCCACCACCGGCCGATGCACCGGGTTGGGTGTGATTGCGCGTACGATTGGTAGAGGATGACACTTTTTGGATAGTCGACACTTGATGATGGATTGGTGTACATGTTTGATGTAGGGTCAAGTTCTTTTGGGTTATAGCCGAGCATAGTTAAAAGCCTTGACCTTTTGCTGTACCGACCCAAGATGTCCATCATAGTTATGTAAATAAAAGTGACTCGGCTCTATCTTTTTATCTGATGCGTAGTTAGTGTGCATTGCATTATTGTTGTTGGAGTATGGGATAGGGAGATTTAATTATGCTTCCGTTATATAAACTGCGCTGGGACCAATTCAAAAAAAAAAAATTAATTAATTAACCCCCGGGATTTATGGACCCGCTATAAATAAAAGGTATCAGAGTGTTATGTTAATAAGAATGTGAAAGGAAAGCAAATTGTGACAACCCTAACGGATTGGGGGCCATTCGGGGGTGCCACAGCGGGGTTTGGTATCAGAGCTATGGTCTGTATGGAGTGATAAGGAGCCTCATTTGGAAATTGAGGGATATAATGACAATGCACACCATAGGATACTAACCATGAATGGTTGACTAACTTTGAACAACGGGTGATGGGTATTCACTCGTAGATCCCTAGTAATTTTTATGAGTTGCTGTTAGGAGCCAGTAACATGTTTATGTTACTTATATATATATAGTTGTAGTTGCTTTTAAAGGGAGACATTGAGTCACAGATTATTCCTGAGGCAAATGCTTGGAAACTGCAGGAAAATCATGGTACGAACTGGAGGTCATCATCCATTGAGGGCTGAAGCCTCTGCAACAAGGGCTGAACCCCGAATGGAAGACATCCTGCAGGCATTGCCCAATATTGGAAATCTGATGGAAAGACAAGCGCAGCAATAACCCGGAGTGGAACGTCGTCCTCAAGGACTGGTGGAACAATTTCTGAAGCTGAAACCACCAAAGTTTAGTGGAACAGGAAGTCCTGAGGAGGCGGAACACTAGATTGATGGAATGAAGCGAATTTTCCAGTTGTTGAACTGCAATGATGCTGAGAAGATAACTTTGGCAGAGTACCAACTAGAGGGAAATGCAAAGTTTCGGTGGAGCGCTTCGAGGGACACGATCTTTCCACCAGGTACTGATATAAATTGGGATGAGTTTGTTAGAGCTTTCAATAGAAAGCATTTCTCTGACTGTGCCAAGGATAAGAAGATTACTGAATTTGTTTAGTTGGAAAAAAGGGAGCTGACGGTAGATCAGTATGAGGCAAAATTTTCTGAATTGTCTAGGTATGCTCCCAGGTTGATTGAGGACCGAGAGGAAAAGGCTAAGAGATTCCTGAAATGGTTGAGAACTGATATTAGAAAGCAATTAGTGCCTTTGAACATAAAAGACTATAATGAAATTTATGAAAGGGCACAGTTGGTGGAACAGGAATTGATGAGAGAGCAATCAGAGTCTAAGAGATAGTTAGCCTTTAGTGATATCAGACGGGGTAAGAGACCCTATCCTAGTCAAGGTTAGACCTGGAAACCAAATAAGAAGAGTAATTTTGGAAACTTTGGAAAAACCAGGGATGGCCTGAATATAGGGAAAGCACCCTATCCGCACGATGTTTGTCGAAGATGTGATGGGCATCATGGCCCAGGACCTTGCAATGGATGGCTGAAATGCTATGGGTGTGGACAGGTAGGTCACCTCAAGAGAAATTGTCCACGAGAGAGATCACAGTTGAGCGCCGGCTCGGTACAGTAGGTGCAACAAAGTAGTACCAGACCAAATTTGTCAAGGAATTCACAGAGACCACAAGCACAAGGAAAAATGTGTGCGGTCACCCAAGAGGAAGTGGAAGCTTCAAAAAATGTTATCACAGGTACGATTTTTATAAATGGCAAGAAGGCATTTACATTGTTCGATATTGGTGCTACGCATTCATTTATATCTGAAAGGTTTAGGCAATTGAGTAAAATAGAAACTACACCTCTTGAGACGCCTCTTTGTGTTTCTACGCCTTTAAAGAACATGGTAGTGTCCACATTGGTGTGTGGAAAATGTAAGATAACAATAGAGGGAAGAGATATGGAAATAGACCTAGTCGTAATGGCTATGTATGACTTTGATGTTATCATAGGAATGGACTAGCTCCATAAGTATCAGGCTAAGGTGGATTGTTATAGGAAAGTGATCCAGTTCACGTTACCTAACCAGTCTAGTTTTGAATTTTTCGAAGGTCAGACAAGCCCCTCTATAGCCATTATTTCAATGGTAGAAGCTCATAGACTACTTGACGAAGGATGTCAAGGATATCTAGTAGTAGTAAGAGATCTTACTAAGAAAGAGGCTAAAATCAATGAGATTCACATAGTCAGGGAATTTCAGGATGTGTTTCCTGAGGAGTTGCCTGGGTTACCACCAGAACGAGAAATTGAGTTTGAGATTGAACTAATGCCTAGAACAGGACCGATAACGAAAGCCCCGTATATGATGGCCTTGACAGAATTGAAAGAGTTGAAAGTGCAACTACAAGAGTTGCTTGATAAATGATTCATTAGGCCAAGTGCTTCTCATTAGGGTGCACCAGTCTTGTTTGTGAAAAAGAAGGATGGGTCAATGCGATTGTGTATTGACTATAGACAACTAAATCAAGTGACCATTAAAAATAAATATCCCTTGCCTAGAATTGATGATCTATTTGATCAACTGCAAGGAAGTTCAGTCTTTTCTAAGATTGACTTGAGATCGAGATACCATCAGCTAAGGATTAAGAAAGAAGACATTCCTAAGACTGCATTTAGAACTTGCTATGGACACTATGAGTTCTTAGTTATGCCTTTTTGATTGACAAATGCACCGGCTGCATTCATGGATCTAATGAATAGGATATTTAAGCCTTATCTGGATCAGTTTGTGATTGTCTTCATTGATGACATCCTAATATATTCTAAAGGAACCGAAGAGCATGAGCAACACCTGAGGATAGCATTGCAAACACTAAGAGATCATAAATTGTACGCCAAATTTAGTAAGTGTGAATTCTAGCTAGATCAGATAATATTTTTGGGGCACCTGGTGTCGGGTAATGGAATTGCAGTAGACCCTGCAAAGGTTGAGATGGTAGTGAATTGGCTGAGACTGACAACGCCGACTGAGATACGGAGTTTCTTAGGGTTGGCTGGCTATTATAGGAGGTTTATAGAAGGATTTTCACATCTGGCAAGCCCTTTAATGAAATTGACCCGAAAGAATGTAAGATCTGAATGGAGTGGAGAATGTGAAAGAAGTTTTCAGGAACTTAAAAGAAAGTTGACTACAGCTCCAATCCTAACTATACCATCTGGGTCTGATGGATTCACGGTGTATAGTGATGTGTCTCATAAAGGATTAGGATGTGTTTTGATGCAGCATGGCAAGGTCATAGCCTATGCATTGAGGCAGTTGAAACCTCATGAGTTAAATTACCCTATTCATGACTTGGAGTTGGCAGCTATAGTTTTTGCTTTGAAAATATGGAGACATTATCTGTATGGAGAGAAGTTTGAGATCTATACAGATCATAAGAGTTTAAAATACTTGTTTTCACAAAAGGAATTGAACATGAGACAAAGGAGGTGGATGGAATTGTTGAAGGATTATGATTGTGAAATACGGTACCATCCAGGAAAGGCAAATAAGGTGGCAGATGCCCTTAGTCGTAAGTTGGCTTTGGATATGGCTAGTTTAAGGATAATATAGTGGAATCTGTTAAAGTTTGTAGCAGACTCAAAGTTTGAGTTGAAAGTAGATCGCCTTATCGGTATGCTTACGACATTAAGGATTGAACCCGAAATTATTCAAAAAGTTAAGATTCTGCAAGAGTCTGACCCGGAAATTATGAAAGTGAAAAATGCAGTGTCTTTAGGAAAAAGACTAGAATTTCAAATCTCTGAGGATGGAGTAGTAAGATGCCAGGGACGACTCTGTGTTCCTGACAATGAAGAAGTGAAGAGAGGAATTCTGTCGAAAGCACATAGGAGTAATTATACTATTCATCCAGGTAGTACAAAGATGTATAGAAATTTACGCCAGCAATTTTGGTGGAATGGCATGAAGACGGATATAGCTAAACACGTTTCGCAATGTTTAACATGCCAGCAAGTAAAGGCAGAACATCGCAAACCCACAGGACTATTGAGGCCATTAGACATACCAGAGTGGAAATGGGAGCATGTGACGATGGACTTTGTGCAAGGACTGCCAAGGACATCAAATGGTCACGACTCTATTTGGGTGATAGTAGATCGTTTGACTAAGTCTGCTCATTTCCTAGCGGTCCACATAGACTATCCGATAGATAAACTTGCTGAGATATATGTAAGCCAGGTAATAGGCTTACATGGTATTCCTGTAACGATCACCTCTGATCGAGACTCTAGGTTTACTTCAAATTTTTGGCGAAGTCTCCAAAATGCCTTAGGGACTAAACTTCAATTTAGTACTGCTTTTCATCCTCAAACAGATGGGCAAATGGAAAGAGTGATTCAGACTCTGGAAGATATGTTGAGAGCCTGTGTTATTGATTTTAAGGGAAGTTGGGATGAGAAGTTACACTTAGTAGAGTTCACCTATAATAATAGTTTTCAGAAAAGTATAGGCATGGCTCCATATGAAGCATTATATGGAAGAAGGTGCATGACCCCTATTTGTTGGGATGAAGTAGGTGAAAGGAGATTGACAGGACCTGAACTAGTGCAAGTTACTACTGAAGCTGTTGAAATTATCAGAAAAAGACTTAAAACAGCCCAGAGTAGGCAGAAGGACTACGCAGATAAGCGTAGAAGGCCTTTGGAATTTAATGTAGGAGATCATGTATTCCTTAGGATATCCCCTATGAAAGCAATATCTCGATTCGGAATGAAGGGTAAGCTAAGCCCTAGATTCGTTGGACCTTTAGAGATACTTGAAAGGATAGGGGATGTAGCCTATCGACTCGCATTACCTCCTAAGTTAGAAAACCTACATGATGTGTTCCATGTATCGATGCTGAGGAAGTACCAGCCGGATCCTGGTCACATACTCGATCATGAAGCCATCAAAGTGGATGAGAAAGTGAGGTATATTGAGGAGCCTGTGCAAGTACTAGATAGAAAAGAACAAATCCTACGGACGAAGAAAATACCATTGATTAAGATATTATGGCGACATCATGATGTGGAGGAAGCCACATGGGAAAGTGAAAATGAGATGAGGGAAAAGTACCCTCACTTGTTTAAAGAGACATAAGTGACGTCTAATTTCGAGGATGAAATTCTCTAAGGAGGGGAGAATTGTGGCATCCTAAAATTTCATAGTGATTTCTAGGTGCATTACGACCTATGAAAAGGTGATGGAAGTGCCATTGGATTATGCTATAGCCATTGGACCAATGAATTACAATAGATTGAGGCCAAGCATTTTAATAGAGAATTATTTGGTTGGAAATATATCCTGTGTCCATGGGTGATTAAGGTTGTGCTAAAGGATAATTTAATAAGGAAAATTTTGTTCTTGGCCATGAGCTTTATAAGTTGGATTTTTATGGATTTATGTACAAAGTTTTATGGCCATATGAATTTGTAATTTGGTATTCATATAAGTGGGGAATTAAGGTGGATTATTAAAAGAATGAGTGGGCCGAAATTCTTAGGCCAAGCCGGCCCAAAAACTAGCCCACAGCCCCACCGTTCGGCCACTAAGGCCTGGCCCACGAAGCCTAGAGGGGCTGCTGTCGACCGAAGGAGGGAGAGGCCTAGCCCATTGAGCCCATCAACCTGCATGAAAATCCACAAGTGGCAAGAGGAGCTTACAAAGTGTCCTTCCCTTATAGCCAAGTGGCAATTGCATGTAATCTAATGATTGCTAATCATTGTTGAAGGGAAGAAAAGAGAGGGAGAGGGGGCGGAGTGAGCGAGGAGTACCGAGAGAGAGAGAAAGACGTCGCGCGAGAGAGAGGGAGACCGAGCAAGCGTGTGAGAGAGGAAGGAAGGAAGAAGACCGGCCCGTCGTGCGTGTGCCTAGTCTCGCCGTCGATCAAGCTCGCCGAAAGCCTCGTGTTGCCGTTAGCTTGCTGTGAAATTAAGGCAAGTAGAGTCCATTGATCTACACTTTGCTTGCTGTGATTGTGTGTGATGAATAGTAGATTTCCGATGTGGTAGAGGGGAGAATTTTCGAAGTTATAGGAGTTGTGTTTTAGACTAGTATTTTATTTTCGAGAAAGACAGTCCGACCTTTGGTGATTTCGTGAGCTGCATGCAATTTTCTAGTTGAAATCTCACTTTGAGTTCTTGATGAAAGTTGTATAGCACTTCTTGGAGAGTAACATATCAAAATTTGAGAGGAAATGAACAAGTATAGGTCGGTGAAACCATTTTTCTTTGAAGAAATTAGATCTGGAAACTGTTATGCTGACCTAGTGTAATTCTGTGAATTTTATAAAATTATCCGGTTGAAATTCAATCTTCTGTCCTTGATGAAAGTTGTATATGACATATTGAGAAGACACATACTAAAATTTTAGAAGAAACGGACATGTGTAGGTCGGTGAAATGATTTTTATCCTAAATGGTTAGATCTGGAAATTGTTGCCGAGGGTTAAGGACGATTACGGTGATTGTAGCTTTTGATCTATCACGAATTTGACTTCAAGTTCTTCACAAAAAGTTTACTTCTGGGTTTTTCTATAACATATAAAAATTTCAGAATTTTCGGAGCTGGTTTAAGGTTTTTACTGAATTTGTAAATGAAACTGTGCAATGGCGATGTTCTGAAATTTTAAAGGTTGTGATGCATGGACCGTACTGATTTTTATGAAGCTCTTTTGATATGGTGTTCTTCATGAAATATTTGCCTCTAGATCTCATCTATAACATGTCAAATTTTCAGAATTTATTAAGACCGTTTACTAATTTTTCTAGAATTTTTAACTAAAGGAGTGCATTTTGTTTTATCCGAAAATTTGCTGTATTTTCAAAAATAAATGAATTGCTCTATGTGATATAATGTCTTGAGTGGTTGATTTTGCTGCATATGTGGTGACATTTGGCATGATATAATATCAAAAAGCTGGTTTAGACCTTTGACATTATTGCATCAAATGCCATGATGAAAATGAGACATATATGGGAATATACATTGTGATAATGATGATACCGTCGGAGGTGTGAGCCGACGATGCCCTGGGAGTGTCGGGATGCCCGGAGTATGTGTGCCGGAAGCCCGAAGGTCTGTGCGGGGGGATTCCTCGTGATGCCAGTTGGGGTGCGAGATGCCCGAAGATGTGTGCCGGATGCCCGGAGGTGTATGCCGGAGGCTCCTCGCGATGCCAGGTTGGGTGTGAGCGATAAATGAGGGATGCAAACATTGGTCCCTAGGAAGAAAAAAATGAAATGAGATCCTTTTGAAAAAAATTAAAATCGAAAGTTGAATCATGCACATGGGTGCGTGCATATGGCATCATGCATGATCTGCTTATGAAAGTAATTCGATACTATATGACATTGAGAATGCGATCATGAAGGCTTGAATGAATCTCATGGGGATATACACATGATTGTGTGGATGATATGAATCATGTGTATGTGTGTGTATATGGCATGGAAAGAATCTCATGGAAATACAAATCTGACCGCATGGTGATATATGCGGGATGGCATGGTGATTTATGTATGATTGCATAGAGATGTATGCACGATTGCATGGTGATATATGCATGACTGCATGGAGATGTATGCTTGGTTGCATGGATGATATGTGCCTTATTGTGATACCTTGATTGTTCTGTATGATGCATCGTGTAGTTTGGTGGATCTTTATTGCTGAGTGGTTGTACTCACCCCTTTTAGGGACTAACATTTCAGATTGAGAGATGCCTCTACCCCCGGTCATGCGTGGTACTTTCTATGGCTTACCTTCCGATGTTGAGGTCGAGTGCTCGGAGCACCCCTACATTGGTGTTCATGGTCTGGTGTTTATCCGAGTTCGTGTTTTGGTTATGTACGACGTGGGTCTAGCCGATGGCCCTGTAGTCCAGGAGTTCCTGTCCGTCCATGTTCGTCGCGACGGGGTGATGAGGGGGATGCTGCCGCCGCCACCGGCTGATGCACCGGGTTGGGTGTGATTGCGCGTACAACTGGTAGAGGATGACACTTTTTGGATAGCCGACACTTGATGATGGATTGGTGTACATGTCTGATGTAGGGTCGAGTTCTTTTGGGTTATAGTCGAGCATAGTTAAAAGCCTTGGCCTTTTGCTGTACCGACCCAAGATGTCCATCAATAGTTATGTAAATAAAAGTGACTCGGCTCTATCTTTTTATCTAATGCTTAGTTGGTGTACATTGCATTATTGTTGTTGGAGTATGGGATAGGGAGATTTAATTATGCTTCCGTTATATAACTACACTAGGACCTTTCAAAAAAAAAAAAAAATTAATTGATTAACCCCATGAATTATGGACCCACTATAAATAAAAGGCATCAGATGTTATGTTAGGATAGGAATGTGAAAGGAAAGGGGGTGCATCCCTCAAATATTCACATGGGTCACGATTATAAGGTAAAATTGTTTTGACACGTCCCATACCGTGCCACACAATTTTGCCCCATAATCAAGCGCAATAGCACAACCATTCAGGCATGTTCCGATTATTACGACCCATCGGCCACGGCCAACTCAAAAGTCAGTGGTCATCCAGTGTAATCGGGCGTCGTCCCACTTTGTCGAGCATGGCAACGTCTAGCACTACCCGCCTAAATGGCATTCCATAAAGGAGCATCGACCCGGCCTCCACCACGACTCGGCATCTATTGACGTGGGGCATCCTAACTTAATTAGGCATCGCCTCCCTAACTCTCATCGGGTGAAGGGTTCCAATAGTGACCATATGAGCACATATTTAGCCAAGAACACCATTCTTTGCGTTCAAATATCTCGTTTTGAGATAATAAACTTGGCCACTCTTTCTTTGTATTAAAAATTTCCGGTTAAATAATCATGCGTGGTCATGTATTTAAATCGAACCATCAAACTTGGTACGCTCCTATTTTGAAACTCCACGATTTTATATAGTACATAAAAATTGGCGTAAAAAACCGACACCTAGCATTTTTCTATTTAAAAGCCCATAAAACCGAGTTTTCTACTAAAAATCAACAATTACCATCGAGCAATCAATTTTACATCGTAGCACATATAAGCAATCAAAATCACACAAAATTCCAACCATGAAAATGAGCGTAAAATTCTACGAAATGGCTAATCCGTCACTAATTACGCTAATTACGATTAATCAAATAAATTACGATTAATTAAGCTAATCCAACTTAATTAACCTAACCATGATTAATTAATCTAACCATGGTTAACTAACCTAACCAAACTAACTAACCTAACCAAGCTAGTTAGCATTAATCTAGGATTAACTAATTAATCATCATTTAGGCTAATCTAACCCCCTAAGCGCAATTAACAACCTAATCAAGGATTAGGGTGTTAACTCATTAGATTAAGCCGGCGGCAGGTTCACTGTGACGGCAACGCGACAACGATGAGAACTCGAGACAACTTGTGACATCCTAGCTTTTAGGTTTTAATTTTGATTGGATAAGTTGGGCTTTTCATCGACGCGACTATAGCGCTTTTCTCTAAGATGACCACTCACGAGATAACTAGCCTATTAGGTGAAGCCGTTAAGGAATATAAACGCAATAGACTTGAAAATTCGATCAGAAATCGACTGCTGGATCGTGCTAGTCTGCAAGGGTCATTACGGCATTGTCAAAATCGATCAGAAACCATAGATATGTCGATTTGACTGAGATGTGTGATCAAAGTGTGAGTGATTCCACTTGATTGCAAAATTCTCATCGATTAGCATTAAATCGATTTTCTGTTGTTTTGGGTACCTTGTGTCCGTATTTGAAACCTCAAGATTTTCACGACCACCGAGAGTCACCAATGTGTCGAAGAGGTATGTTGTGGCTCGAAGAAAATTGACCATCGGTCAATTGCACCAAAAATTTCTAAAAGCTACACGGTTGGTTAGGTCACGCTAAAATTGCGTTAGATTGAAATTAACTGCGAATTTGAACCCGATTTCATAAATTGAAAGTTCTATCGTGTCATGAATTATTTTAGGAACGTCGACTCATCTTTTGAGGAATTTTCGGTGAATTCGAGATGTTTACGGAAAATCGATTTGGACGATTCGAAAATCGAATGGAAATTCATATTGACCATTTTGAAGAGATTTTTGGCCTCTAGTGTGAGCTGCTTGGTGAAAGGAAATTGTGTGGGCTTTTTCTTCAACAAAATTGGACCTCAATCAGAGAGGTTTGCTCAGAAATCGGATTTCCAAGAAAAAGGAAATGGAATTTGGAATTGAGAAAAATTCGTAGGTTGGAGGGATTGCCTTATTTTGGTCTTCAATTGGACTTCAAATTGTGCAAGTTGGCGTTGAAATTGGCTTGGATGACCAATTGTTATTTTTGTTGTGTGAAGTTGAGCAAAGAAATAATCGTGTTTTGATTAATTTCATTTCCCCCTCCAGCTGAACAACCCCTTTGCCCTCACGCCCGAGTTCCTTTTTGTCTCTCCTCTCTCTCTCCCTCATGCATTTCTTTTCCCCAGTCGACAGTCCCCTACAAATTGGTCTTCCATTTGCTTTTGATCTTTGACCACTGGGTCCCCCCCTCCTCCTTATCCTCTCACACGTCTCTCTCTCTCGCGCACTTTTCCCTCCCCCCTCTCAACTGACCAACTCTTTGCTCTTCTATCTTTTGGTTTTTGTTTTCTTATTTCTTCGATCTTATCTGGCCTCGCTAGCTTTGACGAATCCCCTATCTCCTTATGTTTTTCTTTCATTTTTGTTTTACCTGCACATGCGCTGCCCCCACCAAACTCCTTCCGAATTTGCTGCCCTTCTCCTCGTGCAACTCCACAAATTGTTGTCTTCTCTAGTCAATATTCCCAGTAGGCTTCTCTCGGTTGACCCTCCATCATGGCTTGTCTTCGCTCCACCGAAGCTACCCCCTATCCGTCTATGTCGGCTCATCTTTGAAGCCCAATTAGCAGCTCTGTTCCAGCAATCCAGCGAGCCCTGTAGCCACAACTCAGCCCGGTTTCGGCCGTTCCAGTCACGGCCCACACCCCCACCCGTGGCCGTCGAGTCTAGCCCCAAGTCGTGCTCGAACCAACCGCCATTGCAGCTCCTTTGGCCCTAAATCTGAAACCCATAACCGGCAAGGGTTTGTGGGCATCAAGGCCCGTTTTCAGGCCCGTCCCGACCCCGCTTGGCGGTCCCACTTTGGAGTTTATCGGCCACCGTTGCATCGCCGTCGCCGTGGACCGGTTTTCGCATTACTCTAGTGAGTTTAACTCACTAATCCCTGCTTAGTAAGTTAATGACGTTTAAGGGTTGATTAGTTTAGGCTAAGTATGGATTAGGTGGATAGTTAGAATAGATTAGTGATTTAATTAATCATTATTGCATGTTAGGTGGTTAGAGTAGTGTAATTAGAGCCTAGGCAAAGTCTAGTATTTATCTAGAGTGGTTCAGAAATTTTCCGAGCCCTTTACGGCTTTTAATTAGGCTTTACGTTTCTAAGTGTGCATTTTTAGCATTTATTAATTAATTTTCGTAATTATTTAATTAATTAATTATTTTTCGGAGATTAGACCAAGATAGTCGGTGATCGGATTTTCGTGCCGATTGCAATGGTGTGGTTGGTTTATTTATCTGGATGTTAATTTGTGCAATTTGAGTGTGATTTGTGATTTTGGGTATTTATCACAAAATTTATCTAATTTCAGTAATTAATTAGAAAGTCACCAGGCATTGGTTTACAACGCCAAAAATGCATTTATGGATCATTGAAATTAGTGGGATTTAAAAAAAATATATATTTTGGCTAAGGCCGACCGTGTACCCACACACGATTACTTTTATCATGAAAGATAAAAATGGTGGCATTCCCAAGTGGTGAGAACAGTATACTATATCAACCTACGGGCTCTGATATGTCAGCTTAACGCAAACAGTATACTTTATCAACTTAGAGTGACCATCATTGGTATACTATATCAGCCCAATGGTTGGTATGTCAGCTTAGCAATAGCAGTATACCGGTATACTATATCAACCTACGGGTTTCGATATATCAACTTAACGAGAGCAATATACCTAAATAGCTTCGAGTGAGCCTAGACTAGTGTACTATAACAGCCTGCGGGCTTCGATATGTCAGCTTAGCGAGAGTAGTACACTCTGGTAGCTTTTGGAGAGCATTATTAGTATGCTATATCAACCCGAGGTCTCTGATATGTCAGCTTAGTGAGAGCAGTACACTAACTTATCAGCTTAGTGCGAGCTATACTATCTATTTTCAGCTTAGAATGAGTAGTCTTGGATATGATCGGACTTTATAGATAGTATTGAATGGCTTGACTAAGAGTTGGTCTTGATGACATGGAATCGACCGAGTCGATCGATCGATGATTCGATCCGAGGTGATGAATTGATTTATTGATGTGATTTCATGAAGTTTTGAATTGTGCTGATTTGTAGGAAGGAACGGAGGCAAAGGTAAGTCCTCTAACTCTTGTTTGTGCTTAGGCATCCCTTAGGGCATATTTCCTACCTAGTCGAGGCTCAGAGGGTGAACTCGCTGAGACATTGTCTCACCCTGTTGTGGGATAACATTTTCAAGTCCCTAGGGTGAAGAATCCTGGAGCTTGAGGTGAAAGGGTCAAGAGCATAGATGGCTCAGAAGTTATTTTCGACGATAGACTTCTCGTATTTAGACCCTAGAGTTGGCCTCTGTTTGTAAACCAGATTGTGGGTTTTTTGTAAAGTGTTGATTTGAATTTTGCTGTCCTGTTTTTCTATCATATGTTTGTTATTGTCAGGGGATTAGTAATTCGCTTCCACATGTGCATAAAATTTGAATGGGTTAGCGATGTGTCTTGGGACGTTGCTATTTAATCGACTAGTAGGGATGGGCACGTGCTCGGAGGATCGAGGCATGACACAACCGCATCTCAATTGGAGGCTTGATGGAGGCGGTGCGGCCCTACAAGCTCACGATTAAGGATGGGGACTTGGCTGCTGGGGTTGCTAGTCAGTCTCAGTGGAGCTAGCTGTTGGCGCGGTTGCTTGATGAAGGAGCTGTTGGATTGGAATAGACGACGCTACTAGATACGAGGAAGGGCGGCTGGACTGAGCCGCTGGTGTGAGTTGCAATGGCTGTGGCATGGAATGGAGCTACTGGATGGAGTGGTGAGGAGTTGCGGTTGAGGGGAAACAGATGGTGGTATGCTGGCGTGAGGGTGGTGTCTGAACGTGGGTGGTGGTGTTGACGGCAAGGTGGGTGAAGCAGTGGAGTTGGCATTCGGTTTTGCAGGTGTGGAGATGAGCAAAGCGTGTGGCAGCAACAAATGGAAGGGAAGAATTGAGGAAGGAACATAAATGGAGAAGATGGGATGGTCAGTTGTAGAGGGGCTCACACAAGGGAGAAAGAGAGAGAAAGGAAGAAAGAAAGTCAATAGCACAATCAGTCAAAAGCCTAGGTAAATATCTAATTCACTCATGACTATGCCCCAAAGTCTTCATGCCTAAAGTCAAGTGCTTCTCCAATGAGAAATTAGCTTCAATTTTCCCAAACAAAGCCAAAAAAGGGTAGAAAAATCCCATTTCTTTAGCCCATCTTAATTTCCTCTTAATTTCCATTTTGTCCGAAAAATCGTTTTTCCGCAAAATTTCCGGACTCAACGAAAATTCACCGAAAGATGATACAACGTCCTATAAATGAATCGTTACACGCCGATTTCCGAAACCGAATTCAATTTCGTGTTTAAAATCGACCGAACGCGATTTTAGTACGACCTAACCTATCGAGTAGCTTTTAGGGATTTTAGTGCGTTTGACCCGTGGTCAATAATTTTCAATCCACATTTGTGCATTTTCGACTCGTAGACGACCCTCGGTTGTCATAAAAATCACGAGGTTTCAATTTTGTGTCCCGAGTATAATATCAATAGAAAATCAGTTTATTGTCGTTCGACGTGAATATCGCAACCGTGCGGAACCACTCGCAATTCAATAATCAACTCATATCTGTTCGCTAATCGATTATAACGGTGTTGTATTGACCCTTGCCGATTATTATGGTAAAGCGGTCGGTTTATGATCGAATTCTCTAGTCTGTCGCATTTATATCCCTTAACAGCCTCACCTAATAGATTAGTTAACTCATAAGTGGCCAGCTCCAAGTAAAATGACCATAAGTGCGTCGACGAAACAACCATTTCATATATCCGAATCAGGGGTCAAATTTTGGGATATCACATGTAGAAAAGAGGATTTGGCTATGGTCTTCGAGGTTAGATTTCCATTTCAAGAGAGCCTCTGTTTGTTTCTCATTGTTGGCAGCAGCGGTGAGAGTTGAAGGAGATGGAAGGAGAAAAGCTGACAAAGAACCAGAAGAATAAGAAGCAGAAGAAGGCTCCTGAAGCAGGCAGGTGATAATTGTACGGATACTTGTCAAAGATTAAGGAAGAACCCATGATTTGGTTGCGACTAATGTTGTTAAGACTTGCGATATTTATAGACAGTGTCTGATCGATAGATGCCTCAGATTTAGGAGGCAGATTTATGCGTTTCCCTTTTTTCTCCTATCTGCATCGTGCAATCCATCGGACAGTCCCTTTTTTTTTTTTTTTTTTTTTTTTTTTTATGACACAAAGATGCATGATGCGAAAGGGAATAACGCATTTCAGGGAAACATGAATTGACTAAAGGCACGAAGTGGGCCTTCTGCATACTAATTATTAACATACCTGTCTTCATAGTAATTTCCGCAGGATGATGAGTGTACCTAAAATCACTATTGAAGAGAGTTAAGTGAACGAGAAAAATTATGTATCTTAATTCTTAGGCTCCGTTCGTTTCGCGGAAAATGTTTTCCGGGAAAATGTTTTCCGGATTTTCCGGCGTTCGTTTCACGGAAAATGAATTCCTAAGGGAAAATGTTTTCCATAGAAGGGAAAAAGTCTTCTAAATTTGGGGAAAATGTTTTCCAATTTTGAAAAGTGGAAAACATTTTCCTCACTTGATCTCTCTTATCTTACACATCTACAAATCCTCACTTCCTCCTCCCATTTCTTCTTATTCTTTTATTTTTTTTATTCGAATTATTTTTAAATTGTATTTTTCTTTTTTATTCAAATTATTTTTAATTTTTTATTTCTATTTCTTTTTTCTTTTTCTTTTTTTTTTTTTTTTCTTTTCTTTGTTTCCCATCTTCTTCTTTCTTGACTAGTCGTCGGCCATCACCAGTGAACCGTCGTAGATCGCTCGTCGGTCTGGCGAACCTCGAACTTGACGCTTGCGCTCGCCAATCTAGTGAGCGGAAAATATTTTCCTTACCGAACACCGGAAAATATTTTCTGAAACATTTTCAGGTTTTAGCCGAACACCAGAAAATATTGTCATTTTCCTGGAAAATGACTTTTAAAAATATTTTCCGGAAATGGCCTATTTTCCGCGAAACGAACGGACCCTTAAGTAAATAGTATGCACAGAAAAAGAACGCCTTTATCTTTTGCGATTTCATGTCAGAAATTCACCTGTAAAATTTTCTCCATTCGAAGCTAATTCTGCTAGATTGGTGTTCATGATAGTAAATTTCATTTCTTAATGCAAGGATAACATCTGACATTTAGTTGGGGACCTGATCAAACATAATTAACATTGCAAGTTGAATAAAAGTTCAGGATCTAATTGCACTTTCAATTATTGCACGCTGGAGAAAAGTGCAAAAAGCTATTAGGGTCATCATTCCTGTTATAAGATCACACGAAAGTGATTAAAAGAGTAACCGTCTGATCAGAGTTCAACGACAGATAACTTTTATTCAGATATTATACTTTGGAAAGAAAAATACACAAAAGAGCAATTGATATTAGCAAATGCAAGATTGCATCGTCGAGCCCGCCCACTATTTGAACAGCGTAACCGGACTTTGCTATATATTTCGCTCATTCCGACCTAGCCTGGCTGCTCAACAAGTACAAGAACCCACTAAATCACGCACCCACCAAAAAAATTAAACATCTTTAGCTTGCAAGCGTTTAAATTGCTATTGATCATGCAACAGAAAATACACTTCTCTTCTCATCTCGATTCATTACTTGCGAATTCATCTCCTAGCTAGTTGCTTTGCAACTCCGAAAACAATTGCAAAATGAAGTCTTGAAAATAATTACATCCGGCAACACTTTTCCAAAGCTATTAATAATTAATTCTGAAGTAACATTTCATAGGGCGAGCAATCTCCGTAGAGAATATTGATAAATTTGATGTCACAGATGGGGCTTGACTATCAAATCCTACACTCTATCGACAACTAGTTGGCAGTTTTATATATCTCATTGTTACTCGACTTGACATTATTTATGCTGTCCATATTGTGAGTGGGTACATGATTGCACCTCGTACAGCTCATTTTTCTCAAATCCTTCACTACATTAAAGATACATTATTTCATGGCTTCCACTTTTCTTCTTTGTCTACCTTAGAGTTGATAGCTTATTCTAATGTTGACTAGGCTGGTGAACCCTCAATATCATCACTCCACTATGGGCTACTATTTTTTTTTTTTGGCACCTCACTTTTCTCATGGCGTAGCAAGAAGCAAACTACTATCGCTCGCTCTAGTACTTAAGCAATATATCGAGCTCTTGTCAATACGACATCAGAGTTACTAAGATTATGATGGCTAGTAAAAAGATATGTGAGTGCGTCAACATAGCAAAACTATCATTCATTGCAACAGTCAAAGTGCTATTCCAATAGCACATAATAATGTTTTCCATGAACTTACAAAAAACACATTGAAATAGATTGTCATTTCATTCAATCTCATGTTCTTCGTGGCATTGTTCGGCTTATCCCTACTCCATCTGCTAAACAGCTGCTGATGTCTTTACCAAGACACATCAACCTAGGCATTTTCTAGATGTTTTATCCAAACTCAAGTTGTTCTCTTTCAAATCATCTTGAATATGTGGGAACGTTAGAGAAATAGTTATATTTATGATAAATATATATACACACACATAGAGGAAATTTCCCTTGATTGATCTCGATTGAATGTAATTGATATTTTGCTACTTTAGATAGTCATATTGTAAAACCTATAAATAAACTCATAATTTTCATTAGAAATGTACGTAAGTTTACTTTTTTCCATCACTATAATTCTCCACTGTGGGCTTAACAATATTATAGCATAAATAAAGTAAAATCAAATGCATCCATCCATCCATGCTTATCTTATAATAATCTTCTAGAAAAACATAACGAAGAGGTCACTTATAAAATTGAAAACGAGCTAAGTCACTGGAGAGTTTTTTACTTGTCTCGAAAATATATCCTCATCGAGTTGTAGTATTGACAATAAAAACTTCATTGAGCAGAGCTCGAGCTTAAGCATCTATTTAATGACGTTACAAACAAACAAACAATATCATTTCTCTACTTCACATTTGTTGGTACGAGGAATAGATAAATAATATAGTTTCTCGGTTTTATGGTACTTTCAGTATGTGAACTCGAGCTTTGATTAGATTTACTTTCTTATTAAGTTCAGTTGACGGTTGGTTTAGACAATCAAATTTAATTGAACTCAATAATTAGGGTAATATCAGTTGTGCATGCTATGGGAGCAAGTCTTTGTGCTATAATGTCCCCAAATCTTTTTTAACTACTATTATTTTCCTATTTTCTTTTGGGTCAAAAAGTGCTTGACTCCTTTCAATCGTCGTGGACTTAATACCTTGTTAATCATGAATTTTCATCATGTTACGCGTTCAGACCCGAGTCAAGTCAATCCCACTCTGTTGGGAACGACGGATCCCCGAAAACGGATTCGACACTTAAACCGAACCCCTAAATCGAACGCGGAAGACAAGCCCGGGAAGAAATCACGTATCACCGATCGTAAAGCACACCACGGATTCGAGCATACCTTGTTAGCCACAGATTAGACACCGATGCTGTAAAGAGGAAGAGAATTCAGCCATGTTCGATCCGATGACGACAATTCGCCGTGAAGGGAAGAAGAAGTCGCCTTTTAGCCTTTGTTCTTCTTCTTGAGAGGAGAGGGAGAGAATTAACGTACTTATGATTCCAACAGTTATGTTCTCCCTCTCTCTTATCCCTTTTATATGTCCCTCCATCCACGGGCCTTATTCCTGTGGGCCGGGCTTTTAGGCCCATCGTGGGCGGGCCAACTTAAGCCCATATAATTAAAACCATCATCTCCCACTCGCACATGGTGGGCCAAAACCAACATGAGCGGATAGGCCCAACTTAGGCCCATCAATTGAAAATCCATCAACTCCCACTTGCATGGTGGGCCGTACAGAATCCTCTTTTTCCTCTTTCAACATTCATACCGGTGAATAATCCGTGTGACCAGCATACTTTGAGAGCTCGTTGCTATACATCTGTTAGGAATATATAGCAGCTCATATTGGGCGTCACACTCTGAGTAGATTTAGTATGCAGTACCCTAGATCGATCTATCACATTTATATCTCTCTTGATCTCTTTTAAACAATGATATATATATATTGTATTCACAATTATGATTATCCCAAAGACAGTCATAATTGGTCGACCAGTGAATACAAAACCACAATGTGATTCACCAAATCCGATCTTCCTCTTTCCTTCAAACTCTCAATTTCAGTTCAACTTGCTTTTCTAGAAATGTCCCATTAGATCGAATCAACTCATGACCATTGGTAACATTCTAAGATAGCAAACACTAAATAGAAATCTTGAGAATAAGTAAGAGTCATGAGGGCACTAAAATTGAGGAACTCTATTCCTCAAAAGTCTCATACGGCATGAAAGTTGAGATCAAAACTTTTGCCACTCTTATTGGTCGTCTCATGCATACGTAGTATGAAATACGTATTACGGTATTAACTCCTTTCCCATGGAGCGTATGTCTATATTTTTCAATACCATACAGATGATAGTTCAGACATACCTAATGTCTAACTTGAGTTCACGTATCTACTTATTTACAAAATTCATCAGAACTCACATCTGGCATCTTAGACAGATAAAGTAAAATATGTGGGTTATTTTACTTTCGGACATCATAAGTATTATGTCCTCATCTTAACACTCAGTTAAGGCGGCATATTTATTTTAAGCTTGGGCTCTCAATTATCACCTAGATAATAAGCTTAAAAACCGTCTCATCTCTATTTATCACATAGTAAATAGAGGCGATTACCCATGTGAGTGGGCTAATCTCTTATCTATCCGACATACTTTCTCAATATAATATAATACACTGAGCATTAAGATGCATAAAGATCAAACAAAGATTCATAGGCATTAATAATGAAACAACACTAGTTCATACATGTGAACAACTCAGGGAAATTACAATCCAAAGACATCGGACTCTACGCAATCCTAGAGATTTTACATGACCACAAAACACATCTCTAGGTATTGGCTTTGTCATAGGATCTGCTACCATTCTATGCGTAGATATGTACTGTAAGTTCACATCCTTTCGTGCAACCATATCCTTGACAAAGTTATACTTGGTATCTATATGTTTGGTCTTGCCATGATATTTTGGATCTTTAGTGTACGCTATAGCTGCTTGGCTATCACAGTTAACCAATAATAGAAGTGCAGCTTTCTTAATAACACCTAAATGATCCAAAAATCTCTTAAGCCAAACTCCTTCTTGTACCGCTGCCGATAATGCCACGAACTCAGCTTCCATCGTGGACAAGGTTATACACGTTTGCTTCTTACTGCTCCATGATATGGCGTCATTGTTCAGTAAGAAAACAAATCCTAATGTGGATTTTCTTTCATCTAAATCTCCTCCCCAATCAGCATATGAATAGCCTTCAAGTCGCAGATCCTTTCCTTGGTAATTCAACTTGAAATCAGCAGTTCCCTTCAGATACCTCAGTATTCTCTTAACGGCTTTCCAATGTGCTGTACCTGGATTGGATTGGTATCTACTCACCATTCCAATTGCAAAACATATGTCTGGTCTTGTACACATCATAGCGTACATCAAGCTCCCAACTGCACTAGCATAAGGAACATGTTTCATTTGTTCCTTCTCTTGTGAAGTCCTCGGACACAGTCTATGGCTCAATCCTTCACCTTTTGCAATAGGAGTGTCTATGGGTTTACAATCTTGCATACGAAATCGTTCAAGAACTTTATTTATATATGTTTCTTGCGAAAGAGACAACGATCTCTTCGAACGATCTCTTGAAATCTTAACTCCAAGAATGTATGCAGCCTCACCCATATCCTTCATCTCAAAGTTGGAAGACAACCAACTCTTGACAAGTATGAACAAACTCCATATTGCTTCCGGCAATCGTATATCATCAACATATAATGATATGATCACAAATTGATCCTTGGATCTTTTGATATATACGCAATGATCCTCATCAATCATTGTAAAATCATATGCCATTATGGCATTATGAAAACGTATATACCATTGTCTCGATGATCGCTTAAGGCCGTATATCGATCTTAAAAGTCGACATACCTTTTCTTCTTGGCCTTTCACTATGAAACCAGTAGGTTGTTCCATGTATATTTCTTCCTCTAATTCTCCATTGAGGAAAGCAGTCTTTACATCCATCTGATGTAACTCAAGATCCATACTAGCTACTATTGCCAGAATAATGCGAATCGAGATAAATCTTACTACAGGAGAAAACGTGTCTTCATAATCAATTCCTTCATGTTGATTATACCCCTTCGCCACAAGGCGAGCCTTATGCCTTTCTATCGAGCCATCAGCCTTTCGCTTTATTTTGAGAACCCACTTGTTCCCAATAGCTCTGCGTCCTTTTGGAAGATCAACCGGTTCCCGACTTGGTTTGATTTCATTGACTCCATTTCCTCTTCCATTGCATGAATCCATTTTTCCTTACTAGGGCAATTTAGAGCCTCATTAATATTTCTTGGCTCATCCTCATCTTGTGGAGCAACCATAAAAATTTCCCCTTCAATGTCAAAACGTCGACGGGGAATACTTTGGCGACTTGTTCGCCGTATGGGAGTTTGTACACTTTGCACATCATTCCCCATTATTCTCCTACTTGGATTAGATAATGATGATGTTGTCTCATTATGTGGTTGCAATTGAGAATGAGTTGAATTCAATTCATCACTTCTCATATTAGTCCCACTTGGACGAACTCCACTAAGATCATTATCTTGATCCGAGGTTTCAAATAGGGAGTTGTCTTCCCCTATTTCGCCATTCTTAGGAAATTCATACTCTAAGAATGTGACATCCCGTGATTCAAATTTAGTTATACTCCCACTTTCCTGCTCACCTATGAACACATACCCTTTTGAGTGTTCTGAGTATCTTATGAAAATACTCTTCTTTCCTTTGGGACCCAATTTCCCAAACTTGTGAGAGGACTCATGTGTATAGGTAGCACAACCCCATGGCTTAAAAAAACTTAAGTTCGGTTTTCTACCTGTCCATAACTCATATGGAGTGGAAGTAACTGATTTGGAAGGCACTCGGTTAAGTATATAGGCAGCAGTTAACAACGCATCACTCCAAAAGGTGATAGGTAAGTTAGCATGCGTCATCATGGACCTAACCATTTCCAGTAGGGTTCTGTTTCTTCTCTCCGCAACACCATTTTGTTGAGGAGTATATGGAATAGACAACTGTCTTTCTATTCCTTTTTCATCACATAATTTTCTGAACTCATCGATAAATATTCTCGACCTCGATCGGATCTCAATGCTTTTATTTTCTTGTCTAATTGATTCTCTACCAGGTTCATAAACCTTTTGAAACAACTTATTGCTTCAGATTTGTGAGAAATCAAATAGACATATCCGAATCGAGTATAATCATCTGTAAAAGTGATGAAATAAACAGCCCCATACCTTCCTCTCACATTCATTGGACCTCAGACATCAGAATGGATTAAATGCAGAGGAAATTCAGCTCTTTTACCTTTTCCAAATGGTTTCCTTGTCGTTTTCCCTTCTAGGCAATGCTTACATATGGGCAAATCGACTTTTCAATGTTGCCCAACAAGCCCTCTTTGGCTAGTCTATTCATACGTTGTTGGCCAATGTGACCAAGTCTAGCATGCCATACATTCACATCATTATCATATGTATTGGGAGACGTGAGAAGGGAATAACAAACATTTGCATTAACATAATCAATATCCAATACAATGAAACCATCCAGAAAATAACCACAACCATAGTATTTTGTATTCAAAAACAAATCCACACCTCTATCATAGAATTTCATATTAAAACCTAATTTAACCAACACTAAAACAGACACTAAATTCCGACGAATCTCCGGAGCATACAACACATCATGTAGGAACAAAGTGCGTCCACCACGCATATTTAGTTGGCATGTGCCAATTCCTTTCACTTCAGCTCTGGAGTTGTTTCCCACATAGATCCACTTAGTTCCAGTTGGTACTCGTCGGAATTCCACGAACGATCCTCTATCCTTCGCTACATGGTCTGTCGCTCCTGAATCCACAGTCCACAAAGGATTAGACTCAGTTAAGAATACAGAACTCGACACAAAAGCAAAGTTCTGAAAAATACAAGGGGTGCATACCTTCTTTGGCTCACTACAGTTGCGAGCATAGTGACCCTTCTTGTCACAATTGTAGCATTTCACCCTTGCAAGCTTTTTCATGCGAGGACGCTTTCCTCTTTCATGTTGGTTAAACTTGGGTTTCTTCCTTGAAAAACCTGCTTCCTTGCCTTTCCCTTTATTAAACCAGTTAGGGCGCTTGCGCTTGAAGCTCGAAGCTCCATTTGAGCTAGAACTAGCATGATAGAGTTCAGCATCTGGCTTAGCCGCCAACAGGCGGTCCTCTTCCAGCTCAAGATGACGCATTGCATCCTCGAAGGTTTTGATATTTTCATTATGAGTCAGGTGCACCTTCATATGCTCCCAACTCCGAGGCAAGGAACGAATCACTGCTTGCACTTGCTGCTCATCTGTCAGGACGTGGCCAGCATCTTTCAGCTCATTTATCATGTTTGACATCTTTCTAAGATGTTGCTTCATGGTCTGACCATGAGGCTTCTTATAAGAGTCAAACCTAATAGTGAGCTACCTCAGTCTGGTCACCGAAGTATGACCAAATCTTGCCGCCAATGCTTCCCACATATCTTTGGCATTTTCAAAATGCCTAAACTCTCGCATGACATCATTTTCCATGCTGCTCAGCAACGTGATGCGAGCAAGAGAGTTCTTTCTTTTCCACGCAGCAAAAACATCCTTGTCTCTCTTGTGCTGTGCAGTATTTCCTTCTTCAGGTTCTACCATGGTCAGGTTAAGAGCCTCAAGTGCTTCTTGCTCTTCCAGCACATACTGGATTTTCATTTGCCAAATTTCATAGTTGTCACCATTGAGCTTTTCACCTTTGTTCAGCTCGGCAACTATGCTCTTTGTGGCTGAAGCCATTGATCCGAACACATCGACATATATGCACGAGTTATTAATGCCTATCATTTATGCATCCCTTTTGCACAGACCCATCATATTAATGAATAATTTCAAGTAAGGTTTTAGAATCAAAAGGTCACTACGTTTCCAATCATCCTCCAAAAATCCTAACTTAAAACTATCATTAATATGATTGTCATATGCAAAATCAATTCTATGAAGCTACAAAAACTTCTATAACTACCCACAGCAACCAGCAATAATGTAGAAAGCAAAGATAATTGACATACAATAATATAATAATGCTTTCAAATAATACAACTAACATATAGGTTGCTACAACAACAACAATCAAGTAGTTAACATTACATAAGATTTCCACTAAGCACACTTAACAAAAAACAGCTAATACATCTAACACAAAACCATCACACGAACTGGGAAAGATCCTCTTTTGTTCAATTTCTTGATCTTTTCCCTTGTAACAATGCAGTAATATTCTTTTACAAAATCTATCACAATTTTCTTATATGAAGCAACACTGTTGACATCCCATATGCGATTCAACACATCTTGCCATTCAGGAGGAAGAGTGTTAATGAAAAATCGCACCATCTCTGACTGTGGCATGGGACGACCATTCCATATGACCTGTTGTATCTTCCCGTTGACTTCAAGAACATGATCAATTAAGTCACCATTCTCCCATCGATAATCAATCAGCTCAGCTATCAACTTAGAAAGCCTTTCTTTTTGTTTATCGGTAATCACGTGAATAGGCGTACGTAACTGAAGGGGAGGCATTGTTCCTGCAACAAATGCAGAACAAATAAGGGATTACATATAATCCACATTGACTCAATTGGAAAAAAGAAACAATTTTTTTTTTTTTGGGTCAACGGTCAACGGTCGCGATCAACGGAAGTTAACGGTCAACGGTCAACTGTCAGGTCGTCGGATTGGTCGGACCGGTCGGGCCGGTCGGACCGACCGACCGCACGTGTCGGGCGCGTGCCAAGCCTCCGCGGGTCGGGTCGCCGACCGGTGACCGCTTGGCCAACCAACGTTGGTGCTGACGTCAGCGATGACGTCACCCCAGCGGTTACCGACCGTTGGGTGACGTCATGCTGACGTCAGCACGCGTCAGTCCGTAGACGGCGTGTCGGTTCGCTCGCCGGCGGCGCGCATGCGCCGTTTCTCCGACCGGCGCGTGTGCCGCATGTGCTGGACGAAGCAGCGCGTCTGGTCGCGTCGCGCCCACGCGCAGCGGTTTTTGGCCGCGTGTGTGGGCGCGTGCGGCGTCCCTCGGCGGCGTGCAACATGTCGACGGACTCGTCTCGACGTCGCCTTCCTCCCTATGCCATCAGATTTTGATTTCAACTTACGAAAACTCGGAAAAATGGGCGAACAACGCTCGGGTGTCGGGATTTCTCGCCCCGATCCGTACGGCCGAATTGCTTTTGCGAAAAATCAATCATAAACATCAAACAGGTCGGGAAAAATGTGAAGTAAGGCTCTGATACCAATGTTGGGAATGACGGATCCCCGAAAACGGATTCGACACTTAAACCGAACCCCTAAATCGAACGCAGAAGACAAGCCCAGGAAGAAATCATGTATCACCGATCGTAAAGCACACCACGGATTCGAGCGTACCTTGTTAGCCACAGATTAGACACCGATGCCGTAAAGAGGAAGAGAATTCAGCCATGTTCGATCCGTTGACGACAATTCGCCGTGAAGGGAAGAAGAAGTCGCCTTTTAGCCTTTGTTCTTCTTCTTGAGAGGAGAGGGAGAGAATTAACGTACTTATGATTCCAACAGTTATGTTCTCCCTCTCTCTTATCCCTTTTATATGTCCCTCCATCCACGGGCCTTATTCCTGTGGGCCGGGCTTTTAGGCCCATCGTGGGCGGACCAACTTAAGCCCATATAATTAAAACCATCACACTCAAAGATTTACAAATATCAACTTTGTAATGGACGGACTTCGGTAAAGATTCGGTCCCAACTCCCGGTTTAAGTTCGCGCAATAATAACTCTACTTTTTTGATGCATTCAAAAAAGTTAGAAGCTAATGATGATTAACGAGCAAGAGAGACGTGGAATGACAATTATATTATATAAAAAAGAGATAAAAATATGATTTTAAGAAATTTCTATTGGCCGTGTGCTAGCTGTTGTTCCCCCTGACATGCCCCCTCTTCTTCCCATTTTTGTAGCGTCCGATCTGTGCCATGCGCCACGCATCCCTTAAAATCCGGCGGCAAGTTTGCTTCATTTCTCCAAAGGAAAAAGCTCACCGCATGTCGCCCCTTGAAGGAGTTCACCTCATGTTGCTTGTGCACAGCCATCTCGCTGTCAAGCAACGATATCACTCACATGCCAAAATCTGCGAAAAGGAACGCGCATAGGCGAATTCTATCTGTGGCATGCTTGTATGGATCTTTCACTAATATCTATGGACATTACACCTGACATTACTCAAATTCAATGGCCAATCCAGTCATCGCCATCAAGAGTACGCTAAATTGCGTAATATGTTATAAGTATTCCCTGATTCAAATGAAAGAGATATAAACGATATTTTGGAACATTTAAACCTGCAATAGCTATAGAAATTGTTTGCCGCCCGTATCAATGAAGAGTTTCGACTAAACTCTCCAAAAGCACGGATTTGCTCTAGGCCGACGACTGACTTGAACCCAACAAGAGATGGACAACTTCGAAGGTTTGAAGCTCACAATGCAAATGTTACAAAGGAATCTGCATAGATGGGAGTAAAAAGAACACAGAGCCTTGAAATCTAGCAAATTAAGAATTTAAAAAAAAAAAAAACAGAAGGAAAAGAAAAACAGATTGCATGCCCATAAAATATCATCACATGTTATAATATAAAACAATAAATTACGCGACATCTATGACTTAATCATATTTCATTCACATCCAGTGCGAACAATTTGGGGAGCAATAGTATAGGATTATCACGTGACATCATAGCTTAATGAAGTGTCCATATTTAGTGCAATTTTCACATGTCAGAGATTAAATCTCTATTGAATAACTACTTTTGCATTCATCAATATTTATCTGAAACAATTATTATTTACATATATAATAAACCAAAAGCTAAAAAAAAGTCCACACGTGAAAAATTAATTACAAAACTTACAATCTCGCAAGATTGCTCAAAATTTCCTACCATGAAATTTCTGCCCAAGACTCAAACTCATCAACCAATCTAACTTTCGCTTTCCCTCTATGTGACATCCTAATTTTCAACCCTGTTTTCGATGAAATGAAATGGGCTTTTCATCGACGCGCCTATGGCCTTTTTCTCTAAGTTGGCCACTCATGAGATAACTAGTCTATTAGGTGAAGCCGTTAAGGAATCTAAACACAACAGACTTGACAATTCGACAAAAAATCGACTACTCGACTGTGCTAATCTACAAGGGTCAATACGGCACCGTCAAAATCGATTAGAGATCGGAGATAGGTCGATTCGACAGAGGCATGTGATTAGAGTGTGGGTGATTTCACCTGATTGCAAAATTCTGGTCGATCGGCACTAGACCGATTTTTCTGTCGTTTCTGTACCTTGTGCCCATATTTGAAACCTCGAGATTTTCACGACAACCGAGAGTCGCCAATGAGTTAAAGATGCACAATGTGGCTCGAAAATAATCAACCACGGGTCAAATGTGCTAAAAATTCCTAAAAGCTACCCGGTAGGTTAGGTCACGCTAAAATCGCGTCCGGTTAAAATTAACCATGAAATTGAACCCGATTTCAGAAATTGAAAGTTCTATCATGTCACAACTTATTTTAGGAACATCGACTCATCCTCTGAAGAATATTCGGCGAGCCCGAATTTTTGGCGAAAACGCAAATTTAGGCGATTTTGGACCGGGAAATTAAGAGGGTCGTTTTCGTGTGGATTTTTGGCATTCAAGTGGGATCAATTGGCGAGGGAATTGCAAATATTTATTGTGGACACCTTAACTGGAATTTTTGCGCACTGATTTAATGGTTTTGAAGTGAAATTGGAATGAAATTGAAGGGGAGATGCACAAATTCGTAGCTATGGTGGTGTGCAGCAGTTTGGACCACCTAGAGTGGCTTCTTAAGGAAGTTTGGAGTGGATAGGGCAGCTGAGCTCAACCATGGACTTTGGGGGCCTTTCTCATGATGAATTGGGATATTTGTTGAGGACTTTTGAGGCCTTGTGATCCCCCTCCAGTTCCAGCCACCCTTTCTTCTTCTTCCTCGGCAATTCCTCCTCCATTATTGTTGTTTTGGAGCTAGAAAACCTAAGGAAGCCAGCTGAGAACCAGAGAGACCGAGCTAGCCATCACTAAAGCTGCTACCGTCGGTTTAGCGCCTGCCCGAGTCACTTGAGCTTCGCTCGTCGCGCGCTAGCCTGCACGCTTGCGAGCCTGAACTCGCGTGTCCTGGCCTTTCGTCGTCCGCGCGTCCTAGCTGCTCGTCGTCCGCGCCTTGGCCGCCACCGTCGCCGTTCCAACCGCTCGAAGCCACTACCGTTGGCCCTTGCAACCACCACCATCCCGCTCGGCCCGTTTTCCAGCCAAGCCGACCGCTCGACCGCCCCTTTCTAGCCTTGGACATAAGCGAAATCCCAGCTAGGTGCTGAGACTTCGTGGGTTGTTTTGCGCCTCTTCTGAGCCTCCTTTAGCATCGTCGTTGACTCAAGTCTCACCCGCCTTAGCATTGCCGTCACCATGAACTCACTGCCCACTAATCCTATGAGTTTACTTGTTAAACCTTGCTTAGGAGGTTGATGATGCTTAAAGGGTGATTAGATTAAGTTAAGTGAGATTAGTATAATTATTAGCTTGTTTAGTTAAATTAGGTTAGTTAAATTAGCTAATTAGGTAGTTAATGAATGTAGTTAGTTAGTTTAGTATATTATTATGTAGCTAGGATGGATAGAATAATTTAATTAGTCAATTAGGTGGTTAGATTAGCATTTTTAGGCTTAATTAGGCATTTATTGATTTAATTTGTATTTATTTAATTAATTTGTAATTTATTTAATTATTTAATATTTTTTTGAAATTATACCGGGATAGCCCATAGCCGGAATTTCATGCTGATTGTCGTGGTGTGATTAGTTTATGCCATTGAATGATAGTTTGTGCAATTGAGTGGTGATTGTGATTTTTGGTTTATTATTTCAAAATTGTGAAATTTTGGTATTTAATTAGAGAATACCGGGTGTCAAGTTTTGACACCGAAAATGTTTTTAAATACTATATCAAATAGTGGGATTTTAATAGAAGGGATATCAATTTTTAATGTTCGATCTGATCGTGTACCCACACGTTTATTTTACTGAGTGTTTTTAATACGAAAAAAATAGGCCAAGTTCATTATCTTAATTGAGGCAATTAAGTATAAAGCACAATGTCCTTGGCCGGAATTGGATGATTGTGTGATGGTTATGAGAAACCGCCCCCGATGTGCGTCGGGCAGGCGATGCTCCTATATGGAATATCTCTAACAATGGATGCCAGATCGCGATAGAGGCCGGACCGAAGTTCCTTCGGGAATGCCATCCCCTGATGTGCGTCAGGTGGACATTGCCGTGCTTAATGGAGCGAGACGATGCCCGGTTACGCCGGAAGACCGATGTGCGTCGGGTAGAACTACCTGTGCAGGTAGTAATCAATTGGAACGCATGAATAATTGAGATAAACGTGCTTGATTATGGGACAAAATTGTATAGCACAAAATGGGACATGTCATAACGATTTGGCCTTATAATCGAGACCCCTGCGATTGATTGAAATATGAGTGAGATGTTCCAATTGATGTGTGCATTTATTATATGCATTTGTGATATAAATTGTACTGACGTGCAGGAAGGAATTGAGGCGAGGTGAGTCTTCCAAGATGTCTGATTAGACTGCCTCTAGGCGTATTTCTTTCCTAATCGGGGTTTAGGGCATGAACTCGTTGAGACATTGTCTCACCTGGCCGTGGGCTTATCTTTTCAAGTCCGTAGATGAAGGCACGTCATGTGGGCTATGGGGGTTCCGAGTGAGGTAGACTTCCAGCGCTCCTATTTCCTAGTTTCTCGGACCAGCCTGACTCGTGAGCTTGTGGAGTGCACCGTTGGGTCGATGAGGGCCTACCCCACTTGGTACCTCATCGTTTCAAGGCGTGGTGCCTTCACAAGCTCGATGGGAGTCAGGAGGGTCCCTTAGGTGGTTTTGACAGGCCTCCCGTCGAGATCGGGGAGTGGGCGATAGGGCACCCTTTGGACATCGACACTCCAGATGGTGCCGTGGAAGATTCAGAGCTAGGGTCTAGAGAGCCCAGGGTTTAGGTGGCTTCGTAGCCCTTTTTGATCTAGACTTGATGTGGACATCGAGCCATATCGAGGAGGAGGTGCTAGGGACCCATTGTCTATTCCTATTGGTTCGATTACTCGAGCGTGGGCCAAGCAATTTAGGCAAGCTGTTGGCGTCATGGTTCGTGATCTTTGGCGTGGAGATGACCTTGGATCAAATCTTGAAGAATCTTGGAAATCTTGGCGCAATTTGATTATCTAGTCATCAAATATTTGACCAAGTCAAATCTATATATATATATCTCTTATTGTTTAGGAATATTCTAGAATATGATGCATTATATATCTAGGGTTGGTTTTAGGGTTTGTGTGGCGGCTAGAAAGCCTATATAAAGGATTTCCCAAATTTCTTTGGGGACAGATATATTTTATTTTTGAGTAAAAAAATTGAGAGGCTCTCTTCTATTGTTCTTTTAAGAACTTGACCTTATCAAGATTCTTTTGTGGCGGTCGATTCGACTTATCGAGTAAGATAGCAAATTCTTTCGCTCGTGGTGTCTATAACGTTGGTTGGTTGACACATGTTCGTCAACAGGTCATGTTCATTTCGAGGTTGCCAATCACAAGTTTGATTGGAGGTCGAGGTTTGCAATTCCCACCATCTGGACCTTCGTAGAACGATCCTTCCGCAACGATTCACATCAGTTGGTATTAGAGCTTGCTTCTACAAGGTCTATTTATCTTTAATTTTCTATTGATATTCAACAATTTGAGATTTATTGAGCTAGGGTTTCGGTTCTAGCTAATTTAGGGATCTGATTGCTTTTGTGCTTCCATACGTAGTTGTTTGCTATTAGTTTTAAATTTTCTTTTCTAGCATCTTAAATTGTATCTGAGTTCATAAAAAAAGAAGAAAAAAAAAAGGAAGAGAAAGAAAATGCACACAAAAAAAAAAGTGCGCAAGAGAAAAAAAAAAGTTTCTGCAAAAACAAATAGCCGAACAAAAAAAAAATCAAGAAGGCAACTCATTTGTTAGTAGACCGAATTGAAACAAAATCAGTAGTGATTTGCGTTTCAATTGGAATTTCGAAAGTTGTACTTGTTGGTTTGAAATTGTTACTTGCTGAAACAAAATCAATAGTGATCTAATCTTGTTTGATTAGTTTGATTGATTGTCGTGAAGCGGTTGAGAGACAGATTTTGAGTCCAATAAAGAGCTTGTGAAAAGAGAATACGAGAGGAAAAAGGCAAGAGTGTGTAAGCTTAATTGAGGGTGGAAAAAGCCTAGACTTGAGTTAAACACGAGGAGAGTGACAAACACCTTGAGAGAAACACGTGAGGGAGCAATTGGTGAGGATTTTTGTGACTAACGTTTACTTGCAGGTCTAAAATATGTCGCGCAAAGAAAGTGTGAATCAAAGGGAGGTTGACTCCATACGAAGGGATGAAGCGCTGGTGGAAAGCATCCAGCAATTGAGGGCCCTAGCGGAGGAGCTTAGTGGCAGAATGATGGGGAATGGCATGAGGGTTGATGGTGACCGAGAGCTACCTCGGGGAAGGCCGCAACATCAGCAAGACACCTCTAGAACATGACATAGAAGGCAACGGCATTATGATGATGATGAGGCTGACATGGAGGATGATCGAGATGCTCGATTTGGAAGGTGGAATGGAGCTCGAGGGTTTAGACCCCGCGAGAAGATAATGAACTTGGCAATATCAAATGAAGATTCCTTCTTTCCAAGGGAAGAATGATCTCGATGCGTATCTAGAATGGGAGAAACGCATGGAGATGGTATTTGATTGTCAACGATACTCCGAGCTCAAAAAGGTAAAAGTTGCAACTGTTGAATTTACCGATTATGCTATAATTTGGTGGGATCAACTTGTGACTAGTAGGAGACGCAATGGTGAAAGACCGATAGAGACGTGGGATGAGATGAAAGCGGTGATGAGGAGGCGTTTTGTACCAATTCATTACCATCGAGATTTGTTTCAAAAGTTACAAAATCTCACACAAGGCAATAAGAGCGTGGAAGAGTATCACAATGAGATGGAGATTGCCATGATCCGTGCTAATGTGGTGGAGGATTGTGAGGCCACAATGTGAAGATTTTTGAGTGGTTTGAGCCGAGACATAGCAAGGGTGGTGGAGTTGCAACACTATGTTGAATTGGAGGAATTGGTGGACAAAGCTATCAAATTTGAGCGGCAATTGAAGTTGGACTGAAATCACAAGAGTGGAGGAGGTTCAAATCAGAGTTGGAGATCCAATTGGAAGAGAGATGAGAAGCCGAATTGGAGAGGAAACAACACCAAAACCAAAACCTCAAAGGAGAAGGAGAGGGACGGTAAAGTTGGAACGAATCCGGCTTCAGGTAAAATCGAAAACCCTAACACTAGAACTCGTGAGATTAAATGTTTTAAGTGTTTGGGCAGAGGTCATATGGCAAATCAATGCCCTAATAGGAGGGTGATGATCATGACTGGACATGGTGTTATTGAGTCCAAAAGTGAAAGGGAAGAAGAGGATGATGAGATGCCACCATTGGAGGATTGTAGTGATGGAGAAGTGGCTATAAAAGGAGACTTATTGGTGGTTAGACGTTCTTTGAGTGTGCAAGTAAAGGAGGAGGAGCATCACCAACAAAGAGATAACTTGTTTCATACAAGATGTGTGGTGAATGGTAAAATCTATAGTATGATAATTGATGGAGGTAGTTGTGCGAATGTGGCAAGTTGTACTATGGTGGATAAGTTGGGTTTGAAAACGACAAAGCACCCTAGGCCTTATAGACTTCAATGGTTAAACGATAGTGGTGAGGTGAAAGTATTGAAGCAAGTTCAAATTCCATTTGAGATAGGGAGATACAAGGACGAGGTAGAGTGTGATGTTGTACCTATGCAAGCGGGTCATATCTTACTTGGAAGACCATGGCAATATGATCGAAAAGTACATCACTATGGGTATACTAATCCTTATTCATTGGTGATGAATCAAAAGACTTATACCTTGGTACCAATGACACTTAGTGAGGTGTATCAAGATTAGTTAAAGTTACAACGAGAAGCCGAGAGAGAGAGAGAAAATGTGAGAAATCCAAGGGCTTGCGTGGTGTGTCTGAGACGCAAGGAAAAGGAGAGGCCGAGAGAAAGATTGTGGTAAAAACCGAGGGAAAAGAAGAGAGGAAAGAAAAGAGGCAAAATAATTTTTATGCAAAATCAAGTGAAGTGAGGAGAGCCTTAGTTCTAGATCGACCAATGCTTGTACTTGTGTACAAGGAGGTTTTGTTTTCTACTAACGATCTTGACCCAAGTTTGCCTAGTCCTATTGTGTCTTTATTGCAGGATTTTGAAGACGTCTTTCCTGATGAACTTCCTGGAGGGATACCACTGATTCGAGGCATAGAACATCAAATTGACTTGATTCCTAGTGCGCCATTACCTAATCGACCCGCCTATCGAAGTAATCCCAAGCAGACAGAGGAACTTCAGCGGCAAGTTAGCGAACTATTGGAACGGGGGTATGTGAGAGAGAGTCTTAGCCCGTGTTTTGTTGGTGCCAAAGAATGATGGAACTTGGCGAATGTGTGTCGATTGCCGAGCGATCAATAACATTACGGTAAAGTATCGACATCCTATTCCTAGGTTAGATGAGATGTTGGATGAGTTGCATGGTTCTTGCATTTTCACTAAAATCGATTTGAAAAGTGGCTATCATCAAATTAGGATGAAAGAAGGTGATGAATGGAAAACTGCATTTAAGACCAAGTATGGATTATATCAGTGGTTAGTCATGCCATTTGGATTAACTAATGCACCGAGCACGTTTATGCGACTTATGAATAATGTTTTGCATGCTTTTATTGGTCGATTTGTGGTTGTCTATTTTGATGACATCTTGATTTATAGCCGAAGTCTTGATGACCGTATTGAGCATGTGCGAGCTGTCTTGCAGGTTGGAAAGGCCGAGCAATTATACGCTAATCTAAAGAAGTGCTCTTTTGTTACCAACAAATTAGTATTTCTAGGATTTGTTGTTAGTGCTGATGGTATACAGGTTGATGAAGAAAAGATCAAAGCAATCTGTGAATGGCCAACGCCTAAGACCATAGGAGATGTGCGTAGCTTTCATGGATTGGCGAGTTTTTATCGGCGATTTGTGAGAAATTTCAGCACCATTGCCGCACCTTTAACTGAGGTTATCAAGAAGCACGTGGGTTTCACGTGGGGAGAAGAGCAAGAGAAATCATTTAATCTGCTAAAAGATAAGTTGACTAATGCTCCTTTGTTATCTTTGCCGAATTTCAATGCTACTTTTGAAATAGAGTGTGATGCTTCTAGTATAGGAATTGGAGCCGTGTTGATGCAAGGAGGGCGTCCCATAGCTTATTTCAGCGAGAAATTGAGTGGAGCAACATTGAATTATCCTACCTATGATAAGCAGATGTATGCTTTAGTGCGAGCTTTGGAGACTTGGCAACATTATTTATGGCCGAAGGAGTTTGTGATCCACACCGACCACGAGACCTTGAAGTACTTGAAAGGGCAGCAAAAGTTGAATAAAAGACATGCCAAATGGATGGAGTTCATCGAGACTTTTCCATATGTGATCAAGTACAAGAAAGGTAAGGAGAATGTGGTAGCCGATGCACTTTCTCGAAGGTATATGATTCTAACTACTTTAGAAGCAAAGTGTTTAGGTTTTGAGCATATCAAGGACTTATTTACTGATGATGATGACTTTGGGAGAGTGTTTGAAGCATGTGAGCATGTTGCATTTGATAAATTCTATAGGCGTGAAGGTTATCTTTTCCGTGAAAACAAACTATGTTTGCCTAAGTGTTCTTTGCGTGAATTGTTGGTGCGAGAAGCGCATAGTGGTGGTTTAATGGGGCATTTTGGTATTAATAAGACTTATGAAGTGCTGCATGAACATTTTTATTGGCCACATATGAAGAGAGATGTCACACGTGTCTGTGAGAGATGCATTGCTTGTAAGCAATCGAAATCTACAACTAAACCGCATGGCTTGTATACACCATTACCTATTCCAACGCATCCTTAAACTGATATTTCTATGGATTTTGTGTTAGGATTGCCTAGGTCTAAGAATGGTAGAGATTCTATTTATGTGGTTGTTGATCGGTTTTCAAAGATGGCTCATTTTATACCTTGTCATAAAACTGATAATGCATCTCATGTTGCTAATTTGTTCTTTAGGGAGGTTGTACGTTTTCATGGCATGCCTAAATTGATTGTTTCAGATCGAGATTCTAAATTTCTTAGCTACTTTTGGAAAACATTGTGGAAAAAACTAGGAACACGGTTGTTATTTTCTACTACTTGTCATCCACAGACCGATGGTCAAACCGAGGTAGTTAATAGAACTTTAGGGGCATTGTTGCATGCCATTATTAAAAAGAACATAAAATCTTGGGAAGATTGTCTGCCTCATGTTGAATTTGCATATAATAAGAGCATGCATTCTGCTACTAAATTTACACCATTTGAGGTTGTCTATGGTTTTAATCCGTTAACTCCGTTAGATTTAACCTCTTTACCTGTTGATGAGCGTGTGGATTTAGATGGAGCAAAGAAAGCTGAATTTGTCAAGGCGTTACATGAGAAGACACGCGCAAATATTGAGCGCAAGACTGAGCAATATGCAAGGCAAGCCAACAAAGGGCGCAAGGAAGTGGTGTTTGAACCTGGCGATTGGGTTTGGGTTCATATGCGCAAAGAGAGATTTCCTGAGCAGCGACATTCTAAGTTATTACCGCGAGGGGATGGACCATTCATGGTTTTGGAAAGAGTTAACAATAATGCCTACAACCTTGATCTTCCAGGTAAGTATGACGTTAGTGCCACATTTAATGTTTCTGACTTTACTCTTTTCGATGCCAGTGATGATTTGAGGGCAAATCCTTTGCACGGGGGAGGGAATGATGTGGATATCGAGCCATATCGAGGAGGAGGTGCTAGGGACCCATTGTCTATTCCTATTGGTTCGATTACTTGAGCGCGGGCCAAGCAATTTAGGCAAGCTGTTGGCGTCATGGTTCGTGATCTTTGGCGTGGAGATGACCTTGGATCAAATCTTGAAGAATCTTGGAAATCTTGGCGCAATTTGATTATCTGGTCACCAAATATTTGACCAAGTCAAATATATATATAGATATATATATATATATATATATATATATATATCTCTTATTGTTTAGGAATATTCTAGAATATGATGCATTATATATCTAGGGTTGGTTTTAAGGTTTGTGTGGTGGCTAGAAAGCCTATATAAAGGATTTCCCAAATTTCTTTGGGGACAGATATATTTTATTTTTGAGTAAAAGAATTGAGAGGCTCTCTTCTATTGTTCTTTTAAAAACTTGACCTTATCAAGATTCTTTTGTGGCGGTCGATTCGACTTATCGAGCGAGATAGCGAATTCTTTCGCTCGTGGTGTCTATAACGTTGGTTGGTTGACACACGTTCGTCAACAGGTCATGTTCATTCCGAGGTTGCCAATCACAAGTTTGATTGGAGGTCGAGGTTTGCAATTCACACCATCTGGGCCTTCGTAGAACGATCCTTTCGCAATGATTCACATCAAGACTCCTGTACATAAATCTTAGAGTCGGCCCATGTGTATAAACTTGCTTGTTTATAAAAGTGTTTTGTGAAATTGTTCTTCTGTTTTTCTATCCCATATTGATTGTTGTCTGGGCATTGTTTTATTTCGCTTCCGCATGTGCAATAAAATGATTGGGTTGGCGACGCGTCCTAGGATGTCACAATTTTATCAACCACCGAGGGATGTGCGTGCACTCGAGGTTCAGGGCATGACATCCCTGCTTGAAGTGGTTCTGTGTTTGGAGTGATAAGGTGCGATGGGTTATGGGATAGTTAATAGGAAAGACATTTTTATTATGCTGATGCATGTGATTAATAGCTGATTGGTAGCTTGTTGTGGGTCGCTCAATTTCTAATTCTATATGGAATTGGGAAGCAGGTCCTAGAAAGAGTTTGCAAGATGAGTGACCAGGAGAAGAGAACTCCTAGGAAGAGGTCAATAGGATTTGTCACTCGGGGTAGGACGCCGACAAAGCTCGTTACCCATGGTGCCCGAGGTAGAGCGTAGGCTCAGGCCAGCGCTAGTGAGAGAGTACCGTCGCAGGCCAGTACTGACGTGGTAGCATCATCGAGTGATCCTAGGTTCGATGGGATCATTTAGGCGCTAGAGTCTTTGGGAAGCATTTTAGGCCAGCAAGCACAGGATCAAGCCACCGCGACTGCCGCCGCAAATGCCGTAGTCGCCGTTGCTGCCGCACCTGTTGAGGTCCAGCATGGAGATGTGATCTGGGAGCGAGCTGTTGCATCTGCGTGGAGGTTCAAATCCAGCAGAGATGGCAATCGGTTTAGGAAGAGGCCGATGTCAGAAGAAGTGTACCCCATTCCACCTAACTGGAAGGGTGTGATTGGAAAGTTAGTGCCCAACTAGAAGGGCATGTGTCGTGTCTGTAGGAAAAGACATGGATCTGCCCTGTGTTGTAAAAAGACAAGGGCTTGTTATGGCTATGGCTAGTACGGCCACCTGATTAGAGACTGTCCTAGAAGGCTCATGGGGTCGCAGCTACTACCGCCACTATCAATGGGATAAAACAGAGGGAATGCACCGTAAAACACCCAGCGGAGTATTTTGATCAAGCCTCCAGTGCAAGGAAGGGTGTATGTTGTCACCCAACGGGAGGCAGAGGATTCACTAGACGTGTGTCGAGTTTGCAGAAGGAAGTATGGACCAACCCAGTGTCCTGGTATAACGGGAGCCTGTTATAGATGTGGCCAACCCGGCCATCAAGTGAGAAACTGTCCGCGCAGATCCAGGGGAGCACAAGCACCGCTACCGCAAATAGGGCGCTAATAGGTTGGTGAAGGAGATAGGAATGAATTGAGCCATGCACTGATAAGGGGAAGATTGTTTTTGGGGTAATTTTATCAGAGTGGCGTAGTGGAATTTTGGTTAAGCTTGTAGAACTTCAGTTTGTTGTAATGAAGTCCTAGGAAGGAGAATTACTGCCTAGAGTTGTATTTGACTATTTTGCTTATGTATAACTTTGATGTCATCTATGAAAAGAGTTGACTCAAGGAGCCTCTTGCTGTGATGGATTATTATTGTGAAGTACTTCAGTTTAACCCGTTAGCGGGTGAAAGTTCTGAGTTTATTGAAAGTTAAGGAGGATCCTCAATTGCCTTATTTTCATTGCTTGAGGCAACCCGTTTGTTAGACAGGGGTTGTCAGGGTTACTTGGCGACTGTCATGGATGTGACGGTTGAGGAGCCGAAGATAGAAGACATTGCAGTGGTTCAAGAGTTTTCATACGTGTTTCCGAAATTGCCAAGTCTACCCCTAGAAAGGGAGATCGAGTTCATGATCGAGTTAGCCCTCGGGACAGAGCTAATCTCTAAGGCTCCTTACCAGTTAGCGTTGTCAGAGTTGAAAGAACTTAAGGTGCAGATGCAGGAGTTGTTGGATAAGGGATTCATACGTCCTAGTGCATCATCTTAGGGAGCACCGGTTCTGTTTGTGAAGAAGAATGATGGTTCGTTGCATTTGTGCATCGACTATTGTCAACTCAATCAAGTGACGATCAAGAACAAGTACCCGCTGCTAAGGATCGACAACTTATTTGACCAGTTGCAGAGAGCATCGATACTTTCTAAGATCGAACTAAAGATGGGATATCATCAGCTGAGGATCATAAAGGAAGATATACCGAAGACGGCGTTTCGTACGCGATACGGCCATTATGAGTTCACTGTAATACCATTTGGTTTGACGAACGCCCCAGCAGCTTTCATGGATCTGATGAATCAGGTGTTCATCGATGATATCCCGGTGTACTCGAGAAGTCCGGAGGAGCATGAAAGACAATTGATGACAGTACTTCAGACTCTGCAAGATCATGGACTGTACGCCAAGTTCAGTAAGTGCGAGTTTTGGCTAACTCGTGCGGCGTCCCTAGGTCACGTGATTTCAGGTGAAGGAATCTCTGTGAACATGACCAAGATTGAAGCAGTTATCAACTAGCTAAGACCGACGACGATGACAGATATCATAAGTTTTTTGGGATTGGCAGGTTACTACAGAAGGTTTGTAGAAGGATTCTTAGCATTAGCCTCACCTTTGACTAGACTACTGAAGAAGGAAGATAAGTTTGTATAGATGAATAAGTGCGAGCGTAGTTTCCAAGAGTTTAAGCATAAGTTAACTACCGCACCAGTCGGACAATTCTGTCTAGTCCTGGAGAATACGAGATCTATAGTGATGCGTCGTCTAGAGGATTGGGTTGCATGTTAATGCAGCATGGTAGAGTCGTTGCATACGCGTCCCGTCAGTTGAGACCTCATGAGTTGAATTACCCGACGCATGACTTAGAACTCGCAGCGATTATCTTTGCTCTGAAGATTTGGAGACATTATTTGTGTGGAGAAAGATTCCAGATCATCACAGACCATCAGAGTCTCAAGTACATATTCTCTCAGAAGGAGTTGAATATGAGACAGCATCGCTGGATGGAACTTCTGAAGGACTATGATTGTGAGATCCTGTACCATCGCAAATGCGTTGAGCTGGAAGACTTTAATTGCGCAGATGATGGTTAAGGAGTGTATCTTACTTGAAGGAGCTTGAGATTCGGTTTTCAAGTTTAAGGTAGGCCACCTTTCAAATCTTATGGCCACCCTCAGAATTGGGCCAGAAGTATAGATCAGAATCAAGACGCTACAGTTGACAGACCCAGAGATCTAGAAGATCCTGCAAGAAGATGCAGAAAAGAGGAAGCTTGATTTTCATATTTCTGAAGACGGAACACTAAAGTTTCGTGGAAAATTGTGTGTACCTGACGATGCAGAGCTTAAAGAGGAGATTTTGTCTGAAGCTCATCGTAGCAGTTATAGCATTCATCTAGGCAGCACTAAGATGTATTAGAATCTACGCCAACACTATTGGTGGACAGGTATGAAGGTGGATATCGCCAAGCATGTTGCCAAGTGTCTGACGTGTCAGCAAGTGAAGGCACGGCATTATAAGCCGAGAGGACTTTTGCAACCTCTCGAAATTCCCGAGTGGAAGTGGGAACACATCCCAATGAACTTTGTGATGGGCTTTCCGAGCAGTCAAAGGGGTAATGATTCCATATGGGTTGTGGTTGACAGATCGACGAAGTCTGTTCACTTCATCGCCGTACAAAAGGACTTTGCTTTGGAAAGATATGCATAGTTGTACATGCGTTAGATAGTTCGTCTGCATGGAGTGCCAGTGATGATTACATCTGATAGAGACCCGAAGTTTATAGACTATCATGGGAACCAAGCTGCAGTACAATACGGCTTATCATCCACAAACGGATGGCCAGTTTGAGAGGACAATTCAAACCCTCGAGGACATGCTGCGAGCTTGCGTGTTGGATTTCAAGGCAGCTGGGAGGAACAGTTTTATCTTGTCGAGTTCACCTACAACAACAACTATTAGCAGAGTATTTAGATGGCACCATTTGAAGTGTTGTATGGTAGAGCATGCAGAACGCTAGTGTGTTGGGATGAAGTCGAAGAATGGATATGCACAATGTAGCTCGAAAATAATCGACCATGGGTCAAATGCGCTAAAAATTTCTAAAAGCTACCCAATAAGTTAGGTCACGCTAAAATCGCGTCCGGTTAAAATTAACCACGAAATTGAACCCGATTTCAGAAATTGAAAGTTTTGTCATGTCACGACTTATTTTAGGAATGCCGACTCATCCTCTAAAGAATATTCGGCGAGCCCGAATTTTTGGCGAAAATGCAAATTTAGGCGATTTTGGATAGGGAAATTAAAGGGCTGTTTTCATGTAGATTTTTGGCGTTCAAATGGGATCAATTGGCGAGGGAATTGCAATGATTTCTTGTGGAGACCTTAGCTGGAATTTTTTGGCACAAATTGGATGGTCTTGAAGTGAAATTGGAATGAAATTGAAGGGAAGATCCACAAATTCGTAGCTATGGTGGTGTACAACATTTTGGACCACCTCGAGTGGCTTCTTAAGGAAGTTTGGAGTGGATAGGGCAGCTAAGCTCAACCATGGACTTTGGAGGCCTTTCTCATGATGAATTGTGATATTTGTTGAGGACTTTTGAGGCCTTGTGGTCCTCCTCCAGCTACAGCCACCCTTTCTTCTTCTTCCTCAACAATTCCTCCTCTACTATTGCTATTTTGGAGCTAGAAAACCAGAGGAAGCCAGCTGAGAGCTAGAGAGGCCGAGCCAGCCACCGTCGCAGCCGCTACCACCGGTCCAACGCCCACTCGAGCCGCTCGAGCTCCGCCCGTCGCATGCCAGCCCGCACGCCCGTGAGCCCGAGCCCGAACGTCCTGGCGCTCGTCGTCCGCGCGTCCTAGCCGCTTGTCGTCCGCACCCTGGCCACCACCGTCACCGTTCCAGCCGCCCGAAGCCACTACCATCGACCCTTGCAACCGTTGCCATCCCTCCTGGCCCATTTCCAGCCAAGCCGACCGCTCGACCACCCCTTTCCAGCCTTGGACAGAAGCGAAATCCCAGCTAGGTGGTGAGACTTCATGGGCTATTTTGGGCCTCTTCCAGGCCTCCCTTGGCATCGTCGTTGCCTCGAGTCTCGCTCGCCTTGGCGTTGTTGTTGTCGTGAACTCACCGGCCCACTAATCCTGTGAGTTCACTTGCTAAACCTTGCTTAGGAGGTTAATGATGCTTAAGCGGTGATTAGATTAAGTTAAGTGAGATTAGTATAATTATTAGATTATTTAGTTAAATTAGGTTAGCTAAATTAGTTAATTAGGTGGTTAGTGAATGTAGTTAGTTAGTTTATATATTATTATGTAGCTAGGATGGTTAGAATAATTTAATTAGTCAATTAGGTGGTTAGATTAGCTTTTTTAGGCTTAATTAGGCATTTATTGATTTAATTTGTATTTATTTAATTAATTTTGTAATTTATTTAATTATTTAATATTTTCCGGAAATTATACCAGGATAAACCATAGCCAGAATTTCGTGCTGATTGTCGTGGTGTGATTAGTTATGCAATCAAATGATAATTTGTGCAATTGAATGGTGATTGTGATTTTTGGTTTATTATTTCAAAATTGTGAAATTTTGGTATTTAATTAGAAAATACCGGGTGTCGGGTTTTGACACCGAAAATGTTTTTAAGTACTATATCAAATAGTGGGATTTTAAAAAGAGGGATATCAATTTTTATGGTTCGATCTGACCGTGTACCCACACACAATTATTTTATTGAGTATTTTTAATACGAAGAAAATAGGCCAAGTTTATTATCTTAATTGAGACATTTGAGTGCAAAGCACAATGTCCTTGGCCGGAATTGGATGATCGTGTGATGGATATGAGAAACCACCCCCGATGTGTGTCGGGCAGGCAATGCTCCTATATGGAATGCCCCTAACAACGGATGCTGGATCACGGTAGAGGCCAGACCGAACCTCCTTCGGGAATGACGTCCCCTAATGTGTGTTGGGTGGACATTGCCATGCTCGATGGGGCGAGACGATGCCTGGTTACGCCGAAAGACCGATGTGCATTGGGTAGAACTGCCTATGCGAGTAGTAATCAATTGGAACGCATAAATGATTAAGAAAAACGCGCTTAATTATGGGATAAAATTGTGTGACACGGAATGGGACGTGTCATAACGATTTGTCCTTATAATCGGGACCCCTATGATTCATTGAAATATGAGTGAGACGTTCTAATTGATGTGTGCATTTATTATATGCATCTGTGATATAAATTGTACTAACGTGCAAGAAGGAATTAAGGCGAGGTGAGTCTTCTAGGATGTGTGATTAGACTGCCTCTAGGTGTAATTCCTTCCTAATCGGGGTTTAGGGTGTGAACTCGCTGAGACATTGTCTCACCCCGTCATGGGCTTATTTTTTCAGGTCTAGAGATGGAGGCACGTCATGTGCACTATGGGGTTCCAAGGGAGGTAGACTTCCAATGCTCCTATTTCCCAGTTTCTGGGACCAGCCTGACCCGTGAACTTGTGGAGTCCATCATTTGGGTCGATGAGGGCCTACCCTACTTGGTACCTCATCATTTCAAGGCGTGGTACCTTCATAAGCCCGATGGGAGTCGGGAGGGTCCTTGTGACATCCTGAAATTCGAGCCCTCTAAGGGATGAATGAATGTGAATTTCATCAATGCATTGTTGGTTGATCTCACTTGGAATTGATCACTCCTGAGATACTGACCTTGAGGGGAAAGGCTAATGAGGATAGAACTCATACAACTAAAGAACTTGACCTGGGAAAACAACTTGATCGTGAGATTTGCGTGAGGACGATCCTGTAGATAGACAGGCCGATTTCAAGGACGACTAGAAGTCAATTCGCGAACAGAGCATAATGGAACGACGAGTGATTCCGTTTACTGTTATTGAGCCGGCGAACAACCCTAGGTCGCTCCTCAGTAACCGTGTACTTTGAAATACAAATCTATTCTCTGCAAATTCATGTAGTCAAGGACGTCCATGTGTCAAGAGGTCTTGAACGTGGTTTGGCACAAGTCGGTTACGCGTGAATCCTCGAAGCCGCCTGTTAGTCTAAGTTATACCCAAAATGGCATTAGGACGAAATTTACATGGCATGAGAGTCCATGATTGGACTTTGAATGTTCGGGAATGTCTGGGACAGACTTTGGATGAAGCTACTTCGTCAGTCGACAGCGCCAGTTAAGCCGAGTATTTGGAAAAGGGATTTTCGGATCAAGGAAGCGAGACCATGAGGAAGTGGGCCAGGCCAAGCCAGTGTGGGCCTTAGGCTCAAGGTGGGATAGCCACCATGGTGGGCCTAAGGCAAGCAAGTGAGCCCATTGGGCCCAATCTATTATTTCTTCTTCCAAGCCCATTACCAAGCCTTAAGCCCATTTGAGCCCAATCAATTCCCGAGCCCATTACTTTCATTTCCAAGCCCATTTCTTAGGCCTGCCCATTAATTTTGGCCCAAGGGCAGATTGGTAATTTGTGCAAAGTGGAAATGACCATTTTGCCCATAAAAGCTTGTGGATAAGGCAAAAGAAGAGAGAGAAGGTGATGTCATGCATGGGGACTTGAAGCAAGCATGTGAAGGCCTTTAATGAGGCTTGAGATGCTGCCCTCACATCACTCTCTCTCCCTCCTTCGGCCTCCCAAACCATCGACCTCCCTCTCCCTCATTTTCCTCTTCCTCTAGTCTTTGTTTTAGCTTACTTTCCTGTGAAAATATGAGTTGATTGTTGGCTTCCCGTGTGAATCAACTCACGTGCCACCCACCATTGTCTTCAGAAGGTCCAAACCGTCCGCCTAGACTTGGCCGTTCGCCGGTCGGAGTGGCCGGCTGACCCGCTTGCCGGCCAAAAGCCAGCGGCAGTCTAACCGCCTGGCCCTATTATGCTCCAGCTGACCTTTTTCCAAAAACTTGAGTTAAAAGTTGTCTTCTCATGAGAATCAGCTCACGCTCCACCCACCATCGTGTCGAGGAGGCCTAGACCGTACGAAAGAGCCCGGCCGCTCACCGAACAAAGCTGTCGACCGACCCGTCAGCTAGCGAGAAGCCGCCGCTCGCCGGACCGCCCTAAGTCCACCCGAGTCCGCCTGTTTCGCGATTTCAGCCCCTTTTCTCCCATTTCGACCAAGCTTTCACCCAACCCAACCACCAACAAGTCCCCCTCGACCCTCAGGTGCCACCGGTTGCCGGCCAACCCCTTGCCGGAGCTCCAATCAGCCGCCCAACTCCGTTTCTCCTCCGATAGTCCAATTTTTGGGAATTTCAGTGGGAGTCCGAGCTGTTGTTGCTGTTCTAAGCTTGTGACTGACTTGGATTGTGGTGGTAGAGGTCCCGGTGCGTAGCCACCATTGTCGCCACCGTGTCCGTGTCTCCGGCTCACTTAACGGGTGAGTTTAGCTCCTCATCCTTCAATTAGTGGCTAAACTTGCTTAGGGTTGGTTTAGTTAGATTTAATTCTAGTTTATGTGATTTAATTAAGTTGTATTAGCCCTAAGATAGGTGGTTAGATTGATGGATTAGATTAATTTAGCTTAATCTTGCCTTATTTGCTTAATTGTGCTTATGTGTTTAATTAAGCTTGTTTTCCTTAATTAATTGTTCGATTGTTTTAATTAATGTTTTGTTTAATTTCTGAGTTTAATTTATTATTGATTTAATTCTGGAAATTCACTATTCACAATTATTGTTCACGTGCACTGTTCACGTGGTACTGTTCACATGCACTGTTCATCCAAATGCGAAAAGTTGTCTAAATTCATGTGTGTTGATTTTATGAAGTGAATGGATGTGTAAATGCATGGGCATCCGCATGAATTGAGTGATTTTCACAAAAAAGGGGAAAATGATTTGTCCAAGGGACACCGGAATGGACTGTCTTTAGGAGAAAGTGTGTATGCAAGCGTGTGTGCATTGGCTAAGTGCCCAAAGATATAAAGGGAGTTGTGGTGGTGTGGTTGCATGATCATTAAGTCGAATCTGTCCCCCACTGTGTGTCGGGTGGGCAATGCTTTTATGTGAAATGCCTGTGTGGCAATAATCATGCCTGTGTGGTGGTAATAAGATCGTGCCTGTGTGGCGTAGAACGTGCCTGTGTGATGATAATCATGCCTGTGTGGCGATAATAAGATCGTGCCTATGCGGCGTAGAATGTGCCTGTGTGGTGGTAATCGCGGTTGTGTGGCGGTGATCAATTGGACCGTGTGATAAGTCGTGCCAGTGTGGCTGTAAGTAATTAGAGTGCCTGTGTGGTCGTAAGAAATTGGAATGCCTGAGTGGATCATATTGTTTACGGCACGCACGCATGAATCAATAATGTGCAGGGTATGGCATACCAAGTAAAGATGTATGTGAATCGATTGTTGTTTGTTGGTTGTTGGTGGGGTGGTTCTAAAGAGATGCCTCGAGTTGAGTTGGTGTCCTAATCGGGGGACTAGGGGGAGGACTCACTGAGATTTATATCTCACTGGTTATTATAAAACCACTTTCAGGTCCTTAGAATGGCTCTTCTGCCAGTGAGGTTTGGGATTCCCAAGGACTGGGATACCGTTGTGACACACCACCGTTTTCCAGGTCGAGCGCACCTCTACGAGAAGTATCTATCCACTATCTGGGTGGATGAGGGACCGGGGCAGTGGATACCCCATTAGTTCCTGGCGTGGTTCATTAGGGATGGAGATATGATGATAGGTCCTCTAAAAGGTTTTGACAGACCACTCGGTAGGGGCCTCGAAGACGTTGACTGGGATCCCATGGAGGTAGACCCTCTTGATGGTGCCGTGGAGGATGTTGCCCCCGCTCCACTAGTGATCGACCCGTTCACCTTTGGCTACGACTCGATGGGATCTGAGTCCTCTAGGTCTGAGTGACTGTAGTGCGGAACTCGAGGGTTCTTTTTTGGTACAGTTGGATTAGCCTAGCCTAGTTTCTTTTTGGTTTAGCACAGAGGATGGATCGGCCCTCTGTTGGGCTTGTAATTCGGAAACGATCCTCTGTAGGTTAATCTAATATGAAATTGTATATAAGAGTAGACGTTGTGTTTCTGCTTTTCATCTCACTATCCCTATGTGATTGCTTTATTGTATGTTGATGGGGAGATGATACGTTTTCCGCTCGCGCATAATGAAAGATTAAAAATGAAGGGCCGGCGACGAGTCCTAGGACGTTGCTTTCTATTGATCATTGAGGGATGTGCGCGCGCTCGAGGTTCGGGGCGTGACAATCCCTTAGGTGGTTTTGACGGGCCTCCCATCAGGACCGGGGAGTGGGAGAGAGGGCACCCTTTAGACATTGACACTCTGGATGGTGCTGTGGAAGATTTGAAGCCGAGGTCTAGAGAGCCCAGGGTTTAGGTGGCTTCATAGCCCTTTTTGATCTAGACTCCTGTACATAAACCTTAGAATCAGCCCTTGTGTATAAACATGCTTGTTTATAAAAGTATTTTGTGAAATTGTTATTTTGCTTTTCTATCCCATATTGATTGTTGTCTCGGGATTGTTTTATTTCGCTTCCGCGTGTGTAATAAAATGAATGGGTCGGCAACGTGTCCTAGAATGTCGCAATTTTATCGACAACCGAGGGATGTGCGCGCACTCGAGGTTCGGGGCGTGGCACTCTCCCTCTTCCTCTCTCTCTCCCTCTCTCTCTCTCTCTCTCTCTCTCTCTCTCTCTCAACCTTTTTTCGTCTCTTCCACTTTTGGAGGGGAGCGATTTGATCTAAATCTGTCCCTCCCCACCCAGTTCCTATTTCTTTTTTTTTTCCTTTTTTTTCTTTCCTAATTCTCTCGGTCTAGTTTTAAAAATGGGAGCTTTGCTCTCCTGATCTTATATTTAAGAGCTTTTCTCTCCAATCTAATTGTAGATTTTGGAGTTTTAATGAATAGGTGCTCCACCTCGAGTTTCAATAGTGTTCACAGCAACTTCAGTGTCAATTTATCATATTTTCATTCAAAGTTTTGGCACTTCGCATTGGTTATAGGGCTCATCCTCACAAGTGTCAGATCTAAGATTTTTCAACATATTTATGTTGTCTCTGTACGATGATGGTGTTAGGGATGCCAAACCTAGATGCATACTGCCGAAAAGCAAAATCATAATTATAGATAGAGATATCGACGTATGCTTATCACTGATAGTGCTATGTGATTTAGTGATTGACCGTCAATCCTTTTTGCTTCAATCTAGTAATAGATCTATTCTTGAAGGACAAGCTTGTGATAATCTCTATTGACCATGCTCGGATGAAATGCCTTGATTTTTAATTTTTTGTGTAATAAAAAAAAAGTAACTTTAAATGACAATATTTTTATGTGGAAATTCCATAAATTAAATTTAATTCTGGAAAATTATGTTTTACACGTGCAAATATGTATCCACTGATCAGAATCATTATTTTTCGATCACTAATCTTGAAATTACTGGAAAGTGAGTTTTGAAGATTTCAATGTTAGTTTGGTAAATAATTTCAAATTAGAATTTAGAAAATTCAATTGTAGATTATTTCATGACGAAATTATTATGTTTTTATGAAGTTTTTGTATCTTTGTTGCCCTAGGGACTAGAGACTGAACCTCAGTGGGCATTTCGTAATTTTATGTAAATGGGCTTTTTAGCCCAAGAGATTTCTTTTGTTTTTTTGGGTCAGAGCCCAAGAGAGTGTAGCTGCTGTTATAAGTCAATATTTTTTAATAATGGGCCTTAAGTTATGTTTGGGACCATGGGGATTTGTCGGTTGACGCAGTGTAGTTTGATTGTGAGTCATCAAGGCAAATGACTTGTACCACTTTATTTTTTTTTCTGCAAAATTTGCATGGCATAGTTACTAAAAGGAAAACCTATATCATAGCATGGCACATATTTTGAAGATGAATGAAAATTAAACTACTTTATGGCATCCTATTTTATAAAAATGGGTCAAGCATTGAATGGATTTTCAAGTTGGTAGTTATTTTAGAATACACTGAAAATAATTATATGGATGCATTATTTTTAATTAAATATTACTATTGTCACGCCCTGAACCTCGAGCGCGTGCCCATCCCTTGGTGGTCAATTAAATTACGACATCCTAGGACGCGTCACCGACCCATTCATTTTTATGCACATGCGAAAGCGAAACAATACCCCTAACAACAATCAACACGGGATAGAAAAGCAGGAAACAAATTCACAACCAAAACACTTTTATATACAACACTAGACTAAAGACAAGAGTCTACAAAAGATCAGCTCTTAAAACGAAGCTGTCCTATGACCAGCTAGCCGGACACATTCGTTAATCCTTCAGTCTCCACAAGCTCCGGGGGCGTTGGGTCCTCCATAGCACCATTAGGAGAGTCAGCTGCACTCTCACCTAGAGTGGCATTGACTACCACAGCGGGAATTTCAAAACCCTAGAGGGGACCTACACGGAATCCATTGAAACCGTAGCGAAACCACGCTCTGAACCGATGAGGTAGGCCCTCATCGACCCAGACGGTGGTCACCACGAGTTCATAGACCCGTTGACCCCCTGGGGCATGGTAGTCAAAACTCCACTCGGTAACCCTCATAGGCCGACCAAAACGTTTCGGAGGAACCTCTATCTAAGGACCTGAAAAGTTTGAGCCCACAATGGGGTGAGACAATGTCTCAACAAGTTCACCCCTTAAACTTCGACTAGGAAGGAAATACGCCTAGAGACGGCTATACACACAAGTCAGAAGACTTACCTTGCCTCAGTTCTCTCTTGCACGTTAGTACAATTCATATACTCAATCAATTCGATTCGATTCACTTAATCGATTCAATTCAATTATTGCTCACACAAGCATGAACTACCAACACACATCGATCCTCTAGCGTAGCCAGGGATTATTGCTCACACAAGCTGATATGAATTGTTGCTTGCACAAACTGACAGATTGTTGCTCGCACAAGCTGAGATAGACTATTACTCGCACAAGCTGAGATAGACTATTACTCACACAAGCTGACATGGATCATTGCTCACACAAGTTGACACGGATCATTGCTCACACAAGCTGACAGACCATTGCTCACACAAGCTGACAGATCAATGCTCTCACAAGCTGACACACCGACTCACATCGAGGATGGGTTCACTTAACCATCACACGATCAATTTGAACTGGAAAAATTAATAATCATACCTATAAAATCCCATGATTCGATCTAGTCCTTAAAACGATTTTCGGTGTCAAAACCTAACACTCAGGATTTTTCTAATTAAATATCAAAATTTCACAATTTTGGAATAAATATCCAAAATCTCAATTACCACTCAATTTGCACAATTTAGCATTCAATTGCATAAACAAAGCACATCATTGCAATCAACACAAAATTCTGGTCACCGGCTATCTTGTATAACTTTCGGAAAATATTAAATAATTAAATAAATACTAAAAATAATTAAATAAATGCAATTAAATACCAAAAATACCAACTTAAGTCGGAAATGCTAAATTGACCACCTAAACAAGCCTAGAAAATTTCCGAACATATTTAGATAAATAGCACAACTTATCTAGTCCATAATTAGTCTATTCTAACCACCTAACATGAACAATTGAATAATTAAATCACTAATCTAATCTAACTAACCACCTAAACCATACTTAGCATAAACTAATCACCCCTTAAATATCATTAACTCCATAAGCAGAGTTTAGCAAGTAAACTCATCGGTTTTGCAATCTGGTGAGTCCACGACGATGGCGACACGGAGACGGGCGACAAATAACCCTGCGGCAACAGCAACCAAGGCCTAGAAGGGACCTAAAACGGGCTTAGAAGCCTAAAGACCCTTGTTGGCCTTCGGTTTTGCTCCTTGTTGTTGGGCTGGATCGGAGGGCTGAAACAGCTCGGGAAAGGGACACGGTTGAATGGTGAGGCTTCTGCGGGGTCAGGCAGAGGCGAATGGCGGCTGGATGGTGTCAATGGTGACCAGGGCGATGGCAAAGGAGCTTGAGACAGCGAGCTGGGTGTGAAATGGGCGAGACGGGCAGACAGTGCGCTCGGGGGACGCGCGACGCAAGCAGCTGGCGAGCAGTGGTCTGGCGGCTTCGAGTGGCTGTTGATGGCATGGGGGAGGGGCTGCTAGTTCTCTCTGGTTCTCTCAAGCCTTCTTAAGGCCTTTACAATGGATAAAGTGGCCCCAAGCTTGAAGAAGGAGCTGTTGAAGAGAGTGAGATCGCAAATGGCCTCTCTAAGGCTTCAACACATGTCTAATTCACTCATTGCTTGCCCCCACCATTCTCAGCCATCCACAGCAGCCATTATCCACTTCAATCTTCCTCAACAAGCCTGAATTGGGGGCCCAAACGTTACACATCCCAAGGACCTACGAATTTTGTACATTCCACATGCAATTTGCTTTAATTCCTCTCCAATTGGACCTAAATTGGAGTCCATAAATCCAACCAAGATGCCATCATTCCATTTAACATTTTTCCTCATCAATTAGTCCAACTTGACTCCCGAAAATGCTACCAAAAATGGCCCTTTGATTTTCCCAATCCAAAATAACCTTACTTTGATTTTTCGCCAAAAATCTCGGTTTGCAGAAAAATATTCGAAGGATGAGTCGACGTCCCTAATATGAATCGTGACTTGACAGAACTTTCAATTTCTGAAATTGGGTTTAAATTCACAATTAATTTCAACCTGGCGCGATTTTAGCGTGACCTAACCTACTAGGTAGCTTTTAGGAATTTTTAGCACATTTGACCCGTGGTCGATTATTTTCGAGCCACATTGTACATCTTCGACACATTGGCAACTCTCGGTTGTCGTGAAAATCTTGAGATTTCAAATACGGACATAGGGTACCAAAACGACAGAAAAATCGGTCTAATGCCGATCAACGAGAATTTTGCAATTAGGTGGAATCACCCACACTTAATCACATGGCTCAGTCGAGTCGACCTATCTTCGATCTCTAATCGATTTTTAATTGTGCCGTAACGACCCTTGTAGATTAGCACAGTCGAGCAGTCGGTTCTTAATTGAATTCTCAAGTTTATTACATTTAGATTCCTTAACGGCTTCCCCTAATAGACTAGTTATCCCATGAGTGGTCAGCTTAGGAAAAAGAACTATAGACGCGTCGATGAAAAGCCCGACTTATTCAATTGGAAACAAAACCTAAAAATCAGGCTGTCATAACTATGTTAAGTATGATATATTCATATGGGATTGATGCTCATAGCCGACCTACATATTGAGATGTTATATATATATTCATCGAATGGTTTTATTTTGGGGTTTAATTATAGTCGATGTGATTTTGCAAGGTTAACTACAACTAATGTAGTTTTTGAGCCTTCTCACCTGGTGCAGCGTAACTATAATGTGTTTAAATGAGTAATGAGTTCGATATTAGAATCCATTTATGTGGCACCCCCTCGACACGGCCCTCGATTCGTTAGGGTCATCACAGGTACTAATAACTTATCCTATTACATACCACTCTAATACCTTTTAATTATAGTGGATCCATAATTCATGGGGGTTAATCAATTAATTTTTTTTTTGAAAAGGTCCTAGCGTAGTTCAATAACGGAAGCATAATCAAGTCTCACTATCCCCTACTCCAATAACAATAATGCAATGCACACCAACTACGCATAAGATAAAAGATAGAGCCGAGTCACTTTTATTTACATATTCATGATGGACATCTCGGGTCGGTACAGCAAAAGGCCAAGGCTTTTAACTATGCTCAGCTATAACTCAAAAGAACTCGACCCGTCATCAAACATGTACACCTATCCATCATCAAGTGTCGGCTATCCAAAAAGTGTCATCTTTTATCAATCATACGTGCAGTCACACCCAACCTGGTGCATCAGCTGGCGGCGGCGGCAGCATCCCTAGCATCACCCCGTCGCATCGAACATGGACGGATAGGAACTCTTGGACTACAGGGCCCCCAGCTAGACCCACATCGTACATAACCAAAACACCAACTCGAACAAACACCAGACCAGGAACACTAACACAGAGATGCTCCGAGCACTAAACCTCAACATCAGATGGTAAGCCATAGAAAGTACCACGCATGACCGGTGGCAGAGGCATCTTTCAATCTGAAATGTTAATCCCTAAAGGGGTGAGTACAACCACTCAGCAATAAAGATCCACCAAACTACACAGTGCAACAAGCAAAACAATCAAGATATCACAAGTAAAGCACATGTCATCCATGCTATCGAGCATACATCACCATGCGGTCATGCATATATCACCATGAGGTTCATTCCATGCCATAAGCACATACATACGCATGATTCATATCATCCACACAGTCATGTGTATATCCCCATGAGATTCATTCAAGCCTTCATGATTGCATTCTCAATGTCATATAGTATCAATTTACTTTCATAAGCAGATCATGCATCATGCCATATGCACACACCCATACACATTATTCAATTTTTGATTTTAACTTTAAAAAAGGATCTCATTTCATTTTTCTTCCCATGGATCAGTGTTTGCATCCCTCATTTATTGGTTGCACCCAACCTGGCATCGCAAGGAGCGTCCGACACACACCTCCGGGCATCTCGACACTCCCGAGGACATCGTCGACTCAAGGGTCCAACGGTATCATCATTATCACAATTTACATTCACATGTATGTTTCACTTTCAACATGGCATTTGATGCAATAATATCAAAGGTCTAAACTAGCTTTTTGGTATTATATGTCATGCTAAATTTCACCACATGTGCAGCAAAAGAAACCACTCAAGACATTATATCACATAGAGCAATTCATTTATTTTTGAAAATACAGCAATTTTCGGATAAAACAGAATGCACTCCTTCAGTTAAAATTCTAGGAAAATTAGTAAAAGGTCTTAATAAATTCTGAAAATTTGAGATGTTATAGACGAGACCTAGAGGAAAATATTTCATGAAGAGAACCATATCAAAAGAGCTTCATACAAATCGGTACGGTCCATGCATCACAGCCTTTAAAATTTCAGAACATCGCCCTTGCACAGTTTCATTCACAAATTCGGTATAAACCCTAAAACAGCTCCAAAAATTCTGAAATTTTGATATGTTATAGAAAACACCTAGAGGTAAAAGTTTCATGAAGAAATATAAATCAAATTCGTTCTGGATTATGAGATATAGTCGATTTAATTCTCCCTACTCTCCGTACAGTTTTTCCAGATTAATCCATTTCAAAGAAAAATGGTTTCACCGACCTATACTTGTTCATTTCCTCTCAAATTTTGATATGTTACTCTCTAAGAATTTCTCTACAACTTTCATCAAGAGCATGCAGTGAAATTTCGACTAGAAATACATCAAAAATTTGCGGAATCACTAGAGCTCAAGCTGTTTTCCATAGAACAGCTTACTAACCTAAGATGTAACTCCCAAGTTTCGAAGATTCTAACACTTGTTCATCCGAAATTTTCTATCCATCACACACACACATCACAGCAAGCAACATGTAGGCTAACGGACTTTACTTGCCTCAAGTCCAAAGAAAACACAGCAAGACAACGGCGACTCGAGGACTTCGAACACCGCACTGTCGACGGCGACGCTAGGCGCACGCACAGGGGCTTGATCTTCCTCTTCCCTCGCCGAAGCACCCACGCGAACCACCCTCTCTCTCCTTTCTCTCTTTCTCTCTTTCTCTCGAACGAACACCCTCTCTCTCTCTTCGGTTTCAATCCCTCGAGTAATCCACCCCTCTCTCTCTCTTTTCTCCCTTTCACCCTCATGATTAGTTAGTAATCATCACTTTGCATGCAAGATGACACTTGGTTGATCCCCTTAGCCACTTGTAGAATTGCCATGCAAGAAGATGGGCCTCCCTTGGGCCGACTCCTCCATCCGATTCCTCCTTGGTTGACAGCCCATTGGGCTTCTTGGGCCGGCTTTGGGCCATCCTTGGTCGACCCAACGGTGGGGAATGGTGGGCTAGTTCGGCCTTAAGAAATCAGCCCACACCTTCTCTTAATAACCAATCTTAATTCCTCACTTATATTTACTTAATTACAAATATTCACATGGCCATAAAATTATGCAATAATAATTGATAGTAATCAAACTTATAAAGTACATGGCCAAGAATGGAAATTTCTCATCAATTCATCTTTTAGCACAATCCTAGATCATTCATGAGCATGTGCTATATTCCCAATCAAAACAACAGTCCATTCAATGCTCGGCCTTGTTAAATTTAAATCCGTCAGTCTAATGACTATAATATAATCCGATGGCACTTCCATCACTTATTTGTGGGTCATGGTGTATCCAGGGGTTGTTATGAGATTTTCAGGATGCCACAATTTATGATATTAAAATAACTTGCGATAAGTGGTATTGCATTATGGCTTAAGTATGATTGTATAGATTTCGCAAAATTGTATCATTCATTGCTTGACTCCATAGAAATGATGATTGTCACTCATTGAGCGGTGATTTTATTACCCACTTTTATTATCATTATAGGTTTGGATAACAGAGGAGAAAGACAAATTTACGAAGAGGGCATGATTGCACTTGTTGAACTTGGCATACAACTGATGAATCCTTAGAGTCTGTAGTACCACTCTCAGATGACTCTCATGCTCTTCATCACTCCTCGAATACACTAGAATATCATCGATGAACACGATCACAAACTGATCTAGATATTCTTCGGTTCATCGGATCCATGAGCACAGCTGGAGCGTTCGTCAAACCGAACGGCATTACAATGAACTCATAATGGCCATATCGAGTACGAAACGCTGACTTTGGAATATCCTCCTTCCTGATCCTCAGCTAATGATATCCTGTCCTCAAGTCGATTTTTGAAAATATCGACGGTCCTTGTAGCTGATCAAATAAGTCATCGATCCTCGGGAGTGGATACTTGTTCTTGATCGTCACCTGATTGAGTTGGCGATAGTCGATGCACAAGCGCAACAAACCATCATTCTTCTTTACAAATAGAACTGGTGCTCTCCAAGGTGATGCACTGGGACGTATGAATCCCTTATCCAATAACTCCCGTATCTGCACCTTTAGTTCCTTCAACTTAGATAGCGCCATTCGGTAAAGAGCCTTAGAGATTGGCTCTGTCCCGGGCGCTAGTTCGATCACGAACTCGATCTCTCTCTCAAGCGGCAGACTTGGCAATTCCTTCAGAAATACATTTGGAAATTCTTGCACTATTGAGATATCTTCAATCTTCAGCTCCTCAACTGGCGTATTCATGACAGTCGCCAGGTAACCTTGGCAACCCTCGCTTAACAAACGAGTTGCCTTAAGCGACGAGATTAGAGTAATCAAGGGTCCTCCTCGACTCCCTACAAACTTGAAACTCTTACCCTTTAACCAGTTAAACTGAATTGCTTTACGATAGCAGTCCATTTTAGCTTGTTACTTAGTGAGCCAGTCCATACCAATTATCAAGTCAAAATCATACATGGCTAGGACTAACAAGTCTATTTTCCTCTCTCGCTCACCAATCACTAACTTGCAACCAGAACAACCTAATGCAAATAACACTTATCCTTTAACGGTGTAGATATGCTAACCACAGACTCTGGCAACTCAGGACTTAATCCTATCAACTTAACATATTGCTCGACAATAAAAGAATGAGTCACTCCAGGGTCGAATAAAGCATAAGCAGCATGGTCATTCAACGAAACCATACCGGTAATCACATCAGGCGCATCCTCAGCTTGACATATGGTGATGGCAAAAACTATTCCTTGAGCCGGGGGTCTATTCTGTCCACCCTACGGTGCGTTCTGCGACGCATATCCTCTGATCTGACCCATCGGTGGCAATAGCGGTAGCTGTTGTGGTCTCCCTTGTCTTCTAGGACAGTTCCTGGCTATGTGACCCGGCTGACCACACCCAAAACAAGTACCCAACCTAGATTGGCATGGGGTTGATCCGTGTCGCATTCCACACAACAACACACACCATTCTGGCTAGGCCCTGACTTCCCAATTCCACCCTTCTTGTTGGGCGGTACTTGAAATCTTCCTTCGGTCATGGGCCTCTTCCCATGTCGAATCCCTTCTCTATGCGAACTAAACCTCGATCCAGATGAGGTGGCTTGCTCATTCAAACTCCTTTCTAGCAACTGAGCTCGATGGTACACCTCATGATAATCCTTTAGATCCAACTGCACCGGCGATTGCTTCAGCTCTAGCCAAAGGCCATTCTTGAACCTTCGAGCTTTTTCTTTAGGATCTTCTATCAACCTCGGAGCATACTAAGACAGCTCCACAAACTTGACCTCGTACTGGTCAACAATCATCGTCCCTTGGCGAAGACGCTGAAATTCTTCCATTTTCTGCTCTCAGGCACATCCCGAAAATTTTTTTTCATTGAAAACTCGGAGGAAGACGTTCCACACAGGGACTACGCCTTCCGGAAACACTGTATCTCTAGCGGCCCTCCACTAGATATTTGCATTACCTTGCAATTGATATACTACTTGAACAACTTTTTCCTCTTCATTGCACCTCACGAGTGCAAAAGCCTTATCTAGGTCTTGAATCCATAGCGAGGCAGTCTCGGGGTCTCCAGTGCCCGTGAATCTCGGCGGGTTCAACTTCAGGAATTGCTCTACCAATTTATGGACTAGTCTCTCCCTTTCCACAAATATGTTCCCAGCTGGAACTTTGGCAGGTGTAGCGATAGGTGCGGTAGTGGCTGCGGCCGCAACAGCAGCATTGGCAGCGACAGTAGCAGCGGCTGCAACGGCGGCGGTAAAGGCAACGGCTTAATTCTGGGCCTATTGCCCCATCATATCTCTCATTGCATCTAGCGCTTGCGTGGTCTAGACAGTTCCCGAATCACCAGGGGCTACTACCCTAGCACCAATAGGCGGCGGTGCTATTCCACTAGCGCAAGCCTGAGCTGGCGCTTTACCATGACCTCCTCAAGTACCGACCCTGGTTGGCATCCTACCCCGAGTCACGGGACCGATGGTCCTCTTCCTATGAGTCCTCTGCTCCTAATCACTCATTTTAAAGATTCTTTAAAAGAAGCCTGCTTCCAATTCCACATAGAATTAGAAGCTGAGTGATCCATAAAAGCAAGCAATTCTAACAACCAGCTATCACAGACATGCACCGGCATGAAATAAAGGCATTTCCTACTAACTATCCCATAGACCATCGCACCTTATCACTCCAATGTCTATCCTTGCTCGATACCACTTAAACGGGGATGTCACGCCCCGATCCTTTGAGCGCGTGCCCATCCCTCTGCAGTCGATTAAATAGCGACGTCCCGGGACGCATTGCCGACCCATTCATTTTAATGCGCATGCGGAAACGAATAATAATCCCCATACAATAATGGAATGGGATAGAAAAGTAGGGTCATAAATTTTTCAAACCACAACACGCTTATATATTCCAAGAGCTTAAGCATAAGCTGACTATCGCACCGGAACTAACAATACCATCTGGCCCTGGAGGATATGAGATCTATAGTGATGCATCATTTAGAGGACTGGGTTGCATGTTAATGCAACATGGCAGAGTTGTTGAATACGCATATTGTCAGTTGAGACCTCATGAGTTGAATTACCCGACGCATGACTTAGAACTTGCAGCAATTATTTTCGCTTTGAAGATTTGGAGACACTACTTGTGTGGAGAAAGGTTCCAAATCTTTACAAACCATCAGAGTCTCAAGTATTTATTCTCTCAGAAGGAGTTGAATATGAGACAACGTCGCTGGATGGAACTTCTTAAGGACCATGATTGCGACATCTTGTATCATCCTGGAAAAGCTAATAAGGTCGCAGATGTGTTGAGTCGGAAGTCTTCGATTGCGCAGATGGTGATTCAAGAGTGGATCCTACTCGAGAGAGATCGAGATTCGGTATTCAAATTTGAGGTAGGCCACCTTTCAAGTTTTATGGCCACCCTTGGAATTGAACCGAAAGTGCAGATAAGGATCAAGACGTTGCAATTGACAGACCCCGAGATCCAGAAGATTATGTAGGAAGATGCGGATAAGAGAAAGCCTGACTTTCATATTTCCAAAGCCGGAACACTGAAGTTTCGTGGACAATTGTGTGTACTCGACGATGTAGAGCTTAAGGAAGATATTTTTTCAGAAGCTCATCGTAGCAGTTACAGTATTCATCTAGGCAGTACGAAGATGTATCAGAATCTACGTCAACACTATTGGTGGACCGGTACCAAGGCGGATATTGCCAAGCATGTTGCCAAATGTCTGACGTATCAACAAGTGAAAGCACAGCACTACAAGCCGAGAGGACTTCTGCAACCTCTTGAGAATCCCGAGTGGAAATAGGAACACATCACAATAGATTTTGTGATGGGCTTACCAATGAGTGAGAGGAGTAAAGATTCCATATGGGTTGTAGTTGACAAATTGACGAAGTCTACTCACTTCATCGTCGTGCGAAAGGACTATGCATTGGATAGGTATGCTGAGTTGTACGTCCGTCAGATAGTTCGACTGCATGGAGTGCCAGTGACGATTACATCTGATCGAGACCAGAAGTTCAAAGCAGCATTTTGGAAAAGTTTACAGACTGCCTTGGGAACAAAGCTGCAGTACAGTACGGCCTATTATCCTCAGACGGATGGCCAGTCTGAGAGGACGATTCAAACCCTCAAGGACATGCTACGTGCTTGCATGTTGGACTTCAAGGGAAGCTGGGAGGGACAACTTCATCTAGTTGATTTTGCCTACAGCAACAGTTATCAGCAGAGCATTCAGATGGCACCGTTTGAAGCATTGTATGGTAGAGCGTGAAGAAATCTAGTATGTTAGGATAAAGTCGGAGAACGGAAGATTATCGGCCCAGAGTTAGTTCAAATCAGTGGATGCAATTGCAGTTATCCGGGAATGATTAAAGACGGCTTAGAGTCACCAGAAAATCTATGCAGATAAGTGTTGAAGACCATTGAAATTCCAAGTTGGTGAGCACGTCTTTCTAAAGGTGTCATCGATGAGTGGTACTTCGCGCTTCGGCAAGAAAGGGAAGCTGAGCCTGAGGTACGTTGGTCCCTTTGAGATTCTGGAGAGAATATGGACTTTGACGTATCGTCTTGCGTTGCCACCGAGACTAGCGCTAGTATATGACTTCTTCCACGTGTCGATGTTGAGCAAATACGAGCTTGACACGACTCACATGCTGAATTTTGAAGAACTATACGTGGACGATAGGGTGTCGTACGTGGAGAGACTAGTTCAGATTGTGGATCGCAAAGAGCAAGTTCTGCGTACTAAGATGATCTCGTTAGTCAAAGTGGTCTGGCAACACCATAGGACAGAAGGAGCAACATGGGAAAGTGAAGAATCGATGAGACGACAATACCCCCACCATTTTGAATAAGAATTGTAATGGTTTAAATTTCAAGGACGAAATTTTAATAAAAGGGGAAGAGTTGTGACATCCTAATTTTTGACCCTATTTTGATTTAAATGAAATGGATTTTTCATCAATGCACCTATGGTCTTTTTCCCTAATTTGATCACTCACGAGATAACTAATCTATCTGGTGAAGCCGTTAAGGGATATAAATGCGATCAACTTGAGAATTCGACCAGAAATCAAGTGCTCGACCGTGCTAATCTGGAAGGGTTAATACGGCCCCGTTAAAATTGATTAGAGATCGGAGATAGGTCGATTCGACAGAGGCATGTAATTAAAGTGTGGGTGATTCCACCTAATTGCAAAATTTGTGTCGAACGGCACTAACCAAATTTTCTGCCAATTCTGTACTCGATGCCTGTAATTGAAACCTTGAGATTTTCACAACAACCGAGAGTCGCCTATGAGTCAAAGATGCACAATGTGGATAAAAAATAATTGACCACGAGTCAAACATGCTAGAAATTCCTAAAAGCTACCTAGTACGTTAGGTCACGCTAAAATTGCTCCGATTGAAATTAACCACGAAATTGAATCCAATTTCAAGAATTGAAAGTTCTGGTGTGTCATGATTTATTTTTAGGGCATCGACTCATCCTTTGAATAATTTTCGACGAGCCCAGATTTTCAATTAAAAATCAAAATTGGGCGATTTAAAACCAGGAAATTCGGATGGCCGTTTTTGGGTGGATTTTTGGCCTTCAAGTTGGATCAAATGGTGATGGAAATTGTGGAAAGTGGTGTGGGCTTCCTCCTCAGCAATTTGGCCATGAAATGGAAACCAATTGGCATTAAATTGAATTGATTTGAAGAGAGAATTGGTGAAATTTGTAGGCTGGGGGGGCTGCAACATTTGGGCATCAATTGTGGCTTGTAGGAGAAGATTGGGAAGAGAAATTGGCTATGGATCAATTCTGAAGACTTTGGGGCTCCTACTCAAGTGTTTAGGATATTTTGGTGGAATTTTGAGGCCTCTTGTCCCGTCATTCCCCAGCAGTAGCCTCTTTTTCTTCTTCCTTGCTTCATTATTCTCCATTGTTGCTGAAACAAAACCAAAGAACCAGCCAAGGCTAGCTAGCCCACACCGAGCCAGCTGCTGCATTGCTCGATCGCGGTCCAAATCGCCGCTTGAACCGCCTGTGCAGCCGCTCGACCATGCATCCAGTCTCGCCGGTCCAACACTAGCGAAAACTGTCCGCCCGAGCTGCCAGCCGCCTCGACCGCCTCTGCCCGTCCAAGCCGTCAATCAGGCCATCCGCCACCCTCCTCCTCCTCGCGCCGTGCCCCGAACCAGCCCTTCGGTTCAGCCACAAAACCGAAGTTCCAGCTCAGAGCTAAGGCTTTATAGGCCGTTTTCGAGCCATTTCGAGCCTCCTTGGGTGTCGCCATAGGCCCAAGTCTTGCTCGCCTTCGCATCACCATCATTGTGAACTCATCGGCTCGTTAACCTTATAAACCTTAATTAGGAAGTTAATTATGCTTAGGGGAGGGTTAAATTAGGCTAAGTGGGATTAGTGTAATTAGTTAGCTTATTTAGTTAAATTTGATTAATTAGTTAGGCCAATTAGGTGGTTGGTTGATTTAATTAGTTAGTTTAGTAGGTTATGTACATTTAGCCTAGGTAGATTAATTTAATTAGTCCAATTAGGTGGTTAGATTAGTGTATATAGCTTAATTAGTGGTTTAATTTAATTATTTTGCAATTTATTTAATTAAATGCAATTTATTTAATTATTTATTAATTAGTGTAAATTATACCAGGATAGCCGGTCATTAGAATTTCGTGCGGATTGTCGTGGTGTAGTTGGTTTGTATAATTGAGTGCTAATTTATGCAATTTGATGCTGATTGATGATTTTTGATTTATTATTTCAAAAATATGAAATTTTTGATATTTAATTTAGAAAAATATCGGGTGTCGGTTTTTTACGCTGAAATGGTTTTAAGTACTATATAAAATCGTGAGATCTTTAAAAGAGAGGATATTACGCTTTATGGTTCGATTTGACCGTGTGTCCACGCACACCTATTTTACCGGGTGTTTTTAATATAAAGAAAATGGGCCAAGCACATTATTTAAATTGAGGCATTTGAGTGCAAAGCACGATGTCATTGGCCGAGATTGAATGTGCGTGTGATTGTTATGAGAACCCGTCACGAGTGTTTATGTCGAACCATGCTCCTTCGGGAATGCCCCAAGTCAACGGATGCTGGTCATAGTGGAGGTTGGACCGATGCTCCTTCGGGAATGCCGTCTAGAGGTAGACGTTGTCGTGCTCGATGGCTTGAGACGACGCCCGGTTATGTCAGATGACTGCTGACTGTTGAGTCGCCCGTGGCTGTTGGGTCATAATTAATTGGAACGCTTGAATGTTTGATATAACCGCACTTGATTATTGGACAAAATTGTGTGACATGGAATGGGACGTGTCATAATGATTTGGCCTTATAATCAGGACCCCTATGAATGTTTGATTTATGAAAGTGAGGCGTTTCAATTATCGAATGCATTTACTGCATACATATGTTATATGAACTGTACTGACGTGCAGGGAGGTGCTGAGGTGAGGTAAGGCTTATTTGATGTGTGTTTAGGCTGCCTCTAGGCGTATTATCTTCCTAATCGAGGTTTAAGGTGTAGACTCGCTAAGACATCGTCTCACCCCGTCGTAGTTTACAACTTTTAGGTCCCTAGATGGATGGTTCGACAGATATGATACGGGGTCCAGCAGGTGATGGATTTTGAGTTCACCTATTTCCTTATCCTCGAAACCACCCTGACACGAGAGTTGGTTAAGTCCACGGTCTGGGTCTAGGAAGGCCAACCTCAATTGGTACCTCATCGATACATAGCGTGGTTCATCAACTTTGCTCAAGGGGGTCGGGAGGGTCCCCTTCAGGGTTTCGATGGGCCTCCCATTGGGATCAGAGAGTCGGAAGTAGGTCACCCGATGGATCTCGACATCCCTGATTGTGTCGTGGTGGACCTAGAGCCCATGGATGAGGAGTCCGAAGCTTAGAGGGCTCGGTAGTTCTTTTTTTCGAGATAGACCTCATGTGTATAAACTATAGGTTGACCTGGCTATATATAAAGCATATTTTGTGAATTGATTGTCCTGCTTTTTTATCCTATGTTTGTTTGTTGTCTGGAGTTTTTTATTTTGCTTCTGCATGTACAATAAAATGAATGGGTCGGCAACACGTCTTGAGAACGTCGCAATTCGATTGACCACTGAGGGATGTGCGTGTGCTCGAGGTTCGGGGCGTGAGATTCATAGTCATGTAATTCACAAAAACTTAATACTTTAAAGCTTCTATTGCTTCTTTTTCCATGCTTTATGACAAAGTTCCTCCCTACGTCCCTCCCATAGTGCAATGCTAACCCATTGAGTATCTAGAAGGCTCACTCAAGTTGAAAGTCAGCGGTAGGGATTCGTATAAGCTATACTTGAGTAAACAACTTCCACTTTATAATTTCCACTTTTTTTCTTTTTCCTTCTTTCATTGTCGGATTTATTTATTTTTTTAACTTTTCATGACTACTTTAAACTTCGGCAACTTCAGACACATCAAGAATCCCTAACTATTAAAATAGCTTTAAGAATAAACATGCTTATGGGGTATAGGGTAAGGTAATATACTTAACTTGGATCAACATTATAAGGTCATTAAAGAAAAATAGGCTAATTAAAAACTCAAAAGGTTACTAGGAATCAATTGACAAGGTAGGCTTGAAAGGCTCAAGCTATCCAAAAAATGCCTATAACACCTTGATTGAGTATAGTATATTAGTTTCAAGAGAACATCAAACAAATTATGAGACTTAGGTAAATTCTATAGAATCACATGCTTCCCATCAATCTTTTCTAAGCACACATAACTAAAAAAGCTAGAAAAGTGCTCAAAATATGGATTGCACAATCAAAATTAAGACTAACTCATATATCAATCTCAAGTTAAACAAGCTTTATACCCCCCTAAAAATCGCAACAACTCATAACCATGAAAAGAATGTTAATCTTGTAAATTAAGATTCGAAAGTCATCATCTCCTATAAAGTTTGCTTCAAAAATATTTCAAAAGTTTCAAATAAGCCCATGGATTTCAAGACTAGCAAAAATTTAGTACAAAAATTTTCAAAATTTTTTGATCCCCTGCCCCCAACTTAAAATGAAGCATTGTCCTCAATGCTTAAGAATAAAGAATTAAACACGAGCAATGAGACAACCAAATTAAAGTAGAGTAAGGTTCGAAATACTCCCCTTGATATGTGAAGATGCCAATTGTCCATGTTGAATTAGGCCCAGTAAGGTGATGATTGGCTCAGGTTTGTGATTAGAGGCTATTCAAAGAAAATTTCTTGGCTGCAAAGTCATACAGTCATGTGTCCTTAACCCCTCTTCTTCCACTATGGTGCATGGCAATGTGATAGAATATGCATTCTGCCTCATGCCCATGCACACTGTTATCCCTGCAAAATAGAAATTTGTTACCAAAAAATTCTTTTTAAATTTTTAAATTTTTAAATTTTTATAATCTTTTTTAAAGACGACACATAAACCAAACAAACATAAGAAATAGAAGACTAGAAACTTGGATTGCCTCCCTAGAAGTGCTTGCTTTATAGTTCGTAGCCAAACTCTTCACTTGCTTTTAAGTAGGTAGAGCTAAGGTAATGAAAGATTTTTGGGCATCAAAACCTCTTCCAAAGTAGTGCTTGAGCCTATGATCGTTCAACTTAAAAGTCTCCTCCTTCTCATTGACCATTTCAATGGCTCCAAAAAGGAATACTTTTGTGATGGTGTAAGAACTGGTCCATTTAGACTTCAATTTACCTGGAAACAAATGGAAATGGGAGTTATACAATAAAACCTTTTCACCCACATGAAAGTCCCTCCTTAAGATGTGTTGATCATGCCATCTCTTTGTTTTCTCCTTATAAATTCTCGCATTTTCATATGCATCATTGTGAGCATCTCTTCCAACTCATCCAATTGAAGCAATCTTTTTTTACATATTAAAGTTAAGTTTATGCGAAGCCTAATATATTTTAGGTTCCAACTCAATAGGTAGATGACATGGTTTACCATACAAAAATCGAAAAGGTGACATACCAATAGGAGTTTTGAAAGCAATTCTATAATCCCATAGAGCATCATCAAGTTTTCTTGCCTAATCTTTCCTATTAGTGTTCAGAGTCTTTTCCAAAATTCTCTTTATCTTCCTATTAGATATCTCAGTTTGACCATTAGTTTGGGGATGATAAATAGTAGCTAATGAGTGACTCCATATTTATGTAAAAGTGACTCGAATTGTTTATTCATGAAGTGTGTGCCTTGGTCACTTATAATGGCCTTAGGTGTACCAAACCGAGTAAATATGTGCTTTTTGAAGAAATTACAAACAACTCTAGCATCATTAGCTTGCCAAGCCACGGCCTCTATCCATTTAGACACATAATCACAAGCAATCAATATGTAAGTGTTACCAAAAGAAGGTGGAAATGGACCCATGAAGTCAATGCCCCAAACATCAAACAATTCACACACCATAATATTGTTTAAAAGTATTTCATGCCTTCTAGATATGTTCCTAGTCCTTTGATACCTATCATAAGGAGAAACATAAGCATGTGTATCCTTAAAAAGAGTATGCCAATAAAATCCACATTATAAGACCTTAACAGAAGTCTTGGTGGCGCCATAGGCACCACCTGCCTCTCCATCAAGACAATAAAAAAGAATATTAAGGGTTTCTTCCTTAGCAACACAATATCTAATAGCTTGATTAGCACATACCTTAAATAAATAAGGATCTTCCCAAAAGTAGTGTTTAATATCGAAGCAAAACTTCTTCCTTTATTGATAATTTAAGTCAAGAAGAAGGACATCTTGTTCTTTCTTCAACAATTTCTGATCTCTAGTGGACCTCTCAGTAGGATTCGAACCCAGATGAAGTTTTGACCATCTGTCAGAGAAAAAAGAAAGAATGGATCAGAGGCTCAAACATGATTTGAAGGTCCTAGCTACGCCATGCGTCCAATACAAAATCTGGAAAGCTGCAACCCGGTTCGAACAGGAGAAGTACGACATGCTAATGTGGGCCTTCTACCTCCACGCGGCATTGCTCCGTCAGGCTTTCGCCCATTGCGGAAAATTCCCCACTATGTCACTTACCAAATAGTTTACAATATCTGCATACTATGAAATTTTGGTTTTTAAGGAAAATAGTGCCTCATCAGGAAAGTCATCCAAGATCGGTACCTCATCACTAGGGACATTTGGCAATCTAGATAGGTGATCAGCCACAAGGTTCTTGGTCCCTTTCTTATCCTTTATCTCTAAATCAAACTCTTGAAGCAACAAGATCCAACGAATCAACCTTGGTCTCACATCCTTCTTTGTCAACAAGTACTTACTTTAGAGCCGATCAAATAAGAACAAAACTTATCAAAAGCGAAAACAATTGCCAAAAACTCATTTTCAATGGTGGCATAATTCAATTGGGCTCTATTAAGGGTTTAGCTAGCATAATGTATAGCTCGATAAATTTCATCCTTTCTTTAACCAAGCACAGCTCTAATGGCATAATCGCTAGCATCACACATTAATTCAAAAGGCAAGCTGCAATATGGTGGTGTCATTACAAGAGCCGAAATTAGCTTCTCCGTTAAGGTTTCAAATGCCTGCAAATACTTAGAGTTAAAGTCAAACTTAGCATCTTTTTCAAGCAATTTTGTGAGTGGTCTTGCAATCTTGGAGAAATCCCTTATGAATCACCAATAAAACCTTGCATGTCATAAAAATCCTCAAAGTAATTTCATAGAAGTAGGGGGTGGCTGTCATGCCCCAATCCTCCGAGCGCGTGTCCATCCCTCAGCGGTCAATTAAATAGCGACGTCCCAGGACGCATCGCCGACCCATTCATTTTAATGCACATGCGGAAACGAACAAATAATCCCCAGACAACGACAAGATGGGATAGAAAAGGAGGGCCACAAATTTCCTTTTAAAATCAAGCCACACTTATATACACATATCATGCTATGTCATATACAATACTAGCCGATCTATATACAATGTTTGCAAAAAGGGGGGTTTTAGTGCTACAGCTCTCGAGCAGTCGAGTCTTCTTCAGAATACACTGGAGACTCTGGGTCCGATAGGTTCAAGTCCACCACTGAACCACCTGGAGGGTCAGCTGTGCCTTTCCCAAGAGCAACCTCCAGTACATACATAGGGACCTCAGACTCCGGTATGGGGCCCTCTCTTTGTCCATTCCGCTCTTGACGATACCATGATCTGTATCAATGGGGTACCTTCTGGGGTAGACCCGCATCAACCCAGACCACGGACTTCACTAGCTCATAAACCCACCCCCTTGGGTTTCCATGAAGCGGGATGAAACACTTTTGCTTTGTAACCTTCTTTGTCTGTCCAAAATGCTTAAGAGGAGATGCCATCTAAGGCCCTGAAAATGTTATCCCACAATGGGGTGAGACGACATCTCAGCAAGTTCCACCCCGAAGTCCCGACTAGGAAGGAAATACGCCCTAAAGGCTGCCTAAGCACAAGCACGAGTCGAAGGACTTACCTTTGCCTCAGTTTCTTCCTACAAGTCAGTACAATTCAATCACTTGACCAATCAATTCAACTCAAGTCAGGTCATCAAATCAAATCAAGCTATCGATCAATTGAACCAGTCGATTCCATGTCATCAAGACCATCACTCGGCCAACCCATCCAATACAATTTATTAACCAATACTATCTATCAAGTCGTTTCCTTGAAACGATCATTGCTCACCTAAGCTGATACGAAAGAATGCTCACCTAAGCTGACAATGATAAATAGTATATCTCACCGAAGCTGATATAGATAGATCGTATAGCTCACCAAAGCTGATATATGCTCACCGAAGCTGATATATGCTAACCAAAGGTGATTTGTGCTCACCGAAGCTGATATATGCTCACCAAAGCCGATTTATGTATAATACACTCAGTGTTTTCATAATATCCGGTAAAATAATCATGTGTGGGTACACGGTAGGCCTTAGCCAAAGTTATAATATCTTTATTTTATAAAATCCCACTAATTATATAGTTGACGAAAACATTTTTGGCGCTGTAAACCGACATCCAGTAATTTTCTAATTAATTACTAAAATTAATAAATTTTGGGATAAATACCCAAAATTAAAATCAACACACAAATTGCACAAATTATCATCCAAATAAATAATTCAACCACACCATTGCGATTGACATAAAATTCCGGTCATTGGCTATGCCGGTCTAATTTCTGGAAAATAATAATTAATTAAATAATTATGAAAATTAATTAAATAAATACCAAAAATGTAACTTAGGCCGAAAAAGCCTAATTAAACACCGAAACGGGCTTGGAAAATTTCCAAACCTATCTAGATAAATACTACGACTTATCTACTTGCTAATTGCACTATTCTAACCACCTAACATGCAATAACGATTAATTAATTTGCTAATCTATTCTAACTAACTACCTAATCCATACTTAACTTAAACTAATCAACCATTAAGCATAATTAACTCCATAAGCGGAGATTAGTGAGTAAACTCACTTGATTAACGATCCGACCGGTTCACTTTGACAGGGACGCGGAGGCAGTCCCCAAACTTCAAAGCGGGTGCACCCTTCGAGGTCGGTAAAGGCTCGGAAACGGGCCAAATAGTACACGGTGGGCTTTAGGGGTTCGGTTTCTGTGGTTGGGCTAAGAGAGTTGCTTCGACGGGTGGATGAGCTGGAAACGGCAAGACATGATGGTAGACGATTGCAGCGGGCTTCCAACAGGTCGACAGGCGACCAGGCGGCCTCAGCAACGGAAAAAGGGGTTCGAATGATTCGAGGGACGGCCAGAGACGTGCAGGCAAGTAGGAGGCGCGGCTGGCGTGCGGGTGGCACGATGGTGCATGGTGGCGGTCGAACGGGCGACATGTAGCATCGACAAGGGAAAGGGGTTGCTCTGTTTGGTTTTCAGGGTTTTGGAGAGTTCAAGCTTGTTGGAAAATGGAGGGGGGGTCAACGGAAAGGAAGGGGAAGAAGGGGGAAATAACTTTGGCTTGGAGGGGGCCACTTGGTCTCCTCTCTATCCCCCTTGGCTTGGTCCCACCAATTTGGCTAGCTTCCTCAGCAATTTTCCAACCTCAATCTTCTTCTAAAAGCTCTTGAGATGGTCCAAAGGTTGAAGACAAGGGGGGGCTACGGATTGGAAGTCAATTTCCCTCAATTCCTCTTTAATTCCTTCTTGAACCGACCCAATTCGATCCTAAAAAATTCCACCGTCGAGTCATCAATCAAATTGGTATTTTTCCTAGCCAATAGAATCCACTTGCACCTCCAAAAACGAAATAAAAAATGATCCCCTAAATTTTCTGGTCGAAAACAGCCCTATTTCGACTTTTTGCCAAAAATCTCGTTTTGCAGAAAAATCTTCGGAGGATGAGTTGACGTTTCTAAAATAGCTCGTGACATGCCAAAACTTTCAATTTCTGAAATCGAATTCAAATTTGCGGTTAATTTCAATCTGGCGCAATTTTAGCATGACTTAGGCTACCAGGTATCTTTCATAAATTTTTATTGTAATTGACCCGTGGTCGATTTTCTTCGAGCCAAAATGAACCTCTTTGACACATTGGCAACTCTCGGTAGTCATGAAAATATTGAGGTTTTAAATATGGACACAGGGTACCAAAACGACATAAAAATCAGTCTAGTGCCGATCGACGAGAATTTTGTAATTTGGTGGAATCACCCACGTTTAGCCACACATCTCAGTCGAACCGACCTATCTCTAATCTCTAATCAATTTTTACTGTGCCGTAATGATCTCTGCAGATGAGCACGGTCGAGTAGTCGATTCCTAATCAAATTCCCAAGTCTATTGCATTAAAATCCCTTAATGACTTCCCCAGATAGTCTAGTTATCTCAAGAGTGATCAGCTCTAAGAATAGCACTATAGGCACGTTGATGAAAAGCCTGATTTATTAAATTGAAAACAGGACTGAAATTCCGGGATGTCACAACTCTTCTCCTCTTATAAAAGTTTTGTCCTCGAAATTTAAACAATTACAATACTTTTAAGCAAAAAGGTGGGGGTATAATCGTCTCATCAACTCTTCACTCTCCTAGGTTGCTCGTTCAGTGCCATGGTGTTGCCAGACCACTTTGACCAATGTGATGGTCTTGGTGTGCAAAACCTTTTCTTTCCGATCCACAATCTGAATCGGGCTTTCAACGTACGACACTCTGTTGTCCACGTCCAATTCTTCAAAATTAAGCACGTGGGTCGGGTCAAGCTCATACTTCCTTAACATCGACATGTGAAAGTCGTCATGCACTTGCGCCAATCTCGGCAGTAATGCAAGGCGATACGCTAGGATCCCGATTCTCTCTAGAATCTCAAATGGAGCTACATACCTCGGACTTAGTTTCCCTTTCTTGCTAAAGTATGAAGTACCTCTCATTGGTGACACCTTCAGAAAAATGTGATCACCAACTTGGAACTCCAAATGCCTCCGACGCTTATCTGCGTAGCTTTTCTGACGACTCTGAGCGGTCTTTAATCTACCTTTGATGATTGCAACTGCATCCACTGATTGCTGAACCAACTCTGGGCCTGTGATCTTTCTCTCCTCGACTTCATCCCAACACGCTTATGTTATGCACGCTTTGCCATACAACGCTTCGAAAGGAGCCATCTGGATGCTCTACTAGTAGCTGTTGTTGTAGGCAAACTCGACAAGATGAGGCTGTTCCTCCCAGCTTCCCTTGAAGTCTAGCACGCAAACTCACAACATGTCTTTGAGGGTTTGGATCGTCCTCTCAGACTGGTCATCCGTCTGAGGATGATATACCGTACTATACTGCAACTTTGTTCCTAAGGCAGCCTACAAACTCTTCCAAAAAGTAGCTGTGAATCTCGGGTCTCGGCCTGAAGTAATCATCACTGGCACTCCATGCAGTCGAACAATTTGATGCATGTACAACTCCGCATGCTTATCCAAATCAAGGTCCTTTCGCACTGCAATGAAGTGAGTCAACTTTGTCAGTTTGTCGACCACTACCCCAATGGAATCATTTCCTCTCCGACTCCTCGATAAGCCTGTCACAAAATCCATCGTGATGTGCTCCCATTTCCACTCTGTGATCTCGAGAGGTTGTAGAAGTCCTCCCAGCTTACAATGCTGTACTTTCACTTGCTGACATGTCAAACACTTAGCGACATGTTTGACGATATCCGCCTTCATACCAGACCACCAATAGTGTTGACGTAGATTATGATATATTTTCGTACTGCCAGGATGAATGCTATAACTGCTACGATGAGCTTAATAAAATCTCATGTTTAAGCCTGCATCATCAGGTACACACAATCGTCCTCGAAACCTCAGTGTTCCATCCTTAGAAATCTGAAAATCAGCCTTTCTCTTATCAGTATCCTCTTGCAGAATCTTTTGAACATCTAGGTCTGTCGGCTGAAGTGCCTTGATTCTGATCTGAACATTCGGTTCAATTCTGAGGGTAGCCATAAGATTCAAAATGTGGCCTATCTCAAATTGGAAAACCGAATCTCGAGCTCTCTCGAGTAAATTCCACTCCTTAACCAGCATATGAGCGACTGAAGACTTCCGACTCAAAGCGTCGGTGGCCTTTTCGCCTTCCCGGGGTGATATAGAATATCACAATCATAGTCCTTCAGGAGTTCCATCCAACGGCACTGTCTCATATTCAACTCCTTCTGAGAGAATAGATACTTGAGACTTTGATGGTCAGTGAAGATCTGGAATCTTTCTCCACACAAATAATGTCTCCAAATCTTCAAAACGAAAATAATTGCGGTAAGTTCTAAGTCATGCGTCGAGTAATTCTGTTCATGAGGTCTCAACTGACAGGAGGCGTATGCAACAACTCTACCATGTTGCATCAGCACGCACCCAAATCCTCTTAACGATGCATCACTATAGATCTCGTATCCTCCAGGACCAGATGGAATGGTTAGCATAGGTGCGGTAGTTAGCTTCTGCTTAAGCTCTTAGAAACTATGCTTGCACTTGTCTGTCCATACAAACTTCTCGTCCTTCTTCAGGAGTTGAGTCAACAGTGACGCCAAAGCCGAAAATCCTTCCACAAACCCTCTGTAGTAACCTACCAAACCCAAAAAACTCTTGATCTCTATCACTGTGGTCGGTCTTGGCCAGTTGATCACTGCTTCAATCTTGGACGAGTCCACGGAGATTCCTTCACCTGAAATCATGCGCCTAAGAATGCGACACGAGTCAACCAAAACTCGCACTTGCTGAACTTGGCGTACAACTGATGAATGCTCAGAGTCTGTAGTACCATTCACATATGACTCTCATGCTCCTCAGCACTCCTTGAATACACTAGAATATCATCGATGAACACGATCACGAACTGATCTAGATATTTCTTGAACACTCGATTCATTAGATCCATAAAAGCAGCTGGGGCGTTCGTCAAACCGAACCGCATTACAGTGAACTCATAATGGCCGTATCGAGTACGAAATGTTGACTTTAGAATGTCCTCTTTCCTGATTCTTAGCTAATGATATCTTGTCCTCAAGTCGATTTTTGAAAATATCGACGCTCCTTGTAATTGATCAAACAAGTCATCGATCCTCGGTAGTGGATACTTGTTCTTGATCGTCACTTGATTGAGTTGACGATAGTCAATGCACAACCGCAACGAACCATCTTTCTTTTTCACGAACAGAACTAGTGCTCCCCAAGGCGATGCACTGGGACGTATGAATCCCTTATCCAACAACTCCTGCATCTACACCTTCAATTCTTTCAACTCAAATAACGCCATCCGGTAAGGAGCCTTAGAAATTGGCTTTGTCCCGGGTGCTAACTGAATCACAAACTCAATCTTTCTCTCTCTCTAGCGGTAGGCTTGGCAATTCCTTCGGGAATACATCTGGAAATTCTTGCACCATTGAGATATCTTCGATCTTCAGCTCCTCAACTGTTGTATCCATGACAGTTGCCAAGTAACCCTGACAAACCCCATTTTACAAACAGGTTGCCTCAAATGACGAGATCAAGCGTCCTCCTCGACTTCCAATAAACTCGAAACTTTCACCCTCTAACGGGTCAAACTGAATTGCTTTACGATAGTAGTCCATCTTAGCTCGTTGCTTGGTGAGCCAGTCCATGCCAATTATCAAATCGAAGTCATACATAGCTAGGACTAATAAGTTTATCTTCCCCTCTTGCTCACCAATCACTAACTTGCAACTAGTACAACCTAACGCAGCTAACACCTTATCCTTTAACGGTGTAGATATGCTAACCACTGACTCTAGCAACTCAGGACTTAATCCTATCAGCCTAACATATTGCTAAGCAATAAAAGAATGAGTCGCTCCAGGTTCAAACAAAGCATAAGCAGCATGGTTGTTCAGTGAAACCGTACCTGTAATTACATCCGGCGCGTCCTTTACCTGACCTCTTGTAATGGCGTACATTGTCCCTCGAGCCAGGGGTCTATTCTGTCCACCCTGCGGTGCAAACTGCGGCGTGGCACCCCTTATCTGATCCATCAGTGGTGGCGGCGGTAATTGCTATTGTCCCCTTGGTTTTCTGGGACAATATTTGGCTATATGACCCGGTTGGCCACACTCAAAACTTGCACCCATCCATCGAGGGCCGAGCCATCATGCCTCCCGCAAAAGCGACACACACCGTTCTGACTTGGCCCTGACTTGCCAACTCCACTCTTCCTATTGGGCGGGACGTGGAATCTTCCTCCGATCATGGGCTTCTTCCCATATCGATTCCCATCTTTGTTAGATCCGAATTGCAACCCAGATGCGGCGGCTCTTTCGTTCGGATCTATCTCTATCATGCACCCGCTCATATAGGTTGTTATAATTACTCAGGTTGAGTAGTATCAGTGGACTCCTCAATTCTGGCCTGAGTCCATCTCTGAATCTCCTAACTCGATTTACTGGATTCTCGACCAATTCAAGAGCGTACTGCAATAGTTCAGCGAACTTCGCCTCATACTGATCCACTGTCATTGAGCCTTGGCGAAGGCACTGGAATTCTGCCATCTTTAGTTCTCTGGCAGCCTTAGAAAAGTATTTGCCGTTGAAGACTTCGGCAAAGGCATTCCTCTCCGGAACTACGCCTTCAGGGAATACCATGCCTCTGGTGGCTTTCCACCAAGTATTAGAGTTACCCTATAGTCGGTAGGTTGCAAGGACTATCTTCTCCGTCTCTATCCACATTAGCAATGCAAAGGCCTTCTCCAAGCCTTGGATCCACAAGGCTACAGCTTTGAGTTCTCCTACCCCGGTGAATTTCGGTGGGTTCAGTTTCAGAAATTGTTCCACCAACTTATGTATTGGTCTTACAGCGACCATGTTCCCTGGTGGAACTTTAGCAGGTGTGGCGACAGGTGCGGCAGCAGCAGCAACATCCACGGCGGTATTAGCAGCAACTGTGGTAGCGACGATTGAAGCGGCAACACTGGTAGCTTAAATCTGAGCTTGCTGATCCCACCTGTTTTCCAGCATCTCAAGCGCTTGCAAGATCCCAGTGAACCTTGGATCCTTAGGGGCTACTACCCTAGCACCAACAGGAGGCGGTGCTACTCCACTTGCGTTAGCCTAAGCTTTCGCTCTACCACGGCCTCCTCGGGTACCAACCTTCATCGGCGTCCTACCCCAAGTAACAGGCCTTATGGTACGCTTCCTAGGAGTCATTTGCTCCTACTCACTCATTCTGCAAGTTTTCTATTGAAACCCGCCTTCCAATTCCACACCGAATTAGAAATTGAGCAATTCACACAAACAAACAATTCTACCAAACAACTAACACAGACATGCACTAGCATGAAATAAAGGCATTTCCTACTAACTATCCCATAAACTTATCGCACCATATCACTCCATCTATCAACCTGCTCTGATACCACTTAAACAGGGATGTCATGTCCTAATCCTCTGAGCGTGTGCATATCCCTCAGTGGTCAATTAAATAGCGACATCCTAGGACACATCACCGACCCATTCATTTTAATGCGCATGCAAAAACGAATAAATAATCCCCAAATAACAACAAGATGGGATAGAAAAATAGGGTCACAAATTTCCTTTTAAAATCAAGCCACACTTATATACAAATATCATGCTATGTCATATACAATACTAGCTGATGTATATACAATGTCTGCAAAAAGGGGGGTTTTAGTGCTACAGCTCTCAAGCAGTCGAGTCCTCTTCAGAATACACTGGAGACTCGAGGTTCGATAGGTTCGGGCCAACCACTGAACCACTTGAAGGGTCGGCCGTGCCTTTCCCAAGAGCAACCTCCAGTACATACATAGGGACCTTAAACTCCGGTATGGGGCCCTCTCTGTGTCCATTCCGCTCCTAACGATACCATGATCTGTATCGATGGGGTACCTTATGGGGGTAGACCCGCATCAACCCAGACCACGGACTTCACTAGCTCATAAACCCACCCCCTTAGGTTTCCATGAAGCGGGATGAAACACTTCTGCTTTGTAACCTTCTTTGGCTGTCCAAAATGCTCAAGAGGAGTTGCCATCTAAGGACCTGAAAATGTTATCCCACAACAGGGTGAGACGACGTCTCAGCAAGTTCACCCCCTAAGTCCCGACTATGAAGGAAATACACCCCAAAGGCTGCCTAAGAACGAGCATGATTCAGAGGACTTACCTTTGCCTCGGTTCCTTCCTACAAGTCAGTACAATTCAATCACTCGACCAATCAATTCAACTCAAATGAAGTCATCAAATCAAATCGAGCTATCGATCAATCGAACCAGTTGATTCCATGTCATCAAGACCATCACTCAGCCAACCCATCCAATACTATCTATCAAGTCGTTTCCTTGAAACGATCACTGCTCACCTAAGTTGATACAAAAGAATGCTCACCTAAGCTAACAATGATAGATAGTATAGCTCACCAAAGCTAATATATATAGATAGTATAGCTCACCGAAGCTGATATAGATAGATAGTATAGCTCACCGAAGCTGATATATGCTCACCAAAGCTGATTTATGTAAAATACACTCACTGTTTTCATAATATCCGATAAAATAATCGTGTGTGGGTACACAGTAGGCCTTAGCCAAAAATATAATATCTTTATTTTATAAAATCCCACTAATTATATAGTCGATAAAAATATTTTTGGCACTGTAAACCGACGCCGAATAATTTTCTAATTAATTACTAAAATTTATAAATTTTGGGATAAATACCCAAAGTTAAAATCAACACACAAATTGCATAAATTATCATCCAGATAAATAATTCAACCACACCATTGCGATCGGCATAAAATTCCGGTCACCAACTATGCCGATCTAATTTCCGAAAAATAATAATTAATTAAATAATTACGAAAATTAATTAAATAAATACCAAAAATGTAACTTAGGCCAAAAAAGCCTAAGTAAACACAGAAACGGGCCCGGAAAATTTCCGGACCTATCTAGATAAATACTACGACTTATCTACTTGCTAATTGCACTATTCTAACCACCTAACATGCAATAATGATTAATTAATTTGCTAATCTATTCTAACTAACTATCTAATACATACTTAACTTAAACTAATCAACCCTTAATCATAATTAACTCCATAAGCGGAGATTAGTGAGTAAACTCACTTGATTAATGATCCGACGGGTTCACTTCGACAGGGACGCAGAGGCAGTCCACAAACTTCAAAGTGGGTGCACCCTTCGAGGTCAGGAAAGGCTCGGAATTGGGCCAAACAGTGCAGAGTGGGCTTGAGGGGTTCGATTTTTGTGGCTGGGTTGAGAGAGCTGCTTCGACGGGCGGATGAGCTGGAAACGGTGAGACAGGACGACGGACGGCTACAGCAGGCTTCCAGCGGCTCGATGGGCGACCAGGCGGCCTCGACGACGGCAAGAAGGGTTTGAACGGTTTGAGGGACGGCTTAGGGGTTGCGTTTGGGCGAAATGACGGCCAGAGACTTGCGGGCAAGTAGGAGGCACGGCTGGCGTGCGGGTGGCTCGATGGTGCACGGCGGCGGTCGAACGGGCGGCAGGCAGTGTCGACGTGGGAAAGGGGTTGCTCTGCTCGGTTTTCTAGGTTTTGGAGAGTTCAAGCTTGCTAGAAAATGGAGGGGGTCGACATAAAGGAAAGGGAAGAAGGGGGGAAACAACTTTGAATTGGAGGGGGCCACTTGGTCTCCTCTCTATCTTCTTGTTCCCCTTGGCTTGGTCCCACCAATTTGGCTGGCTTCCTCAGCAATTTTCTAGCCTTAATCTTCTTTTAGAAGCTCTTGAGATGGTCCAAAGGTTGAAGACAAGGGGGGCTACGAATTTATAGTCAATTTCCCTCAATTCCTCTTTAATTCCTTCTTGAACCAACCCAATTCAATCGTAAAAAATTCCACCGTCCAATCCTCGATCAAATTGGTATTTTTCCTAGCCAATAGAACCCACTTGCACCCCCAAAAACGAAATAAAAAATGATCCCCTGAATTTTCCGGTCAAGAACAGCCCTATTTCGATTTTTTGCCAAAAATCTCGATTTGCAAATAAATATTCGAAGGATGAGTCGATGTTCCTAAAATAGCCCGTGACATGACAGAACTTTAAATTTGCGGTTAATTTCAATCTGGCGCGATTTTAGCGTAACCTAGGCTACCAAGTAACTCTTAGAAATTTTTAGTGCAATTGACTCGTGGTCTATTTTCTTCGAGCGACAATGAACCTCTTCGATACATTGGCGACTCTTGGTGGTTGTGAAAATCTCGAGGTTTCAAATATAGACACAGGGTACCAAAACGACAAAAAAATCAGTTTAGTGCCAATTGACGATAATTTTGTAATTCGGTGGAATCACGCATGTTTAGACACACATCTCAATCAAACCAACCTATCTCTGATCTCTAATCGATCTTTACTGTGCCGTAATGATCTCTATAGATGAGCACGGTCGAGTAGTCGATTCCTGATCGAATTCCCAAATCTATTGCATTAAAATCCCTTAATGACTTCCCTAGATAGTATAGTTATCTCAGGAGTGATTAGCTCTGAGAATAGCGCTATAGGCGCGTTGATGAAAGGCCCGATTTATTAAATTGAAAACAATACTGAAATTCCAGGATGTCAGAGTGGCAGTTTAGAGATGACTTCAATTTTGGCTTGGTCCACCTCAATATCTCTAGCAGAGATTTTATAGCCTAATATTATCCCTTCCCGCACCATAAAATGACAATTCTCTCAATTTAGTACAAGGTTAGTCTCTTCGCATCTTTGTAATACTAAAGCGAAATTATGCAAACATGAATCAAAAGATGTGCCAAAAATAGAGAAATGATCCATGAAAATTTCAATGTATTTCTCTATCATGTCAAAAAAAAAAAAAAAAATAGCCATCATGCGTCTTTGAAAAGTTGTAGGTGCATTACAAAGATCAAAAGACATCATTCTTCATGCAAATATACCATAAAGACAAGTGAATGTAGTATTTTCTTAATCATCAGGTGTAATAGGGATTTGGTTTTATCCTAAATATCCATAAAAAAAAAAAAAATTCATGCTCTGCAAGTTTTTCTAACATTTAATCAATAAAAGGTAAAGAAAAGTTACGAGTGGCATCATTCAATTTTCTATAATCTATGCAAAATCGCCTACTTGTAACCGTTCTAGTTTGAATTAATTCATTATTTTTATTGGTTATAACAGTCATACCTCTCTTTTTCGGCACTACTTGCACTGGACTCACTCAATCACTATAAAAAAAATTGGATAGATAATACTTGTATTGAGTAGCTTAGTCACTTTAGTTTTCACAACTTCTTGTATTTTCGGATTGAGCTTCCTTTGTGATTGGGTGATCAGTTTGTATTGCTCCTTTGTCAAAATTTTGTGCATGCAAATTGAAGGGCTTATTCCTTTTATGTCCAAATGGTCCATCCAATGGCACTCTTGTGCTCTCTAAGCACTCTAAGTAACTTTTCCTCCATCATCCCTATTAAAGAAGAATAAATAATTATAGGATAAGAAGCACCATCAAGGAAAGCATATTTTAAATGAGAAGGTAATGGTTTAACCTCAAGGGTTGGTGGTTCTACAATGAAGGGTCTTCTTTGAACTTAACTCCACCTCTTCAAATTTTGGAGCTTTCCATCTCGGATATGGTGGATTTGCTTCTAAAAATTCCATGGTCTCTCCAATTTCTTCATTCTTAACCTCTTCCTCCTTTGGCCGAACCAAACATGCCTCTATAGAGTATTCAATTTTGGTCAAATTAAATATGGTCTCCACTTCTCTATATATATGGTGTCTATCTTCAAGCAATCACTCGGTCGCTCAGATTTTTTCATGGCCTTGAATATATTGATGGTGACTCTATATTCTTCTACTCTAAGGATCAATTTTCTTTGTTTTACATCAATAAGAGCTCTTCCCGTGGCTAGGAATGATTGGCTCAAAATAATTGGAACTTCAAATTCCTCCTCCATTTCTAGCACAATGAAATCCGTTCGGAAGATAAATTTATCCACTTTTACTAAAAAATCATCCACCATGCCTTTTGAGTATTTGATAGATCTATCTGCCAATTGTAGAGACACAGTGATCGCTTTTACTTCCCCCACACCAAATTTCACAAATACTGAATAAGGCATCGAGTTATACTACTACCAAGATCACATAAAGTTTTATTAAAATAAGCACAACCAATATTGCATGGAATATAAAACTCTCTGGATCTTTTAATTTTGGTGGTACCTTATTTTGAGGGATGGCCGAACATTCCTCATTCAACTTCACAGTCTCATACTCCTCTAACTTGCTCTTATTAGCTATCATCTCTTTCAAAAACTTGGTATAACTTGGCATTTGAGCTAAAAAATCTACAAAAGAAATGTTAATGTGCAATTGTTTAAGATAATCTAAACATTTTGAAAATTGCTTATCTTGCTTGTATTTAGCTAGCCTCCCTGGAGAAGGAATAGGTGGAACATATGGCATTGGACATGGCTTTCTCTTTAGTAGTGTGGCACCCCCAAAACAACTAAGGTCGCCACAGATACCTATCGCTCTACCTATTGAATACCAGTTGCTTATCTTTGATTAAAAGGATTTAAAGAAGGACCGAGGTTCATACGCATTTTTTTTTTTTAAAAGAGTTTAGCATAGCTCATAGCGAAATTAAAGACGAGTCTCACTATCCCTCTACTCTCTTATTGATGATACAATGCACACCACTACACGTCGAAGGAAAACATAAAGCCGAGCCACTTTTATTTACATTTTATGATGGATATCTTGGGTCGGTACAACCAAAAAGCCAAGATTTTTCACTAAACTTGGCTACAACTCCAAAGAGAGATCTCGACCCCCTATATCAATCGTGTATAACCCTCCATCTACAAGTGTCGGCTATCTCCAAAAAGTGTCGGCTCCCACTCCTCACGTGGGCCATCACACCCACCCTGGTGCATCGGGTGGTGGCGGTAGCAACATCCCCAGCATCACTCCGTCACGTCGGACGTGGACGGATAAGAACTCCTGGATGACCGAGCCCCCAGCCAGTCCCACGTCATACATCACCAGCACCCGAACTCATATGAACACCAAACCAAGGATGGTGACGCATACATGCTCCATACACTCGACCTCCACGTCAGATGGAAGGCCGTAAAAGGTACCGCGCGTGACCGGAGGGAGAGGCATCTTTCTAATTTGAAATGTTAGTCCCCAAAGGGGTGAGTACAACCACTCAGCAGGTAAAAGATCCATTAAACTACTCAATGCATCAAACGGAACAAATGTGACATCATAGTAGAGTACATAAAGTTCATACATGTTAAACATAAGTCACCTTTCAGCCATGCACATTACATCAAAACAACCATGTATATAAGTCACCACGTCATGTGCATATACCACCATGCACTTGTACATATAACATCATACCCCCATGCATACATGTCACCATACCATGTGCACATACCATCATGCACTTATACATATTACATCATATAGCCATGCATACATGTCACCACACTATGCATGATTCAATTTCAGCTTTTATTTTTCAATTGAATCGCCACATTTTTCTTTCCCGGGACCAGTAATTGAATCCCACATTTTATCGCTCACACCCAACCTGGCATCGCGAGGAACCTCCGGCACACACCTCCGGGCATCTCGAAACTCCCGAGGACATCCGGCACACACCTTCGGGCATCCGGCACACACACTCCGGGCATCCCGACACTCCCGGGGCATCGTTAGCTCACACCTCCGACGGCCTTCTTATCATCACAATGCATACTCTCATATATCTCATTTTTCAATTTCACATTTGATGTAACAATGCCAATGATTGAAATCAGCCTTTTTAAAATCATATAATATGCATTGGGAAAAGTATCATTTGATGCAATGGTTTTGAAAAACCTCATTGAGTTCATGAAAATCCATCAATCCTTTGATGTCATATGAAATGTATGAATGTTATCACATCATTGCATGAGTAATAATCCAAGATATCTTGATTTACATAAAAATTCCAATAACCAGTAAATAAAACAATTTCCAGCTTAAACAGAATGCATGCGGTTCATGAAAAATTCCGGAAAATTAGTAAACGGTGGAAGTAAATTCTGAAAATTTACCACATTGTAGATAAGATCTAGCAAAACATATTTAATGAAGAACGCCATATCAAACAAGGCTTCACAGAATACATACAGGTCCGTATATCACTGAAAAATGATTTTTAGCCTTACCCATGCACAGTTTCGAAAACAATTTCGATTGAACCCTTAAATGAACTCAGAAAATTATGAAATTTGGACACGTTGTAAGTAAGATCTAGAGGTACAAGTTTTATGAAGAAATCGAAGTCCAATTCGTCTGAATTAAAAGTCAAAATCGATTTACTTTTCCTGTTCCCAGTACCGTTTTCCAGATCTACCCGTGTTGAAGAAAAATCGTTTCCTTAGTCATTACTGGTCCATTTATTCTGAAATTTCAGTATGTTGTCCCTCTAGATGTTATCTACAAATATTATCAAGAGCACGAAGTCGAATTCGAACTGGAACATTTTATAAAATTCACAGAATCGTAAGAGGTCAAAGAGTAGTTTTCCAGATCTAGTATCTTCGAAGAAAAAGGGTTTTACCACTCAATAATTGTCCATTTCGTCTCAAATTTTAGTATGTTAACCATCAAGAAGTCCTCTACAACTTTCATTAAGAATTTGAAGTGAAATTACAAGTATAACATTGCATGCAACTCACGAACTCACCAAAGGGCAAACTGTTTCTTCAGAAAACAGAATACAAAACTTAGAACACAGCTTCTTCATCTTCAAAAATACTCCCCTCTACTCCATTCAAATTCCACTATGCATCACACATCATCACAGCAAGTAAACCACAACAAACAAAGTGTAGATTTAACGGACTCTACTTGCCTCGGGTTAAAGCAAAAAACAACTACCAACAGCGGCAAGGTGGCGGACGGATGGCGGCGAGCTAGGCGGACGGTTGACGCGCTGCCCTCCTCCTTCTTCCTTTCCTCCTTTCTCTCTTTCTCTTCTCTCTCTCTCTCGGACGAACCCTCCTCTCTCTCTCTCTCTCTCTCTCTCTCTCTCTCTCTCTCTCTCTCTCTCTCTCTCTCTCTCTCTCTCTCTCGCTCAAACCGGTCAACCTTTTCCCCCTAATTTCCTTCCATCCATCATTAGCCATCATAATCTTTTGCATGTCTTGACACATGGCCAACTTCAAGGGACAAATGGGGGGAGGCATGCAAACCGGACTCCCCCCCCCCCTCCTTCATGCGAGCAACAGCCCTTCATGGGCTCTATGGGCCGGCCATTTCGGCCCATCTTAGGCCCAACACTCTTGGGCCTAAGACCCAAGCTTAAATAATCCAAAATTGTCATTTTAAAAACCAGCTAAATCCCTATTTAATCAAAGTACTAAATTGCAAATTAAATGGCTATACACTTGCAGTCATAAATCTATAAGTTCCAATTTATAACACATATGGCCAAAAATAGAACTTTCTTTCCCAAAAATTATCCATTAAAAGCTTGGCCATAAATCTCATTGCGAACCATGGATCAAAAAGGCTACAAAAATACAATAACGGTGCTTCCATCGCCTATCCATGGCTCATGGCATACTTAGGGATTTTCATGAAATTCTAGGATGCCACAAGTAGCTCATCCTTATCTTCGATCTTGGTAAAATGTTTTGCCTTTTTTTCTTGGTCTTTCATTCAAGCTTTTCTTTCCACTCCTAAATGTAATTGCCTTTGCATTCTCTATGGGATTCCTTTCGGTATTGCTTGACGAGGCAACATTTCGTCTCTCATTAATTCTTTGAGCTAGTTGCCGTACTTGCTTCCCTATGTTTCAAATTGATGCTTCTTCATTGTGGAGTCTTATATCGATGCTTCTCATGAAATCTTGCGTGGTTTGAGCCTGTTTTTCCATGGCTTGGTTTTACTTATCCACAGTTTGGGCTAGCTTGGCAACCAAATCCTCCAAGTTGGAATTCGGCTTCTCCATGGGTAGTGGTGGTGCTCTTGGTCCTTGTTGATTTTGACCACCCCAAGATAGATTGGGATGATTTCTCCATCCTTGATTATAAGTGTTTGAATAAGGATTGTTTTGAGGAACCTTGTTAAAATTTGAAACAAAGTTAGCATGTTCAGAAGAACTAGCCTAAGGATTACCTACTTGACAATTAGTGCTGATATGAGGTTTACGACAAAATTCACAAGATGCTCCTTGAGTTTTCAAAGCAGCAATCATCCTGCTTAATGCATCAAGTTTTGCATTCAACGCCTTATTAGTGTCAACTTCATGAACTCCACTTGGCTTCTAGGGTTGGTATCTTTCAGTTGGCCATTGGTAGCTATTGCTTGCTATCTCTTCAAGTAGATCAAAAGCTTCTTTGGGTGACTTATTTTGCAAAGTGCCTCCAGCTACTGCATCTAGAATAGCCCGAACGGTGGGATGCGCTCCATTATAGAATGTGTGCATTTGCATCCAAACTGGCAGTCCATGGTGTAGGCATGTTCTTAAAAAGGGCTCACTATCCGTATGCATAAATGTAGTAATATTGTTATGCATTTTGGCTAATTTTGCAGGAGGAAAATACTTAGGAATTTTTTAGCCAAGTCCTGCTAAGTGGTAATAGATACTGCAAGAAGAAAAGTCAGTCAAGTGTTAGCTGTATCACAAAGAGAATATGGGAACAATCTTAATCTAAGGGCATCATCAGTAACACCATTGAATTTAATAGCGTCACAAATTTCAAGGAATGCTTCTAAGTGTAGATTTGGATCATCATTAGGTGATCCGCTTAATTGCCCTACATTTTGAAGCATTTGAATTAAAGATTGCTTGATCTCAAAATTGTTAGCTTGCACCGCTAGCCTCCTTATACTTGATTGTGCTTCTTGAATTGTTGGTGTTGCATAATCTTTCATAGTCCTGCTTGGAGGTGCATCTTTTGGATTATTGGCCATTACGATGGGGATTGCTTGTGCTTGCTCTCTTCTTCTTCTAAATTGTTCTTTGAATCTAAGGATCAAACTCTTCAAGTTTTCCTTATTGGCTTTGGGTGATGCGATGCTCCTCCCACCATTTATAGAGAGGTGATTTTGACATACAAAAGAAATAAATTTAAAAAAATAAATAAAGGCTAGTCTAAACCAAGAATCGCTCGATAACAATAGTAATTGGAAATTTATCAAATCAATCCCCAGCAACGGTGCCAAAAACTTGTTAAGTGAAATGCAAGCGCGCAATATCTACAAATAATAAAGTGATGAGTGAGTATCATTCCCACAAGGATTGTCTTTAATTATCAAATTACTTACCGAAGGTGATCAATCCAAAAATTTAGCTAACCAAGTCAGAAAGATAAGTAAAAAGTGAACTAAACCAGTTAAAGGACTGAACTATAAAAGAGTCGAAATTAAAGAGTTCGAAAGTTAATTAAAATTGCAACATGCACCTAATCTAAAGTAAACCGAAAGTTAAAAAGGTACATTTCCAAATTTTAACCAAGATCACAAAGCGTTAGAACATTCAATTTCACTTAACCACTCATAATCAATTCTCTTAACTTGTCATGCAATAAATTAATTTCCAATTGTGTTGGTGAAATTTCCCTAAATTAGATTACAAGTGGACCTTGATCTAATAATTCCTAATTAGGTATGTTAACCCACACTAACCTTAGGTGAATTTAACTACCTAAAAGCATTAAGTTCTTGTGGAAATTCCTGGATTTAATCTAAGTAATCCCAACCGAGATCTACTATCACAACTACACAAACAATCTAGTGTACCTTGACCTAAATTTAATTTATGGTTCAATATCACTAGTTCTCATGCATACAATCTCCACCTGGTATCATGCATACATAAAAAATCATTTAAAAGTTGGCAAAACTTCTAAAAGCATTAAGATCATGATAGAGAACTCTACAATCAAAACAATTATATTGCATGAACAAGTCTTGAAAGTCAATCAATCATGGTTAAGAACCATTGTAACTCTAACAAAAGAAATTTTGAACATAATTAAAGCTAAATTAACAATAAAAATTGAAGAAACATAATGCTAAATTAAAACAAATTCACCAATTTGAGTCGCAAATAGATTTAGGTTTGCCTCATTCTTCTCTTCTTGACATACGCCAAATCTACTAATAAAATAGAAACATAAGAGCTAACTAAGAAAACCTAAAATCTAGTGGCGGCTCCAAGGCTCCTTCTCCCCCTTCGAAATATGCAGCACAAGAGGGGTTTATATAGTCTCCAAAAATCTACCCTAGGTCATCCTTCCATTAGGTCTTGGATAGGACTCCCTGGCAAATTAGGAGTTTATCTTCTTAAAATTCATAACCTTGAATTTTTTTTCAACCTAACCTCAATTATGGCCAAATCCATTGGTCTTGGCTGGCTTTTTCTTCAAGATAAGATATTCTGAAAGATACTTAAATATTCTTAAAGATATAGAGATATCCTTAAAAATATTGAATTATCCTTAGAGATATTGGAAAATTCTAGAAAATATTGAGGCGCAGGGACCAATATACAAATTCAGCACAAACACATGGAAAAATTACGCATTGGTCCTCACGTCTTTTATAAATGATGCGCACAATCTCTTATAATTTTGAAAGTCGTGTTTCCTACAAAATTCAGTAACATTACATGAGTAGAAAATAAATTCACCCAAATTTCATCAAAACTTAGCAAATATCAAGCTTAAATTAGTAAAAATACTCTATCTAAAATAGAGTTATTATACATCTTCGCATTCTTGTTCAAGGATTCGCACGGCTTCTTCTAGACAGACAGTTTCTCTGCTTTTCCCGTGCAGTGCTTTCCTTTTTTTTTTTTCAATTTGAGGAAACCCACGCCTTTTATATTGTGCCTAGAGTCAACAAGTTTGACTCTGGGCTCCACCTTAAACAACATCAGAAGGATTCCGCTACTGCAGGTAAAAGAAGAAACCTTTGCTTTCTCTTTTGTGTAGCTAAAGAAAGTCCAACAAAAGAAGAACTTCTTCATCCGATTTGTAATCCGCTTGGGGAAATCTTTCTCAAAAAATTTGGTTTAACAAATCATTATTCAAATTCAAACTCGAGACGTAAATTTAATAATTCTCTATCTTAGCTCGATGTTTGAAGCCAATTTATAGTGCTCATCAATCATGCTGTTCTCCCAACGCCTCAACAGGCGGTCACTCTCCACATAAGCCAATAAGGCTCAAGTAGAGCTTGAGTTTTGTCAAAGGAACAAACTTAGTCATCATGTTTGTTGGGTTATCTGCTAGAGCAATCTTTTTCACAATAACATTACATTTAGCTAAGACATCTCAGATAAAATGGTACCTAGTGTTGATAAGCCTCGTTCGCTCGTGATAAACTGGATTATAAGCCATATATATCGTACCTTAGTTATCATAGCATATATCCACACTTTTTTGTTCTAGCCCAAAGTCCGAGAGCAAATTTCTTAACCATATCGCTTTCTTCGCTATAAAAGTTAATGCCATGTACTTTGCCTCAGTCAAAGATAAGGCAACGTGATCCTATAAGGATGCTTTCCAACTAACTGCACCACCTACTAGCATAAACATATATCTTGTTAAAAACCTACAATTATCCAAGTCATCGGCGTGATCCGAATCCACAAAATCAGTGGTTTCACTACCATTGCTCTCCCTTCGGAACACTATACCCACGTCTGTTGTCATCTTTAAATATCTAAGTATCCACTTCACAGTTTCCCAATGAGCTTTACTAAGATGTTTCATATAACGACTAACTACGCTCACAGCTTGTGAAATATCAAACCTAGTGCATACCATAGCATATATAATACTACCCACATCACTAAAATAAGGAACACGGGATATATGCTCCTCCTTATCTTTAGTTTACATTGATAATTTATTTGAAAGTTTAAAGTGTTTCGCTAAAGGTGTACTTACAGATTTCGCCGATTGCATAAAAACGTGCCATAATCTTCTTAATATATTTCTTCTAAGATAGACGTAAAACTCTTGCAACCCTGTCATGCAAAATCTCCATACCAATATTTTCTTTACAGCGCCAAAATCTTTCACCTCAAATTCAGTATTTAATTGCCTCTTTAGCACACCAATATCAAACATATTCTTAGCTGCTATCAGCATATCATCAATATAGAGTAATAGATAAATCAAAGACCCATTCTCCAATCTTCTAAAGTAAACATAGCTATCCATATGACTTTTTGAATAGTCTTGACTTTCCATGAAAGCATCAAAATGCTTATACAACTGCCGAGGAGACTGTTTCAGTCCATAAAAGATTTCTTTAATAAACACACATGATCTTCCTCACTGGGAATAGCACATCGCCCTAGCTACCTCATGTAAATCCACTCCTCTAACTCACCGTGAAGAAACACAATTTTCATGTCTAGCTGCTCTAACTCGAGATCATGTGAAGCAATTAAGGCAAGTAAAACACAAAAATAAGTATTTCTTACCATAAGAGAGAACACCTCGTTGTAGTTAATGCCGTCATATTGTGTATACCCCTTTGCCACAAGTCTCGCCTTATACCTTGCTACTTCAACATCAGGAATGCTCTCCTTCCATTTAAAGACCCATTACTTTTGACAATCTTCTAGCTTTTGGGTACTTTGACCAGCTCCCATGTTTGATTTCAATGGAGTGATTCCATCTCTTTACTCATAACCCTTAGCCATTGCGACAACTCCAAACTAGCTATCGCCTCAGATTAAGATGAAGGCTCATCTGTCTCCACCTCGTCACCTACAGTCAATGCATAAGCAATATCTATATAACCATAATGTACTAGTGATTTAATTTGCCTTCTATGTCTGTCTATGGTTATAGTGTATTACGACTGTGCTAGTTGTCCACTATCATCAACTTCAGGAATTATAACTTCATCTACAGTCTCAACTTCTATTATCTCTAAGGTCTCCGAAATCTCCATCTGAAGCTCTATCTCACTAATGACACATTATCTGTTTGCTCTACTTGTTGTGTTTCAGAACTCCTTTATTGAAGCATTATAGTCTCGTCGAAGATTACATCTCTGCTGATTAGAAAATCGGGTGGTTTGGGATTAGTGCACCATAGTCGGTAGCCTTTCACTCCATATGCATAATCCAAAAAAATGCATTCCCTTGCCCTCAGCTTAAGCTTATCATCACTTGCATGAGTATATGTAAGACATTTGAATATACGTAATCCGGTGTAATCAATAGGTTTCTTTAACCATACTTCCTCAAGAATCTTCTACTTGATAGCAAATTATGGAGATTGATTAACCATGTAACATGCCATATTCACTACTTTGACCCAAAATTCCTTGCTAAGTCTCGCATGTGAAAGCATGCATTGAGTTCGTTCAAGAAAAGTTATGTTCTTTCGTTCTGCCACGCCATTCTGCTATGGTGTTTCAGATATTGTGTGGTGTCTCACAATGCATTTTTTTTTCACAAAACTTGGTAAAATTTTTACCACATAAATCCTTGCTGTTATCGGTTCTCAGGCACTTGATCTGTATATTTGATTACTTTTCAATCAATGCCTTAAATGTCTTGAATCGATCGAACATATCATATTTGTGTTTCAAAAAGTATATCCATACCTTCCTCGAATAGTTGTCAATAAATGTCAGTATGTATTGGGAACCTCCATTCTAAGGAATAGGATACATGCCTAGGGGTTTAGGTGAATGTATTCAATTGGTCACCTAGTTGAATGAATAGTTGTAGCAAACTATGGAGAAGAAGTCCATGTTTTCTCATTAGCTCCCTATGTTTTTGTGCCTACAGGTGGAGAAGAAATTCCTTCTTACTGTGCCTGTTCATTTCCAGAACGAGAGTGATGTTCTGTCTCAGTGCGTGCTCTTTTAGGGTCATCCCTAGTTGCTTCAAAGTCCTCTGATACTGTTATTGCAACAGTCTCTCCATCAGAGTCATCCTCACCCTTCTCTTCAAAATTACCTTCTTCTTCTTCTTCTTCTTCATCTTTAGCTCCTGCTTCTTCTTCTTCTTCTGCTTCTTCTTCTTGCTCTCTGTCTCCTCCTTCTCTTTCCTTTGATTTCTCAAAATCAACAAAACCTTGAAGATTTCTTAAGGCAATGGCAGAAATGGTCAGATAATCTTCATCCTCTTAATCATGCAGGATAAGTGATCTCATTTTCTTTGCAGTTTCTTGCAGAACTTCCTTGTGATGTCCCAGTAGCATCACGTACAAAGCGCAAGCGGAATTATAAATATTATCATTTTTCATGACTTATAAATTTCATTTGTTAGCCTATGGTGTTCACCTTTGAAGGTTAGCATGTATAACATGGATTATTTAAAATTTAAACTTGATATTATAAGGTCACCCTATAATAGTCCTATCAATCCATAATAGACAAACCTATTAAGATTATATATAGAGATCATGAGAAGCTTCATTACTAAACCTGTTAGGATCGTTCGGGCTTACAAAAATCAACTTGGACTTCTTACAAATACCTCGCCTATATACATCATATTTACACATTCAAAAGTAAAGGCGCATGTAAAAACAGCCAGGGATAAGGGTGAGGGTATCTACTCTACTAAACCCACACAAGCCCACGTTCGTCAAAAAAAACAAAAGACGATCTTCTAGCTTCTACAAGATCATAGGCGTCTAGGCGCCATCCGTCCCAGCTCTAGGTCCATCAACGTCAAAGGGAAGAGGGCCAAACATTGCTCCTTCGTGATTAACAAACCATGCAACGAACTTCATCGGGATCATCTCAGCTCTACCATCATCCATCGATAGTACAACCTCATACTTGGAGAAAGTCAGCTCAAGATCAAGGTCATACACATCACTAAAGGTAAACTCAATGCTCGATATCACTCCATAACGAGCAATCGGTGGCACATCCATACTATCAATCTGAAAAATATAAGGAATGAGCAAAAACTATGCCCAGTAAAGAAATAATTAGGCTCTAACTTAGACAATCCACAGCCATCAAGTTTACAAGGGAATCATGACCAAACAGCTTAAGACATTAAGATAGGATTGTCACGAGTATAACCAAATGAATACTAACACATCATATGTATAACCACCTTATATAAAACATCCTGAATGCATCCATATCTATAAATATCCATCACAGAATCAATCCATATCAACATGGAATGCAACAATAATGAATGAACTCACTCGCCAAGTATAATTACATTTAGTGTGCATATAGTCCACCCTCGATCAGTTTACCCACCGGAACTCTGCCGACCTGATCGAGTCACTTCCGGAAATTCCCTTATCCGGACTTCCACAATATTTCTATTATGGGCATCTCACTCCGAGGCATCCCGGTATCACACAACCGAGGTCCTCCCAAGATCACTCAGCGTGGGGCATCTCACTCCAAGGCATCCTAGTATCACACAATCGGGACATCCTTGATCACACACAAGGGCATCTCACTCCGAGGCATCTCAGTAACACGGGACCGAGGCATCCAAGATCACACAGCATGGGCATCCCAACTTCCGAGGGGCATCACTGGTATCTCAGTACCGATGGGTTCATTCACTCATTAAGCACACATTTCACACCACCACACCTTTTGAATAATGCATTCATCGTATGCAAAAGAAAAAGACTTTAAAGTATATAACTATATATCTAACTCTCATGTACCTAACACACGTGCATGTCCAAATTATAAGATAAAGCCCATTTTGGCACGTCCCATGCCATGCCTAACAGATATTTACTCCATAATCAAGCACTATGCATCACACTCACTGCATACGCATGATGCTATTGGTACCTATACTTCAATTGATAGATGAGGCTTATTCCTATACAAACTAACATCTATCATAAAGTTGCTAGACTCCATATGTATCATACAACTCGAATATAAGAGACATGACATCTATTTCTCATTTTCGGGTCAAAACAGTTTATGAACTAAAACAAGCAGTTTTGATCACAGACACAAAAAGTATACCAAATCTCATCGGATTGATATGAAATCTCAGTATGTTATATTAGAGACATAGATTAACACTTTCCATGAAGAAACCTAAGTCTATGTCTCGCTGTATTAAGAACAGTAATTGCTATATTCTTTCCTAACATTCTGTAAACATTTCCAGATTTAGCGTCTACAGAGAAAATCGTCTTACTAGCCAAATCTTGTCCATTTATTCTCAAATTTTGATATGTTATTCCTAAGGATGTTTCCTACAACTTTCATTAAGGGTTAGAAGTCCAATTCTATCTAGATAATTACAGAAAATTCATAGAATCATCAAAGGTCTTGCTGTTTTCTACAAAACAGCTTTACTGTTTCAAAGAAAATTACTTCCACCTACACGTTTTTACATTCATATAGCTATAACTAAAAGTCGAACTCAATCTAATGGATATTCTCTTAAGTAATATTGTTCTTTTCCTAATCTTCATCATTAGAAATCAAGACGACACAACAAAAAGCTTTCCATCTATATTTCTTTAGAACAGAAATATCTTATACCGTTTTCTTCGCTTCTAGCTCAATCAAACCGTAAATTTCTCTACCAATTTCTTTTACAACACCTCAAGACTCTTCCACAGTATCTAAAGATAATCATAGTAGGTTTTTACTCACCTAGAAACATTCCACAGTTCGGTACAAAGTAAATGTTCACACCTCGGCTCACCTACCGCAACATACTTCATTCTTATTCACTTGGCAAGCATCACTTCACTTTGCTCGACCATTACAGCCAACTTCCACTAAATTTTCGAGACATGCAAGACTCTAATGCAACATGCAATGACTTATAACTTCAATCTAGTGCTCATCAAGCTCAAATCAACACAAAACAGCAACCTCACATCTAATCCTCCACCATTCAGCTAGATCCGCAAGTTTCTTGACAAAATCAATGGATAACCTCTAGTTTAGAGACTTATCTTTCCTTACCTTTATTCAGCTACTAGATAACTCAAAGATTCTTCAAGATCAACACCTAAAATTTGCATGCAAGAAGAAGAAATCGCTGGTTTTGGTTGCTGGTTTCTCCTTCACCATTCGACCGAGAGAGAAGACTAGAAGAAGAAGATGGGTTTTCGGTTTTTGGAGAGAGAGAGAGAGTTACGAGAGTTAAGAGGGGAAATGGGCTATGGTCTCATCCCTAGGTTAGGCTAATCATTAGCAAATCTAATGATGATGTCTCCTTTGCTTGTTTTCGGTTTTTAAGGAAGAAAACCATGGGTGATGCGAGAACATAGAGAAATGAGAGAGAGAGATGTCATGGCCTCCATGCACGACAATTTCGCCATCTGTCGTTCGCCATCCATTAACAGTTAATCCATACTGTTAGTCAGTCCATTTGTATTTAATGTTTTTCACTTAATTTCCTTTTGATTTCACTTGATTTCGATTCTCTTGTAATTTTACAAAGTTATGACATTATATGACATATTAACTAGTTAGTGTTAATCTTTAGAGAATTCATCACAAAAAATGTTAAGCTTAGAAATTGACATTAATATTGCAGTCACTAATCTAATTATCATAACTATAGTCTATAAACTTAATCAAAAATAAAATCACTCGGGCCTAAATATCCGTCTTTGGCCCAACAGGCTCAATCTACAATGATCACAGTCCACTAAACTAAATTTACCAATCTAACAAATCCGAGTCTTGGCCCGCTCTAAACTAAGCCCAAGCCCAGCTCTTCCATTTGGCTTATCAAGCCCAATTCGAAAACTCATGTGGCCCACCTATTTCTCAAACCCACACATTCCTCCGATCCATCGGGTTCTAGCCCGATCTAAAATAATCTAAGCTCTTAATGATTTAATTACACTAATAAAGGTCGGTAAAATTTGGGATGTCACATTCCTTGCCTTTGCGCTTTCTTGCAGCAACAGATCCTTCCTTGACTTTGCTCGAGGATTCCTTCTTCAAAAGCTCAATGGCCTTAGTTAGATCCTTCAGCCTCATTTTTTAGATCATTTTTATTCCTATTTCCATAGGAGCAACAGTTCGTGAACAAAGTGAAGTGGAAAACTGGATCTGAAAATGGCAGAATAGCTTTGTAACCAAGGCAGAGTATGGCAATTGGCTTTTTTCTTTCATGACTGTCCTGCACATATGCAGTAGGATAGTATGAGGAAGGAAAAACGCATCCCATTGCAGATTGCCCACATTAATCTTGCCTCAAATCTGGAAACATCAGTTTTGGAGGCTGCCTTGGGTCTGATGCAGTCGATGACAATTTTGTGCAATAGAATGTTAGAGGCTAGCAATCGAGAGTAAGTGATACCTCCACTTGGCAATCTGTCCTTTACCAGGAATCTAGTGGCTTGATCGATGGAGATATTGATTGGTTGAAAACCACTTCTTTCCACTCCTAGAATATCGGCTAGAATGTCAACATCCACAACAAAAGCTTGATCACAAATAGTAAACAGAATGCGATTCTAATCAAGGAAAGACAGATTTGAGTAGAAGTATGTTGTCAATTCTGGATAAGCCTAGCCGTCTTAGCACAGAACTTCTCACGTTGAAGAATGGCCAACTTTTCCCTTAAGTTAACCTTTATCGAGTCCAAAAGTCAAAATCTATTGTTCAAGGGTTTATCACCCCTCTGTTCAGCATTTGGGCATAAACCCTTTTATACTCCTTAGATCGAAACAACTTTGTTCTTTCACCAGGTACGTCAGCAGCCACACCCATCCTAGGTTGAAAATTCGAAAAGATTCCCTCATCATTATCCTTATTTTCAGGTTGATTCTCAGAACTAAATCTAGGATCAGAAGGAAAATGAAGAAAAGCTTTTTCTGCCGATCCTTTAGGCGCCACTCCTATTCTTTCCATGGCTCTTAAGAATAGAATTTCATTCCCATGCCCATGGCTTTTCAGAAAACTAGTGATAAAAGACATTGGAGAACCACCATGTTTCAGATAACCATAATGCTTGTAAAGAACCTGGGGTGTCAAAACTCTGAGAGGAACAGCATCTTGTTCAACTTCTTCTTCCAAAGGTTGACGAGGAGAGTCATGAGGAGAGTATTCACTAGTAAGATCAAAATGAGTCGACCCTTCTAGCACATTCCGAGGCCCCTGACTTGCGATCCGAGAAGGTTTCCTTTGGTGCGACATTGATGTAGACTTGGAAGATTTCGTAGACATGTTCCAGTGAAGAAAAGATGGAAACTTGCATAGGATTTTTTAGAGTAAAAATCAAGAGTGAGAGAGAATCGGTATTTTAGGGTTTTGAAAGGATGTGCTCGAAAGAAATACTAGAAGATATTTATAGAAATTGAAACTTCACAGGGAAATGGGGTATACGACGCGTCACAAAGAAAAATGCCTTTTCAAAACAGATTTTAAAAAGGTAACTGCTAAAAATTTGAAATCCGAAAATTACTAAAAATAATAATTTAAAAAGGCAAGTGACGATTCAAATATACATACATATTCATACCAAAAAAAAAAAAATACCTAGATTCGTGAGATTCTCAACTAAAGTAACTTCTTGAAGATTTGAGTCTGACCAACTTCAGACTTTAATCTATAGGAGAGATAATATTCAGCTTGCTACGAATAGACTCAAATAAGTTTTTCTCTAATGGTTTTGTGAAGATGCCTGTCAGCTGATTCTTTGAATCAATAAAATGAACCATAATCTTGCCATTCTGGATATAATCTCTTATAAAATGATGTCGAATCTCTATATGCTTCGCCCTTGAATGAAGAATAGGGTTTCTGGTGAGATTGATAGCACTTGTGTTGTCGCATCTGATCTATGTGCAGGATTCTTCTATTCCAAAGTCTCTTGGTTGTTGTCTTATCCAAAGAATTTGAGAACAACCACTTCCAAGAGCAACATATTCTTCTGTTGTTGATAATGCCATCGTACTTTGTTTCCTTGAGAACCAAAATACTAGTATTTGTCCCAACAGTTGGCAAGTGCCAGATGTGATCTTCCTGTCGATTCTACAACCAGCTAGATCGGCGTCAGAATAACTAAGAAGATGAGATTCCTTTGGATCAGACTGAAATCTAGCACAGATGCACACATTGAATAAAATGTTAGGTCTAGAGGCAATGAGGTAAAGAAGAGAGCCAATCATGCTTCTGTATAGTTTCTGATCTACTTTCTTTCCTCCTTCATCCTTATCTAGTTTTGATGAACTCGACATAGGAGTTTCTGTCCTCTTGCAATTCTCCAATCCAAACTTCTTGATGAGATCTTTGGCATATTTCTCCTGGTGAATGAATATACCTTTCTTTGATTGTCTTACTTGCAATCCCAGAAAGAATGTCAATTCACCCATCATACTCATTTCGAATTCATCCTGCATAGATCTTGAAAATTTCTTATAGAGACTTTCATTAGGAGAACCAAAGATTATATCATCTCCATAGATTTGTACAAGTAGAAAATCTTTTCATTCTTTTTTTATAAACATAGTAGTATCGACCTTTCCTTTTCAAAATCATTCTAAGTTAGAAACTTACTCAACCTTTCATATCAGGCTCGTGGAGCCTACTTCAGACCATACAAAGCCTTTTTCAATCTGTAGACTAAGTCTGATTTTCTTGGATCTTCAAATTCTGGTGGTTGTTCCACATAGACTTCTTCTTGAATGAATCCATTGAGGAAGACACTTTTGACATCCATATGAAATAACCTGAAATTTTGGAAACAAGCAAAAGCAAGCAATAATCTAATTGCGTATAACCTTGCTACAGGTGCATAGGTCTCGTCATAGTCAATCCCTTATTCCTGTGTGTATCCTTTCACCACGAGTCTTGCTTTATTTCTAACCATTTTTCCTTTCTCATCCATCTTGTTTTTGAAAACCCACTTCGTTCCAATAACAAATTTGCCTTTGGGTTTTAGAATCAGCTCCCATACATCATTGATACTGAATTGTCTGAGTTCTTCCTACTTAGCTTCTATCCAACTTTCATCAGACAATGCTTCTTCTACACATTTTGGTTCTATTTCAGAAACAAGTGCTAAAGCACTAGAGTCTTCTCTTGCTTTGGATCTGGTGCGAATTCCTTCATTAATGTTACCAATGATGAGTTCTTTAGGATGACTTGACTTGTGCTTCTAGTTGCTATTTGGCCTGAGATTCTGTTGATCCTCTGTTTCGTTTGAATCTTCTTGTTCTGCTTGTTGATGTACTCCAGAAGTCTGAACTTTGCTAGGGGAGACAGACTTTGTTAAGTCTGGAACTGGTTCGGATTCTTCAAGTTGAACTTGATCTGGTTGAATTTGCACATTTTCCTGAAATCTGACATTCATAGATTCTTCCAGAGATTGAGTCTTCTTGTTAAAAACCCTATAAACTTTACTTGAAGTTGAATAGCCAAGAAAAATTCCTTTGTCTGATTTTTCTTCAAACTTTCCAGATCGATCATTCGCATTATTCAAAATAAAGCATTTACAACTAAAGACATGAAAGTAGGAAACATTTGGCTTCTTCCCTTTATATACTTCATAGGGAGTCTTCTCTACAATAGGCCTTAAAAACACTCTGTTGATAATATAACATGCAGTAAAAACTGTTTATGCCCAAAAGCAAGAGGGTATTTTGTTTTCTATCAAAAGAGTTCTGGCCATCTCCTGTAGAGATCTGTTTTTCTTTCCACAACTCCATTTTGTTCTAGAGTATATGGAGAGGAGAAAACATGCTGAAAACCAAATTCATTACAGAAGTCTACAAAATCTTGATTTCCAAATTCACCTCCATGATCTGTCTTTATGCTTGAAATTGCATAACCTTTCTCGTTCTGGACTTTCTTAGCAAAGTTTGAGAAGTATGCAAAAGTCTCATACTTATTTGCTAAGAAGAACAACCAAGTGAACGAGAATAATCATCCACAATTACCAGACAATATTTCTTTCCACCAAGACTATGAGTTCTTGTTGGCCCAAAGAGATTAATATGAAGAAAATGCAACACTCGACTGGTAGAAACATGATTTACTGGTTTAAAAGAACTTCTAATCTGTTTTCCCAAGACACAGGGAGTGCATAACCAAGTCTTTTGATAACCCATATTAGGAAGTCCTCGAACTAGCTTCTTAGAAGAAATCTTGGCAATTTGCTTCATATTTACGTGACCGAGTTTTCGATGCCAAAAACTTGCTCCATCTTGAACGGGAATAAAACATTGTGAACTTTCTGGATTTACATCTAGAATGTATATATTGCCATGCCTTCGCCCAGTAAATGATTGAGAGAAGTCTTGACTTATCCTAGAACAAATGCCTTCTTGGAAGTTTATTCTAAAGCCAGTATCACAAAGCTGACTTATGCTAAGAAGATTGTAGTTTAAACCTTTCACCAGCGAGACATTGTTGATAGTCAGACTTCCAATCTTCACAGTTCCACATCCTATAATATTTCCTTTACTATTTCCTCCAAAAGAAACTTTTCCTCCTTTTAGCCTGTCAAGCTTTTCGAAACAGCTTGAGTCTCCTGTCATATGCCTCAAACAACCACTATCCAAATACCATTTGATTTTCTTTTGATAGTCACCTACAATCAGAAGAAAAACTCAAACTTTATTTGGTACCCAGATTTTCTTGGGTCTAGGAGTGTTAGTATTAAAAACAGTTCTTGCCTAATCTTTCTTAACCGGTCTCCAAACCTTTGGACAATCCTTTTCGAAATATTCTGAGTTGTTACACTGAGAACATCTAAGAGCACTTTGGCCAACAGGTTTTACAAACACTTTTTGAAAATGATTTTTGTAAAATATTTTTGCAGGTTTTTGTTTAAGTCTCTCTTTTACTTTAGGAAAATCAATTAAAGGAACAGTCTCATTACTCATACCCAAACCAGACTTGTTAAAATAGGATATTTGAGTTATAAGAATTTTCTCTAATTTTTCTGATCCATTTGAAAACCTTTTTGAAATATATGAGATTTCCCTTCTTAAAACAACATTTTCTTTTGAGAGAGAATCAGAATTTTGTTTCAAATCATCAAAATTTCTTTTCAAATTTTCAAACTTTTCTTTCCAAGAAACTTCCTGTTGCCTAAGCTTAGAATTCTCCTTCTTCAATTTGGAGATCCTTTTAAGAGATGATTTAAGATTGAGACAAAGTTCATCTATATACATAGAGACTTTAACAGGAATTTTAGAGTTACTAACCTCAATTTCTTTGTTAGAGTCTGAATCAATGTCTATCTCTGATTCTGAGTCTGACTGTGAGTGAGCCATTAGACATATGTTTATGAATTCTTCTTCGCTTTCTTCACATTCGGTGTCACTCCAAGTTTCTGCTTTGAGAGCATTTTTGTATTTCTCAGTCTTCCCTTTCTTCTTTTTCAACAAGGGACAATTTGGTCTGATATGCCCATTTTTCTTACATTCGAAGCATATTACATCCTTGTTAGTTTCAACTTCTTCTGTAGGTTTCTTCTGAAAATTCTGCGAGCCTTGCTTCTTCCAAATTGAACCCTCTACCTTTTTAGTTCAGTCTTTTGAATTTCTTTATCATAAGGACTAGTTCTTCATCATCAATATCCTCTTCCGAATCTGTATCATCAAAATCAATATTAGATTTTAAAGCAATTGATTTCTTACCTTTTGGATCTTCCTCATAATTGATCTGCTCCACTTCATACAACTGAAGTGTGCCTATTAGATCATCTACTGATAGAGGCATAATCCTTTGAGTCTCTCTGATTGAGGTCTTCACATGATTCCAATCCTTTCAAAGTCCACGCAATAGTTTGTTGACTTTCATTGGTCCAGAAATCGGTTGGCCTTAATAAGCTAAGCCATTCACAATCTCTGTAAAGCGACTAACATATCAAAGATAGATTCTTTAGGCTTCATTCTGAATGCTTCATATTGTCCAAGCAAAATGTTTATCTTTGTTTCCTTCAGACGGTCAGTCCCCTCATAGGTAACATGAAGTCTGTCCCAAACTTCTTTTGCTATTTCACAAGAAGAAATTCAATTATATTTTGTGGGAGACAAAGCACAATATAAAGAATAAATTGCTTTTGCATCAAAAGCCTGTCTTTTGGTAATTTCAGCTTATGTTGATTTATCAGCATCAATCACTTCTTTCCCTCTGTCTGAAGTTAATATTGCTTTAGGATTGATTCCTTTTTCAACAACATCCCACTCCAGGGGATCTCTAGATCTGAGAAATGCCTTCATCTTGTTTTTCCACACGTTGTACTCATTTCCATCAAAATAGGGAGGTATGGTGTTGCTTTGTCCCTCAACCAATCCTTGAGCCAGAATACTAGCCATAGAAGATCTTTAGCTTTAGAAGTAAAAACACTTCAACAAAGTAAGCACACAAGCTCTGATACCAATTGAAATGGCTAGTAAGAACACCTACAGGGGGGTGAATAGGTGTGAAAACAGACTTTAACAACTATTTCAAAACACAGAAGTATATCGCAGCAAATAACGTAAAAGGAGTTCAAGGAAGAGAAAAATGAACACAAGGTTTATAGTGGTTCGGCTTAGATCAAGCCTACGTCCACTCTCTCACGCTGACAGCCTTCTGGCTGGTTTCCACTATGAATCGAAAGAGAATGTTACAGCACTATGATCTTGAAATTTCAGTGAGGTATCTTTGCTGTTCTCCCAAGATCACTCTCTAGAGTTTCTCACTTTCGAGTATAAGTTTAAGCACTAAATGATGAAGGACAAGAGAATTGGAAGCTTCAGACTTTGGAATTCCTCTTTTACGCTCTCCTTCGAATGACTTGAAAAATCCCTTAAATACCCCTCCATGCCTTGTCAACCGTTGGCACTTTCCAGATGAATTCTTTCAATCAACCCGTTGGACAGAATAAATCAAGGAGATTTCGAGCCGTTTGAAGATTGAGAAGAAAGCCCGTCAATCATGTTCGCCCATACAATCAAGATCTCGATTTCCATAACTAGATTCTTTCCAAATAAGCTTTCATTCCTAAAATGATTTGCTTCTACGAAATTGATTCCAATAAAGATAACCAATATAGAAAGTGTATTTGCAACTAGAAAGCTTGATATATCTTGTACGTACTGAACCTTGAAGAAAATAATCCTGAGTTTGATTAAGTCTTCATTCTTGCGTTCTGTCTGGAACTTGTCAGAGTGGGTAGACTTCTGATGTAAGATAGACTTTGACACAAAAGTCTGTCAATCTTCATAATAGAACTTAGATAAGTTTTGTTAGCTTCAAAACATCATAGGAGTTTTCTCCAATAGGTGTTGAGTGTGAAGATACGATCACACATACTCGAATAGAGAGTACTTGGACTTTGTAACCTCTTATTAATTCACTAGTGAAATCTAGCTAATAAGCTATCAATGCAGGAGAGTGGATGTAGACTTATCATAAGCCGAACCACTATGATTGTTGTGTGCATTTTTCCTTCTCTTAAACTCTCATTTATTTCACTCGATAGCTTATTGCACATAGTAAAATCTGATCATCACACAAGATGTTGTCTTATTGCAATATTAGAATCGATTATTATCTAAATTATGCATTTTCATGTATTGACCCCCCTCTAGGTGATAGTTCTAGTCTTAACAAACTCGAAACGCAACTTAATAATTATCCACTATGACTCGATGTTTGCAACCAAGTCATAATGCTCATTATTCACGCCACCTCTCCTAACGCCAGAAGGATGCTCACTCTCAATATATACCAATTGATTTTAAACAATTCTGGAGGTGCGCCGAATTAATGGCGTGTGCTGGGTTCTCCGTTGTTGGTCTCTCAATAGCTCTTGCCCAATTGCGTATCGTCGTCATTGTGTCCTCTTTCACCGAGTTCCTCTTGCGGTTCAACACGACAACCTTAGTCTACTGCTTAAAGTGCCACAGCTCCTTGATGAACTTTGCTGCTGCCTTGCTGACAATGGAGTTGCATGAGCGCCAGGGCATCTGAGATGTCTTCTGCCGGAACTGCCACATAATTTCAGTGATACTGGATCTGAATTTGCTCTCATTGTAGAGGCAAGTAAGTTATTTTAAATCTTCGTCTGATAAGGTCAAGTCCGAGATAAGCAGCATCAGGTTTTGGTTCTGCAACACCTCCACCTTTACCTATGACACTCAGTGAGCAAACCATGCTCTAATTTTTGCATTTTTCAATGCCAAGAAACGAACAATCTAAAAATTTCAAATGTAGTTAATTTACTTGTGAGTTGTTATGCATTCCCTTCTTGTGACATTGATACACAATAATGACTGGTAATCAACGTCAACGAAGATTATTGGGACTGAGAAGCTAACATTCGTCTTCTTCGAACATTGATAAACTGTCGGCGAATCCTCTCGGTGCAGCACAATAAAGCCAAAAACTTTACAATACCAGCAGAAAAACTGTAAAGTTCCTCAATTTTCTTATATTGACGTTGCTTCTCTGCATAATGTGAATCACTTTAAATTACTTTTGTATTAGATATGGATCCAACAAAAATGATCTGCGTGCACAAAAAGGAATCTGGAGGAGAGGCATGAACGCTTCATTCCATCTATAAGTGGGCAACATTTTGTTTGGAAACAGCAATGGTCTCACCCTATTTCTCGAAATCTAGCACTTGTTTCTTGAAGGATTCATATTTCGTCGTGACGTGGTCCGAGAAGGTCAACAGATCTTGCCCTGGGAACCTGAAATCATTAAAAAATAGGTCGAGCATTGAAGTGAAACGGTTGGAGTGAGAGAGAGAGAGAGCTTGGTATAACATACTCATTGCTCGCGCTGATCATGCCAGTGAACAGAACTGAGCAGCCAATTACACCGAAAATGATTTGATAAAAACCGGCTGTTGTGTCGATTGATGTCCACAATGCCCCGGAATTTTTCTGAGTACTTCTCAAACCATTCAAAGTCATCCTGATCAGATCCGTAAGGGCCGCAGGATCCAACTTACCCGCACGTGGCCCTCACAACAGGGCCGCTAAGCCTAATTTGTAGTCCGATTTTTCATTTTGAGCAAGATGCCAATTCTCGGCATAGTAGGCATAGTACACCGAGAAAGCTGACAGTGTCAGCACAGCCTTGGCACCCCATGAAAAGGATGACAACTTATCGAAAATTGATTCCATTGTTTGGTTCGTATCGTTGGTGTGCAGGGCGTCGAGAGCAATCTGTCGGTTGTAGACATAGATTTCGAGATTCAACGTGGAAAATGACAAGATCGAGGACGCGACAGAGAATTTAACAAACAAATTGATTGCTTCTTTTCTCTTTTCTCTGTAATAGAATGTACCATTTTAACGCGGCATAGAAAGTTGCTTTTTATTTTAGTATCAATTGTTATCTAGAATAAAAATTCTAATCTCTATGTAATGTTAGAAAAGATCTAAAAATAGTCTAGGGCTCCAGCATGAATATACTTCTATTAAAATATTTAAATAATATATCATCCCTTCATCTAACAACTTAAACTTTTAAAACAGTTAGCAGTGATCCTACAAAATCTCTTGTGATATCAGAGCTGGAGATACTAAGTTCAAATCTTACCATGCCATATTTGTCTCCCCAATTAAATATTTTCAGGCTTAGTGCCAAGCAAAAAGACCAGATTAAGCATGAGGGGGAGTATTAGAATATTTAAATAATATACCACATCTTCATGTAACAGCTTAAGTTACATTACCGGCAATGGTCCTACAAAATCTCTCAACTTCCACTTCTGAAAGAGGAATGCATCTCTTAATAAGAGATCACTTGACAGCATAACTCGTTGATAGTGGATGGCAAAGGAACGGGTGATAGTGAGCTCAAGCTTTTAATTTGACCTTGATCACCCTGGAAAAGTGAGTTCACTTGTGAGTCCTCACCATTGATATATTATGAACGTAAGAGCATTGAAAAATTACGTATCTTTTTTTTTTTTTTGGTAGAAGGTAAGAGATATATTGACTTTAAACCAAAGAGCTATACAACTATACATAATATCAAAAAGACCAGATTAAGCATGAGGGGGAGTATTAGAATATTTAAATAATATACCACATCTTCATGTAACAGCTTAAGCTGTTACAGCTGGCAATGGTCCTACAAAATCTCTCAACTTCCACTTCTGAAAGAGGAATGCATCTCTTAATAAGAGATCACTTGACAGCATAACTCGTTGATAGTGGATGGCAAAGGAACGGGTGATAGTGAGCTCAAGCTTTTAATTTGACCTTGATCACCCTGGAAAAGTGAGTTCACTTGTGAGTCCTCACCATTGATATATTATGAACGTAAGAGCATTGAAAAATTACGTATCTTTTTTTTTTTTTTGGTAGAAGGTAAGAGATATATTGACTTTAAACCAAAGAGCCATACAACTATACAACTATGCTTGATTTGAGCATATGGAATAGAGTTTTGTTAGGCCACACATTGGGGAACCTTATTAATCATCCATGCTCTTCCCTTTGGAACATTTGGGTTCATAGTAGAAAATGCAAAGGTACCCGAATTATGCAGCCCGAAGTTAGGGTTTGTACTGCTTGGAGTTGGTGATGTCTCCTCAAATTAAGACATATGCTAACCACAGTTAAATCCAGCTCAGGGTAATATTGCTATGATATATATGACAAACTTAGACATGAGGGTATGATTGTGGAGTGGTACAACTTAATTTAGAGAAGTGGCATTAGCAAACAAGATTTTATTGGCTGGCTAGTTTGCAAAGATAAACTACTGACATCAAAGATTATAGCACGATGGATGACCTTAGTTGATATCCAGTGTAATTTCTACAGGGCCGATTTAGAAAATAGGACTCGTTTACTCTTCTAGTGTGAATGGACATGTAGCATTTGGCATGGTATCCTTGTGCAACATGAGATTAGGCATTCTTTAGAAGGATGGAATGAGGAAATTTAATGGATGATTAGGGCAACAAAAGCCAAAGATTTGGTGGCAAGACTCCTCAAGGTATCTTTCTTAGCAACTATATATTGTATTTAGATGGAGTACAATCATAGATCGTTTCAAAACAAACAAAATGATATATGTATTATTTTGGCCAAGGTGTGTATAAATATAAGAGGTAGAGCTTCACTTTACGAAAAAATTAAATTTTCCCAGTCAAATGTTGTATTGGCTACTATTTGGAGACTTTCTACCTGCATCTTTTTGAATTATTAGTTCTATTTGTAATGCAGGGAGATGACCCTAAGCTGTTGTACTTCATATGTTCTATAATACTCACATTTTCAATCAAAAAAAAAATCAATATGTTTTTTCATATCTAGTCATATAATCTTGACGACCAAATCCAACTGCAAAATTTGCCTATCATATTATTCAAACAGGAAGATAGTGATTAGTTGTGACATCCCAAAATTTTGAACCTTGTCTTCTACTGAATGAATCGGGCATTTCATTGACGTGTCTATAGGGTTATTCTCAGAGCCGATCACTCTCGAGATAACTAGACTATTTGGGGAAACTATTAAGAAATTTTAAGGCAATAGACTTGAGAATTCGACTAGGAATCGGCTTCTCGACCGTGTCCATCTTTAGAGGCCATCACGGCACAGTTAAAAATCGATTTGAAATCAGATATAGACTGGATCGACAGCAATGTGTGGTTAATCGTAGGTGACACCACTAAATTAGAAAATTCATGTTGACCGGTACTAGACTGAGTTTCTTATTGTTTTGGTACCATGTGTCCGTATTTGGATCCTTGGGATTTTCACGACAATCGAGAGTCGCCAATGAGTCGAGTGGATTCATAGTGGCTCGAAGAAAATCAACCACGGGTCAATTGCACTAAAAATATCTACAAGTTACCTGGTAGCCTAGGTCACGCTAAAAACGCGTCGAATATAAATTAACCGCCAATTCAAGTCCGATTTCAGAAATTGAAGTTTCGGTCATGTCACAATAAATTCTAGGAGTGTCAACTTAGTCTCAGAAGATTTTTTTGGAGATTCCGAGATTTTTACGGAAAATTGGTTTCTGACGCCGTGGAAAATTAATGGATATTCAAATGGGCTAAATCGATGTAAATTGGGAATTCTAAACCAAGCCTTTGAGTGTCAGTGATTTACAGAAAATTGTTCAAGATTTTCCTTCGACGAAATTGGACCTCAATTTGGGAAATTGAGTTAAGAAATTTATCCTAAAATTAGTGAAATTCGGATCTATAATTGGGGATGGAATTTTGCACTCAAATTGGATTATTTTAGTGGATATTTGATTGGAAAGTAATAGGGGAACATCCAATTAATGGAATGGCTAAGGTTGTTGACTAATTTTCCCTTTTTGGCTGACTTCTACCTCACGATTCATCCCCCCTCCTTCAGATGCTCACAGCCGCACACATACCACAGTGTCGATCTCTTCTCATCCGTGTGCTGCTTCACTTTCATTTTCATTATTCAGCTTCTGCATTTAGGTCTTCTCCTCAGCAATGACATCCCCCACCGAAAACGCCTGCCCATCCACCGAATCCCCTTCATCCTCACCACTTGTCCATCAACCAGCATCACTCTATCAACACCTGCAAGAATGGAGCCCATTGATTGACCGCATCAGCCCACTCGTGAGATCCCATCCCTTTTGTGAATCCTGTCTTAGTGTAGATAGGTGTGAGACTAGTATGCTGTGAATAGTATTGTAAATACTATGAGTTGTGCTGTTAATAAAAGTGTGGTTGTGAATTTCAATATGAAAAATATGGCCCATTTTTCTATCCCATTGTTTTATTGTCTAGGGATTTATAACTACTTCCGCATGAGTAATAAAAATAAAGGGTCGGCGATACTTAGTCCTGGGATATCGCATTCTAAAATTGACCAAGAAAAAGGATGGGTGCGTTCTCGAGGATGGGGGCATGACATCCCGTTTTTGTGGTATCAGAGCGAAGTTCAAGATTGGAGTAATAAGGAGCGTTGACCATGGGATAGTTGGTAGGAAAGGCCTTTAAATTCATGCTGTTGCATGTTCGTGTTAGCTGAGTGCTAAAATTATTTCTTGCTTGAATCGCTCTATTTCTAATTCGGTGTTGAATTGGAAGCAGGTGTTAGTTGTTTAAAGCTACACTATGAGCAATCAGGAGCTGAGGACTCCTGCCCAAAAGACCAGTAGGGCCGTGACTCGGGGAGGAGTGCCGACTAGAGTCGGTACCCGAGAAGGCCATGGTCGAGCGCCAGCATAGGCTAGCACAAGTAGAGTGGCACCACTTGTAGTGGATGCGAGGGTAGCAGCCCCTGGTGATCCAAGAATGAAAGGGATCATGCAGGCATTAGAGACCTTGAGAGTTGTAGTAACACAGCAGGCCTTGAATCAAGCAGCAGCTGCTGCTGCTGCACCTGCCGCCGCACCCGTTGTCGCCCCTGCAGGAGCTCAACCCGAGAATGTTAGGGCACAAAGGGAAAGACCAATCCACCAGCTAGTGGAGCAGTTCCTGAAGTTAAGTCCACCAAAATTTCTGGGCACTGGAGACCCCGAGGCCGCCTCGTAGTAGATAGAGAATCAAGATAAGGCATTTGCACTCTTGATGTGCACCGAAATAGAAAAGGTAACCCTGGCCGTTTATCAGTTGCAGGGCAATGCCAACATTTGGTGGAAGGCCGCCAAGGACACAATCTTTCCTGAAGGAACGATCCCGATATGGGACATCTTCCTAAGAGCTTTCAACGATCAATATTTTTCGGGTATGGCCTGAGAACAAAAGATGGAGGAGTTCCAACGCCTTCGTCAAGGATCGATGTTGGTCAACCAATATGGGGTCAAGTTCACGGAGCTTTCACAGTATGCTCCCAGGTTAGTAGAAGACCCTAAAGAGAAAGCTATAAGATTCAGAAATGGTCTTCATTCTGAGTTAAAGCAACCCCTACTGCCATTAGATTTGATGACCTATCGAGAGGTCTATCGTCAAGCTCTGATGATAGAGCGAGGATTGAATGAGTAAGCTGCCTTGTCGGGGTCGAGAATTGGTGTTAATCGGGAAACGATTAGGCAAGGAAAGAGGCCGATGTCAGGGAATAGATTTCAAGGCCTGCCCAGTAAGAAGGGTGGATTCAATAGGTTAGGGCCTAATAGATTTGAACCATGCCGCTTCTGTGGGAGAAGACATGGGTCGGCACCGTGCCCAGCTAGGACAGGTGTGTGTTTTGAATGTGGCCAACCGGGCCACATGGCCAGAAATTGTCCGAGGAAGCCAAGAGGACAACCTCAGCTACCGCCGCCACCACTGAGAAGACAGATAAGAGGGTATGCCCCTCAGAATGCGCCACAAGGAGGATAGCAGAGACCTCTAGTTTAGGGCACCGTGTACGCGATTGCCCAAGGTCAGGCAAAAGCTGCGCCTGATGTGATAACAGGTATGGTTTCGCTCAATGACCAACCTGCTTATGCTTTATTTGATCTGGGAGCAACCCACTCATTTATTGCCGAGCAGTATGTTAAGTTGATAAGAGTCAATCCTATATTATTGGAGTCAGCCATGTGCATATCTACACCCTTAAAAGATAAAGTTATCGCTGCTTTGGGTTGTTCGGGGTGCAAGTTAGTGATTAGTGAGCGAGTGGGGAAGATAGATCTTTTAGTCCTAGCCATGTATGACTTTGATTTAATAATTGGCATGGACTAGCTCACCAATCAACGAGCTAAAATGGATTGCTATTGTAAGATGATTCAGTTTGACCCGTTAGAAGGTAAGAGCTTCGAGTTTGTCGGGAATCGAAAAGGACCCTTGATTGTCCTGATCTTGTCGCAAGAGACAACTCGTTTGTTAGATGAGGGTTGCCGAGGATACCTGGCGACTGTCATGGACACGACAGTTGAGGAACTGAAAATGGAAGACATTTAAGTGGTAAAGGAAATCCCAGATGTATTTCCAAAAGAATTGCCAGGATTACCGCCAGAAAGGGAGATTGAGTTTGTAATTGAGTTAGCGCCAGGGACAGAACCAATCTCAAAGGCACCTTATAGGATGGTGTTATCAGAGTTGAAAGAACTGAAGGTGCAGATGCAAGAATTACTAGACAAAGGATTTATTCATCCTAGTGCATCACCTTGGGGAGCACCAGTTCTATTTGTAAAGAAGAAAGACGGTTCGTTACGTCTGTGCATCGACTACCGACAACTCAACCAGGTAACCATTAAGAACAAGTATCCCCTCCCAATGATCAATGATCTGTTTGATCAGTTGCAAGGAGCGTCAATATTCTCAAAGATTGACTTAAGGACAGGATACCATCAGCTAAGAATTAGGAAGGAGGACATTCCTAAGTCAGCATTTCGTACTTGGTATGGTCACTATGAGTTCACAGTGATGTCGTTTGGGTTGACGAATGCTCCATCTGCTTTCATGGATATGATGAACCGAATATTCAAGGAATATTTAGATCAGTTTGTGATCGTGTTCATTGATGATATCTTGGTCTATTCAAGAAGTGATGAAGAGCATGAGAATCACCTGAGATTAGTGCTCCAAACTTTAAGGACACATCAGTTGTATGCTAAGTTTAGCAAATGCGATTTTTGGTTGACTCATGTTGCGTTCTTAGGTCATGTGATTTCCAGAGAGGGAATGTCCGTCGACTCGAGCAAGATAGAAGCCGTGATCAATTGGCAGAGACCGACTACAGTGATAGAGATCAGAAGTTTTCTAGGATTGACAGGTTATTACAGACGGTTTGTAGAAGGTTTCTCAGCGTTAGCATCACCTCTAACTAAGCTCACGAAGAAAGAAGAGAAATTTATATGGTCAGATAAGTGCGAGCGTAGTTTTCAAGAGCTGAAGGAAAAGCTGACTACCGCACCTGTGTTGACAATTCCATCTAGACTTGGAGGATTTGAGATCTACAGTGATGCGTCATTCAGAGGACTGGGTTGCATGTTAATGCAACATGGTAAGGTTGTTGCATACGCTTCTCGCCAGTTGAGACCTCATAAGTAGAACTACCCAACGCATGACTTAGAGCTCGCAGCTATTATATTTGCCTTAAAGATTTGGAGACACTGTGGCATTCTAGAATTTCATGATAATCCCTAAGTGTGCTATGAGCCATGGATAGGTGATGAAAGCACCACCAATTTTTATTGTAGCCTTTTTGACCCATGTTTTGCAATAAGATTTTTGGCCGTGCACTTTATAAGTTGGGAATTATTAATTTTGTTACATAATTTTTATGGCCATTCGAATTAGTAATTAGGTGTTTACTTAGGTGATATTTAAATGGGGAAAAGTAGGGAAGTTGGGTCAATTTTCTTAAGCCCAACAAAACCCCCCACCATTCGGGCATTAGGGCCTGGCTCGCGAAGCCCAAAGAGAGGAGGGCTGACGTCGACCGGTTGAAGGGAGAGGCCCGGCCCAAGGGGGCATCGACCAAGGGGCCCAAGCCCAACCGGATAAAACCCCCCTCCCCTTGCATGAATGGCCAAGTGTTGCCCCTTAGTAGCCAAATGTAGGAAGCCATGCAAAATCTAATGATAGCTAATCATGAAGGGGAAGGAAATTAGTGAGGGAAGAGGGGCGGATTAGGCGAGGGGCAACCGAGAGAGAGAGAGAGGTGGGTGTCACGCGAGAGAGAGAGGGAAGGAGAGAAAGGAAAGGAAGAAAGGAAGAGAGGAAGAGAGGAGGGGAGTCCGTGCGTGCGAGAGAGAAGGAGGAGGAGACCGTGCGTCCGCCTAGCCGCCGCCGTCGAGCCGCCTCATCCCCCACCGTTTGTTTGCTGTAATTTGAGGCAAGTAGAGTCCATTTTCTACCTTTTGCTTGCTGTGATGTGAGGATGTTGGATGGTAAACATTGGATGTGGTAGAGGTGAGGAAATTTCGAAGCATTGAGGAGAAGTGTCTTGGTTTTGCTTGCTGTTTTCTGGAAAATCAGCCCGACCCTCCATTAGTTCGTGTGCTGCATGTAACTTTTTGTTTGGAATCTCACCTTGACCTCTTGATGAAAGTTGTAGAGGACATCTTGAGGAGAAACATACTAAAATTTGAGACAAAACGGACATGTATTGCTTGGTGAAATGATTTTCCTTTGGAGAAACTAGATCTGGAATTTGTTGTGTTGACCTTCAGTGATTTCGTGGACTGTAAAGTAGTTTTTTTTGTTGAAATATCACTTCGATTCCTCAATGAAAGTTGTAGATGACTTCTTGAGGTATAACATATAAAAAATTTAGAGGAAATGAACAACTACAGGTTGGCAAAATCGTAGTCCTTTGAAGAAACTAGATCTGGGAAAATGCTACCTCAACCTAGTATGATGCTGTGAATTTTTATAAAATCATCCAGTTAAAATATGATCTTGTGTCCTTAATGAAAGTTGTATATAACATTCTGAGGAATAACATACTGAAAATTTAGAAGAAACGGACATGTGTAGGTCGGTGAAACGAAATTTCTTTGAAAGAAGTTAATCTGGAAAATTGACACCGAGAACAGGAGGAATTAATCATCTATATTTATTTATCTAGAACGAATTGGATTTCTATTTATTAACGAGATATTTACCTCTAAGTGTTTTTTATAACATATAAACATTTCAGAATTTGTGGAGTTCATTTGGGTATTTAATCGAAATTATTCTTGAAACTGTGTAAACTGAAATGCTGGAATTTTGAAAGCTGTGATGCATGATCCGTACTGGTTTGTGTGAGAATCTGTTGGTATGGTGTTCTTCATGAGATATCTGCCTTTAGGTCTCATCCATAACGTGTCAAATTTTCAGAATTTATTAATGCCGTTTACTAATGTTTCTAAGAGTTTTAACTAAAGGAGTGCATTCTGTTTTATCCGAAAATTGATGCATTTTCAAAAATAAATGAATTTCTTTACGTGATGTATTGTCTTGAGTGGTTGCTTTTGCTGCATATGTGGTAAAACTTGGCATGTCATATAACGTTAAAAGTTGATCTAAACCTTTGACATTATTGCATCAAATGCCATGTTAAAAGTGAAGCACACCTGTGATTATAAATCTGCAAGTGATAATACCGTCAGACCTTAAGTCGATGATGTTCCCCCAGGAGTGTCGGGATGCCCGGAGGTGTGTTCCGGATGACCGGAGGTGTGTGCCGGAGGTTCCTTACGATGCCAGGTTGGGTGCAAGCGATAAATAGAAGGATGCAAACATTGATCCCTGGGAAGAAAAATGAAATGATATCCGATTGAAATTGAAAAATTGAATCATGTGCATAGTGATATATGCATGATGGCGTGGTGATGTATGCATGATGGCATGGTGATACATGCATGATGGCATGGATGATATGCACCCTACTCGTGATATCCTGTTTGTTTTGCTTGCTGCATTGTGTAGTTTGATGGATCTTTACTGCTGAGTGGTTGTACTCATCCCTTTGGGGACTAACATTTCAAATTAAAAGATGCCTTTGCCACCAGTTGCACGCGGTACATTCTATGGCTTACTGTCTGACGTTGAGGTCTATGTCACTGTTCCCAGTCTGGTGTTCGTTCGAGTCCGCGTGCTGGTCATGTATGATGTGGGCCTGGCTGGGGGCCCGGTCATCTAGGAGTTTCTGTTTGTCCACGTCCGTCGCGATGGGGTGATGCTAGGGATGTTGCCGCCGCCGCCGCCGCCCGATGCACTGGGTTGGGTGTGATGGCTTGTATGACTGGTGGGAGCTGACACTTTTTGGGATAGCCGACACTTGTAGATGGAGGGGTATACATGTTTGATGTAGGGTCGAGATCTCTTTTGAGTCATAGCCGAGTATAACTAAAAAAATATTGGCTTTTTGTTGTACTGACCCGAGATATCCATCTTAAAAATGTGAATAAAAGTGACTCGGCTTTATCTTTTCCTTTGGTGCGTAGTCGGTGTGCATTGTATTATTGTCATTGGAGTAAGGGATGGTGAGACTCGTTTATGCTTCCGTTGATGAGCTACGCTAGAATCCTTTCAAAAAATATATATATCCCTAAGAACTTCGGTTCCTCTTTAATTAATGAAAGATATTAGGCTAGTATCCAATAGGTAGAGCGATAGGTATCTGTGGCGACCTTAGTAGATCGAGGGTGCCACAGACACTATTTGTGTGGGGAAAAATTTCAGATCTTCACGGACCATCAGAGTCTCAAGTACCTATTCTCTTAGAAGGAGTTGAACATGAGACAGCGCCGATGGATGGAGTTGCTGAAAGACTACGACTATGATATTCTATATCACCCGAGGAAGGCAAACAAGGTCGCCGATGCATTGAGTTGGAAGTCCTCAGTAGCGCGGATCTTGATTAAGGAGTGGAACTTAATCGAGAGAGCTCGGGATTCGGAATTCAAATTTGAGGTAGGCCACCTTTCAAGTTTTATGGCCACCCTCATAATTGAACCGGATGTCTAGGTCAGAATCAAACAACTCTAACCGACAGATCCAGATGTGCAGAAAATTCTTCAAGAGGACACTGAGAAAAGAAAGGCTGATTTTCAGATTTCTGATGACGGAATTTTAAGGTTCCGAGGACGTTTGGTCATGCCTGACGATGTAGAGCTTAGAGAAGATATTTTATCTGAAGCACATCGTAGCAATTACAGCGTTCATCTTGGAAGCACAAAAATGTATCAGAATTTGTGTCAACACTATTGGTGGTCAGGTATAAAGGCGGACGTCGCCAAGCATGTGGCTAAATGTTTGACATGTCAACAAGTAAAACCCAGCATTGTAAGCCGGGAGGACTCTTGCAACCTCTTACGATCTCAGAATGGAAATGGGAGCATATCACGATGGACTTCGTGACTAGACTACCAAGGAGTCAGAGAGGGAATGATTCGATCTAGGTGGTAGTCGACAGACTAACAAAGTCGGCTCACTTCATTGCAGTTCGAAAGGACCTCAGTCTTGATAGGCACGCAGACCTATACATGCATCAGGTGGTTCGAATGCATGGAGTGCCGGTAACGATAACCTCAGATAGAGACCCGAGGTTTACTGCTGCTTTTTGGAAGAGCTTGCAAAGTGCTCTTGGTACAAAGCTTCAGTACAGTACGGCTTATCGTCCTCAGACGGATGGCCAGTCTGAGAGGACAATTTAGACCCTCGAAGACATGCTGAGAGCTTGTGTAATAGACTTCAAGGGAAGTTGGGAAGATCAGCTTCACTTGGTAGAATTTGCCTACAACAACAGTTATCAGCAGAGTATCAAGATGGCTCCATTTGAAGCGTTGTATGGCAGAGCATGCAGAACTCCAGTATGTTGGGATGAAGTTGGGGAAAGGAAGATAATAGGCCCAAAGTTGGTTCAACGGTAAGTGGATGCCGTGACAGTGATCAGAAACAGATTGAAGACCATGCAGAGTAGGTAGAAAAGTTATGCAGATAAGCGCTGGAGATCTTTAGAGTTCCAAGTTGGTGATCACGTTTTCCTAAAGGTGTCACCAACGAGGGGAACTTCGCGTTTCGGAAAGAAAGGCAAACTGAGTTTGAGGTACGTAGGTCCATTTGAGATTCTTGAAAGAATCATTACCTTAGCGTATCGTCTTGCGTTGCCACCAAGGTTGGCGCAAGTGCATGACGTCTTCCACGTGTCGATGTTGAGGAAGTACGAGCCTGACCCGACACACATGCTCAATTTTGAGGAATTGGACGTGGATGATTGAGTGTCATACATGGAAAGACCGGTCCAGATTGTAGACAGAAAGGAGCAAGTGTTGCGTACAAAGACCATTCCATTGGTCAAAGTGGTCTGGCAACACCACGGTACTGAAGGAGCAACTTGGGAGACTGAAGAGTCGATGAGAGAATTGTACCCCACCTTTTTGTTTAAGTTTGTAAGCTTTAAATTTTGAGGACGAAATTTTTATAAGAGGGGAAGAGTTGTGACATCCCAAAATTTTCAACCATGTCTTCTACTGAATGAATCGGGCATTTCATTGACGTGTCTATAGGGTTATTCTCGGAGCTGATCACTCTCGAGATAACTAGACTATCTAGGGAAACCATTAAAATTTTTTTAAGGCAATAGACTTGAGAATTCGACCAGGAATCAGATTCTCAACCGTGTCCATCATTAGCGGTCATCACGGCACAGTTAAAAATCGATTTGAAATGAGAGATAGATTGGATCGACAGCGATGTGTGGCTAATCGCGGGTGACACCACTAAATTAGAAAATTCATGTCGACCGGCACTAGACTGATTTTCTTATTGTTTTGGTACCCTGTGTCCGTATTTGGATCCTCGGGATTTTCACGACAATTGAGAGTCGCCAATGAGTCGAGTGGGTTTATAGTGGCTTGAAGAAAATCGACCACGGGTAAATTGCACTAAAAATATCTTCAAGTTACCTAGTGGCCTAGGTCACGCTAAAAACGCGTCGAATAGAAATTAACTGCCAATTCAAGTTCGATTTCAGAAATTGAAGTTTCGGTCATGTCATAATAAATTCTAGGAGTGTCGACTCAGTCTCAGAAGATTTTTCGGAGATTCCGAGATTTTTACGAAAAATCAGTTCAGACGCCGCGGAAAATTAATGGATATTCAAATGGGCTAAATTGATGGAAATTGGGAATTCTAAACCAAGCCTTTGAGTGTCAGTGATTTACAGAAAATTGTTCGGGATTTTCCTTTGATGAAATCGGACCTCAATTTGGGAAATTGAGTTAAGAAATTTATCCTAAAATTAGTGAAATTCGGATCTATAATTGGGGATGGAATTTTGCACTCAAATTGGATTATTTTAGTGGATATTTGGTTGGAAAGTAATAGGGGAACATCCAATTAATGAAGTGGCTAAGGTTGTTGACTGATTTTCCCTTTTTGGCTGGCTTCTACCTCACGATTCATCCCCCTCCTTCGGATGCTCACACCCGCACACACACCGCAACGTCGATCTCTTCTCGTCTGTGTGCTGCTTCACTTTCATTTTCATTATTCAGCTTTTGCATTTAGGTCTTCTCCTCGGCAACGACATCCCCCACCGAAAACGCCTGCCCATCCACCGAATCCCCTTCATCCTCGCCACTTGTCCATCAACCAACATCACTCGGTCAACACCTGCAAGAACGGAGCCCATTGATTGATCGCATCAGCCCACCCACGAACGCCCTCCACCAGCTCGCGTCTTCAGCATCTCCATCGAAGCTAATTTCGATTTGCTGGCCCCTCCCTTGCCACCTGCCAACTTCTCCATCTACTTCGATCAACAAAGAGCAACCGAGACTGCAAATTTGACCGAGTGGCCATGCCTTGCTGCCACTTGGCCACGCCTGCCCTTTAACTCGGTCAACAAACCGGCGTGAAGACCACCGAGTGAAATTCCCGCAGCTGCTTCGTGTCTTCTCCAGCAGCGAAGACCCCACTGAAGCCTTTTTGTTGACCGAGCAGTGTCCAACGAAACCCCAGCAACGAGCTGCTTCTTCGTGTATTCCGCTGGACCGGTCAACTCCAGCAACCCACGAAGACCGAAGCCCACCGTCCGCGAGCAGCCCAATAAGGTGACGTTCAAACGTGTCTTCAGCCATGCATTTGAGTAGCCCACGCCACTTGAAGCCTACAGTAACTTCAGCCCAACAATTGATTATTTTCGGTGGCCTAATAATAGCCCGTAGTTTGGCATCTTCAAGCCTAATTCCCCGCAAGCCAGCCCAAGTTGATTAAGAGCAGCCTATTTTCAGCAGGCCCAACTTTATTTGGGTCCAGCCCAAAAGCAAGAACAAATCTCAGTTGGGCTGAGATTTGTTGGGCCAAGTTCAAGGCCCAGTCCAAGCCCGTCGATGTCGTCGAAAATCCGATTTCGGCCACCGTCACATCTCCGTCGCGGTGATTCGGTCTCCGCTTTTGGCAAGTGAGTTTTACTGACTAATGCTTTCTTAGTTTGCTAATTATACTTAGGGTTGGTTAGATTTAATTAAATGCAATTAGGTGGTTAGATTAATTTAGATAAATTAAATTAGAGACTTAATGATGCATGTTAGGTGGTTAGAAATAGACATTAGCAAGTAGACATGCCATGTTATTTATTGAACGAGTCTCGGTAATTTTTTGGGCTCGTCTCGGCCTCCAATTAGGCATTATGGGCCTAAATTGGATTTTTAATAATTATTTATTTAATTTTCGAAATTAATTATTTTTTCGAAAATTCAACCGGGATGGTCGATGATCGGAATTTCGTGCTAATTATCGTGGTGCAGTCCGTTTATTTAATTGAGCTTCAATTTATATGGAATTGATTTAAATTGTGAATTTTAGGATATGTTCCTAAATGGTTGTTTTTAATTATGTGATTGGGAAATGTTTGGGTACCGATTGTCAATATCGATGGTGGAGTGGTGAATCAGTGTGGCATCTAAAAGGGTACGTGGGCTCGGTAATTTGATGCATCACTTTGGTGAACTAGTACCTTAGAGAATGCACGTGGCCCCGGGCATCGTAAAAAGGGCACGTGGGCTCGGTGAATTAATACATCACTTTGGCGAACTAATGCCTTAGAGAATGCACGTGGGCCCAAGGAATTAAGTAAGGCATATTGGGAGAGACACGTGGGCTCGGTGATTTGATGCATCACTTTGGTGAACTAGTGCCTTAGAGAATGCACGTGTGCTCCGAGACTGGATATACATCGTGGGGAATATATGTTTTGGGTGGTATGTAATCGACTAGTTCGATTCGTTTTGAGTAGTTGGATGCCTATTATGAATGGTACTGATTTGCAGGTGGAATCTGAGGCCAAGGTAAGTCCTCTGACCTGTGCGTATTTAGGCAGCCCATAGTGTATTGGCTTACTAATCGGGTCTTAGGGGGTAGAACTCGCTGAGACGTGGTCTCATTGGTTATTGAATAACCATTTCAGGACCCTGAGGAGGAGCCGAGGAGGAGGAACCTGAGAAGGAGAACACTGATGTGAAACCTGAGGAGGAGAAAGATTTTTGAAGAAGAAGATGATCCAGAGAGGGATCTTGAGTACAACCCGGATGTGGATTGAGATCCCATCACTTTTATGAACCCTATCTTAGTGTAGATAGGTGTGAGACTAGTATGTTGTGAATAGTATTGTAAATACTATGAGTTGCGCTGTTAATAAAAGTGTGGTTGTGAATTTCAATATGAAAAATATGGCATGCTTTTCTATCCCATTGTTTTATTATCTGGGGATTTATAACTGCTTCCGCATGCATAATAAAAAGAAAGGGTTGGCGATACTTAGTCCTGGGATATCGCATTCTAAAATTGACCAAGAAGAAGGATGGGTGCGTTCTCGAGGATGGGGGCGTGACATTAGTGACATGGAACTGAGAGAGAGAGAGAGAGAGAGAGAGAGAGAGGATTAATCTATCTACACATATTTCAACTTTCACATTCTTTAACATTTTTTTTGTCAAAAAGGATAATATATTACTATTCACGTAGGAAAATAGGAACAACCCTTAACTAGGGCTTCATTATAAAGCATGTCTACCATAAGTTGAGGAGGAGAAATTATCCAATTTGGCGAAAGGGATCCTCGTCCGTGGGCCTTCATGGCCTAGTCAGCTAGGGAATTAGCTTCACGGCGACAGTGCTGCACCTTTAGGTTTCGGAAACAGAGCAGCAACGCTTTGCTTTCGGCAAACAGGGCACGGCAATCCCACGACGTCGGATGGCACCGGTTGATTGTTTCCACCAGAATGAGATTATCAGATTCCAACAACAGGTGAGATTCAGTTCTTCGTTGCTGTAAGAGATCCTTGAGAGTGCATAATATTGCTTGGATCTCCGTCTCGAGTGTAGAAGTTGCTAGAATGTTGCGAGTGAAGTCTCCGATCATGCTGCCGGTGTGATCTCGAGCAATGCTTGCTATCGCGCCCATATGATTCGCAGTAGGGAAAGCTCTGTCCATATTAAGCTTCACTGTGCCCTGTTGCAGTGGGATCCAAATCCGATTAGGGTTCAGCCAGATGTTACCGTTTCGCGATTCCTGCTGCTGAGTTCTAAGATGAAGATGAGCTAGGGCGAAAGCTGTTTCAACAAACTAGTCCAGGTGTATGCGTTGATGGCGAAAGACAAAGTGGTTTCGAGCTTTCCAAATTTCCCATAAGAGGACTGCGATGCACTCAAAAGCTGGTATGTCCTTCCTCTGTTCTATTAGATCAGCTAGCCAAGCATCAATGCAGTGTGTTCTGTAAGTTGAAGTGTTGATCCACACTTGGGGGTGGTTCCAGATATACTATGTCCAGGGGCAATATAGAAATAAATGTTCTGTAGTTTCGGGGGAGTTAGAGGAACTGAGTTTACATACTGGGTCAGGGGTGATGCATCGTCGGAAGAGATTGTCCTTTGTTGGTAACGCATTTTGGCATATAGACTAAAGAAAGATGCGTATTTTTGGGACTGTTTTTACTTTCCATATCTACTTCCATACATGCCCAGGTGTGTGATATGAAGAAGATGCTTGAGAGTGTACCGTTCTGGGTTATGTCTATTTGATGAAGTTGTAGTCGCTCTTCACGGTATAATTACCATCTTGTGTCCCTGTCCAGAGAAGTTTATCGTCAGTTGACACTGGCCAAAGTTTTATATGTAGTATTTCCATAACAGTGGGTTCATCAAAGGTGTGATTAAGAAGCTCCACATTCCACTCGTTCTGTACTGGACTAATGAAACCCGCTACTGTTTCAGGTTCATCTCTAGTTGCTGGCCCGCCAAGAATTCCCACAGGTAACCATCTGTCCTCTCTGACCTTTATAGATTGGCCGTTACCTACTGACCATTGAAGCTTCTTTATAATAGAAATCTTTATTTAGCTAGTTGCGATAGATATATCATCGACATGAACGGTGATTAGATCAACTTTGCATATTCGCTCTGTAATCTGTCACAATATTTTATAATTATTTTCTCATAATATTTCATGATTATTAGAGGGTGTCTTGATCTTAAGTTCACGGTGGTTCAAATAATAAATTAACCTATTATATTCTATCAAATAAAGAAAAAGGAAAGTTCGATTGTCTACCAGGAAATCTAGATTTTTGCTGTATATTTACCGTCTTTTAAACTCAGAGAGGGCGTTAGTAGTTAAAAACTCAAAAGAGGATGCATAGTGCAGTATAATCGTAGAGTAGGATTTGGGGTAAGAGTGAAAAAGGTATTTTATTTATCAGATACATAGCATCGCAATAATACGTTAAGTAGCAAGCATACGATAGATGGGAGTTCTATAATCTCACATGTGTGAATATTAGCCGCACCAATTAGCCTACCAAATGATATTGCTTTTATCACTTGTATACAATGATGATGTGGCGATCATCCAATGTACTTGGAGAGACTATCGATCACATGTGACTAGTCCAATGCATGTGCTAGGCGCCTCCACCAACTACTTTGGAGATCTTATTGTCAATTTTATTTGTTAAATCTGAATTTGTTAAAACAGATCCACCTCCACATTATCTTAAGAAAAATAATTTAGGTTTCAGCTAATGCGTATTTGGAAGCACTTGAAAACTGCTTATTGAAGATAAGGATTTCAAAACTGGTAGGCATACATTTTTGTAAAAAAATGTTATATATAATAAGAAAAATCATGAATGAGATGTGGTAATACTTTATCCGGAGAAATTTAGAGCAAAATTAAGATACAACCAAATAAGGTTCCACCTTTGCTTTGCTTGATGTTTTTTGTCAACCTCGGTTAATCTGACCCAAATTATCATCAACGGGATATTTTTCTTACACAGAAACACACGGTACATATTCTATAAATTCATAGAGTCATCTGATTCATAAAAAAATGTAGCACAAACAAGTCGTTAGGTACATTAGTAAAGAAATTAATCAAATATCGGATTTACCTAACTTGGTCATTTTGAACTACATCAATGGAGGGAGCAACATAATATTCCACTATAGATTATACGATACATTGAGTAGTACAATCACAGTGAACTCACTCAAGCACTCTCACTAATTCTCGATCCGCAATCATACTTAATAACTTACCGTGTTTAATATCATAATTTTTATAGTTTCAAAGCGATAATTACTTAAGATGTCTCACTTGATCAGATCTAATGGGGCCGAACAAGCCTAGGTCATGGCAGGTGATGACGACCCTCGCCCAAGCTAGGCCATCATGCTCGGGCAGTGGCCATTCATCAGCAAAAAGAAGAAGAAAGGCAAAAAAACAAATGAGAGGAAAAAAAGAAAAAAAAATTATTAAATATTGCAATTGAGTGAGACTAACAATTCCTAAAATTGATTTAGTTTGTTGTAGGTCGTTTAGCACCACAACCTTCGTCTGCTGGCTAAATTGCCACTTATCCTGGATGAACCTTGCTGCCGTGTTGCTGACCATGGAATTGCATGAGTACCACTGCATTCGAGATCTCATGTCCAGGAACTGCTTTTCCATCACCTCATCACGTGCCTCCATGATAGGGACCCACATAATTTCGTAATTATTAGATTTGAAGGTGCTCACATTGTAGATGCTGGTGAGGGTTGCTAGATCATCGTTCGACAAGTTCGAGTCTGAAATGAGGAGCATCACGCGCTTGTCCTTCAACTCCTCCACCTTTACCTATAACATCTAGTGATCAAACCATGCTGTTGTTTTGCCATTTTGAATGCCAACAAACGATCTATCTAAGAATATCAGATGTAGTTAATTACTAGCAAGGTGATTTGCAATCCCTTCTCGTGACATTGATATACAATAATAACCGGTAATTAAAGTTAATGAAGATTATTAAACTGAGAAGCTAACCGTTGTGCTCTGGCGACATTGATAAACCTCAGCGTCAAACAGTGTCCTCAAAAGCTCCACAATATCAGAACAAGATTCGGAAACTTGCTCAATCTGCCGATACAACTATTCCTCCTCTGCGTAATGTGAATCACTTTAATTTAGGTACTTTTGTTCCAGATCTGGTTCTGACAAAAATTATCTGTGTACACATGAAGGAATCTGGAGGAGAGGCATGAACGCTTCATTCCATCTATGAGTGAAAAACATTTTGTTTGGAAACAGCAATGCTCTCACCTTCTTTCTCGAAATCTTGCACTCGTTTCTTGAAGGATTCATATTCCTTAGTGACCCAGTCCAAGAAATTCGACAGATCTTGCCCTGCAAACCTGAAATCATCAAGAAATAGGTTGAGCTTTGAAGTGAAACAGTTGGGGGGAGAGAGAGAGAGAGAGAGCTTGGAATTAATTCCAAGTCTGTTAATAAATGTTGTTAAAAGCAAAGGTAAGGTATCATACTCATTGCTCTTGCTAGTCATGCCATTGAACAGAATTGAGCAGCCAAGTACAATGACGATGATGCAAGAAAAGTTGGCTGATGTGTCGATCAGTGCCGACCTTTTTACGGAATCCTCATGGGCAGAGTACCTCGCAAAATACTCAAAAACGCACTTGGTGTACGCCAAAGTCTCCTTGATCAGCTTCACAAAATCCCTGGCCTGGTGTTTTTCGGAGGACATACCTGTTGGTATCCCTCTCAGGAAGGCCATGAAGCATAAAACTTCCGTCTGATGCTTGAATTTGAGTGTGACGCCACTTCTCGACAAAGTACACCGATAAAGTTAACAATGTCAGCGCAGCCTTGGCATCCCATGAAAAGGATGACAGCAGGGCCAAAAGCGATTCCATTGTTTGCTGCGCATTGTTGGTTTGCAGGGCCTCAATCTGTCGTGGCGTACATAGTTTTCGACATTAAGCGTGGGAAGTAAAAAGATAGAAGAATACCGTTGAAAAGGACACAACAAAGAATTTAATTAACCCCCTGTTTGCTTCATTTTTCCTAATAGAATGAACAATTTTAGCGCAGAAAAAAAAAGTGCTTTTAATTTAGTACAAGTTGTTATCTAAAATTAATCTCTAAGTAATTTCAAAACAATCTAAAAAGGTCCGGAGCTTAGAAATGTGCTTTTACTTTAGTATGAGTTGTAATAATGTCTAAGTAATTTTAATATAATCTAAAAAAGTCCGAGCTCCTGTGCATGTATATTTCCACTTTCGACGGAAGAATGTCTCTGCTTATATGAGATTACCTTATCGTACAGCTTGTTAATGGTTGTTGACAAATTGTCTCGAGTTCCTATGGAAGGCGAGGTCAAGCTTTTGCTCTGGCCTCGGATACCCTGGAAAAACGAGTTTACTTGTCAGACCCAACCATGGAATATTATGAACTTAAGAGCATGTAAACATCGTGTATCTTTATAAACTTTGGGTGGACAAGAGTGAAATATGAAATTAATTTGAGGAGCAAAGACATTTTGCGACAAAAAACAATCGCGCATTAAGATCCAACCAACCAACCATGGAAACAAGTATATGCAAAATATGCAAAAGAGACAATAGCATGTAGTCGAACTTGCTTGTCCACTACTTTACCTTTGCCCGATTGTTGTCAACAGCATCATTGGCAAAGTCCATGGCTTCGTTGAGGATTTTCTCGACGAGGCTCAGCCAATCCTTAACTTGTCCTTTGGTAGAGCATGACTGGCTGGTGGCTCCCTTCATGAGGTCTTTGTTGGAATTGAGGGCAAGTAATACGGTCATGAAGCCATGGTTTTTGGCCTCCTCAGGCACAGAGTCGTTTCCGGGCGCCTCCTCGCTTTTGACCACATCGTTCATACTTTGATGCCCCTTGGTCGTGCTTTCGACCGCATCGTTCAATTTTTTATCCTCCTTGGTGGCGAGGTCATCCTTTCCGGCCTTATCGGCTGGCAAGACATTGTTGCCAGGCGCATCGTTCAATTTTTGATCCTCCTTGGTGGCGAGGTAATCCTTTCTGGCCTTGTCGGCCGGCAAGACATTGTCGCCGGGCGCATCGTTCAATTTTTTATCCTCCTTGGTGGCGAGGTCATCCTTTCCGGCCTTGTCGGTCAGCAAGACATTGTCGCCGGGTGCATCGTTCAATTTTTTATCCTCCTTAGTGGCGAGGTCATCCTTTCCGGCCTTGTCGGCCGGCAAGACATTGTCGCCGGGTGCATCGTTCAATTTTTTATCCTCCTTAGTGGCGAGGTCATCCTTTCCGGCCTTGTCGGCCGGCAAGACATTGTCGCCGGGCGCGTCGTTCAATTTTTGATCCTCCTTGGTGGCGAGGTCATCCTTTCTGGCCTTGTCGGCCGGCAAGACATTGTCGCTGGCCGCATCGTTCAATTTTTGATCCTCCTTGGTGGTGAGGTCATCCTTTCCGGCCTTGTCGGCTGGCAAGACATTGTCGCCGGGCGCATCGGCCGTGCTGTCATCTTTTTCGGCCATTTTCGTAAGCGAATGAAGGGAAAAGGAATGAGTGAAGTAGAGAAAGTTTAGGGTTTCGAGGGGGTGGCCGAAGTGAAGAAGGAAGGCTTGTGTGGAGCAAAACCGCAGGCTCCTTGTCGTCTATTTATAACACCCCATGGCCACAGCACGACGACTTATGAGCCGGTTAGAACGATTATTGATAGAAGAATAAAGCTAAGAAGATGGTCCCGTCACTTTCCAAAAAGTGACGGGGACACGCTTACCATAGAGGCTTGCTAACGTGACCGTGCCGTTAGACTGAGTTTCTAACGGTGCTATCTTGACCACAATTTTCAATCCTAGAACAACTGGCTACTAGAAGTTTATAGGTTAGTTTGATTCTTAAAACCTTAAAAAACAATTCCCTAAAAGGAAAATAAATCTTAAAATCCTTTGTTTGTCCTTTCTAACTAATTCTCTTGAATCTCAATATTCATCCTATCTCTCCTCTATGAACACTTTGAAGCATGATCTTTCTTGTTTCTCTATACATTTTATTATAATGAAACGTCATAATGCTCATAAAATAAGAATATTCAAATTAAACGACATTTTACTCTTTATAAATGTTGTAATATCTATGTCACAATATAAAACAAAAAAAAAGTATGACATTCACTTGTTTACAATAAAATTAAGTAATTATCTAAATAAGAAAAAAATCCCATTCTATAAATTTTTTCTTTCATAATGTAATGTTGGAAATTCTTTATATACTATCATAACTGTAATCATAAAAGGATAATATTTTCATGTATTGTATAATATGTCGCACTTGAAAAAAGCAAAAAACGTCGTCATTAGTGGGGCAACGTTGTAAAATTAAATAACAAGGCATTTTATAACATCATGTGTACATTATTATGATCTGTAATAAATCTTTATAGAATATCGTAAGATAAAATAAATATATTTTATGATGTTTCGAACTTGATCACATCTTCGCATAGTAAATTCACAAAATTCAATTTTGTATAGGTCTTACGAGCTACGTTGATTGAATCCGACTGAAAAATGTCCTAATAATATTTTTGGTGCACAAATAACCAACTAAAATCATAATTTCTCAAAAGAAATAGGGGGTTCTGTGCGAAAAAGAGAGAACTGCATAGAAAAATACAAAAAGGAAGTGCCATGCCATTTATGGGAATCAAATTCCACCGAGAGAAATTTTGATTTCCCAATGAAACCGGACAAAAAAGTCATCCGGTTAATAGTTAAATTCATTATATGCAGAGCGTCTCTCGAAATGTAGAGCTCCCTCTACCTCCTTGGTAGCGTTTGCCCATAACCCTCACGCCATTGTTGCCCACCACAAAGCTTCCTTTCTAATGTTGCCTCCCCACCCTCTCCTTCTCCGTTTCTTTTCGAACTCACGCTTCATCCAAAGAACCCTCTTTGCCCTATCTTCTCCTCCACCAGTTCACCATCGCTCTCCGCCTTAGCCTTCATCCATCTTCTGCATGTACCTCTTGTCTTGGTCTGACGGTGCCCTAGCCTTCCGATGCTTATTTTCCTCTTTTGATTCGACTCACTGGATAAGGAATTAGCTGGAGTAGCTTGCCCTCTTGTTAATTCTTTCGGAGTCGCTGGTGTTCGGACCTTGTCCACGAAGGAGCATTTCCTCCGAATTGTGGTGCTGCCTGCACTAGGATGGACCAACCTGTTAATGAAGACGAGGCTCGCCTTGCTGCCCTGTGCAATCGACTGGGCCGTCTCTAGTCAAAACATCACATAGAAGTCTGGGATAAAGCGGCCCCAAGAGATAAAATAGAGGAATGCAGATTGATTTTGGTGGGTAAGATTCTAACCAATCCTTCCATTAATTTTCAAGCATTTCAGAATACAATGAAGTGCGCTTGGCGCACTGACCAAGTGGAAATTTCCCAAAGCGAAGTAGGACTGTATGTCGTGAGATTTAGATCATAAGAGGAAAAACAGAGGATATTTGAGAATGGACCTTGGCTTTTCACCAATCATCTAGTCGTTTTAAAACCCTAGACACTGAATACCCCTCTGCACTGCTACGATTTTAACACCTGCGCTTTTTGGATTCAAGTATTTGGCCTTCCCTTGGAATGGTGTACTGAAACTATGATTAGTAAAGTGGTGCGACATGTGGGTAGGGTGCTGGACATTAAAATAGAGCATAAGGATGGTACAACTCTTAGAGCAGGGAGGGCACGGGTTGAGATCAACCTACAACAGCTGCTCAAAACAGGGCATAATTAGATTGGAAGGGAAGAATATTTGGTTAGATTTTCGATATGAAAGGCCATCTCACTACTGTTATTCCTATGGTAAACTAGACCACTATGCAATGTATTGTAAAGACTTCCCTTTCGATGAAAGCAAAATGGAGGGAAATGATAAAATGTTTTATGGTCAATGGCTCCGAGCCAAGGTTCAGGAACACAATCTCTTTTGGTGTACCTTATATGAGCCTTACCACCCTTGGGAGGAATCCAACGAGAGTGTTTCGGAGACTCCTCAATCTCCCTCTATTATGATTCCTACTCCAGCTCCCCCTATCTTGTTTTCTGTGGAACAATCACGAAATAGCAAAGACAAAGGAATCATAGAGTTACCTGTTGGCAGCAAACTTATTACTTCTACAAAACCGATCAATTGGCAACCTCTACTCGGGGAAACAACGAGAACCGAAGCTGACACTAACAAGATCCCTGCACATCAGCAGCAAGTGAAAATTACGAAAGCGGCAGCAGGATCTTTCAATTCCAAGAAGGTGAAAAACTCGCGCTTGAACACAAAATCAGGACCCATCAAGAAAGCAAAAAGGTACAACCCATATGAATTACGAACTTAGATACAAGAGGAGTTTGATGAATCTCACCTCCAAGAAACTCCCATCCTCGTGGCAGCAAGTCCCGAAAGTTGGGTGTTGGTGGCTGGCCCTAAACAGCCACCATGTCACAAATGAAGTTAATAAGTTGGAACTGTTAGGGTTTGGACAGTCCCGAACAGTTCAAGCTCTAAGGGCCTTAGTGACCTAAGAAAAGCCCGATGTTCTTTTTTTGATGGAGACCACAAATCAAGAAGTGATGCTTCTATGCCTTCAGAGGAAATTGAGATACCCTAGCAGCATTATAGAAAATCCTATCGGTTTGGCTGGTGGCTTAGCGGTCTTTTGGAACGATAGAATTTCTTTGACAGTGGATTATCAATCTTTGGCTTTATTCGATTTGATATGCACTGAGTTGGACTATGGTTTCACAATGTGCCTCACATGTTTACATGCACCGGCAGTATACCATCTCAAACAAGGTTTATGGGCAGAAATTAGGGAGATTAGTAACTATAATATTTTACCATGGCTGTGTGCAGGTGATTTTAATGAAATATTGTATCCTTGGGAGAAAGTCAAGAAGCGACCAGCAGAACCAAACCGTATGCACTCCTTTCGTGAATTTCTAAATGATTGTTCCTTGATGGACGTGGGAAGCAAATGTTGTGCTTTTATGTGGATCAATAATCGAAACGGTGAGGACATTGTCAAAGAAAGATTAGATAGGATACTTTGTTCTATGGATTGGTGACTGACCTTCCTTGATGCCGAAGCTTTTGCTTTACCTGCTATTGGCTTTGACCACAGCCCGCTCCTGTTATCAACCGAAGCAACACGGTTCAAAAGAGGAAAGGCTTTTACTTTTGAAGCCTACTGGTTATAGGACCAGGAGTGTCGTTCTATAATTGCAGACACACGGGCTTCTTTTTAGGTTAGAACATTGACCTTACCTCAAAAGTTAAAGGCTGTTTCTGCTGCCCTTGCAAGTTGGAGTCGCTCAAAGTTTAACAATGCTTAGCATCAGATTACTTCCCTCAAGCAGCAACTCCAAAATCTGACCAATCAACCCAATGGTCAGTATGACAAGGCATTGGTTACTAGCTTGAAAGAGAAAATTAAGAAGTTATGGTAACAGGAGGAACGATATTGGGTGATGCGATCAAGAGTCAATTGGCTCAGATGGAAGGACAAGAATAAAAAGTTTTTCCATGCCACAACAATTCAAAGAAGACAACGCAGTAGGATAAGCATGCTGCAAGATGATCAACAACATTGGGTACGTGACCCGACCCACCTGAAGGAGATGACCTTTCGATTTTTTTAAAACTTATACTCCTTAGTAGGACATCGTGACTACGGGCCTGTTCTAGCGCAATGCACACCTATGGCGACATAGGAAATGAACTTCAACCTTGTTGCAGAGGTCACTAGAGAGGAAGTTCGGATTGCTGCTTTTCAATTAGGGGAGGCAAAAGCTCTGGGTCCTGATGGTTTGAATGGCCAGTTCTACTAATCTCAATGGGATATCCTACAGGACGACATTTTCTCTTTTGTGCAGGAATTTTTCAACTTCGGAGTGATGCGACCCGAGTACAACAGGACCTTCATATCACTGCTACCTAAAATTTCTCACCTAGAACGCCTTGATCAATACCGACCAATTAGCCTTTACAATTTTATTTACAAAATTATATCGAAGGCCCTAGCAAATCGACTTAAGCCTTGGTTACCAGAACTGATAGCGACGGAACAGAGTGCTTTCGTCGGTGGCTGTCAAATTCAAGATAATATTCTTGTGCTCCAAGAAGTACTCCATCAACTCAGGATAAGGAAAAGGAAAAAGACATTTCAAGCAGTTCTGAAGCTAGATATGCAAAAAGCCTACGATCGGGTGGAATGGGACTTTCTAAGAGACTATCTCATGTAGCTTGGTTTTCATTCACAATGGGTACACTGGGTGTTGCAATGTATAACTACGGTCTCCTTGAGTGTCAAGTTTAATGGAGATCATCTACCCTACTTTCATCCAACTAGGGGTCTTAGGCAGGGAGACCACTATCTCCGTACCTATTCATCCTGATGGCTAATGTTCTCTCTACTCTTATCATCCAAGCTGTGGATATGAGAAATCTTAAAGGTATTAAATTAAACCGATGGTGTCCTACCATGTCTCATCTTTTCTTTGCAGATGACGCCATATTCTTCTTAGAATGTAAACTCCTGGAATGCTAGAACTTAGCCAATACACTAAATCAATATTGCCTAACGACAAGACAAGTAGTAAATCGAAACAAATCTAGCATGTTCTTTAGTAAGGATTGCCCTAACATCCTGCAGGTGAATTTGGTCAGAGAATTTAGAGGCCCTATGTTAGAAAAGACTGGCAAATTTCTTAGCATACCTTCTAATTGAGGGGAATCAAAACGGGAGATGTTCGCTTGGATTCTGGGTCGAGTCCACTCCAAGCTGGAAGGGTGGAAAGAACAGCTTATATCCAAAGGGGGTAAAGAATTTTTAATTAAAACAGTTATACAAGCACTCTCGCAATATGCAATGTCTACTTTTAAAATCCCTGTGTCAACTTGTAAATCCATAGAACAAAAAATTGTTAGATTCTGGTGGCAATCTAACAGTAGCAAATCCGGCATCCACTGGAAGCATTGGGATGTTCTTAAGAGTCAGAAAGATAATGGGGGTCTGGGTTTTCGTGATCTTATTGTGTTTAATAAGGCTTTACTAGGTAAATAGGCCTAGCGGCTATTACAGCATCCTTCCTCCTTGTGGAGCAGACTCTTCAAAGGGCTGTACTTTCATTCTCAAGAATTCTGGCATGTTGCTAAAGGAACAAGGCCCTCATGGGGATGGCAGAGTTTACTAGTAGGCCGAGACTCAATAGAAGATAAGCTCCAGTGGTTTGTTGGTGATGGACAATGGATCAAAGTCCGAGAGGATAGATGGCTTGCTAAGGGCGTTATTGGTGGGCCTAAACCTAGAGGCGAACCAGAGAAAGTTGCTGATTTTAATGTCCCAGACCTAAATGCATGGAACGTTCCCCTTCTTCACCAGAGTTTTGATAATCAAACTGTGGAAGAAATTCTCGCTATTCCAATTCGACCACAATGCATTGTTGATCGACTAATCTGGAGGGGAAAGCTAAATGGCATGTTTACGGTGAAGAGTTGCTATCATTCTATCATATCACAACATAACAGAGATAGACATACCCAAGCTTCTTCATCTTTCCGAACCCCCCGCAAACTGTGGAACAGGATTTGGACTATGAATACTACCCCCAAGTTGCGTACCTTCTTGTGGTCTGTATGCAACAATGCGTTAGCTACAAAAGAGAATCTCTACAATAGGCATATTTTATTGGAACCGGTTAGCTGCTTTTGTGATGATCAGGTCCCGGAATCTATAGAACATCTCTTTTTGTTATGTCCTTCGACACAGGCTATTTGGTCTCATAAGTTCACATCACGATACATTTTCGAGGAGTGCATAGAATAGAAGCCTGGTTGGCAGATCTAATAGAGAACAGGGACGGCTCACCTGATCTGGAGACCATTGCTTCCATTTTGTGGCAAATCTGGAAGGCCTACAACAACTTCGTCTTCCGCCAACAGAGGCCAAACTCAGAGCAGGTGGTTCGGTGGTCCTAGCAAATGCCAGATCCGCTCAGTGCAGCATTGGGATGAAGCTGAAATAGGGTTTGCAGAAATCAGAACCAGATCAGCGATGGCGTCCACCAGATCTGGGAGTGATAAAGGTTAACATAGATGGTGCTTACCCATCAGCCCTTAATGAAGGCTCGGTAGCATGCGTGTGTCGGGACTCCTCTAGCCTCCTGATCGACGGGTTCACCAGCACTGTTACTGCTTCCTCAACTCTGCAGGCAGAAGTGCTCGCCCTTAATCTCACTCTTCAATTTCTGCTGCAGAAAGGGACTTCCACGGACCACATGGTGCTGGAATCTGACTGCTTGGTTCTTGTGGAAGCCCTTCTCAACCCTACCTCGACACCTTGGGAGCACAGAGTTTTGTTTGCTGAATGCACGTCGCTTTTGTCGTGTTTCCCAAATCTGCAGGTTCGACATTGCCGAAGAGAAGCGAATTCTGTAGTTGACTAGGCCGCCAAAGCCCATGGGACCTCTTTACTTCCACCGAACTGGGCTGTATCTCCTCCTCTTTATCTTCTTGATCTCCTTTACTCGGACATTATGTCGAACGGTTGTTCTTCTTTGCATTCTTAATATATCTACCGTTTTTTAGACCCAAAAAAAAAAAAAAAAAAAAAGTCATCCGGTTTCCTTGGTTAATTTTGGGGTGCAGATTGCACCGTTACTTTGCATAGAGTGACGGTGCAGTCAGCTAAGTATTTTCCTTACCATACATCCCAATTGTGGGATGAATAAAGCTAAGAAGACCGCCCCGTCACTTCTTGGAAAGTGATGGGGACACGCTGACCATACACCCCAACCGTGGGATTATGGCGGCAAGAAGTTAAAGCTTCCATAATTAATTGCCAAACAAGAGAGCAGCTGAACGGTCACGTGCTGCACGTGGACTGGCCGAACATTGCTCACAGGACATCCATGGGCCGTGCACGGGCTGGTCGTGATCGGTCCAGAACCGCCCAGTGAATCAAGCATCGCGATCGCTCACGATCGTGTGTGGAATGCCCCAATACTTGACGACGTGCTTAAGGAATGAATTTAAAGCTTCCATAATTAATTGCCAAAAATGATCTTTAAATTGTAAAATCACAAAAACTAGAACCAATAAAGGAAATAATAAACATAATCCACATTTAGCACAACACTAAATACCAAAAGGAAATGAAAGCCTGCTTGAGATTTGTCAAATTAGAATTCTTAAGGTTTGTGGCTCATTTTGTATAATTACTAAAACATTTTAATATATGAAATATAACATCATCATATACATGGCTAGTGCAACTCACCGCATGTAAATATCGCTACTCGAGCTTGTCACTAGCACAAAACTACTTACTCCAGTCATGATCATCGACGTTTGCATTATTTTATAATATGTGCCATTAGTTTGAGATTTTGGTGTTACAAGTGGTACCAAAGCAACAATTTAAACACGAGCAACATGAAATCAGAGAGATAATGTGGAATCAAAACATATATTACTTCATACGTTATAAAATTTTACTTGAATATATATTATCTTTTGCTAAGTTTCGTCAAATTTTCTCATATTTCACTCTAGAAACTAAAATTTATATAATATTTTGTCTCCCTTTTTAGGCTATGATTTATCATTTGTCATTGTGAAGTACTATCCCTGTACATTTGAAGTCGTAACTTGGCTTACATTAAATTCATATAATTTCTTAGTTCTTAACTTCAATTAAATTTTCATTTCCCTTTTGGAAATTGTGTGTGGCATTTTACAAATTAATCATGGTCCTAGGCACGAAATTTAAAATTGATACGAAAGATTGGTTTTGCGTTGACTCTCGTTTCCTATAGGTGTTTAATATGGCGCTACATGATTAGATTTTGTACATTATTATTCTTTTAACAGCCTTAGTTTTTGTGGTTTATTATAAGGGGCGTTCTTGGCAATTGATTTCGGAAGGTTTATACTCTGGTTGACAAAATCCCATGCTTGAAATGTGTGGTCAGCGGGTCTCCGTCACTTGACGACACTGTCTTCTTAGCATGGCCCTAATTGATATGAGTCATATCTCTCTCTCTGTTCCTCATTCGAGTGTTGCTGCCCCAAGCCGAACAAAGTGGACTTCGTTGGCCCCTACGTTGGAGGAGGCAAAAATCCGCAAAACATTTTCCGTCTTTGAAGTTGTATTCCTATTTTCGGTTGGGCCAACATTTTAAAACATGAGTTGAGTTGGGCTAGTCTTTTCTGATATAGGACCGTTCGGATAAAATTGTATTTTTAACCTTTATATAAATCTTGCAACTTATGCACTTTGACTTTTTATTTCAATTCTAAAGACTCAAAACTTTTGCTTTATATAAATATTAACGTGGAAATTTATGTATATTTTTCTCATAGTTTTTTTTTTTAAATTTAAATAATATTTTCGAATAAAATAATTTTCTTTTGAGTTTCATTCGACACAAACAAGTCCTTACATATACTTCAACGGTTTAGTCAAGAAGTGACGTGTGTGTGCATGCAACTAGACTGGCGGCACTTCTTGCGAGTTTCATGCAAAGAGGCATAAATTCAAGAATGTTTGAAATTGTGACAGTCTTATATTAAGATTATGAGCAATTCGTTTGTGAAATTAAGAGATTATCTTGTTAAGAAGTATGAATGACGGTAAGTTGCATTGCGTGGTGGAGATATGATGATATGATAAGATGAAACCATATTCTTATTTGGCATTGCTTGTAGAAATGATCACAATTTTATATGCACATATCTATTCTTCCTAACATAACAAGTTCTTAGAGATTCCTAAAACCCTAGCAGTCAACCTCCTCTTCTCCTTTCCCTCTCATCTCCACACGACTTCCATCTTCAACCTCCATAGAAGGGAGGGTTTGAGCTAGATCTCTCCCTCCCCTCCTTTTTCCTTTGGCTAATTTGGTTATCTATTTTCTTTTCCTTGCTTTCCTCCCGTTTGGGAAGCTTTTCTCTTATGATCTTGTTTAGATTTAGAAGCTTCTCCCTCCCTTTTTGGGGAGGTTTCTATCACAATCTAATCTATGTCTAGAGATTTTTGTGTGAATGTTTTCCGGGTTTCGTTTCTCTCGAGTTTCGCTGATGCACAAATCCAATTTCAAATGAAATCAGAGGAGTTTTGTGAAAGTTTTTCTTTCACCGTCAAAGCTGTGCTCATTTGACCTTTGTAAATTGAATGGTGATGATATTGGGGACACCAAATCTAGTCGTGCATCGTTGAAAGGCAAAGCTGTAGCAATAAATGGAGTTCTCGGCGTGTGCTCATTATTAAAAATGGATTCGATAATCAGCAACTGATTTTGGTTTGAAGAAGTTATAGTTATGCTCTTTGAGCATGTGGCCCTTAACTTTATTTTGATGATTCATTTTGTTATCGGGAACTCATTTTACTTCAAATCTATTTTGGATTTGTGTTGGTTTGCAGTTGCACTGCATTGTGTCTCTTTTATGTTTTGTGAAAACAAATGAAATGTTACTTTGACAAGGAACATATAATGAGTTCTTAGAATTGAATATCTTTTACAAGGTGTCGGAATTAACTTTTGATTTTCAATAACCGCATTTGACGTTTCGTCTCATGTGGTGTGAATTCGGGTTCATTTAATCATCTTCCTCTGTGTAATTGCGTGAACTTTTGATAGAAAATTTTAACATAGAAGCAATCAAATTAATAAGGGAGAGTCGGGACAATACCGACGATACAATGGCACCACCTGCTGCGTCTCTTAAATGCCACCATTCTAAATCCCCAACGAAGATGTCTTTGTACTAGACTCTTTTTTTCACTCCAGTTTTTTTTCAAACATAAGGGCATGTTTGATAACCATTCAATTTTTGGAAATAATTTCTGCTCGGAAATAATTTTTATTTTATTTTATTCCTTGGACAAGTTTTTGAGCATTTGAATGCATTTAGTAATTGTACAAAATTTCTATTCTTAGAATAGAAAAAGAATAGGAATGCGTTTAGTATGACTTTCGAACTTTTTTGTGACTTAATTTTTTTTATAGTTTTTTTTTCCTTTTTTCTCTTTTTCTTCCTCCTCTTGTTGGCCCTTGGCGAGGTTGAGCCTCGCCCAGCCACCGACGAGGCTCCAGGACCTTGCTTTGGCCAATTGCTGATCACTGCCGAGCCCGACAACTAGATAGAGGAGGAAGGAGAAGAAAAAAAAAGGAAGAAAAAAAAAATGACTTCATTCTAGAATTGATTCCAAGAATAAAGAAGTAACTTTTTTTTACTTGTTGATTCTATTCCAAATTTATTCTCGGGAACAAATCTGCTTTTGAGAGTAGAAAAATTAGCTGATGTTACTAAAAATATTTTTATTCTTTTTTTGTTTCGAGAAATAAAAAGAACAAAATTAACCAAGAATTGATGGGTTACCAAAAAGACTATAAATGTGAAAAATCGAAGAACCAAAGGGCAAGAAACGCGACGTCGTGGACACCTCACGATTCATTGGGTAGATCGATGCCATCTCCAAACGTCTCAAACTTTACGTGTAGATGGTGATGACGTCCCCAACGTCTATGTCACATATTCTGTGATAGGGCCCTCTTTTAAAAAGAAATTTAGCGTTTTTTATGTCCTTGATATTGACATTTAAGTCAAGGTATAAGTCAATGATTTATTATTAATCTAGTCCGATATTATCAATCGGAAATGCTGGCCCTAATCGAACATCAAGAAAAGCTACGTCGGAGCTAATTTGCTACTTATTTATATATAGATAGTTGTAAAGTGTAGTTGAAAATTAACACAAATGCGATGATGTAGGTCTTGACGATGTTTAAACCTGAATACATGACAATATAGCGATGACCATTGATTGTTGTGAGACACTCAGAATTGAAGACGAACATGATTTCCTTGATTGTCCTTATTTCAATGGAGATTAATATATTTTAGAAAGTGGAGTTTTGAAGTTAGTTCGATGGGCAATATTAATAATGAGAAGGATCGGTCATAGTTCCTTGTATTTGCTTCAAGGGAAGATGGTCAAAGATTTTTGTTGTTAAGACATTGGATTCATTTATTCAAGAATCAGAATTCTGACATATGCAATTAGGGGCACCTTTTCGAGAATATTCCTAATAGATATGCTTAGTGCGACAAATTATCTGGTGAATAAATTCTCATTGAAAATGAATGGATGCTAGAGTCGTGAAGAAGTATGGTTAGATAACGTTGCTAATTATTTTGTTCTTATATTACTTAGTTATCCATGTTATATTTGAGAAAGTGATGGTAACCTCTGTTGGATAAATTCTCTTCAAATATTTTGAAGTTGACAAAACATTTTCCTCAGTCTAGTCTGAAGACTTGCAAACTCTACTGGCAAAGTCTGAAGATCAAAGTCTGACGATAAGAAGACTCAAGTTTCAAAGTCTACTCTCATGGACAGTTTCGAGACCGACAAGTTAAAGACTTCTATTCTAATTCCATCCAACACAGTTTTTCTTCAACGGCTATGGAATATCTTTTGACTGGAATCAGCACTACAACATCTTATATTCGTATCCGAATTTATATAGATTCTCTAAAGATTCACAACTTATTTGGAAAGTTCTACTTATGGAAACCAAGATCCTGATTGTATGGGCGAGCAGGATTGATGGGCTATCAACACTTACCTTAAAGAGCTCGAGATCTCTCTAATTGATTCTGTCCAACGGGTTGATTGGAAGAACTTCTTTGGAAAGTGCCAACGGTAATGAAGTCATGAAGAAGTATATAAGAGAGACACTCTAGTTGTTTAAAGGTGTTGAAAGAAGATGTGGCATCCTAGAAATTAAGGGCATGTCCTAAGGTGCCCTAGAGCTTTTTTTTAAATAGGTAATGAATTTACCTATTTGGTTGTGTTTTAATTTTAGTTCTCTCTTAAGGCCTTGTGCCTTGTTCCTTGTTTGTTTTTAATTTAAATTGAGCTATAAGATAATTATTAAAGATAAAATTTTGTGTTGCCATGCTTGTTATAGATTGTTTGTTATAGATTTAATGTTATAGAATTTTAATTAGGTAAAATTAATTGTTAGTTTTAAGTTTAATTTAGAAAAGGGAGTGGATTGGGCCTTAGGCCTAATAGCATGGACTTAGGCCCATGGTTGGAGGGCCTAAGGGTGGGCCGTGTGGGCCAAGCCCATAAGGCCCAATGGGCCTTGTGTGGCCGTGCGAAGAGGAAGGAGGGGGAGGGTTTGCATGCCCCTCCCCAAGTGTCCTAGTGTGTATGCCACTTGGCATACATGCTTAGAGTCTTCCTTGTGATGATTAGGGAAGAGAAGAGAAAGAAAAGGGAGAGAGAGGAGGGGTGCCGTGCAAGAGAAAGGAGAGAGAGGGAGAGAAAGAGAGAAAGAGAGAAAGAGAGGAAGAGAGAAAGGAGAAGAAGGAGGGAGGGCGTCGCGCGAGAGGAGAGGGAGAGGGAGCCGCCGTCCGCCGCCGCACGCCGCCGTCCGCCGCCGTTCCCGTTGTTCTTTTCTTGGCTAGAGGCAAGTTAGGATCCATCTCCTTTCCTTGCTTGTGTGTTTGCATGTTGGATTCTTGGTGGTTTAAAGCTACGAAAATGGAGTGAGAATGCTTGGATGTTGAGAATGCATGCTGTTTTCGCATGAACCAGTGAAGTCAGAAACTTGTGAGGGCTTGCATGTGTGTTTGGAGTTCGATTTTGGCTTGGATATCTTCATGAAAGTTGTAGCTAACATCTCTAACTATAACATACTGAAATTTCGTGAAAAATGATGGAGATTTGAGGGGTCTAAACCTCATATTTCGGAGACCCTAGATCTGGAACTGTTTTTCTGACCTTGAGGTGAGTTCGTGGTTTGCATGTCGGTTTTTACTAAGAATCTCTCTTCGACTTATTCATGAAACTTGTAGAGCACATCTTAAGGATGAACATACTCAAATTTGAAGCACAAATAACAAGTTTAGGCTAGGTAAACAACCTGACCTTGAAGACGATGAAACTGGAGTTGCGATGTGGGTTACCAGAGACTTCGTGGGACCATTTGAAGGTCTTCCTTTGGTATTTTGGCTTAAGTCTCTTCATGAAAGTTGTAGAGTATCCTTAGGAGTATAACATATCCAAAAATAAGAGAGAACGAAGAAGTGTAAGTAGGTCAAATCTGCATATTTCGGACATAGTGCTCTGTGTATTTCGGTGACTTGACCAGGAGCTTCGTGGGTCTGTAGAAAATTATCTAAAACGAATTTGACTTAGTTTCATTCATGAAAAGTATAGTGTAATGTCTTAACTACATCCTGGTAAAATTGTATAATTTTCTGAGGTTATTTGGGTATTTTAATTGACTTACCAAGAAAATTGTGCGTTCTGCCCTTATCCGAAAACGTGCATTGAAATTGTGGAAAAGTGGTTTACTATGTGGAAATTGTTTGGCCATGTGTTTTCTGCATATTTTTCCATTCTATTATATTTGGATATTATATGCCTTAATTTCATGATTTTAGGATTTATGTGATTATTTAATTAATTTCAATTTGGAATAAATTGGATTTTTATAATTCAAAATGCATGTGGTAAGTAAAAATCCCACAAGGATTTAATCTATATTAGCAATTGCACCTATTGCATGTATGTGTAGATGCTTAATTTATGCATGCACAAGTACTAAGGTAATCCTGTTTTGTCATGACATCATGTGCATGATAAATTGAAAAGTAATTGGCAATGTGATCCATGGTAATGGTTGGAGGGGGAAGCGTTGGCCGGAATGTATAGAGAGATACATGGCCGGATACCCTGGGAGTGTCAGGATGCCTGGAATGAGATGGGTGCCGGAAGCCTCGGAGGTCTTTGCCCGAGGGGATACCTCGTGATGCCAGTTGGGATGCGAGATGCTTGGAGCGTTGGGGGTGCCGGATGCCCGGTGGCCATGGTTGGCATAATTCCGGAGGTTTTTCTCGTGAGACCCGAGTGAGGGTGCGAGTGTAAAATATGGGATGGATGATCCCGAGGAAGGAAGATGTGATGATCAATTGGGATTTTCAAAGTGGAAATTGACATGCATGTGTGGCATGATGTGACATGATAATGACATGCATGTATGGCATGATATGACATGACGATGACATGCATGTGTGGCATGATATTATGATAAGGACATGCATGTATGATATGATATAGTGATGATGTATATACATGATATAACATGGTGATGACATATGTATACATGATATGATGATGTATGTTGGCATGTACCTGGCTTTGAGGTAAGTATATTGGATTGCATATGTGGCATGTATGATGTAATTGGTTATATTGTTTAAATGCATGGATTGGTGTTTGGATTCCTTTACTTGTTGAGTAGTTGTACTCACCCCTTCGGGGACCTAACATTTCAGATTAGTGCGATGCCTCTCCCTGTTGTTACACGGGGAGTGTTCTACGGCCTTCCATCTGACGTGGAGGTCAAGGTGACCGAGATCGATTGTCCCACCCCGCCGGGACTGACCTTTTTGCGTGTGCGCGCGATCGTATCGTATGACGTGGGCTTATCTGGAGGCCCAGTCATCCAGGAGTACATCTCTGTCCACATCCGCCGCAACGGTGTGATGATGGGGATGCTGCCACCTCCACCACCCGACGCACCGGGTTGGGTGTGACGGCCTGCACACGTGGAGTGGGGGTTAGCAACTTTTTGGATGGCCGCCACTAGTAAATCGAAGGGAGATCGTTACACGTCGCATTTTTAGGGTCGTGTGTCTCTTTTTGAGGAGTGAAGGCCGAGCATAGATGAGTCTTGGCCTTTCCTTTTTGTACCGACCTGTGTAGCCCTTCGTAATTATAAGTGTAAATAAAAGTGGTTCGGCTTCGTGCTTTCATTTAATCAAAGATAGTTGGTGTGTATTGTGTTGGCGTGAGGGAAGCGAAGTGTTGGTGAGACTCGCCTCTTAATTTTTCCGCTGAGCTGCGCAAAATCCTTAAAACCTCTTTAAAGGAAAAGAAAAGAAAAAAAAAAAAATTTACGCCTAAGCTTGGGCTTGTATTTTCAAATTCTTTCTTCTATCGCGTAGTATCTGTGGCGACCCGCCTCGGGTTTTGGGGGTGCCACAGCGGGCGGTATCAGAGCATAAGGTTTATGCTTGGAGTGATAAGGAGACCTCATTTAGAAAAAAAAATGAGGGAAGTTTTAACAATGCACACCATAGGATAACTGAATAACGGGTGATGAGTATTCGCCCGTAGATCCTTAATAGTTGTTTTAGGTTGCTAGTAATATGTGTATGTTACTGTAGTAGTGGAGGCAGTGAGTCTCAGATTGTTCCTGAGGCAAATGCTTGGATCTGCAGGAAAGCTATGGTACGATTTGGAAGTCAACATCCACAAAGGGCTGAAGCCTCTGCTTCAAGGGCTGAACCCCGAATGGAGGATATCCTGAAAGCATTGGCCAACATTGGAAATCTGATGGAAAGGCAGGCGCAACAACAACTGGAGCTGAACGCCGTACTCGGGGACTTGTGGAACAGTTTTTTGAAGCTGAAGCCACCCAAGTTCAAAGTGGCATGGGAAGTCCCGAGGAGGCGGAGCATTGGATTGATGGTATGGAGAGAATTTTCCGGTTGTTGGACTGCACCGATGCTGAGAAAATAACTTTAGCGAGTACCAGTGGAGGGAAATGCAAAGTTTTGGTGGAGAGCTTCACGGGATACAATCTTCCCACCAGTGTCGAATGAATTGGGATGAGTTTGTTAGAGCTTTCAATAGAAAGCATTTCTCGACCGTGCAAAAGACAAGAAGATCACATAATTTGTTCAGCTAGAACAAAAGGAGCTGACAGTGGACCAGTATGAGGCTAGATTTTCTGAACTATCTAGATATGCTCCTAGACTGATTGAGGATCAGGAGGAGAAAGCCAAGAGGTTTCTGAAAGGGTTGAGAACTGATATTAGAAAGCAATTGGTGCCTTTGAACATGAGAGATTACCATGAAGTCTATGAAAGGGCATAGTTGGTGGAGCAGGAGCTGATAAGAGAGCGGTCTGAGTTTAAGAAACCGTGGGTTTCCGATGATGTGAGAAGGGGTAAGAGACCCTATTCTGGTCAAGGTCAAACTTGGGATGCTAGGAAGAAAAGTAATTTTGGAAACTTTGGGGGAGCAAGGAGTGGTCTGAATATAGGGAAAGCGCCCTATCAGCCTAGTGTTTGTCAAAGGTGTAATGGAAGGCATGGCCCAGGACCTTGTAACGGGCAGCCAAAGTGCTTTGGTTGTGGACAAGTGGGCCATCTTAGGAGAAGTTGCCCACAAGAAAGGTCGCAGGTGAGTGCTGGCTCAGTGCGATAGGGATATCAAGGTACTGTCAAGTCAAATTCACAAGGAAATTCTCGGAGACCACCAGCTCAAGGAAGGGTGTATGCGGTCACTCAAGAGGAAGCGAAAGCTTCCAACAACGTCATCTCAGGTACAATCTACATAAATGGCAAGAAGGCTTATGCATTGTTTGATACGGGTGCCACGCATTCTTTCATATCCGATGATATAGGTTGTTGAGTGAAATTGAAACGACTTTTCTTGGAATTCCTCTTTGTGTTTCTACGCCTTTAGAGGATGCGGTGTTGTCTACGTTGGTGTGTAAGAATTGTAAGATAACCGTAGGAGGAAAGGACACGGAAATAGACTTAGTTGTGATGGCCATGTATGACTTTGATGTTATCCTAGGAATGGATTGGCTTTGTAAGTATCAGGCTAGAATGGATTGTTACAGAAGAGTAATCCAATTCGCTTTACCCGACCAGTCCAGTTGTGAATTTTTAGGTGGTCAAACCCACCTATCAGGGGCACTTATTTCTGCAGTAGAGGCTAATGTGTTGCTTAGCAAGGGATGTCAAGGGTACCTAGCAATGGTTAAGGATTATACCAAGGAAGAACTGAAACTTAATGATATTGGTGTAGTAAATGAGTTTCCAGATGTATTTCCTGAGGAATTGCCTGGATTACCTCCAAAAAGAGAAGTTGAATTTAAAATTGAACTGATGCCTGGAACCGGACCAATATCAAAAGCCCCATACAGAATGGCCTTAGTGGAATTAAAAGAGTTGAAAGTGCAATTACGGGAGTTGCTTGACAAAGGATTCATTAGGCCTAGTGCTTCACCTTGGGGTGCACCCGCCTATTTGTGAAAAAGAAGGATGGATCAATGCGTTTATGCATTGACTATAGGCAATTAAATCAAGTGACTGTTAAGAACAAGTATCCTCTGCCTAGAATTGATGATCTCGTTTGACCAACTTCAAGGAAGTTCAGTTTTCTCTAAGATTGACTTAAGATCGGGATACCATCGCTGAGAATTAAGAAGGAAGATATTCCTAAGACTGCATTTAGGACTCGTTATGGACATTACGAGTTCCTTGTTATGCCTTTTGGGTTGACAAATGCACCTGCAGCGTTCATGGACCTAATGAACAGGGTATTTAAATCCTATTTGGATCAGTTTGTGATTGTTTTTATCGACGATATCTTGGTATATTCAAAAGGACCAAAAGAACATGAACAACACTTGAGGTTAGTTTTGCAGACTTTGAGGAACCATTAGTTGTATGCCAAATTCAGCAAGTGTGAATTTTGGTTGGACCAGATAACATTTTTAGGACATGTGGTGTCAGGAGGAGGAATTGCAGTGGATCCGTCAAAAGTGGAAATGGTAATAAATTGGCCGAGACCAACCACACCTACCGAGATACGAAGTTTCTTAGGATTGGCCGGTTATTACCGAAGGTTCATTGAAGGATTTTCCAGATTGGCAGGTCCGTTGACTAAGTTAACTCGGAAGAATGCAAAATATGAATGGAGTGAGGATTGTGAAAGGAGCCTTCAAGAACTAAAAAGGAAGTTAACCACAGCTCCAGTTTTAACCATACCCTCTGGACTGGATGGTTTTACAGTTTATAGTGATGCATCTCATAAAGGACTGGGATGTGTTTTGATGCAACATGGCAAGGTCATAGCCTACGCATCTAGGCAACTGAAACCCCATGAGTTAAACTACCCAACACATGATTTGGAATTGGCAGCTATAGTGTTTGCCTTGAAGATATGGAGGCATTACCTATATGGGGAAAAGTTTGAAATTTTTACAGACCATAAGAGCTTGAAATATCTATTCTCACAAAAAGAGTTGAACATGAGACAAAGAAGGTGGATGGAATTGTTAAAAGATTATGATTGTGAGATACGATATCATCCAAGGAAGGCGAATAGGGTAGCGGATGCCCTTAGCCGTAAGTCAGCCATGGAAATGGCCGGTTTAAGAATAGCGAGTGGAGTTTATTAAAGTCTCGTAGCAGATTCGAGTTTAAGTTGAAGGTGGATAATCTTACCGGTATGCTTAAAGCCTTAAGGATTGAGCCAGAAATTATTCGAGAATCAAGACCCCGCAAAAGTCTGATCCGGAGATTTTGAAAGTGAAGGAAGCGATGTCCCTAGGAAAGAGATCGGAGTTTCAAATGTATGAAGATGGGACAATAAGATGCCAAGGACGACTTTGTGTACCATACAACGAAGAAGTAAAGAAAGAGATTTTGTCAGAGGCACATAAGAGCAAGTATAGTATCCACCCAGGTAGTACAAAAATGTACAGAAATTTGTGTCAACAATTTTGGTGGAATGGTATGAAAATGGATACAGCCAAGTATGTTTCTCAATGTTTAACGTGCCTGCAAGTAAAAGCAGAACATCATAAGCCAGCAGGACTTTTGAGACCGTTAGACATACCAGAGTGGAAGTGGGAGCATGTGACAATGGATTTTGTGCAAGGATTGCCAAGGACATCAAGTGGTCACGATTCAATTTGGGTAATAGTGGACCGTTTAACTAAGTCTGCCCATTTCTTAGCTGTTCGTGTGAACTATTCAATGAGTAGACTCGCTGAAATCTTTGTAAGTCAGATAGTGCGTTTGCATGGTATCCCCGTATCAATCACCTCGGATAGAGACTCTAGATTTACTTCGAATTTTTGGAGAGGTTTGCAAAGTGCTTTGGGAACGAAACTTCAATTCAAGTACAGCTTATCACCCTCGACGATGGACAAACGAAAGAGTGATACAAACTCTAGAGGATATGCTTTGAGAGCCCGTATCATTGACTTTAAAGGAAGATGGGATGAGAACCTGCATTTGATAGAATTTGCCTATAACAATAGTTTTCAAAAGTATAGGCATGGCCCCATATGAAGCATTATATGGGAGGAGGTGTAGAACCCCTATCTGTTGGGATGAGGTAGGTGAAAGGCGATTGACAGACTGAATTGGTACAAGATACCACCGAAGCTGTTGAGATTATCAGGAAAAGACTAAAGACAGCTCAGAGTAGACAAAAGAACTATGCAGACAAGCGTAGGAGACCCTTGGAATTTGGAATAGGGGATCACGTGTTTCTTAAGGTATCTCCGTTAAAAGGAATATCTCGTTTTGGAGTGAAAGGAAAATTGAGACCTAGATTCGTTGGACCTTTTGAGATACTAGAGAGAATAGGAGAGGCAGCTTATCGTTTGGCACTACCTCCTAACTTGGGAAATTTGCATAATGTGTTTCATGTGTCTATGCTAAGAAAGTATCAGCCAGATCCCGGTCACATACTCGATCATGAAGCCATCAAAGTGGATGAGAAAGTGAAATATATCGAAGAACCTGTGCAAATACTGGATCGGAAGGAACAAGTTCTCAGAAATAAAAAGATTCCTTTGGTGAAAGTATTATGGCAACATCACGATTTGGAGGAAGCCACTTGGGAAAGTGAAGATCAGATGAAAGAGAAGTACCCCTACCTATTTGAGGTCGTAGGTAATGTTTAAATTTCGAGGACGAAATTCTTTAAGGAGGGGAGAGTTGTGGCATCCTAGAAATTAAGGGCATGTCCTAAGGTGCCCTAGAGCTTTTTTTTTTAAATAGGTAATGAATTTACCTATTTGGTTGTGTTTTAATTTTAGTTCTCTCTTAAGGCCTTGTGCCTTGTTCCTTGTTTGTTTTTAATTTAAATTGAGCTATAAGATAATTATTAAAGATAAAATTTTGTGTTGCCATGCTTGTTATAGATTGTTTGTTATAGATTTAATGTTATAGAATTTTAATTAGGTAAAATTAATTGTTAGTTTTAAGTTTAATTTAGAAAAGGGAGTGGATTGGGCCTTAGGCCTAATAGCATGGACTTAGGCCCATGGTTGGAGGGCCTAAGGGTGGGCCGTGTGGGCCAAGCCCATAAGGCCCAATGGGCCTTGTGTGGCCGTGCGAAGAGGAAGGAGGGGGAGGGTTTGCATGCCCCTCCCCAAGTGTCATAGTGTGTATGCCACTTGGCATACATGCTTAGAGTCTTCCTTGTGATGATTAGGGAAGAGAAGAGAAAAGAAAAGGGAGAGAGAGGAGGGGGTGCCGTGCGAGAGAAAGGAGAGAGAGGGAGAGAAAGAGAGAAAGAGAGAAAGAGAGGAAGAGAGAAAGGAGAAGAAGGAGGGAGGGCGTCGCGCGAGAGGAGAGGGAGAGGGAGCCGCCGTCCGCCGCCGCACGCCGCCGTCCGCCGCCGTTCCCGTTGTTCTTTTCTTGGCTAGAGGCAAGTTAGGATCCATCTCCTTTCCTTGCTTGTGTGTTTGCATGTTGGATTCTTGGTGGTTTAAAGCTACGAAAATGGAGTGAGAATGCTTGGATGTTGAGAATGCATGCTGTTTTCGCATGAACCAGTGAAGTCAGAAACTTGTGAGGGCTTGCATGTGTGTTTGGAGTTCGATTTTGGCTTGGATATCTTCATGAAAGTTGTAGCTAATATCTCTAACTATAACATACTGAAATTTCGTGAACAATGATGGAGATTTGAGGGGTCTAAACCTCATATTTCGGAGACCCTAGATCTGGAACTGTTTTTCTGACCTTGAGGTGAGTTCGTGGTTTGCATGTCGGTTTTTACTAAGAATCTCTCTTCGACTTCTTCATGAAACTTGTAGAGCACATCTTAAGGATGAACATACTCAAATTTGAAGCAAAAATAACAAGTTTAGGCTAGGTAACCAACCTGACCTTGAAGACGATGAAACTGGAGTTGCGATGTGGGTTACCAGAGACTTCGTGGGACCATTTGAAGGTCTTCCTTTGGTAGTTTGGCTTAAGTCTCTTCATGAAAGTTGTAGAGTATCCTTAGGAGTATAACATATCCAAAAATAAGAGAGAACGAAGAAGTGTAAGTAGGTCAAATCTGCATATTTCGGACATAGTGCTCTGTGTATTTCGGTGACTTGACCAGGAGCTTCGTGGGTCTGTAGAAAATTATCTAAAACGAATTTGACTTAGTTTCCTTCATGAAAAGTATAGTGTAATGTATTAGCTACATCCTGGTAAAATTTTATAATTTTCTGAGGTTATTTGTGTATTTTACTTGACTTACCAAGAAAATTGTGCGTTCTGCCCTTATCCGAAAACGTGCATTGAAATTGTGGAAAAGTGGTTTACTATGTGGAAATTGTTTGGCCATGTGTTTTCTGCATATTTTTCCATTCTATTATATTTGGATATTATATGCCTTAATTTCATGATTTTAGGATTTATGTGATTATTTAATTAATTTCAATTTGGAATAAATTGGATTTTTATAATTCAAAATGCATGTGGTAAGTAAAAATCCCACAAGGATTTAATCTATATTAGCAATTGCACCTATTGCATGTATGTGTAGATGCTTAATTTATGCATGCACAAGTACTAAGGTAATCCTGTTTTGTCATGACATCATGTGCATGATAAATTGAAAAGTAATTGGCAATGTGATCCATGGTAATGGTTGGAGGGGGAAGCGTTGGCCGGAATGTATAGAGAGATACATGGCCGGATACCCCGGGAGTGTCGGGATGCCTGGAATGAGATGGGTGCCGGAAGCCTCGGAGGTCTTTGCCCGAGGGGATACCTCGTGATGCCGGTTGGGATGCGAGATGCCCGGAGCGTTGGGGGTGCCGGATGCCCGGTGGCCATGGTTGGCATAATTCCGGAGGTTTTTCTCGTGAGACCCGAGTGAGGGTGCGAGTGTAAAATATGGGATGGATGATCCCAAGGAAGGAAGATGTGATGATCAATTGGGATTTTCAAAGTGGAAATTGACATGCATGTGTGGCATGATGTGACATGATAATGACATGCATGTATGGCATGATATGACATGACGATGACATGCATGTGTGGCATGATATTATGATAAGGACATGCATGTATGATATGATATAGTGATGATGTATATACATGATATAACATGGTGATGACATATGTATACATGATATGATGATGTATGTTGGCATGTACCTGGCTTTGAGGTAAGTATATTGGATTGCATATGTGGCATGTATGATGTAATTGGTTATATTGTTTAAATGCATGGATTGGTGTTTGGATTCCTTTACTTGTTGAGTAGTTGTACTCACCCCTTCGGGGACCTAACATTTCAGATTAGTGCGATGCCTCTCCCCCGTTGTTACACGGGGAGTGTTCTACGGCCTTCCATCGACGTGGAGGTCGAGGTGACCGAGATCGATTGTCCCACCCCGCCGGGACTGACCTTTTTGCGTGTGCGCGCGATCGTATCGTATGACGTGGGCTTATCTGGAGGCCCAGTCATCCAGGAGTACATCTCTGTCCACATCCGCCGCAACGGTGTGATGATGGGGATGCTGCCACCTCCACCACCCGACGCACCGGGTTGGGTGTGACGGCCTGCACACGTGGAGTGGGGGTTAGCAACTTTTTGGATGGCCGCCACTAGTAAATCGAAGGGAGATCGTTACACGTCGCATTTTTAGGGTCGTGTGTCTCTTTTTGAGGAGTGAAGGCCGAGCATAGATGAGTCTTGGCCTTTCCTTTTTGTACCGACTGTGTAGCCCTTCGTAATTATAAGTGTAAATAAAAGTGGTTCGGCTTCGTGCTTTCATTTAATCAAAGATAGTTGGTGTGTATTGTGTTGGCGTGAGGGAAGCGAAGTGTTGGTGAGACTCGCCTCTTAATTTTTCCGCTGAGCTGCGCAAAATCCTTAAAACCTCTTTAAAGGAAAAGAAAAAAAAAAAAAAAAAAAATTTTACGCCTAAGCTTGGGCTTGTATTTTCAAATTCTTTCTTCTATCGCGTAGTATCTGTGGCGACCCGCCTCGGGTTTTGGGGGTGCCACAGAAGAATTCCAAAGTCTGAATCTCATTTATTATTTTGTGAACTTATTCTTCGAGCATTATATGTAATCAAATGAGAGATCATATTGTGGTGAGTCCTTGAGGAAGTGTAGTAAAGCTTCTACACTGTGGACTCAAGAGCGTGAGACTGTAATCACTCTTTTTTATTCTTAATGAAATCCAACCAGAAGGGCTGTCCGTGCGGGAGAGTGGACGTAGGCTTGGTCTAAGCCGAACCACTATAAATCCGGAGTCTTGATTCTCTATCCCTAATCATTTTATCTTTCATTACTTTCATTTGCAGCGATTGTTGTTTTTAATTCATTAATCTCTCATTCTGATTAAATTGTTAAAATCGCTTTAGTCACCTATTCACCCCCCTCTAGGTGCTAATTCTAGTCCTAACAACCTCTAGGGTAAACAAATATGTATTTTAGGTTATGCACAAGTGATGAGCCTGGAATTACACTCATCTATTGCCAGCAGAAAAATTAAACTAGATAAGTCTCTAGTATTTTGTGCGGGAGTGGTTGTGGCAATATTCAGGATAATTATCCATGATTAAACTTATTGTATGATAGTCAATTCAGTTCTAAACTTTTCGATTTATATAATTTAGTTATGAATCTTTTGATGATTTACTGATATAGTTCTTTCGGTCAATTTTAACTGAAAATTGATAACATAGATGCCGACCATCCTATGTGACATAACCAGTGTTGATATAGACAATTTTTAATGAATTTTCTGATTTTTTAAATTTTTTTCTTATTTCTCTTCTTTTTATTTATTTATTTATTATAATGTCTTTTTAGCCAATGGGCTGGTGGGGTTGCCAAGGCCTTGGCGATTGCCGGTGACCCTCATTGGCGGCGGGCAAGGGCCTTTGCAGCCCTCGCCAACAATAGATTTGGAGAGGAATGAGAATTGATGTAACAAACGAGTAAAACACTACCTCAACTATGAAATGGCTAAATTACACCTAAATGCTAACAAAACAACTCTTAACACACTAAAAAAATTGCTCACTTAAAGCGATTATTCAAGCCTTACTGCAACGCGGAGCTTGTAAGTGAAACCCTAAAATTTTGCTTCAACTAAACTGTTACTTCAATTCAACTCCCATCAAACCTCGCAGCTCCATGACGCCATAACCCACAATTACCATGAATTCCCATAATTCAACAACTCAAAAATTGAATTTCACAACTCAATTTTTCACGAAACTTTGAATTTGAGCCTTAACCCCAAAAATTACTTCAATTAAATGGATGGATGGCATGAGCACCTTATTGGGCATTCCCAATCAAAGTAATTCTAGTTTGGCGAGGTTCACATGGCATGTTCACGAAACCTCTTTCCCTTTCTTCTTCCTTTTTCTTCTTTCTTTCTCCCCCTTCTCTATCTCTTCTATTCTTGGCGTGTTCTCTGTTGATGGTCTCCTTTTCCTCTTTTATAACTATTCTTTTTCTTTTTCTTTTCCTTTTTTTGGGGGTCCCACCAATATATGACTAGGTCAAAAGAATGCAATATTACAATTTACCCTCTTTGAGAAAATTTTCTCCTCAAAATTTGAATTTATCTCAACCATTAAACAAACGCAACTATTTGTGTCTTACCTCCTCATCAAGCTCCCAAGTAGCCACTCTCTCCATCTACCAAAACTTCCATGACATCTTTAGCAACCTCAGCTCTACCCTCACTTTCTACAACTTCCTTATGATCAAACTCCTACACAATCACTTTTTTTGGAGGGCTATTGACAAATAAATGCGGAATAAAATAAGTTGCGAGCAAAGTGTAAATTGTTAGAAAAATTCTCTTAAGGTATTTTGAAGTCGACAAAACATTTCCATCAGTCTAGTTTGAAGACTTGCAGACTCTACTGGCAAAGTCTGAAGACTTGCAGACTCTACTGGCAAAGTCTGAAGACCAAAGTCTAACGAGACTCAAGTTTCAAAGTCTAACTCTCATGGACAGATTCCAGATTGACAAAGTTAAAACTTCTATTCTGATTACTTCTAATGTGGTTTTGACTCCAACGGTTAAGGAATATCTCACGACTGGAATTAGCACTTCAAGATCTTTTGTTCATATTTGAATAATCAAGATTCTCTAGATTCGCAACTTATACTTAGAAGGTTCTACTTAAGGAAACCGAGATCCTAATTGTATGGGCAAGCATGATTGATGGGCTATCAACATTTTCCTTGAAGAGCTCGAAATCTCTCTAAATTGATTCTGTCCAACGGGTTGATTGGAAGAACTTCTTCGGAAGGTGCCAACGGTAATAAAGGCATGAAGAAGTATTTGAAGGGAGACGCTCAAGTTGTTCAAGAGTGGAAGATAGAAGAATTCCAAAGTCTAAATCTCTTTGTTATTTTGTGATCTTATCCTTCGAGCTATACTTATAATCAAAAGAGAGACTAAAATGTGGTGAGACCTTAAGGAAGTGTAGTAGAGTCTCTACACTGTGGAATCAAGGGCGTGAGACTGTAAATTCTCTTTTTGATTCTTAGTGAAATCCAGCTAGTGAGCTGTCCGTGCGGGAGAGTGGACGTAGGCTTGGTCTAAGCCGAACCACTATAAATCTGGAGTCTTGATTCTCTATCTCTAATCCTTTTACTTTACATTGCTTTCACTTACATCGATTATTGTTTTTAAATCCTTAGTCTCTCATCAAAGAAATTGTCTATACATTATGTTATTTTTATAAAATCATCTTAATCAGCTATTCACCCCCCTCTAGGTGCTCGTACTAGTTCTAACAATTGGTATCAGAGTTTGTGTACTCATTTATTAGAAGTGTTTTTACTTCTAAGTAAAAGATCTATGGCTAGTATGTTGCCTACAGGGTTGGTTGAAGGTCAAAGCAACACCAGACCTCCATACTTTGATGGAAAAGACTATAGCATATGGAAAAACAAGATGAAAGCATTCCTAAGATCGAAAGATCCCTTGGAATGGGAAGTAGTAGACAAAGGAATCATTCCTGCTGCTGCATCAGAATCAGAGAGAGGAAAAGAAGTTGCTGCTCCTATCGAGATGACTCAAGAAGAAATAACCAAAAGACAGACTCTTGACGCTAAAGCCATTTATTCCTTATATTGTGCTTTATCTCCTACCGAGTATAACAGAATATCCTCTTGTGATACAACAAAAGAAGTTTGGGATAGGCTTCACATCACCTATGAAGGAACTGATCGAGTGAAAGAGACAAGGATCAACATTCTTTTGGGACAATATGAAGTTTTCAAGATGAGATCAGGAGAATCAATAACTGACATGTTTAGCCGTTTTACTGAAATTGTGAATGGTCTTGAATATCAGGGACATCCAATCTCAGGACATATGAAGGTCAACAAACTTCTGCGTGGACTCTCTAAAGATTGGAATTACATAAAGACTTCAATAAGGAAGACATAGAGGATTGCTCCACTCTCTGTAGATGAACTGGTTAGAACTCTTCAGTCTTACGAAGTAGAGCACACCAACGAAGAAGAAGATTCAAAAGGTAATAAATCTATTGCCTTAAAGTCTAATGATTATTGTGATGCTACAGACTCCGAAGAAGATCTAGATGATGAAGAACTGGCACTCATGATAAAGAGATTCAAAAAGCTTAACATAAAGGGAAGAAAATTCAATTGGAAGAAACAAAGCTCACAAAGGTTTTAGAACAAATCAACAGAGGAAGATGATTCCAACAAAGAAGTGACTTGCTTTGAATGCAAGAAAAAGGGACACATCAGACCCAACTGTCCTCTTTTAAGGAAAAGGAAAGGAAAGGCTGAGAAATACAGAAAGGCACTCAATGCAGAGACTTGGAGTGATACTGAATGTGAAGAAAGTGATGATGATTATGCCAATATCTGTTTGATGGCAAAATCTGATTCAGACTCAGATAAATATAGACTCAGGCAGTGAGCTTAAGGTTAGTAATCTAAAAATTCCTGTCAAAGTTTCGAAATATATTGATGAACTATGTCTTGGTCTAAAAACCTCTCTTAAGAGGATCTCCGAATTAAAAAAAAGGAGAATTCTACATTGAAGCAACATGAGAAAATTTGGAAAGAAAAGTTTGAAAAGTTAGATAAGAACTTTACAATCTTGAAAGAAAACTCAGATTTTCTTTCCAAAGAAAATACTCATTTGAAAAATGATATTTCAAACATATCAAAAAGATTTTCAAATGGTTCTGAAAAATTGGATAAGATTCTTTCAATACAAAGACCCTACTTTGATAAGTTAAGTCTCGGTATGACTTCTGAAACTATTCCACTAATTGATTTCCCAAAGGTGAAGGAAAGAATGAAACAAAGACCAACAAGAAATGTTTATAAAAACCATTTCTAGAAAGTCTTTGTAAAACATGTTGGCCGAAATGCTCTAAAATGTTCAAAGTGTCAAAGCTCAGAACATTTTGAGAAAGAATGTCCTTTGGTTTGGAGACCTGTTAAAAGGAATTGGGCAAAGACTGTTTATTGTTCTAACTCTTTTGGACCCAAAATGATGTGGGTACCAAAGAAAGCTTGAATTCTTCTTAATTGCAGGTCACTAACAAAAGGAAGATAAAATGGTATTTAGATAGTGGCTGCTCAAGACATATGATAGGAGATTCAGGTTGCTTCATAAAACTTGTCCAGATAGATGGAGGAAAAGTTTCTTTTGGTGGTAATAACAAAGGAAGGATTATTGGTCGCGGAACAGTAAAAATTGAAAGTCTATCAATCAACAATGTTTCCTTAATGGAAGGATTAAATTACAATTTGCTTAGCATAAGCCAATTGTGCGATACTGGATTCAAGATCAATTTCCAGGAAGGAACGTGCTCAGGAATCGGTAAAGACTTTACTCAATCTTTTACTTGGACGTAGACATGGAAATATCTATCTTCTGGATGTGAATTAAGAAAGATCACAGTGCTTAATATCAATACAAGATGAAGCTAATCTATGGCACAGAAAGCTTGGCTATACCAACATGAAGCAAATTGCCAAGATCTCTTCGAAGAAATTTGTTCGAGGATTGCCTATTCTCAATTACCTAAAGTCTGATCTATGCACACCATGCGTACTGGGTAAACAGGTTAGAAACTCTTACAAACCAATAAATAAAGTTTTCACTAATCGTGTACTGCAGCTTCTGCATATGGATTTATTTGGACCTACAAGAACACAAAGCATTGGTGGAAAAAGGTTCTGCCTAGTAATGTGGATGATTATTCACGATTTACTTGGGTCTACTTTCTTGCAAGTAAGTCTGAGACTTTCTCTCATTTTTCAAAATTTGCTAAGAAGGTGCAGAATGAAAAAGGTCACACCATTTCAAGTATTCGTACAGACCATGGAGGTGAGTTTGAAAATCAAGACTTTGCTAAATTTTTTGATGAGTATGGTTTTCAGCATAAATTCTCCTCTCCATATACACCAGAACAGAATGGAGTTGTGAAAAGGAAGAATAGATCTTTACAAGAAATGGCAAGGACTCTTTTGATTGAAAGTAATATTTCTTCACGGTTTTAGGCTGAAGTTGTTTCAACTGCTTGTTATATTATTAACAAAGTGTTTTTAAGACCAATTCTTGATAAAACTCCTTATGAAATTTTTAAAGGTAAGAAACCAATTGTTTCTTATTTTCAAGTATTTGGTCATAAATGCTTTATTCTGAAGAATGCAAATGATCGAGTTGGTAAGTTTGAAGAAAAATCAGATGAAGGATTTTTTCTTGGTTACTCAACTACAAGCAAAGCCTATAGAGTATTCAACAAGAAGACTCAGACTGTGGAAGAATCAATGAATATCAAATTTCAAGACTCTCCACAAATTTAGCCAATTCAGACTGAAGAATCAGAATCTGCTCTAGACTCTACTAGATCTACCTCCCTTGAAGCAGTTCAAAATTCAGAAGCAGTACAACAAGTTACTGATGAAGAATCAACTCAAGAAAAAGATCAACAACCTATCAGACTATCCAGTAACTGGAAGCACAAGTCTAGTCATCCCGAAGAACTCATTATTGGAAACGTTAATGATGGAATTCGAACAAGATCCAAAAGGCGAGAAGAGTCTAGTGATGTTGCACTTATTTCTGAAATAGAACCCAAAAACATTGAAGAAGCCTTAGCTGATGAAAGCTTGATTGAAGCAATACAAGAAGAGCTCAGACAATTCAGTATTAATGACGTTTGGGAATTAACTCCTAAACCAAAAGGTAAATCTGTTATTGGAGCTAAATGGGTTTTCAGGAACAAAGTCGATGAAAAAGGCAAAGTGACAAGAAACAAAGCAAGACTCGTGGCTAAATGATACACGTAAGAAGAAGGGATAGACTATGATGAGACTTATGCTCCTGTAGCAAGGTTAGAAGCAATCAGATTATTACTTGCTTTTGCATGCTATAAGAATTTCAGGTTATTCCAAATGGACGTCAAAAGCGCATTCCTGAATGGATTTATTCAAGAAGAAGTCTATGTGGAACAACCTCCTGGTTTTGAAGACTCAAAGAAACCAGACTCAGTGTTCGGGCGAAGAAGGCTTTATATGGATTAAAACAAGCTCCTCGAGCTTGGTATGAAAACTAAGTAACTTTTTAATTCAAAGTGATTTACTAAAGGAAAGGTAGATACTACTTTATTCATTAAAAAGGAAGGTAAAAGCTTTTTACTTGTTCAAATTTATGTTGATGATATTATATTTGGATCATCTAATGAGACTTTGTGCAAGAAATTTTCTAAGTCTATGCAGGATGAATTCGAGATGAGCATGATGGGTGAACTATCCTTCTTCCTTGGTCTACAAGTGAAACAACTGAAAGAAGGAATCTTTATTCATCAAGAAAAATATGCAAAAGAACTTGTTAAAAAGTTCGGTCTGGAGAATTGCAAAAAGACTGACATACCTATGTCAAACTCTTTGAAGATAGACAAAGATGAAGCAGGGAAGAAAGTCGACCAAAAACTATACAAGAGTATCATTGGTTCACTTCTTTATCTTACTGCATCTAGACCTGACATACTATTTAGTGTTTGCATATGTGCTAGGTTTCAATCGGATCCTAAGGAATCTCATTTAAGTGCTACTAAACGTATCATTAAATATGTTGCAACTACTGCTAAGATTGGTCTATGGTATCCCAAAGAATGAGACTTTACTCTTCTTGGCTATTCAGACGCAGATCATGCAGGTTGTAGAGTTGAAAGAAAGAGCACTTCCGGCACTTGTCAATTACTCGGTAACATGGCAATATCTTGGTTTTCAAGGAAGCAAAGTACCGTAGCTCTCTCAACAGCTGAAGCAGAATACGTAGCTCTTGGAAGTTGCTGTTCTCAAATACTCTGGATAAAACAACAATTACGAGACTTTGGTATCGAAGACTCTTGTACCGAGATCAAATGTGATAACACCAGTGCAATCAATCTTACAAAGAATCCTATTCTTCACTCAAGAGCAAAACACATTGAGATTCGACTTCATTTTATAAGAGATCATGTTCAGAATAGAGAAGTCTTGATACAATTTATTGACTCAAAGAATCAACTGGCAGACATCTTCACAAAGCCACTTGAGAAAAGTTTATTTGAGTCTATTCGTTCAAAACTCAACATTTTATCTCTTAAAGACTGTTGAAGTTCAGACTCAGAAACTATATCTGAAAAGCATCAGACTCAAAAGTTCAGACTTAGAAGTCCAAACGTCACGACTGTAAGTTATCTCAATTACAGTTCATTTATTCGTTTAAACTAATATCTCGAAAACGTAAGACCGCTTGTTAATCTCTAATTGATATTATTAAGGCAGTTATTTTTAAACAGGGGTGGTTATCGATTTGTTTTTAAAAAGGCAGTTATTTTTGAAAAGGTATTTTTATTTTCCTTTTTGTGACGTTTCACATACCCCGTATCAATTGCCTTTTATACTCTTTCTCTTCCTCTTCTCATTTTACCCAAAAACCCTAGATCACAGTTTTTTTCACGCTTTGAGATTTTCCTTCGCAAGTTCATCTCTTCAAGTTTTCACCTTTCTTGCGATACAAGTGTGAAAGTTCTCTCAAAGACAGTGACAATGTCGCACCAAAGGAAATCTTCCGAGAATAGCAAGCGAGGGGACCACAAGGCTTGGGTGAGGGGCCTACACACTTTGATCTTACTGAAGAAGGAGACTCTCCAAGTGGACAGATGCATCAACATTCTCAACAGCGCACTTCTTCCACTAGATCACATGATCGTAACCCTCAACATGTAGAGGAAAACATCATTGAAGATGTAGAACCAGTAAGGTCTCTTAAGCCTGCATTTGTTTATAGGCTTTATTTTGCTTTGAAGGAATGGGGTTCTGCAATGACGTTTATTGACGAGTTCTTGAAAGAGAAGGGCTATAAAAATGAGATTCATTTTCTGACTGTGATGGAACGATCGGGTGTTGTTCCTGTTGGAACAGCGGCAAAGACTTTTGCAAACTTTCCGAGTGACCGTCGCTTTGGTAGTGTCAATCAGCCTAGGGGGAAAGAAGATGATGAGAAGATGTTTGTGCATTTTAAGCCTAGGATGGGTGTGGTTGCAACTCTTCGGGGAAAGAGAGACAAATTGTTTCAATCGGAGGAACATAAGCAGGTGTATGCAAGATTGCTGAAGCGTGGGGTGATGAACTCACGAACTGTGGATTTTGATTTTCTCGATCTGTTAAGCATCAATTTAAGGGAGAAGTTTGAGAAGCTTCAACTTCATCAATTCTGTACTGAGAGCAAGGTTGCTCATTCTGAACTAACGGCTTATTTCTACTCTAACCTCAGTTTTCTTGATGCAAACAGTTTTTCATTTAGTGTGAGGGATAAAGAGTATGTGGTTGACACAAATACTCTGGCTGACGTTATTGGTGTGGAAAGAGGAGCTTTCCAATCAATTTCTGTGTCTGTTAGTCATGCAACTCTGGAGCTTGCAAGAGATAGAATCGCAGAAGGACGTCTCTCCTATTCAAGGATGAGTGCTTCAAACATTCTGCTTCATAAAATTGTGATCAACTGTCTCAGACCTAAGTCGACATTGAAGACAGACGTATCCATTTCTGAAGCAAAACTGATGTATGCCATCAAGATCGGCCATAACTTTTCTTTGCCCCATACCATCACGTTCCACATGTATCGGTCTATGGCGAAGGACAAGGGAAAACTCCATTATGCTGCTCTCATCACTCGTTTATTCAGACATTTGAACATTCAGCCTCCCAACATTCTGTGTGTGAAGACTATTGATCAAATGGTCATCGGGCTGAGGATGATTACGAAAATGCATATGAAAGAACTCAGCAAAAAGCTTGAGCAGTTCAAGGAGAAAACCCCTGTCAAGACCAGACAAGACTCATCTGCTGCAAAGAGGAAAGGAAAAGATCCTATGACTGGTCCTACCAAGAAGAGACGGGCGATCATCTTGCAGGATGAAGATGATGAGGATGATATTCCTATCTCTGCCTTTGTTTCACAGCATCATGTTACTGAGTCAGCAGAACAAGAACATCCAGTTGAAGAAGAAACTGTGAAAGGGAACCAGGAGAAGGAATTCATGCGGACGAAAGAAGAAGAAGAAGAAACAGCGAAACAGACTCACGAACAGCCAAAAGAACAACATGCCGAAGAAGGTCGTGCAGATTCTCCAGCAGAAAAGGAGGATCTAAGACATCTTGACACTGAAGAAGTTTCTCAGCAAAAAGAATACTTCTCTCCTCTAGAAGACATTGAAACAGGGGGAGATATTCAAAGAGAGAGTGTTCCTCTCTTAACCTTTACCAGTGCAAGTGTTAGTCGATCACCTACTGGTGCAGAGGATGTCCATGCCTCTCATTTTCCTGAGGAAGAGGCAACATCTCCAAATATTGATCTTCCTGCTAATATTTGCTCCACTGGCTTAACTCCACAATCAGACCATGCTGAAGCAAGCACGCAAACAGAACATTCAGGAGACTTTGGAAGAGTGCTTGAAATTCTTTTGGAGCTCAAAGGCCAGGTTTATGCCTTAGGATGCGAATTTCAGACACTGCAAAATGAGAATCGTGCCATGTCCATCTCCTTGCAAGAATAGATTCAGAATATTAATCTCCAGATTCAGGCCACTGCCAAAGGCACCACTCTCGCTCAACTGCAGGAGGATTTGAAGAAGTTGTAGGAAACTGTCAAGTCAATGGGAGACTTTCAACTTGTTCGCATTCCTCGAGCTCCCTAACTTTCTCACCTTTTTTATGCTGACAAAAAGGGGGAGAAGTTTTTGCAGATTTTATTCCAAACTTCTTTCAACTTTTGAACAAACTTTGGATTCAATATTTTGTTTGTTTGGTTATGATTGACTTTATGACTTTTATCTTGAGCTGTGGATTGCTTGCTTATTATTGCAATGCTTTAAGATATTAAATTAGATAAAGATAGTTGATTAATATCTGTACAGGACTAACTTGTTTTCTGTGGATGCAGATCTGTGTATAGGGCAAATCTGTGTACATGACAACTTTCACCATCTTTACTCTAATCTTTTTTGAGATATTATTCTAGCTTAAATGTTGTATTGCAGGGCAATTGTATCCAAATCTGCAGGAAAGTTTTGTCACCATCAAAAAAGGGGAGATTGTTAGAAAAATTCTCTTAAGGTATTTTGAAGTCGACAAAACATTTCCATCAGTCTAGTCTGAAGACTTGCAGACTCTACTGGCAAAGTCTGACGAGACTCAAGTTTCAAAGTCTAACTCTCATGGATAGATTCCAGACCGACAAAGTTAAAACTTCTATTCTGATTACTTCTAGTGTGGTTTTGACTCCAACGGTTAAGGAATATCTCACGACTGGAATTAACACTTCAAGATCTTTTGTTCATATTCGAATAATCAAGATTCTCTAGATTCGCAACTTATACTTGGAAGGTTCTACTTATGGAAACCAAGATCCTGATTGTATGGGCGAGCAGGATTGATGGGCTATCAACATTTTCCTTGAAGAGCTCGAAATCTCTCTAAATTGATTCTGTCCAATGGGTTGATTGGAAGAATTTCTTCGGAAGGTGCCAACGGTAATAAAGGCATGAAGAAGTATTTAAAGGGAGACGCTCAAGTTGTTCAAGTGTGGAAGATAGAAGAATTCCAAAGTCTGAATCTCTTTGTTATTTTGTGATCTTATCCTTCGAGCTATACTTGTAATCAAAAGAGAGACTGAAATGTGGTGAGACCTTGAGGAAGTGTAGTAGAGTCTCTATACTGTGGAATCAAGGGCGTGAGACTATAAATTCTCTTTTTGATTCTTAGTGAAATCCAGCCAGTGGGCTATCCGTGCGGGAGAGTGGACGTAGGCTTGGTCTAAGTCGAACCACTATAAATCTGGAGTCTTTATTCTCTATCCCTAATCCTTTTATTTTACATTGCTTTCACTTACATCGATTATTGTTTTTAAATCCTTAGTCTCTCATCAAAGAAATTGTCTATACATTCTGTTATTTTTATAAAATCATCTTAATCACCTATTCACCCCCCTCTAGGTGCTCGTACTAGTTCTAACATAAATAAGGATCAAAGTCTAATAAACAAGCCACTAGACTTCTAGTAGATGTTCAAAATTTGTTATGCGATGGAACAGACTTCTAAAATAACTTGTAAGTGTGCAACAGACTTAAATAAGAAGAGTTAAGAGAAGATAAGGTTGTACATGAAATTTATAGTGGTTCGGCTTAGATCAAGCTTACGTCCACTTTCCCATGCTAATAGCCTTTTGGTTGGATTCCACTATATGTTCAACAAGAGATTACAACTTTCAGTGTAAACATTTAATGGTAGATCACACTATCTCACTAAGTCACTCTTTTGGTATTTTTCTCATGATCACAAACATTAAGCTCGTGAAAGACAAGTGTATGATTGAAGTTTTCTCAGACTTTGGAATTATAGATTCTACACTTCATCTCTTATTTGCTTCTCGGTCCATGGTCTCCTTAAATATTTATTCACTTCCAAACTAGCCATTGGACAGTATCTAGAGGATCATCTTCCAACCTACCCGTTGAACAAATCTATATCAAGAAGATTTAATAGCTCTTGAGTGACGAAAGCAGAATCCCAAGTTGATTCTAATCGCCCATACAAACAGAATCTTAGTTTTCATAAGTAGAGCTTCTCCATTTAGAAAGTTCTTATTTTTAAGATCCAATTGTCAATCAATTAGATTGAGTCAATAAAATCTATCTTGATGTAGAATCCAAACCAGATTACTAGCCATTATATGTTGGGGCTTGTATTACATTTTGTCAAGTTGTCTCGTTCTGAACATGCTTCATTATGAATTTGTCATGTTCTGGACATGTGTCTTGTTCTGAACCTTGTCACGTTCTGGACATGTGTCTCATTTTGGATTTAATATCTAAGTGTGTTCCGTCTGAAGTAAAGTCTGAGTGTCTTTCGTTTGAAATAGAGTCTGAGTGTCTTCCATCGAAAGTAGATTTTACAATTTAAACGTAAGTTTGAACATATTCTACTTTTGAACATATTTAGCTTCTAAGTCTGGACACAGTCTGAATAAGTTTAGCTTCAACATAAAATCTATCTTCTGGTTCTTCTAAATATAAACCTTGCTAATATCATTTACACATTTTATCATCTGCATAGTCTGTTACTCAACCATTAAACATGTTAGTAGCCTTTGATTTATTTTGTCATTTTCAGAATATCATAAGGGATTTCCCTAACACTTCCTCCATTCCTAACTTCAAGAGCCAATCCAAGTTCATGGACTGCTTTCAGTTTTAGCTCTCCTTCAACTTGCTTTACGAGACTAGCATCAATGTTGTTAATTTTGTTGCTGAATTGAAAACTTTTTGCCTTAGTAACACCATCCGTTGTCACCTTTGGCACACCAAAGCTTTACTCAATCACCATATTACAACTGGCAAAAGTACAACGCAAGTGCCAAAACTTAGTATGTGGGAACACTTAAGTGCCAAAAGTTACGAAAAATACACATAAGTGTAACTTTTTTGAAAATTAGAACATCTCAGTAATAAGTCCGACAAAGCCTCCCGGAAATCTCACGTGGCAATTTTTTATTAATATAACTCACTTATGTGGCTCGTCGAAAAGTTGAGTCAATAGCGAAGAGGCAAAACGAGAAGAGCCAAAACGACGTCGTTTTGCCTCTTATCTATATTTTAATATAAATATCAATTTAATTAAATTCAAAACTATTTTTTTTAAAGGGAGATTGCAGAACATTAAGGGTTGGGCTAGGGTCGACTATCTTCATTGGATCTAGGGGAGGGCCACGACTCTCGCCCCAGATTTGGGCGAGGGCTTGTAGGTCCTCGTTACCGGTTGGCCAAGGTTGCTTGCCCTTGGCCAAGGCTTGACAACTTTGGCCGACCTTTCCCCTAGGGGTGATCGGGTCAAGGGTGGGTAGGGTTTAGACCTGGACCCTGTATCCGACCCTGTTATAACCGGTTCTCTTTTTTTGGACCCTATACCCGACCCAGTTTGCATTGGACCCTGTTCCCGACCCACCCCGTTTTTCTGGTCTGGGAACAAGGTTAACCCTGTTTATATTGGAACCTGTTTTGCATAAAAATTGCTGTATAGCACTCATATGTAAGATAGAGCGTTGGTGGTGATGATGATGATAAGAACGAAAGGTCACTATATAAGCATTCTCAAGGGAAAACATAAGAGAGTTCATCTTTCAACATGAAAATTTTTTGGGCACGTAGAGTACTGTTCTAGACAAATATTACAAATCCAAGAGCAACTTGGCACTTTAAAAACATCAAGCTTGATCAGGCCTTAAACATGTAGCAGTTAAAATGTCGTTTATTTCCTGTTGAACAAAATAGCCTTGCATTAGTCAAGCAATTTAGCCAATTAACTAGTTGTAGAACAATTTTTGACTTATCACATATCAACCTTGTCCTTGATGCGCTCGATCTTCTTCTCCTTCTTCGGCCTCGCATTCCACATGGTACAAAATCTTTGACAAAAACCTAAAATTCATATATAAAGAAAAATCAACAAGAAACCATACTCTAGAGACATATGCAAAAGTTATGATTTAATAAAGTCTATTTACTTACCACAAAATCGGAGTTTCCATAAAATGAAGTTTATTTTCCAATGATAATGTTCTTGGTAAGACAATCCAAATCTTAAAAAAAAAAAGGAGATTAAATAAGGCATTCACTTAAAAGATAGTTATGCGAATGAATTACAAGATAGAAAGAAAAATAGATGACTTACCCACCTCAAACTTTTCCGCATTCTTGATGCACTCTTCAACATTAATTGGCACGCGAATAGCTCTCAACCAATCCTGAGTACAAATTAAACCTTCCACCACTCTAGGAGTCAAAGAACTTCGAAAGCCATCAAGTACACGTCCCGATGTACTAAAAGCCGACTCTGAAGCAACGGTAGTCACGGGAATAGACAAAACATCTCGAGCTATCAAAAATAAGATTTCATACTTTGACCCAGTACTCTTCCACCACATCAAAAGATCAATATTAAGGATATCTTCACTTTCAGCTTTAAGATACCGATCAAGCTCAGATTTTTTTTCATCCAACACTTTTTTCTTCGCGTGGAGAAAGCTTTTGTGCCAAGCATCGATTTCACAATCATTGTTATCAATATCAACATTGGAAGCACTACTACAGTTACTTACACTTGAATCACCAAATTTTTCTTTACTAGAAGAGCCAACAAAAATCGCTCATAAGATTTACACAAATTCTCCAAGGCGACCTTCACTCTATCATGCATCTCATAAATTTTTGCTTCATCATCATAAGTTTGTTCAAAACAGAATTTTACATAATTCAACTTCTTTGTGGGATCCAATGCAACCGCAATCAATGCCATCATATTAACTTTATCCAAACTCCAATAATATTTGTCAAACTTCTCTTTCATTTTTAAACACATAGCTTGAAGCTTTGGGTCTAAAGAATTCGCCACATTATTCAAATACTTATACAACATAGCTATCCTCTCAAAATAATCATTTGAAGTAACATATGAACTACCCGACATCCTTTTGGTTGAATCATAAAACCGTCTCAGAAATTTAGAAAGAATGATGGCATTTTCTCAATCTTCATCTTCAGGAGGATCATTGTCAATTTCCCTTAACAAAAATAAATCTTCATCTTCCATTCTTTTAAAAGCTTTCTTGAACTTTATGGCAGTGTCTAACATCATGTAAGTGGAGTTCCATCTAGTGGCAACATCAAGACAGACTGAACCCTTGTATGCAATCCTCTCACTCTCAATGCAAGCTTTGAATGTCTTAGCTCTCGCCGGAGAACTCCTCACATACCTAACTATGTTTCGAATGCGCGCAATAGAATCACGCACCTCATTCAATCCGTCTCTTACTATCAAGTTAAGTATATGAGCAGTGCATCTCATATGTAAAGCATCGCCATTCTAAATAAAAAATCCTCCTTCTGAAAATTTTTCTTTCAAATAACTAACGGCCACATCATTTGAACTTGCATTATCCACTGTTATTGTGGACACCTTCTTTTCTATTTCCCAATCATAAATGCAATTCTCCAACATTTTCCCAATCTCCTTATCCTTGTGACTATGCATCATCACAAAATTGATTATTCTTTTTCGCAACTGCCAATTTTCATCAATATAATGTGCAGTAAGACACAAATAGTTTAAGTTTTGAATAGAACTCCACATATCCGTTGTGAGTGCAATCCTAGATTTAAGCTTACCAAAGTAAGCTTTCAAACAAGTCATTTCACTTAGATATAACTTCATACAATCTCTTGCCATTGTAAATCGTGAAAGATGATGGAAAAGAGGTTGCAATTCAGTAATAAAATCGCGAAAACCAACACGCTCAACTATGGAAAATTGTTGTTCATCAATAATAATCATCCGAGCAAGCATATGCCTACAACGTTCTTGATCAAACTTCCATGTTGTTAAGACACTACCACCACTAGTAGTATTTTCCCTTACCTCGCCAACCACATCTTTGTCACGTGATGCAAACAACATTTGCTTTTTATTTGTAAGAGGATACTTTTTGCACTTTCTCAAGTGCTTCCACATAGTAGAGGTTCCATGATCAACATTATACACATAATTCATCCCGCAATGAATGCACTTCACCTTAACTGTTTTATGTGTTTTTTCATCTATAATTCTTGAAAAATTATCCCAACAATCTGACTGATCAGCTCACTTTTTACCCAAAAGAGGATGAGAGTTAGGTACCCTCACCTTGTTTGTCACGCCCATGGTTGCAGATTCCACTTCATCAGCTCCATGGAATGGCAATTCCATGAGCAGACTCATTTCATTATATCCCTCCACTTCCATTGATATGTCTTTGTCTTGATCCATTGACTGAAAACTGAAAGCAAATTATATAATATTAGGATTCTACAAAAACATATTAGTTTTCATAGTAAATCAAATCTCTCAATCACTGAAACCCAGCAATGAATCATCATAGGTCTCTCATTATACAGTCGAGATACCAAGGCAAAGATAAAGTTCAGCCATATGCAGACTTCGGACCAAAAAAAACAAAAAAAAGAAAAAACTATCTAGCTTCACAAGATAAAGAAACTCAATATAACTAGTCACCTCTGTTCTTACTCTTTTTTTTTCCCTTTCCTCTGCCGAGCTCTGGACAACAACTAGCTCACCCCCAACGTCTCGCTGGCAGTTCCTTCTTAAAATTCCAAGGAAAACCCAGAACTCAAGATCCAAACTTGGGTCAAGTTCAAGAAAAACCCATAACTCAAAATCCAAACCTGGTTCGAGTTCAAGAAACACCCAGAAGTTTAGCCCAAAAGAGAGGAAGGTACCCAACAATTTTTAAAAACTCTAGGGTATCATAGGACGCGACGAGCGAGTCATGATCGAGGGGGCAAGTCAACACGAGGTAGCTGGGATGCAACTCACCAACCCGGGAGCCGAAACGTACACTACCAAATTCGACCCACCTTTTCAATGCAAGCACTTTCAGCTCATAGAGAGAGAGAGAGAGAGAACCTTGGAGTGAGCAATGGTGAAGAGCGTCTGGGCAGTGTTCCTATACGCCGGGAGGCACACGACTCTACCGTTGTTTGCTACGTGAGTGCACGAACGAATCCGTATTAGCCCAAAGCAAACTCCAAAAACTCAACACAAGCCAAAAGCACCCGAGAGAGAGAGAGACCTTGAAACCGGGTGCGGACGATGTCGAGGGGGTGCGTGGCGGCGATGGTGGCAAACTCGACGATGGCTCCGACGGTGGCGTTCTCCCACTGATGGATCATCTGTATCAGCCCACAGCAAACTCCAAAAACTCGACACAAGCTGGATGCACCCGAGAGAGAGAGAGAGAGAGAGAGAGAGAGAGAGAGAGAGAGAGAGAGAGAGAGAGACCTTGGAACCGGGTGCGGACGACGTCGAGGGGGTGCGCGGCGGTGACGGTGGCGAACCCGGCGACGGCTCCGGCGGTGGCGTTCTTCCACTAACGGATCTGGTGTGGCATCCAAAAAATTTAGATGATCCTCGGATAGGTGACGGTCACCGAACTGTGGCATTAACATTATTTACAGGCATTAAATTGTATTTGTTCATTTGAATTTATATTTTATTTTATTTTGAACCGAAAGGACGGAATTCTATCTTGCGTAAGAAATATGCGTGCTGAAATTAAAGAATTAGAACTTTGAGGATGTTGGACGGCATGCAAGAATTTTGAGTATATACTTGAATAGGAAGCAATTTAATTTTTGGGATATTAAATTAAATTCGGTAGAAATAAAATGCTTAAAAATAATAATAATAATAATAATTTTGGGCTTTATTTTAAGAACTCTTGGGCCCAAGATTTCGGGCCCAAGCAAGCCCAAAGACCCCCATGGGTGTCGACCGGACCAAGAAGGGGAGGGGGGAGTGCATGTCCTCCAACACTTGTCTTCAATTTTGCCACTTGTTCTCCTCATAAGAACACTTGTCTCTTACATGCAAAAATAGAGATAAATTGTTAATCAAAGAGCAAAAAGGGAGGGGGTTTCGGAAGTGAGAGGAAAAGAGAGAAAGGGAGGTGAGTTGAGGGAGAGAGAGAGAGGGTTCGTGGGTGCTTCAGCGAGGGAAGAGGAAGACCAAGCCCCGTCGTGCGTGCGCCTAGCTGCTACCGTCGAGCCCGCCTTGCCCCGCCATTATGATTGTTGTGTTTTGCTTGGATTAGAGGCAAGTAGAGTCCATTGATCTACCCTTTGCTTGTTGTGTTTGGTGTGTGATGAATGGTGAATCTCGGATGTGGATGAAGTGTGGAGTTGTGTTCTAGCCTAGTATTCTGTTTCGAGGAAAAGCAGTCCGACCTTTGGTCATTTCGTGAGTTTCATGCGATGTTCTAGTTGGAATCTAACTTTGACCTCTTGATGAAAGTTGTAGATGACATCTTGAGGAGTAACATACTAAAATTTGAGACAAAATGGACAAGTATTGCTTGGTGAAATGATTTTCCTTTGGAGAAACTAGATCTGGAATTTGTTGTGCTGACCCTTAGTGATTTCTTGGACTGTAAAGTAGCTTTTTTGTTGAAATCTCACTTCGATTCCTTAACGAAAGTTGTAGAGGACTTCTTTAGGTATAACATATAAAAAATTTAGAGGAAATGAACAAGTATAGGTCGGTGAAATCGTTGTCCTGAAGAAACTGGATCTGGAAAATGCTATCTCGACCTAGTATGATTCTGTGATTTTTGTAAAATCATCCAGTTGAAATTTGATTTTGTGTCCTTAATGAAAGTTGTAGATAACATTCTGAGGAATAACATACTGAACATTTAGAAGAAATGAACATGTTTAGGTTGGTGAAACGAATTTGTTTTGAAAGAAGTTAATCTGGAAAATCGACACCGAGAACAGGAGGAATTAATCGTCTATATCTATTTATCTAGAACGAATTGGATTTAGATTTCTTCATGAGATATTTACCTCTAAGTGTTTTTTATAATATATCAAAATTTCAGAATTTTTGGAGTTCATTTGGGCATTTAATCGAAATTGTTTCTGAAACTGTGCAAACTGAAATGTTAGAATCTTGAAAGCTGTGATGCATGGACCGTACTGATTTGTGTGAGATTCTTTTGGTGTGGTTTTCTTCTTGAGATATCTGCCTTTAGGTCTTGTCTATAACGTGTCAAACTTTCAGAATTTATTAATACCGTTTACTAATTTTTCTAGAGTTTTAACTAAAAGAGTGCATTCTGTTTTATCCGAAAATTGATGCATTTTAAAAAATAAATGAAATTCTCTACGTGATGTATTGTCTTGAGTGGTTGCTTGTGCTGCATATGTGGTGAAATTTGGCATGTCATTTAACATCAAAAGTTGATCTAAACTTTTGACATTATTGCATCAAACGCTTTGTTAAAAGTGAAGCACACATGTGATTATAAATGTGCAAGTGATAATACCGTCGGACCCTTGAGTCGACGATGTTCCCCCAGGAGTGTCGGGATGCCCGGAGGTGTGTGCCGGATGCCCGGAGATGTGTGCCGGATGTCCTCCGGAGTTTTGAGATGCCCGGTGGTATATCGGTACGTAATTCTAGGAAATGCTTGGTGGTATGTCGGTACGTAATTCCGGAAGGCAGGGGTAATCATTTTCATGGTGAGCCTCGGCGATTCCTCGTGATGCCAAGTGGGATGCGAGATGCCCGGAGGTGTGTGCCGGAGGTTCCTCGTGATGCTAGGTTGAGTGCGAGCGATATATGAGGGATGCAAACACTGGACCCTGGAAGAAAGATGAGATCCTTTTGAATATCAAAATGGGAATTGAATCATGCGCGCGCATATGGCATGAGATATAATTGCCTATGAAATTGAGTTGATACTATATGGCATTGAGAATGCGATCATGAAGGCATTGAATGGATCTCATGAGAATATATATATATATATATATATATATATATATGATTGTATGGGTGATATGGATCATGCGCATGTATGTGCATATGGCATGGAACATGAATTGACTTAATGAATGCATCTCATGGAGATATAAGCATGATTGCACGGATGATATGTGCATTTCACATGAAATTGTGGTTATCTTGCTTGTTGCATTGTGTAGTTTGATGGATCTTTACTGCTGAGTGGTTGTACTCACCCCGTTTGGGGACAAACATTTTAGACTAGACAAGATACCTCTGCTACCACTGCCACCAGTAGATGGATCGAGTGGTTGGATATGACCCCGAGTTGGAGGATAGCAAAGGAAGGAACTTTGGATGCCGACACTGGTCGATGGACCTTAAGTATACGACTGTTGGAAAAGATGTCGGTCATCTTTTGAAGTATAGTCGAGTATAGAAGACTACGGCATTTTGATGTACCGATGAATGATGTCCATCTAGTTTAAATAAATAAAAGTGTTCGGCTTTTACCTATAAATGTTTAGTTCGTGTGCATTGTTTTCTGAATATAGGGATGGGAGTTGATGGATGTGCTTCCGCCATATAAATTGCATAGGGACCGATCTAAAAGATGTAAACCCCCCAGGATTTATGAATCCACATGAAATTCCTTGGTATCAGAGTATTTTATTATCAGGCCAAGTGACAGATAAGAGTACTGTGGTGACCCTAATGGTTCAGGGGCCGTCGAGGGGTGCCACAACTGGCGATGGTGCAACGAAGGAAAAGCACGTCTGCGGGTGAGAGGTAAAGATAGAAATGAATTAGGGTTTTGGATTTTGGGCTGCCTTAAAAACCAGTTCTCAAATCGGTTCCCAAACTGGTCCGGTCAATCCGGTTCCCAGGTGGGTAATCCCTCGGAACCGGTTCCCAGACCGCTTCAAATAGGGTCTGAATTTTGGGAACCGGTTCTCGGACCGGTTTCAACCGGAACCGATTTCTGACCCTGTTTTCTGGGTGGGCCGGACCGGGAACCGGGTAAACCCGGTCCGGTTGCACACCCCTACTTTCCCCCATTGTCATTGGCCCTTCCCGGCGATAGTGGGGAGGAAGCGGCAAGGGCTTGCACAGCCCTCGCGCAACTGCAATCTGCAACTTCTTCTTCCTTTTTCTAAAAAAATAATTTAGTTTTAAATTTAATTTAATTAATATTTTATTAAAATTCAAATATAAGCCAAAATAACATATTTTTTTACTTATTTAGCCATGTTAGCATGTAAAACGGCATCGTTTTTGGCTTATCTAGCTACATCAACGTGCAAAACAATGTCATCTTACACTTGTCTCGTCGGAAAAATGCCGAGTTAGCATTTTGGCATACTTTCTAGCCATTGGTACTTAACCGATCCATTTTACTTTGATTTTGGCACTTAAGTATTCTTCCATGCCAAGTTTTGGCACTTCAGGTAGTCGGGTCTCCATTAGAACCCCTCAAGTCCATAGTGACCTTCATAGTATTCGCAAGGTCTTCCCCACCTTAAACATGGCATGTACCTCAACCCCAAAAGAGATGTAAATCATAGTACCTAACAAAAGGCTAACACACTATAAATTAACACACAAGCTCACCACATCTTATAAATCTACACCTAAATATCAAAATCTAAGCTCTGATACTAAAAGATGTCATGCCTTAAATCATACAAGGATGGGGGGGGATGATATGGCCGTTCTTCAAGTAGATGGGGGGGGATGATATGGCCGTTCTTCCACTTGAAGAACGTAGCTTAAAACTATAGCTCCCAAAATTCCTCGTTGATAACACTCTCGTTCTATCAGCCACTAATTGAGAAACCTGAAAAGCATGAAAGACAAATGGAATGAGCAACCATAGTCCAGTGAGCAGTGCGTATCTTTTCTAAGCAAATCAAGCATCCACTATGCATGTTTAAAATACAAAAATATAACTCATTGCACTAAATTTTAGGATATAACAAATTTATGAGAAGAGAATGAGTTATTTATGCTCCAACATAGCTATATTTATGGAAAAAAATATCCATTTCACAATAATATGAAAACAAATACCAATGGGTTAGACAATTGATCAAGCTCATCAAAATCATATGCCAATGGTCTATTCCATTAGCCAACCTCAAATCACATGACAATGGTTTATTCTATTGACTAATCTCAAACTCAAATATCAATCATGGTCACGCATAACGCCTCATGACAGGGCGACTAAGATTCTCCCTTGGTTAGATCTCCACCTATATTGTTGGTGGCTCGGTCCATAAGTCCTAAACTAGTATGCATATCTACAAGCTCTCAATGGGCTTACAATGATGCTGAGTATTGACACCAATCCACAATAACATCCTTGACAATCCTTAAAACCAAATCCATAGTCAATATCACAAATCGATTTACAAAACAAAACATATAATCATTCTCAACCCATTCATCAAACATAGTATATTTCACAAGGCGTTTCTCAAACTATTTTAAAGTCCATTTTAGAAACTAGGTTCACAATTCTGTATGTACAATATTTCACAACACATTTCGTAAAACATTTTTCAAACCATTCCCAAATACCAAAAGTAGTAAATGCCTGATATAGATTTTTATGCAATAAACATGCTTTAATAACTCATAATATTTCACTTTTGAATTATGATGTCACAAACTTGAAGAAGAGATAGCACCGCTTACTTGAGAATGCCAAAATCAAACAACGTGACTCAATCGAACCGACAATCTTGTAATCTATCAATTAAACAAGAATTGATGTCAAAAATGAGTAAAACATTACTTGAACTATGAAATGGCTAGATTACACCTAAATGCTAACAAAACAATTCCTAATGTGCTAACAAATCATTCACTCAAAGTGATTATTTAAGCCTAACTGCAATGCAGAGCTTGCAAGTGAAATCTCGAAATTTTGCTCAGACTAAACTATTACTTCAATTCAACTCCCATCAAGCCTTGCAACTCCACAACGCTAGGGGAGATCGGTTCTCGGTTCGGTCCGGTTCCACCTTAGAATTGGGAATCGGACCGGGAGCACTGGTTCCCAAATTGGGAATCGTGGACCGGACCGTTTGGTCCTAGGACCACCGGTTCCGGCCCGGTCCGGTTCGGTCCAACAAAATCGGCTCTACTTTTTTGCACTAGAGAATGACCGCGCTCTGGACCCAAGCCGGCCCGATCAATCCAATTCGGTTCTCGAGCAATTCAACAAAACTAATCACACATGTTTTCACGTGCAAAATATTCAAACTTTACTTGTGTGATTCACACTTCGCGTGTTTCACACTTAACCTTAACCATGAAGGCCATGAACAATTTGTCTAAAGGTTGTGCTTGGCTTAAGTTTTATAGACAATCTCTCTTCTACTCTTTGAATGTTTAGTCGATGTGGGACTCTTGGAGACTTGAAGTGCCTTGTGGGTCTCTTGGAGCCTTAGTCCCACATCGAGTAGAAAATGTAACAAGAAGGGTTTTAATGGTCTCTTGGCCACATAAGAGGTTGCTACCTCAAATTGCAATTTTGGTTGTAATAAGTTATAATGTTTATATATTTTATATATTATATATATATAAATTATATATAAAAAATTGGTTTGGTCCGGTCGGTCTGGTTTGGTTCGGTTCCCACCTTGGAATCGGGAACCAGACCAACTAGCCATCGGTTCCAAGATTAGGAACCGGGAACTAGACCGCCGACCGTGGGAACCGCCCAAAACTGGCCGATTTGGTTCTGTCCGGGCGGTTCCTGGTTTGGGCGGTTCCCGTTGCACACCCCTACACAACGCCATAAATCACAATTTCCATGAACTCCTATAGCTTAGCAACTTAAAAATCGAATTTTGCGACTCAAATTTCACAAAATTTTGAATTTGAGCCTTAACCTGAAAAATTACTCCGATTAAACGAACGAATGGTGCGAGCGCCTCGCTAGGCATTGTGAATCAAAATAATTCTAATTTGGCGAGATCCTTGTGACGTGTACACGAAATCCCTCTTTCCCTTTTTTCTTCCTTATTCTTCTTTCTTTCTTTCCCTCTCCTCTTTTTCTCTTCTCAGCGTGCTCTCAATGGTCTCCTTTTCCTATTTTATAACATCTTTTTTTTTTCCTTTTCCTTTTTTTTTTGGATACCACGTATATGTGACTTGGTCAAAAGAAGGGAATATTACACTCAATCCTTTCCTTTCATCGGAACCATCTCGATAATATCAAGTTTACCTATTCATTTCTATTCGTTGAACCATTTTATAATTATTAGAGTTATCTTGATCTTAAGCCCTCATTGGACCTAATAAACTAATCAATTAAATTCTTAACAAAAAGGGAAGGTTTGATTAACTATTATGAAATCTAGATTTTTTTTTTTTTTTTAAATATAGTTGTCTTGGGACTTAGAGAGTGTGTTAGTGCGAGTTTGAGAGTGGAGAACGTATTTTATGTGTTGGACAAATAGCATGATGATAATTCGCTAATAAGCAAGCCTATTATAGATAAGGGATTTCCAAACTCGTTCATAAAAGTTAATTTGTGATGTAGGTTAAGGGGGTCGTGATCAGTCAATTACATTACATCAGTTGTGTAATGGACACAGGCTTTGGTTAGCTAAAACATTTTAAGTAACTCTCGTTTTCATTTAATGGAAGAAATCTCCATTAGTTCGATGTTTCATGTTCCAATGGCGCTTTTTTTTTTTTTTTTTTTTGGGTTGTGTTTTTTGTGTTTTTTTAATAATTTCTTTGGTAAATAAATGTCTCGAATTTGAGCTTGTGAAAGAAATCGACCCGAGGTGCGGTGATCTAACCCGTCAAAGAAAAGTCCAAAGTGAATGTTGCCCAAACCTGGAGGAGGCAAAAATTGCTGAAACATATTACGTGTTGAAGTTGTATTCCTATTTTTAGTTGGCAAAGGATTTTACAATATGTTGTTGTTCGTCTTTTTGATATTGATGTGTCAAGACAGACTTTCAGTTTTTAGTTTTTGCTTAATTTAAATCTTGCGACATACGTGCTCTCACTTTTTTTTTATTTTTTATGAACACTCGAACTTTAACAATATTCAATATCTTACACATAGAATTTACTTTTAATTTTTCATTATATTTTTAAAATTTGGATCGCATTTTAGATTTTGATGGGAAACAAAATTTTGATGAGAAAGACATTTAGATGGATTATTGGTGATGGGAAGACAGCTTCATTCTGGTTTGATCCTTGGCATACCAATGGCCCGTTAAATCGGGTTTTTTCTAATCAAGACATTTATCATTCGGGCATCTCGCGGCAAGCTTCGGTGGCCGAAGGCTTCTCCACTCCTATGGGGTGGTATGTTATTAATATTTTAGCTGGCTGGTGGGATCCTCTCCCTGTGTTGTCCCGAGAAGAAGACTGCTTCACTTGGTTACATCATCCCTCCGGGCAATTTTCTACGGCGTCTGCATGGGAGCTGCTGCGGCCTAAGGGTAACGTGGTTCCTTGGTCTCCGTTTATTTGGAGCACCTCACTTCCACCAAGATATCAGACTCATCTTTGGTTTATTACTCGTAATCAGCTACCTACTCAGGTTTTACTTCTTTCTTATGGTAGACTTGTGACTTCGAATTGTCCCTTCTGTGCACGTAGACCTGATTCAGTTAATCATTTATTCTTCGCTTGCCATATTCCGGGTAGCCTTGCTTCTTTTTGGGCAGCTAAGTTTAATATTGTTTGGCAAAACAAGTCTTGGATGGATAATCTCGCTTGGGCATCGAAACGTTTTGCGGGCGATGGCTTCTATCACTCTTTGGCCAGGTTTAGCTTTGGTGCTCTTTGCTATATCATTTGGAAAGAGCGCAACAATATCATTTTTCGTAGCCAGGCGGTTTGTCTCCCGGCGATGAAGATGCATCTTCAAAAAGCTATTAAAGATAAAGCGATGTCTATGAAGCATATTGTGGATACTCCCAAGAATCGAAGGCTGCAACAGAGCTGGGATCTGAGTCCGTCTATTTTCGACTGATGGAGGGTTGTTAGCTTTGTATTGTCTTTGTTTTTGGGCTTTTCTGTTTGGTTTTAGGTTCTCAGTTGCTTGGGTACCATGGTACCCTTACACTCTTTTTTGACTTTTGTCTCTTTGAGTGTCTGTTTTGTTGGTGCCAGGCCACCCCCTTGTATTCTTTCTGCAAAATCTATATAATTTTATCTTTACCAAAAAAAAAAAAAAATTTGATGAGAAAGATAACTATATATTTTTAATTCATAGTCTTTTAAGCATTTACAATTAATAGAATTAGGAAAACAAACAGAAAGACAAAGTCGGAGCGTGTTACACATGAACTTTTTCTGGGATCTGCAAAGCTATATGATGGTCTAAGGCATCATTGGCGATGCAATGATTCATATCCGTTGGATAAGTCCAATTTTCGGACAGAATAGCGACTTTATTGAAGTCGTCGCCTTTCAGAGTTGTGCTTTGCCCAATGGGATCGTTGTGTCAAGAGTCTCTTTACCTATGTAACTGTCAACGAAATTTTTCCATATGCTTTTTAATTTCTTACAAATATATTCTATTTTCTCTTCTTCTTATTTTTCTTTGTTTTTTGTTTTTGAGGCCACGTTGGCATGGCAAGTACGACGGCCCGGCCCATTGAATGATTTCTCGATTAATGCTTGTTACCTGAAAAAGAAATGTCTTGTAAGCTTTCGTTTTGACTTGTTGAGCATTTTCCTGCCAACGTCAAATATTCAAATATTCAGAGAAGATTGGCCCTTTCGAACATTAATATTTATTTAATCTAATCACATGTCTGGAAGTCATTTTCAAAGTTACTGTTTCAATTAATAAAAATTTAAAACTGAGATAGATCCAGCCATTCATTACTTAATAACACGTATACTCAACAGCATGTAACGTGGAAAGTGAAGTTTTGAATATGTTTTTTAATGCCATGAACATGCTTTAATAACTCGTAATATTTCACTTTTGAAATATGAGATCACAAACTTGAAGATCACTTGGGAATGCCAAAACCAAACAACGCGACTCACTCGAACCTATGATATCGTAATCTATCAATTAAACAAGAATCGACATAAAAAATGAGTAAAACACTACCTCAACTACGAAAAGGCTAAATTACACCTAAATTCTAACATAACAACTCCAAATACGCTAACGAATTGCCTACTTAAAGCGATTATTCAAGCCTAACTGCAATGCAGAGCTCACAAGCGAAACCTCAAAATTTTGCTCCAACTAAACCATTTCTTCAATTCAACTCCCATCAAACCCGAGCTCCACAATGTCATAATCCATAATCCCATAGCTCAACAACTTAAAAAGTAATCACTGGGGGTTCGCCCCAGTGGCCACCCTTCCATCTTGGAAGGGGGAGGTTGGGGGTTCAAATCCCTACCTTCTCAGGGGGGATTGGGGTGGGGACGATTTCATTTCAGGAGTGGGTTTCGACTCCCACACCCTGCAAGGAGGCAGGGCAAAAGTCTGAGAGTGAGTGTTAGAGTAGGATTAGCGTAGGACTGAAAAAAAAAAAAATACTTAAAAAGCGAACTTTGCAACTCAAATCTCACAAAACTTTGAATTTGAGCCTTAATCTGAAAAATTACTTCGGTTAAACGAATAAATGGCGTGAGTACCTTACTGGGCATTGCGAATCAAAGTAATTCTGGTTGGGCGAGATCCTTGTGACATGTACACGAAATCACTCTTTCCCTTTCTTCTTCCTTATTCTTCCTTCTTTCTTTGTTCCCTTTCCTCTTTTCTCTTCTCAGTGTTCTCTCGATGGTCTCCTTTTCCTATTTTATAACATTTGTTTTCTTTTCCTTTTCCTTATTTTGGGTACCACCAATATATTTCTTGGTCAAAAGAAGGGAATATTACACTCAATCCTTTCCTTTTGTCGGAACCATCTAGATTAGATCAAGTTTACATGTTCATTTGCATTCATTGAATCATTTTATAATTATTAGAGCTATCTTGATCTTAAACCCTCACCAGACCTAATAAACTAATCAATTAAACTCTTAACGAAAAGGGAAGGTTTGATTATATGTTATGAAGTCTAGATTATTTATTTATTTATTTTTAATATAGTTATCTTGTAACTCGAAGTGTGTTAGTGCGAGTTTGAGAGTGAAGAATGTATTTTATGTATCAGTCAAAAAGCGTGACAATAGTACACTAAGAAGTAAGCCTATCATAGATAACAGATTCCAGAACTTGTTCATAAAAGTTAATTTGGGATGCAGGTTAAGGGGGTAGTGTGATTGGTCGATTACATTATATGAATTGTGTAATGGACACAGGCTTTGGTTAACTAAAACATTTTAAGTAACTCTCATTTTCATTTAATGGAAGAATCTCCTTTAGTTTGATGTTTCACGTTCCAATGGCGCTATTTTTTTTTTTTTTTTTTTTTTTTTTTTGTGTTCTCTAATAATTTCTTTGGTAAATATATGTCTTGAATTTGAGTTTATGAAAGAAATCAACCGGATGTGTGGTGATCTAACCCATATAAGAAAAGTTCAAAGTGAATGTTGCCTAAACCTAGAGGAGACAAAAATTACCAAAACATATTACGTGTTGAAGTTATATTCCTATTTTTAGTTGGCAAAGGATTTTACAATATGTTGCTGTTCGTCTTTTTTGATATTGGCATGTCAAGACAAAATTTTAGTTTTTAGAGTTTGCTTAATCTAAATCTGGTGACATATGTGCTCTCACTTTTTATATGAACGCCTTCAACAATTTTAAATGTCTTACACTTAGATTTACTTTTATTGTTTCATTATATTTTTAAAATTTGGATCGCATTTAGATTTTGATGGAAACAAAATTTTGATGAGAAAACAAAATTATATATTTTTATTCATAGTCTTTTAAGCATTTACAATTAATAGATTTAGGAAAAGAAACAGAAAAACAAAGTAGGAGCATGTTACAGATGAACTTTTTCTTGGATCTGCAAAGCTGTATGATGGCATCATTGGCGATGCAATGAGTCGTATCCATTGGATAAGTCTAATTTTTGCACAGTATAGCGACTTTATCGAAGGCATCGGCTTTCAGTGGGGTGCGTTGCCCAATGGGATCGTTGTGTCGAGAGTCTCTCTCTTAACCTATGTAATAGTTAACGAAATTTTTCCGTAAGCTTATTAATTTCTTACAAATGTGTGCTCTTTTCTCTTCTTCTCCTTTTCCTATGTTTTTGTTTTTGAGGCCACGGTAGGCATGGCAAGTACGATGGCCCGGCCCATTGAACGATTTCCCGATCGATGTTTGTTACCTTAAAAAAAGTTAGTCTTGAAAGCTTTTGTTTTGACTTGTCGAGCAATTTCCTGACGTCAATTATTCAGGGAAGAATGGCTCTTTTCGAACATCAATACTTACTTCAACTAATCACATGTCTGGAAGTCATTTTCCAAAGTTACGGTTTTAATTAATAAAAATTGAAAGCGGAGACATAGATCCGGCCATTCATATACTTAATAACACATAGTCAACGGCAAGTAATGTGGAAAGTGATGTTATGAATATATATTTTTATGCAATAAACATGCTTTAATAACTCGTAATTTATTACTTCCAACTTTGAGGTCACAAACTTGAAAAAGAGATAGCATCACTTACCTAGAAATGCCCAAATCAAACAATGTGTCTCACTCGAACTGACAATCTCGTAATCTATCAATTAAATGAGAACCGACGTAAAAAATGAGTAAAACACTACCTTAACTATGAAACAGATAAATTACACCTAAATGATAACAAAACAACTCGTAGCACACCAACAAATCGCCCACTCCAAGTGATTATTCAAGCCTAACCGCAATGCAGAGCTTACAAGCGAAACTTTGAAATTTTGCTTAGACTAAACCGTTACTTAAATTCAACTCCATCAAACCGGCAGCTCCACAATGCTATAATCCACAATTTTCATGAAATCCCATATCTGAACAACTCAAAAATTGAATGCAGCTCAAATTTCACAAAACTTTGAATTTGAGCCTTAACCCAAAAAATTACTCCGGTTAAACGAACAAATGGCCTGAGCACCTTACCGGGCATTGCGATCAAAGTAATTGCAGTTTGGCGAGATCCCCGTGGCTAGTACACAAAATTTCTCTTTCCCTTTCCTCTTCCTTATTGTTTCTTCTTTCTTCCCCCTCCCTCTTTTTTCTCTTCTCAGCGTGCTCTCGATGGTCTCCTTTTCCTATTTTATAACCCTTCTTTTCCTTTTCCTTTTCCTTTTCCTTTTTTTTTGTTTTTTGTACCATGACTTGGTCAAAAGAAGGGAATTTTACACCCAATCGTTTCCTTTTGTCAGAACCATCTAGATAAGATCACATTTACCTGTTCATTTGCATTCATCGAATCATTTTATAATTGTCTTGTAACTCAGAGAGTGTGTTAGTGCCAATTCGAGAGTGAATAACGTATTTGATGTATTGGACAAATAGCATGACGACGATACACTGAGAAGCAAGCCTATCATAGATAAGGGATTTTGAAACTCATTCATAAAGTCAATTCGGAATGCAGGTTAAGGGGGAAGTGTGATTGGTCGATTACATTACATGAAGTGTGTAATGGACACAGGCTTAAATGAACTAAAACATTTTGAGTAACTCTCGTTTTCATTTAATGGAAGAAATCTCCATTAGTTTGATGTTTCATGTTCCAACACGCTTGTTTTTGGTGTTTTCTGATAATATTTTTAGTAAATATACGTCTCAATTTTGAGTCTGTAAAAGAAATGGACTCGATATGTGGTGATCTAACCAGTATAAGAAAAGTCCAAAGTGAATGTTGTCCAAACCCGAAGGAGGCAAAAATTACCAAACAAATTACGTGTTGAAGTTGTATTCCTATTTTTAGTTGGCAAAGGATTTTACAATATGTAGCCGTTCATCTTTTTTTATATTGGCGTGTCTAGTTAGACTTTTATTTGTTGCTTTTTGTTTAATTTAAATCTTGTGACATACGCGCTCTCACTTTTTTTTAATGAACACTTGAAACTTTAACAATATTCAATATGTTAGACATAGATTTACTTATCTTTTCATTATATTTTTAAAATTTGGGTAGCAATTTAGATTTGATGGGAAACAAAATTTGATGAGACAACAATTTTTTTTTTTCAATTCTTTTAAGCATTTACAATTAATAGAATTATGAAAAGAAACAGAAAGTCAAAGTCGGAGCATGTTACACGTGAACTTTCTTGGATTTGCAAAGCCATATGATGGTCCAAGGTATCATTGGCAATGCAATGAGTCGTATATGTCGGATAAGTCCAATTTTCGAACAGGATAGCGACTTCATCGAAGTCATCGGCTTTAAGAGGTATGCCTTGCCCCGTGGGACCATCGTGTCGATTCTCTCTTTTAATTACCTATGTAACCGTCAGCGAAATTTTTCCATAAGCTTTTTAATTTCTCACAATTGTGTTCTCTTTTCTATTCTTCCTTTTCTTTATTTTTGTTTCTGAGGCCATGGTGGGCATGGCATAAATGCTTGCCCGGCCCATTATGTCTGGCAACGTAGGTAACCAATATTAACCAAAATGCATGATGATATAATGATGACATTGATTGGCGTGAGACACACCTATGATTGAAGACAAACATGATTTTCCTGAGTGTCCTTATTTCAGTGGAGGTTAGCTTACTTCGGAAGGTGGAGTTTTGAAGTTCGTTCGATGTGCTTGATTGATAATGAGAAGGGTCGAACATAGTGGCCTAAATTCGCTTCATGGGAAGATGATCACAGATTTTTGTCGTTGAGACATTGGATTCATTTTTTCGAGAATCAAAATTGTGAGATACAAAATTAGGGGCATATTTGCAAGAAGATTCCTAACAAATGCGCTTAGTATGACAAATTATTAGGTGAATGAATCCCTGTTGAAAACGAGTGGATGCTTCTTGTCTTGAAGAAAGCTAACATTGCTAATTGTTTTGTTCTTATATTATTTGACTATCCATGTTGTATTTGAGAAAGGGATGGCAAGCTCAACGGGAGGGTAGGAAAGTATGAATTCTTAGGTTATGCATAAGTGGTGATGCCTAAAATTACCTCACCTATTGCCAGTAGAGAAATTAAATTGGATAAGTCTTTAGTACTTTGTGTAGGAGTGCTTGTGGCAAAATTCAGGATAATTGTCCATGAATAAATTTATTGTATGACGACTAATTCGGTCCTAAATCTTTTCGATTTATTCAATTTAGTTTTGAACATTTTAACGATTTGTTAATATAATCATTATGATTAATTTTGATAGAAAATTGATAACATGGATGCCGGCTGTCCTACGTGACACATCTGACGTAGTGTAGACAATTTTTACAAACTTCTAATGATTTTTCTGTTTTTTTTTTTAATTTTTTCTCGTGTCTCTCCTTTTCTTTCTTATCCTTTTTTTTTTTGTTGTTGTCTTTTTCCCCAATGGACCGGTGGGGTTGTGGAAGCCTCAGCAATTGCTGCCCTTAGGGCGCACATGATAAAATTTTTACTTCTCTATTTTTCTGTTTCTCTGTTCCCCGGAATAGGTTTGGAACATAAATCCGTTTGGTAATGCAATTTGATTTTTCTATTTCTGGAATAGATTTCTATTCCATAAATAGATTTGAAGAAGAAATCAGAAGTTAAAATTTTTAACTTCTCAATTTCTTTTTCATAAATTGAGAAATCAATTTCTAGCCAGAAATCAATTTATGTTCCAGAAATTTTGTCATGCAATAGATCTGGAGAGGCAAGGGCTGCAACACCCTCACCTAGTGCTAATTGCGACAACCCTCTCCCACGGCCAATTAGGGCCTCGTAACCCCGCCTAGTGGCCAGCGACAGTTGCCCCTTTGGTGAAGAAGAGTGGTGAAAAATAAAATAAAATAAAAAAGAAAAAAAGTTATAAAGTTATAAAAAATTCAAAAAAAAAATTGCAAAGATTATCCACATCAACGCCAATCATATTGCATAAGAAAACCTGCGTCCACGTTATCGATTTCCGATTTAAATTGGTCGGAAGGACCAAATTGACAAATCGTCAAAAATTTTAGAATTAAGTTAGTTTGATTGAGATGTTTAAAACTAAATTAGCTACCATACAATAATTTTAGGACTTTTTGGACAATTTTCCCAGTATTATTCATACGAATCTTGACGTTGTTCAACTCAAGGTGGAGTTGTAACTAGTATCTCCTAAGTAGTTGGTACTAGCATGAACGTTGGCGATAGTGAGTTGGAGCTTGTATAGTCGTGGGTTGCTGTAATTGCTGAGTTTGTAGGATGCGAATTCTATCTCTTGACAGGTATTGATAACTATGGTTTTTCTTTATCTATTGTAGAGAATATTTGTTTGAAGTCCTCTTAAAGAAGCCAAAACTGTAGGGATGAGGTCCACGATTAGATTTCACGATGGGGGATTTAGTTTCAACAAATCTCGCAATATTATTTAAATTATTTTATAAGTAATTACAGTTCAAGTAAATTGAAGGATGTAACATTTGTTGAATGCTTTAAGTGGTATAGTTTTAATGAATGCCTTAAGCGGTATAGTTTTAATGGATGAGGTCCACATTTGTTGAATGCCTTAAGGATGTCACATTTGTTAGCAGTTAAAATTGACTTGTTTTAATGGTATAGTGTGTTGGTGAACCCGGGAAGCTTTCTTCAGTATTGTACTGATAATAGAGTTTCACAATGTCCATATTAAGTAAGACTGACAATTAAATTATGTACAACATTACTTTCCACATTACATGCTATTGAGTATACATGCTATTAAGTATATGAAAGGCCGCATCTATCCCTCAGTTTTTAATTTTATTAATGAAAACAGTAACTTAAGAAAATGACTTCCAGACATGTGATTAGAGGAAATAAATATTAATGTCCGAAAAGAGCCAATCTTCTCTGCATATTTGACAGTAGCAGGAAAATGCTCAACAAGTCAAAACGAAAGCTTACAAGATTTATTTATTTATTTCAGGTAACAAACATTAATGGGGAAATCATCCGACATCTACTTCAATCCGAAAAGAAAAAAACTTACAATAGATAAATATTAACACGTAAATTAAGATATAATTTTTCTAATTTTTTTGAAATTTAAATGATATTCTACACTACGATGGACAGATAAAAAGATTCATTTAGACTTTCATACTAAACAAGCAAACCCTCACATGTACCTCGGGAGTTTAGCCATAAAGTGACATTTGTGCGCGCATGCAACTAGAGCAGCGGCACTTCTTGTGGGTCGTATGCGAGGTTCACGATGATTCCATCATATGTAGGAGTGTTTTCAAATTGTCGCGATCTTGTATCAAGATCATAAATAATTCGTTTGTGAGATTGAGAAATTATATTGTTAGAAATTATGAAAGATGGATAAATTGCAATGCATGATAGTGACAAAGTGACAAGGTAAGACGAGACAATATTCTTATTTAGTGTCATTTGTGTTGGGAATTTACTGATTCCCTAAAACTTGATTCGACACTAAATCAAACCCCTAAAACAAGTGCGGAAGACGAGCACGGGAAAATCACATGTATCACCGATCCTAAAGCACATCACAATATCGAACGTACCTTATTAGCCACAGATTAAATATCGACGCTGATATGAGGAAGAAAAACTGATCCCGTTCGATCCGATGATGTCAATTCGCCTTGAAGGGAAGAGAGTGTCTTACTGTTCTTCTTTTGGAAGAAGAGAGAGAGGAGGAACGTACGTTATGTCAAAAGGTGCGTTCCTCCCTCTCTTTTTTTTCTTTTTAAATACGTCATCTCCAAAGGACGTGTCCTTTCACGTAAAAGACGTTCCCCCAAAAGTTACAACTCTTCAACGTATCCCTCCATCCATGGGCCCTAAACTTGTGGGCTAGGCTTTTAGGCCCAACATGGGCGGACAGGCCAACTTAGACCCATCACATTAATAATAAATAAAACCATCATCTCCCACTTGCACATGGTGGGCCAAAACCAACATGGGCGGACGAGCCCTACTTAGGCCCATCAATTGAAAATCCATCAACTCCCACTTGACATGGTGGGCCGAACAGAATCCTCTTTTCCTCACTGCAACATTCATACCGGTGAATAATCCGTGCGACCAACATATTTTGAGAGCTCGTTGCTATACATCTGTTAGGAATATATAGCAGCTCATAATGGGCATCACATTCTGAGTAGATTTAGTATGCAGTATTCTAGATCGATCGATCACATTTATATCTCTCTTAATCTCTTTTAAACAATGATATATTTATTATATTCACAATTATGATTATCCCAAAGACAGTCATAATTGGTTGACTAGTGAATAGAAAACTACAATGTGATTCTCCAAATTCGATCTTCCTCTTTCCTTCAAAATCTCAATTTCAGTTCAGCTTGCTTTTCTAGAAATGTCCCATTAGATCGAATCAACTCATGACCATTAGCAACATCCTAAGATAGCAAACACTAGATAGAAATCCTGAGAATAAGTAAAAGTCATGAGGGCACTAAAATTGAGGAACTCATTTCCTCAAGAGTGTCACACGGCATAAAAGTTGAGATCAAACTTTTGCTACTCTTATTGGTCGTATCATGCATACGTAGTATGAAATATGTATTACGGTATTTAACTCCTTTCCCATGGAGCGTATGTCTACATTTTTAATACCGTACAGATGATAGTTTAGACATACCCAATGTCTAACTTGAGTTCACATATCTACTTATACACAGAATTCATCAGAACTCACATCTGGCATCTTAGACAGATAAAGTAAAATATGTGGGGTATTTTATTTTCGGACATAGTACATATCATGTCCTTATCTTAACACTTAGTTAAGATGACATATATATTTTAAGCTTAAACTCTCGATTATCACCTAGATAATAAGCTTAAAAAAAAAAAACCATCTCATCTCTATTTATTACATATTAAATAGAGGCGATTACCCGTGTGAGTGGGCTAATCTCTTATCTGTCCGACATACTTTCTCAACTTAATATAATGCACTGAGCATTAAGATGCATAAATGTCAAACAAAGATTCATAGGCATTAATGATGAAAACACAAATTCATTAAATGTGAACAACTCAGGGAAATTACAATATCTAGTATATCAGACTATGCGTAGATATTGGCTTTGTCATAGGATCTGCTACCATTCTATGCGTAGATATGTACTGTAAGTTCACATCCTTTCGTGCAACCATATCTTTGACAAAGTTATACTTGGTATCTATATGTTTGGTTTTGCCATGATATTTTGGATCTTTGGTGTATGTTATAGCTGATTGGCTATCACAGTTAACCAATAATGGATTTGCAGCTTTCTCAATAACACCTAAATGATCCAAAAATCTCTTAAGCCAAATTCCTTCTTGTACCGCTGCTGATAATGCCACGAACTCAGCTTCCATCGTGGACAGGGCTATACATGTTTGCTTCTTACTGCTCCATGATATGGCACCATTGTTCAGTAAGAAAACAAATCCAGAGATAGATTTCCTTTCATCTAAATCTCCTCCCCAATCAGCATCTATATAGACTTCAAGTTGCAGATCATTTCCTTTGTAATTCAGCTTGTAATCAACAGTTCCGTTCAGATATCTCAGTATTCTTTTAACGGCCTTCCAATGTGCTTGACCTGGATTGGATTAGTATCTACTCACCATTCCAACTGCAAAACATATGTTGGGTCTTGTACACATCATAGCGTACATTAAGCTCCCAACAGCACTAGTATAAGAAACGTGTTTCATTTGTTCCTTCTTTTGTAGAGTCATTGGACACAGTCTATGGCTCAATCCTTCACCTTTTGCAATAGGAGTATCAATGGGTTTACAATCTTGCATACGAAATCGTTCAAGAACCTTATTTATGTATGTTTCTTGCGAAAGAGACAATGATCTGTTCGAACGATCTCTTGAAATCTTAACTCCAAGGATGTATGCAGCATCACCCATATCTTTCATCTCAAAGTTGGAAGATAACCAACTCTTAACAGTATTAACAAACTCCATATTGCTTCCAGCAATTAGTATATCATCAACATATAATGATATGATCACAAATTGATCTTTGGATCTTTTGATATATACACAATGATCCTCATCTATCATTGTAAAATCATATGCCATTATGGCATTATGAAACGTATATACCATTGGCTCGATGACTGCTTTAGGCCATATATCGATCTCAAAAGTCAACATACTTTTCCTTCTTGGCCTTCCATAATGAAACCAGTATGTTGTTCCATATATATTTCTTCCTCTAATTCTCCATTGAGGAAAGCAGTCTTTACATCCATTTGATGTAACTCAAGATCCATACTAGCCACTATTGCCAGAATAATGCGAATCGAGGTAAATCTCATCATAGGAGAAAATGTTTCTTCATAATCAATTCATTCATGTTGATTATACCCCTTCGCCACAAGGCGAGCCTTATGCCTTTCTATCGAGCCATCAGATTTACGCTTTATTTTGAGAACCCACTTGTTCCCAATAGCTTTGCGTCCTTTTAGAAGGTCAACCAGTTTCCAAACTTGGGTTGACTTCATTGATTCCATCTCCTCTTCCATTGCATGCATCCATTTTTTCTTACTAGGGCAATTTAGAGCCTCATTAAGATTTTTGGGCTTATCTTCATCTTGTGGAGCAACCATAAAAGTTTCCCCTTCAATGTCAAAACGTCGACGGGGAATACTTTTGCGACTTGTTTGCCGTATGGGAGATTGTGCACTTTGTACATCATTCCCCATCATGCTCCCACTCGGATTAGATAATGATGATATCATCTCATCTTGCGGTTGTAATTGAGAGTGAGTTGAATCAAATTTATTACTTCTCATGTTACTCTCACTTGGACGAGCTCCACTATGTTCATTATCTTGATCCAGGGTTTCAAATAGGGAGTGTTCTTCACCTATTTCGCCCTTCTTAGGAAATTCATTCTCTAAAAATGTGACGTCCCGTGATTCGAATTCAGTTATACTTCCACTTTCCTGCTCACCTATGAACATATATCCTTTCGAGTGTTCAGAGTATCTTATGAAAATACTCTTGTTTCCTCTGGAACCCAATTTCCCAAACTTGTGAGACGACTCATGAGTATAGGTAGCACAACCCCATGGCTTAAGAAAACTTAAGTCCGATTTTCTACCTTTCCATAACTTATATGGAGTGGAAGTAACTGATTTGGAAGGCACCCGGTTAAGTATATAGGCAGCAGTTAATAACGCATCACTCCAAAATGTGATAGGTAAATTAGCATGCGCTATCATGGACCTAACCATTTCCAGTAGGGTTCTGTTCCTTCTCTCCGCAACACCATTTTGTTGAGGAGTATATGAAATAGACAACTGTCTTTCTATTCCTTTTTCATCACATAATTTTCTGAACTCATCAGATAAATATTCTCGACCTCGATCGGATCTTAATACTTTTATTTTCTTGTCTAATTGATTTTCTGCTAAGTTCATAAACTTTTTGAAACAACTCAATGCTTCATATTTATGAGAAATCAAATAGACATATCCGAATCGAGTATAATCATCTATAAATGTGATGAAATAAACAGCCCCGTGCCTTCCTCTCACATTCATCGGACCACAAACATCAGTATGAATTAAATGCAAATGAAATTCATCTCTTTTACCTTTTCCAAATGGTTTCCTTGTCATTTTCCCTACTAGGCAATGCTTACATATAGGCAAATCAACTTTTTCAATGTTGTCCAACAAGCCCTCTTTAGCTAGTCTATTCATACGTTGTTGGCCAATATGACCAAGTCTAGCATGCCGCACATTCACATCATTATCATATGAATTAGGAGATGTGAGAAGGGAATAACAAACATTTGCATTAACATAGTCAATATCTAATACAATGAAACCATCCAGAAAATAACCACAACCATAGTAATTTGTATCCAAAAACAAATCCACACCTCTATTATGGAAGTTCATATTAAAACCTAGCTTGACCAACAATAAAACAGACACTAAATTTCGACGAATCTCCAGAGCATACAATACATCATATAGGAATAAAGTGCGTCCACCACGCATGTTCAGTTGGCAGGTGCCAATTCATTTTACTTCAGCTCTGTAGTTGTTTCCCACATAGATCAACTTAGTTCCAGTTGGTACTCGTCGGAATTCCACGAAGGATTCTCTATCCTTCGTTACATGGTCTGTCGCTCCTTGATCTACAATCCACAAAGGATTAGATTCAGTTAAAAATACAGAACTTGACACATAGGCAAAGTTCTGAAAAGCACAAGAGGTGTATACCTTCTTTGGCTCACGACAATCACGAGCATAGTGACCATTCTTGTCACAATTGTAACACTTCACCCTTGTCAACTTCTTTATTCGAGGACGTTTTCCTCTGTCATGTTGGTCAACCTTTGGCTTCTTCCCTGAAGGACTTGCTCCCTTACCTTTCCTTTTATCGAACCAGTTTGGACGTTTGTGCTTGGAGCTCGAAGCTCCATGTGAACTAGAACCAGCATGATAAATTTCAGCTTCCGGCTTAACCGCCAAGAGGCGGTCCTCTTCCAGCTCAAGATGACGCATTGCATCCTCAAAGGTTTTGATATTCTCATTATGGGTTAGGTGCACCTTCATATGCTCCCAACTCTGAGGCAAGGAACGAATCACTACTTGCAATTGCTGCTCATCAGTCAGGACATGGCTAGCATCTTTCCACTCATTTATCATGTTTGACATCTTTCTAAGGTGTTGCTTCATGGTCTGACCATGAGGCTTCTTATAAGAGTCAAACCTAATAATGAGTTGTCTCAGTCTGGTCACAGAAGTATGACCAAACCTTGCTGCCAACGCTTCCCACATTTCCTTGGCATTCTCAAAATGCCTGAACTCTCGCATGACGTCATTTTCCATGCTACTCAGCAACGTAATGCGAGCAGGGGAGTTTTTTCTTTTCCATGCAGCAAAAGCATCCTTATCTAACTTAATTTGCGCAGTGTTTCCTTCTTCAGGTTCTACCATGGTCAGGTTAAGAGCTTCTAGTACCTCTTGCTCTTCCAGCACATATTGGATTTTCACGTGCCAGATTTCATAGTTATTGCCATTGAGCTTTTCACCTTTGTTCGGCAACTATGCTCTTTGTGGCTGAAGCCATTGATCTGAACACATCATTCATATATGCACGAATTAATTAATGCCTATCATTTATGTATCCATTTTTGCACAGACCCATCATATTAATGAACAATTTCAAGTAAGGTTTTAGAATCAAAAGATCACTATGTTTCTAATCATCCTCCAAAAAATCATAACTTAAAACTATCATTAATATAATTGTTTTATACAAAATGAATTCTATGAAGCTACAAAAAACTTCTATGAACTACCCACAGCAGTCAACAATAACAGAAAGCAAATAATATTTGACATCCAATAGAATAATAATACTTTCACATAATACAACTTATATATTAGTTGCTACATCAACAACAACCAGGTAGAAAACATTACATAAGATGTCCACAAAGCACACTAAATAAAGACCAGCCAAAACAACTAACACCACTTCAAAAAGTGAACAGGAAAAGACCATTTTTTCTTCAATTTCTTGATCTTTTCTTTTGTAACAATTAGGTAATAATCATCTATAAAAGACATCACAATACTCCTATATAAAGCGGCTTTGTTGACATCCCATATGCGATTCAACACTCCTTTCCATTCTTGTGGAAGAGTGTTCATGAAAAATCGCACCATCTTAGACTGTGGCATGGGACGACCATTCCATATGACATTTTGTATCTTCCTATTGACTTCAAGAACATGATCAATTAAGTCACCACTCTCCCATCGATAATCAGTCAGCTCAGCTATCAACTTAGAAAGTCTTCCTTTTGTTTATCGGTAATTACGCAAATAGGCGTGCGTAACTAAAGGGGAGGCATTGTTCCTGCAACAAATGTAGAACAAAGTAGGGATTACATATAATCCACATAGACTTGATTGGATAAAAAAAAAGAAACAAATATTTTTTTTCCGGTCAACGGTCGGTCAACGGTCAAGTCAACAGTCAACGGTCAACGGTCGCGGTCAACAGTCAACGGGCGGTCGGGTCGGACCGGTTGGGCCGGTCGCTCGATCAGGCCGGTTGGATGAACCAACTGGCACGTGCCACGCACGTGCCTGGCTAACGTTACGATGACGTCATCTGGCACGTGCGAGGCACGCGCTAGGGCCGAAACATCGCAATCGACGCGCCGTTTCGCGCACGCGTGCGTCGCATGCGCCTGGGCGAAACGGCGTGTTCGACGCGCGTAGTAGTGGGGGACCGCATCGGCGCGTGCGTTGCACATGCTGATGACCCCCGTGCGTTCCGGTCGTGCGTGGCGGCGCGTTCGGCGGCCTCCGGCGGCGATCCGCTACTCTTTTTTCTCGTATCAACGAGAGCTTCACCCCTGCACTATCAAAAACGAATTTCGACTTGCACAAAATCACGAAACAGGGCAAACGGTACGCGGGTGTCGGGTTTTTCCGTCCCCGATCGACCAAAAGTTATTTTTCTCGAATTTTGACCAAAAATTAATCAAAAGTAATAAAAAAAAAGGGTCGGGAAACAAGAACCAGGGCTCTGATACCAATGTTGGGAATTTACTGATTCCCTAAAACTGGATTCGACACTAAATCGAACCCCTAAAATCACATGTATCACCGATCCTAAAGCACATCACAATATCGAACGTATATTATTAGCCACAGATTAAACACCGACGCCGATATGAGGAAGAAAAACTGATCCCGTTCGATACGATGATGTCAATTCGCCTTGAAGGGAAGATAGTGTCTTACTGTTCTTCTTTTGGAAGGAGAGAGAGAGGAGGAACGTGCGTTATGTCAAAAAGTGCGTTCCTCCCTCTCTTTTTTTTTTTTCTTTTTCTTAAATACGTCATCTCCAAAGGACGTGTCCCTTCACGTAAAAGACGTTCCCCCAAAAGTTACAACTCTTCAACGTATCCCTCCATCCATGGGCCCTAAACTTGTGGACCAGGCTTTTAGGCTCAACATGGGCGGACGGGCCAACTTAGGCCCATCACATTAATAATAAATAAAACCATCATCTCCCACTCACACATGGTGGACCAAAACCAACATGGGCGGACGGGCCCTACTTAGGCCCATCAATTGAAAATCCATCAATTTGTAAAAATAATCACGGTTTTGTATGCATGTGTATGTCTTCCACATAATATAACGAGCGTTAAGGATTGAAAGATTTTCATAAGGAGTTAGAATTATTTGTTGGTTCTCATTGGTCACATTTCGTATGTCATTTCACGTAATGTGAAATTCGTGACAATTTAAGTCGAGGACAATCAAATCAATCGGAGAGAGTCTGAACATAGACGAATGATCGAACAGGAACCAATGACGTCACTTTTTTGCGTCTCTTAAAGTGCCACCAACGCCTCTCGATCGCCATTGAAGATATCTATGTTCTTGACATTTTTGCATGCCCGAGCTTTTTTCCATCATAGATGTGAAAGATTGAAAAGCCGAAGGGCGAGAAACACGACGGCCTGGACTCAGAGGCAGGATCGATGCCACAAACCAAAAATCTCGAACGTTGCGCGAAAATAGTGATGTCATCTCCAACGTCCACGGTAGGGCCTCTTTATTTTATTTTTAAAAAGTTTTATGTTCCTTAATGTTGATATCCAAGGTAGAAGTCAATGAATTTATTATTAGTATAGTCTGATAACATCAGTCGCAATTGTTGGCACAAATTGAACATTTGGCCATGAATTTATTTCATGCTACGCTGCACGGGACTGAATTGCTACTTATCAATGCATGCTAGTAGTAAAATTACCTCCATAAGAATAAAAAAGTATTTATGTTTATACAAGGAATATTTGCACATGATATTTGTGAATCTTGAGATCACTTTAGACATAGAAGAGATAAAAATTAAATAAATGAAAAGGACCCCAATTAGACTAGAGGACTGCTTCATGGACTAATTGACAGTATATGTGACGACCCAGACCCTGGGCAGTACGGAGGGATGGACTAAGATTGCCTCGCCAGTACGCAGGCAAGGTTAAGGGCATTTCTCCTATCTCACATCGCTTAGGGGGGAGTCCTGGGCTAGTTTATAATAGCTTGGGCCCCTCTAATTTGTGTAACGCGTTTTAAAGCCGTGATGATTTAGTATCCAAAGCGGACAATATTACACAGTGGGGCCCGGGTCGTTACAAATGGTATCAGAGCTGACTGCCGACCGTGTGTAGGGCCATTGCGAGGGCGCTGTGCCTTAAATGGGAGAGAATGTGACAACCCAGACCTGGGGCAGTATGGAGGGACGGACTAAGATCGCCTCGGCAGTACGCGGGCAAGGTTAAGGGCATTTCTCCTGTCCCACATCGCTTAGAGGGGAGTCTTGGGCTAGTTTATAATGGCTTGGGCCCCTCTAATCTGTGTAATGCGTTTTAAAGCCGTGAAGACCCGGGTCGTTACAGTATAGCACTGTAGTAAAAACTCAACTTCTTTGAGGAAAAGGTCGGTCCACATGAAAGAAAACAAATGGACGGAACAGGAAAAAGATGTTATCATCGTCATTTGATCAGGACATCATTTTTAAGGAGATAACATGCGAAACCTTAGGAATTTTCATTTTGTGGGAGTGGCTTATATGACCAATAGCAAGGAGGACGAGTTCACGACAGCTTATCCATACTCATGGCCAAATATGAGTTTAATTTTGCAAGCTATCCAAGCGCGCTCGTTGACCACCGAACCGAGTGCTCTCCCTCCCATCACCGCGACTCGTCCTCGCGCACCATTGTGAACACCCATCCTCGCTGTGGCCATCCACCGCGGGCATCGCCACCAAGTCCTACTGCAGGCCACCATCCACGACCCATCGAGTTCGAATTCAGAAATGTTATCCACGAATTAGGTAAAATTGTGCCAGAATTAATTCTTTGATTTATTGCCTAATTTGATATGAAATTGTGGACTAATGCATATTTCCAAGATTTTTATAAATCACTCCAAGTTATGAAAATTTCCTAATCCACAACGTCCATATGGACGACAATCCAATCAACCCCGGGATACAATTCCCGTCCGCACGGGAAATCGGTCATCCTAATCCTTTGCATACGATGTCAGTTTATTTGTTTTCAAATTTGCATGGATATGATATTTGGTGATTATCTTTTGCGGATTGGGTGAATATATTTTACGATGATGTTTATCCGTCGCTTGATTGTGACCATAAAAATATATATACACATATATAAATCTCATACATAGATAAGTTTGCATGTTTAGGATAGAATTTTAGGGATAATTTAGATTTTCGAATATTTTTGGAGATTACCTTGGGTGAATAGGGAAGATTGCATGTTAAATGGAATTTCCTGTTTAAATTTAGATGATTTAGATAAGATAATTCTTCGATTTAAATGAGGATTTAGAGTGGTTTATGAGTTTAAATTAGATATTATCCTAATCTTGACAGCTTATTTGGGGTAATTTTTAATTTCAAATTTAATAAAAAATGTCAAAAATATCAACTTAGTATAAAATTGATCCTTTCTTTAGGTATAATCACATGTCTAAATTATGCTATTAATTTATTCCTAATTTTAAATGAAATGTACAGAAAATATCATGTCCATGTTGTTCATAAATTGCATGTCATATAGAGTAATTTAATTAGAAATTGCCTGTCATGTTAGAGTAGTTGCATATTAATTATTGCCCGATAGTAAAGGTAAGTCATTTAATTAATAATGGCACATTTTTTTTTTTTTACGTCATTGCATCTAGAGTAATTATATTACATGCATTGCACACAGTGTAGTTCTCATTTAAATAAGAGAAAACCCTAAAAGAATTGGAGTGACATTGTTTACTAATTGGAAACCATACTTAGGTTGAATGTGTTTTTCTAATTAACATTGCAAATGCTTATGTTGCTTCAAGGTAAGTAATTGCTCCCCTTCCTTACAATTTATTTATTACTTTGATTATTGAGTGTTAAATTAATATTTGTGTACCAGCATGATTATCTTATATATTAATGGTTAAGTTAAAATCAATTCAAAGTACTTGTCAAAAATAATTTTCATGAAAAGGAAAGACACCAAATAGGACATTAGAGTAATTTAGTGTAATTAAGTTCTTGAATTCATCAACTTTGGTTTGTAGGAGTAACATATTACTTGGTCTTTCAACTGACCCTTCAAAAAATAGATTTAGTGGTGACTTATCATTGAAAATGATCTTGCATGCTAAAAATTTAAACTTAAGTCGCAAATTGGTATAAGCTTGAGAGAGCTCGAGTTAAGTCTAAGTTTAGTTCCATGAGCCAAATTTTAGGTGCTGCAGTTGAGGGTGAGGTCACGACAGCGACCGAGTTTACCATTGAAAGGGGCTAGTGAATACACCTAGAGGGGCGTGAATAGGCGTATAAAAAAATTTTCGTATGACTTAAAAGGATATTTTTTATGGACAATAAGATAGAATTCAGCTTTTAAATGAATAAACAACTTGTAAGCATAAATAAGAAGTTCAGGGATAAGAGAAAATAAACATAGAGTTTATAGTGGTTCGGCTTAATACAAGCTTACGTCCACTCTCCCGTACTGACAGCCCATCGGCTGGATTTCACTAAGAATCAAAAGAGTCGTTACAATATCACGTCATTGATTCCACAGTGTAGAGACTTTGCTACACTTCCTCAAGGTCTCACAAGTATCTAATCTCTCTTTTGAGTACAGATTTCGCTAAACAGTTGAATCAACAAAGAACAATGAGCTTCAAACTTTGGAATTTCTCTATCATGCACACACTCGAATAACCAGAGCTTCTTCCTTATATACTCTTTCATGCCTTCATACCCATTGGCATTTTCCAAAGGAGTTCTTCCATCTAACCGTTGGACGGAATCAATTAGGGAGATCTTCAAGTTACTTAAGGAATGTGATGATAGCCCACCAATCATGCTCGCCCATACAATCAGGATCTAGGTTTCCATAAGTAGAACATTCCAAGTATACCTTGCCAATCAATGAATCCAATTAATTCGTATCAAAATTAAAACGAATAAAAAATCTCGAAATGCTATCTCCAGCCATGAGAAGCTTCTTTAGCCGCTCGAATCAAATCCTTAAATAAATCCTTAATTCCGGATAAATCTTCTTCGACGATCTAGAAATTGTCAATCAGGGCAGACTTTAAAGCTTGAATCTGACAGTCTTCAGACTTTGACGAAAGAATCTTCAAGCGTTCAGACTAAACTGATGGAAACGTTTTGTCAACTTCAAAACACATAAGGAAGTTTTCTCCAACAATCTCCCCCTTTTTGATCATGACAAAACTTTCCTGCAGATTTGGAAATTTTGACCTGCAAGACAATACTCAAGCAAACGAGGATATCTCATAAAAGATAAATGAGTTAGGATAAATATATTATTGAATCTGCATCCACAAGAAATGGGTTAGTCCTGTAAAAACAACTATCTTTGCCATGAGTACCAATAATGCTTAAGATATTGCAATGCAAACATATAGTCAAACCACAATCCAAAAATCACAATAATCCAAAAGTCACAATCCAGCCAGACAAAATTTTAAAGTCACAAACAAAAACAAGTCTGAGTTTAAATCAAACAAATCTGCACTTCTCCCCTTTTTTGTCAGCATTAAAAAGGTAGAGACGAAAATAAGAATTGATCTAAGATTGTTTTGGAACGTGAACAAGCTGGAAGTCTCCCATCGACTTGACTGTCTCCTCTAGCTTTCTTAGATCCTCCTTCAGATGTGCTAATTCCTCACCCTTGGCAGTTGCTTGAATTTGAAGATTGAGGGCCTGAACTTGATTGATCAACAATTCTGAAGAGGCTTGGTAAGCATTTTGCATATTCTGAAATTCGCATCCCAAGGCATAAATTTGACCTCGCATCTCCATGAGAATATCAAGCAGTCTTCTAAAGGCTACTGTGTTGTCAGTTTGAGTGCTTGCTTCAGCATGATCAGATTGTGGAGATGATGGCACATCAGCATGAACTTCCAGATTCGGAGAAGATACCTCATGACCTTCTTCAGGGAAGTGAGAGGCATATACATCTTCTAGATTGGCAAGAGAACGACTGATATCATCACTAGTAAAAGCAAGTGAAGAAGTAGCTCTTTTCTCAGTAGCTCCCCCTGTTTCAGTGCCTTCTGGTGGAGAGAAGTACTCTTCATGTTCTGTTTCTTCTTTAGTGACAGGATGGCCTTGTTCTCCTTGTTGCTCCTTGTCTGTGTCTCCTTTTTCCTCTCCTTCCTTATCGATTCCCTTTGTCTCCTTCCTTATCGATTCCCTCTCTTCACTCATTTTTCTCTGTCTCTTCTAGGTCTTCTCTATCCTCTGTTTCTGGAACAGAACGCTGCAACTTCCTTAAAGCAAGAGCGGAGATGGTAACATCATCATCTTCTTCTTCATCTTGCAAGATGATCGCTCTTCTTCTTTTAGATGGAGCTATCATCGGCTCCTTTCCTTTTCGCTTTGCAGCAACAGAGTCTTGATGAGATTGGTGAGGAGTCTTTTCCTTGAATTTATCTAGAGCCTTGTTTAGCTCTTTCAGACGCATCTTAGAAACCATCTTCAGCCCTACCACCATTTGATCACACGTTCGAACACATAGAATTCTTGGAGGCTGAATGTTAAAGTGTCTGAATAGCTTAGTAACAAGTGCTGAATAGGGAAGTTGACCATTGTCCTTCAACATTGATCTATACATGTGAAACATGATAGTGTGTGGCAGAGAGAATTTTTTACCAGCATTGATAGCATACATTAGCTTTGCTTCTGAATTGGAGACATCAGTCTTTGACGTGGATTTGGGTCTAAGACAGTTGATCACAATCTTGTGAAGCAAGATATTCAAAGCATTCATTCTCGAATAGGAAATTCGACCTTCTGCCATTCCATCTCGAACAAGCTCTACTCTTGCACGACCAATAGACATGCTAATTGATTGAAATAACCCTCTCTCTACTCCAATCACATCAGCTAGAGTGTCCATGTCCACCACAAAATCCTAGTCTCTAACACTGAAAGAGAATCTATTCGCATCCAGGAAACTTAGATTGGAATAAAAATAAGCAGAAAGTTCTGAATGGGCTATAGTGGAGTCAAAGCAAAAGCGTTCAAGCTAAAGTAAAGTAAATTTCTCCCATAACTTCACATTCAGAGAGTCAAGAAAATTGAAATCCACACTCCTTGGGTTCATCACCCCTCGCTTTAATAACTTAGAGTAAGTTTACTTGTGTTCCTTAGAATGAAACAGATCTGATTTTGTTCCTCGAACATTCGCAACAATACCCATTCTAGGCTTAAAATGAGTAAACAACTTTTCATCATCATTTCCATCAGGCTGACTAACTCCTCCAAAACGTGGATCACTTGGGAAATTTGCAAAGGCCCTATCTGCAGAATCAGCAGGAGCAATTCCCAAACGTTCCATTGTTTGCAAAAGGTGGGTTTCATTTATGTACCCCTTTTCTTTCAAAAATTCGTCAATAATAGTCATTGGAGAGCCTCCATCCTTTAAGGCAGAATAAAGTTTGAAATTAAAGGCAGGCTTTTGAGTTCTTACTGGTTTAGCATCTTTGATAACATCCTCCTCCATTTGTTGCTGAGCATTTTGTGGTCTAGCCTGAGGAGAATGGCGTGGTTGAGAATGTTGTGGGATTTGCTATTGCCTTGGAGAATCGTGTTGCTCGGTAAGATCAAAGTGCGTAGGACTCTCGCTCATATGATGTGGTCTCCTGCTTGCAATCCTTGAAAACTTTCTTTGGAAAGACATTCTCACAGTCTTTGAGAGTTTTCCGAACTTGATTCGCGAGAAAGATGAAAACTTTAAGGATTAAACTAGGGAGAAAAAGTAAGAAGGTGGAGTTATGTGCTTTTAGGGTTGGTGAGTAAAAAAGGAGAAGAAGAACAGTATATAAAGCAATCGAACCGGGGTATACGAATCGTCACAAAAAAAATGCCTTTTAAAAAATGACTGCCTTTTTGAAAATAGATAACTACCATAAAAAAAAGATAACTTCTTTTTCAAAAAGGAATGATTGCTATAAATACAAAAATTTGGAAAGATAATGTTAATCAATTACGGATTAATAGATAAACGTACCTTTTTCAAAAGATAAGTTTCTAAAATTGAAATAACTTATAGTCGTGATCCTTGATCATCTGAGTCTGAACATCTTTTGGCTTTTATCCCTGAGTCTGAGCTTCTTCAGACTTTATAATATTAAGCTTGTGTCGAATAGACTCAAATTGGCTTTTCTCCAGAGGTTTTGTGAAGATGTTCACCAGCTGATTCTTTGAGTCAATAAATTGAATTAGGATTTCTCCATTTTAAACATGATATCTTATAAAGTGATGTCGAATCTCTATATGCTTTGCTCTTGAATGAAGAATTGGATTCTTGGTAAGATTGATCGCGCTTGTGTTGTCACATTTAATCTCGGTGCATGAGTCTTCGATTTCAAAGTCTCTTAACTATTATTTTATCCATAAGATTTGAGAACAACAACTTTCAAGAGCCACATACTCTGCTTCTGTTGTTGAGAGAACAATTGTACTTTGCTTTCTTGAGAACCAGGATACTGTCTTGTTTCCAAGTAATTGACATGTATCTGAGGTGCTCTTTCTATCAACTCTGCATCCAACAATATCTGCGTCTGAGTATCTAAGAAGAGTAAAGTCTCCTTTTTTAGGATACCACAGACCTAACGAAGAGGTTGTTGCAACATATTTGATGATGCATTTCGCAACACTTAGATGAGACTCTTTGGGATCTGATTGAAATTTGGCACAAATACAAACACTAAACAAAATGTCAGGTCTAGAGGCAGTAAGATAAAGAAGTGAACCGATTATACTCCTGTATGGCTTTTGGTCAACTTTCTTTCCTCCTTCATCTTTATCTGGCTTCGAGGAACTTGACATTGGTATATAAGTCTTTTTGCAATTTTCCAAATCAAATTTCTTAACAAGTTCTTTAGCATATTTTTCTTGATGAATGAAAATTCCTTCCTTCAATTGTTTCACTTGTAGTTCGAGAAAGAAAGGTAATTCACCCATCATGCTCATCTCAAATTCCTCCTGCATAGACTTAGAGAATTTCTTACACAGATTTTCGTTAGGAGATTCGAAAACAATATCATTAACATAAATTTGAACGAGTAGAAAATTTTTACCTTCTCTTTTAATAAATAGAGTAGTGTCTACTTTATCTTTCACAAAGCCACTTTGGATTAAAAACTTACTTAACCTTTCATACCAAGCCCGAGGTGCTTGCTTTAATCCATATAGTGCTTTTTTTAGTATGAATACATAATCTGGTTTCCTTGGGTCTTCAAAACCGGGAGGTTGTTTGTGACATCCCGAATTTTCGGTTTTGTTTTCTTCTGATTGAATCGGGCGTTTCATTGACGTGTTTATAGGGCTATTCTCAGAACTGATCATTCTTGAGATAACTAAACTATCTGGGGAAATTATCAGGAATTTTAAGGCAATAGATTTGAGAATTCGACCAGGAATCGGCTTCTCGACCGTGTCCATTTTTAGAGGCCATCTCGGCACGCTTAAAAATCGATTTGAAATCGAGATAGACTGGATCGACAGTGATGTGTGGCTAATCGTGGGTGACACCACTAAATTAGAAAATTCATGTCGATCGGCACTAAACTGATTTTCTTATTGTTTTGGTACCCTGTGTTCGTATTTGGATCCTCGGAATTTTCACGACAACCGAGAGTCGTCAATGAGTCGAGTGGGTTCATAGTGGCTCGAAGAAAATCGACCACGAGTCAATTGCACTTAAAAATATCTGAAAGTTACTCGGTAGCCTAGGTCACGCTACAAACGCGTCGAATTGAAATTAATCGCCAATTTGAGTCCAATTTCAGAAATTGAAGTTTTGGCCATGTCACAATTAATTTTAGGAGTGTCGACTCGCCTTAGAAGATTTTTCGGAGATCCCGAGATTTTTACGGAAAATCGGATCGGACGCCGCGGAAAATCAACGGAAATTCGGATTGGCCGAATCGAAGAGATTTTTGACTATCAAACCGAGCTATATGACGAAGGGGACTTGCAGGAATGGTATGGACTTTTTCTACATCAAAATCGGACGTCGAAGTTGGGAATTTATTGAAGAAATTGAAGATCAAAAGAAAATGGGAAATTCGGATTTTACAAGGGCAGAAATTTTTGGGCATTTAAAATGAGTTATTTGTGAAAATAATACAAGAAAGTATTATGGGACAAATTGGATAAGTTTGAGGGTTAATTGGGGGACCAAGCATTCAATGCAATGGCTAAGGATTGCAAGTATTGGGTCCCTCCTTGGCTTCTTCCTCACGTGAAGCCTCCCCCATCCGCTCATTGTTCCTGCTTTTGGTTTTGATCTCTCTGCCGTGCGAAACCATTCCCATCCAATTTCTCTCCACCTTCGTCACTTCTCTTCCTCAACCGAGAGCCCACTGACCAGCCCACAAGAATCGAAGCAGCTTCACTTGTGACATCCCTTACGGTTGCCTCGTCCAGCGCGCGTCCACTGAAGTCACCGAAGGAGCTGCCCTCGTCCGTTTCCTCTCAACGCGTGTCCCTCTTGGCCCGAGCGAAGCAGCTCCTCCATCAAGTGTCTTCCGCCAGGCGTCCTCTTCAGTCAACAACCGGAAGCATTGAAGCCCCTTTGTTAACCGAACCACCCACGTGAACCTCTCCACCAATTCAACGCCAGCTAGACCGAAGCTCCACATGGCCTCACGCAGCTGATTCTCTTCAATTTCTTGTCATCCGCAAGCCTCCACTAGCGTTGGTCTCCCTCGGTCAAAGCCCTCTCGCTGGCTTTGATGTTTGACCGAGCAACACCCACGGGAATCTAGCTGCCAGCGAAGCCACCGAGCGCCATCTTCTCTCCATCCGCGGCCAAGTGTCCGCGATCTTGCTTCCCCAGTCAACCATCGAAGAAGCCGCGCCAACTCACGTCCACCGCCTGCAGTTTTCGACGACCATCTTCCACCGAACAGGCCCAATCCAACGTCTTCAGCCGTGCAAGTCAGTCCGGTCGGAAATTTTTTTTAGTAGCAGCCCAGCAATTTCAGTCTTTTGGGCCGCAAGTCAAGCCCAGTGAATTTAGCTCCAAGGCCCAGCAAAGTCAGCAACTTTCGGCCCATTTGCAGTCAAGCCCAAGCCCAAGAGTGAAGCCCGGTCCAGTACAAGACAAATCTCAGTTGGGCTGAGATTTGTTGGGCCCGAGTCTAAGGCCCGGCCCAAGCCCGCCGGTGTCGCCGAAAATCCGATTTCAGCCGTCGTCGCGTCGCCGTTGCGGTGATTCGGTCTCCGCTTTTGCCAAGTGAGTTTTACTCACTAATGCTTTCTTAGTTTGTTAATTATGCTTAGGGTTAGTTAGATTTAAATTTAATGCAATTAGGTGGTTAGATTAATTTAGATAAATTAAGTTAGAGACTAATTGATGCATGCTAGGTGGTTAGAAATAGACATTAGCTAGTAGACATGCCATGTTATTTATCGAACGAGTCTCGGTAATTTTCCGGGCTCGTCTCGGCTTCCAATCAGGCAATACGGGCCTAAATTGAATTTTTAGTATTTATTTATTAATTTTCGAAATTAATTATTTAATTAATTATTTTTTTCGGAAATTCAACCGGGATGGCCGATGACCAGAATTTCGTGCTGATTGTCGTGGTGCAGTCCGTTTATTTAATTGAGCTTCAATTTATATGGAATTGACTTAAATTGTGAATTTTAGGACATGTTCCTAATTGGTTGATTTCAATTATGTGATGGGAAATGTTTGGGTACCGATGGTCGACGACAGTGGAGTGGTGAATCGGTGTGGCATCTAAAAGGGCACGTGGGCTCGGTGAATTGATGCATCACTTTGGTGAACGAGTGCCAGAGAGAATGCACGTGGCCCAAGCATCATAAAAAGGGCACGTGGGCTCGGTGAATTGATGCATCACTTTGGTGAACGAGTGCTGCAGAGAGAATGCACGTGGCCCAAGCATCGTAAAAGGGCACGTGGGCTCGGTGAATTGATGCATCACTTTGGTGAACGAGTGCCAGAGAGAATGCACGTGGGCCCAGGGAATTAAGTGAGACATCTTGGAAGAGACACGTGGGCTCGGTGATTTGATGCATCACTTTGGTGAACTAGTGCCTTAGAGAATGCACGTGTGCTCTATGACATGTAATCGACTCGTTCGATTTGTTATGAGTAGTTGGGTGCCTATTTTGAATTGTACTGATTTGCAGGTGGAATCTGAGGCTAAGGTAAGTCCTCTGACCTGTGCATGTTTAGGCAGCCCATAGTGTATTGGCTTACTAATCGAGTCTTAGGGGGTAGAACTCGCTGAGACGTGGTCTCATTGGTTATTGAATAACCATTTCAGGACCCTAAAGAGGAGCTGAGGAGGAGGATCCTGAGGAGGAGAAAGATTTTTGAAGAAGAAGATGATCCAGAGAGGGATCTTGAGTACAACCCGGATGTGGATTGAGATCCATCCCTTTTGTGAACCCTGTCTTAGTGTAGATAGGTGTGAGACTTGTTTGCTGTAAATAGTATTGTAATTATACTATGAGTTGTACTGTTAATGAAAGTGTGGTTGTGAATTTCAATATGAAAATTATGGCCTGCTTTTCTATCCCATTGTTTTATTGTCTCGGGGATTCTTAATCGCTTCCGCATGCGCAAAATAAATTGAAAGGGTCGGCGATACATAGTCCTGGGATATCGCACTTTAAAATCGACCAAGGTAAGGGATGGGCGCGTGCCCGAGGATCGGGGCGTGACATTGTTCCACATAAACTTCCTCTTGAATGAGTCCATTCGGGAATGCACTTTTGACGTCCATTTGAAATAGCCTGAAATTTTTATAGCAAGCAAAAGCAAATAATAAACGAATTGCTTCTAACCTTGCCGCTAGTGCGTAAGTTTCATCATAGTCTATCCATTTTTCTTGCGTATATCCCTTGGCCATGAGTCATGCTTTGTTCCTTATGACTTTTCCTTTTTCGTCTTCATCAATCTTGTTCCTGAAAACCCATTTAGCACCAATAATAGATTTACCTTTTGGTTTAGGAGTTAATTCCTAAACATCGTTGACACTGAACTGTCTGAGTTCTTCTTGTATAGTTTCAATCCAGCTTTCGTCTGTTAAGGCTTATTCTATGCTTTTGGGTTCTATTTCAGAAATAAGAGCCACATCGCTAGACTCTTCATGCCTTTTGGATCTTGTTCGAATCCCTTCATTGATGTTACCAATGATGAGTTCTTTGGGATGACTAGACTTGTGCTTCCAGTTGCTGGTTGGTCTGACAATCTGCTCATCTTTTTCTTCATTTGATTCTTCAAAATTTGTTTGTTGTTGACCTTCTACAGTCTGAGCTGCTTCAGAGGAATTAGACTTTGTAAAGTCTGGAGAAAGTTCATATTCTTCAGGTTGAGTCTGAATCAATTGATTTTGTATAAAGTCTTGAAATTGGACATTCATTGACTCTTCCACAGATTGAGTCTTCTTGTTGTATACTCTATAGGCTTTGATGGTGGTTGAATATCCAAGGAAGATTCCTTCGTCTAATTTTTCTTTAAACTTACCAATGCGATCATTTGCATTTTTCAAAATAAAACATTTGCAGCCAAACACATGAAAATAGGAAACAATTGGTTTTTTTCCTTTGAACAACTCATAAGGATTTTTCTCCAGAATTGGCCTTAAGAAAACTCTGTTAATGATATAACATGCTGTAGAAACTGCTTCAGCTCAAAAACGAGAAGAAATGTTACTTTCAATTAAGAGAGTTTTTGCCATTTCTTGCAAAGATCTATTCTTTCTTTCCACGACTCCATTACTATGATGTGTGCTCATGCTCGTGTGCTCATTTTTATGATGCTAGATGTGTCCTAGGAATGGAGTGTTGATTGGATCGATTGGTTTATGAGTTAGCTATTTTTCTTGTTGAGTCACTCCTGTTGTTTTTACAGATAATTAGTCATGCCTCCTATTTCTATGTCCCCCATTTCCTGACATGGTGCACCCGTAACACTTGAGGGCGAAATGCATGAGTTTATAGATTCAGCTATCCCAGGTGTGGTTTTTGTGAGATACATGGCATAGCTTTTAAGTGGACATAGGTGTGCCATTCCATTGCCATCTATATTCTGGTATATGGGAATCTCAAAGGATCGATTGCATACCCTAATGACCATAATGGTGGCAATGGAGACGATAGGGAGGAGTAGGAGCTGGAGGTGATGTAGCATGAAGGGGAGGTGCTTTTGGTTTGGCACGGTCATCATTGTTTTGGGCGTAGGATTGTGTGATCGGGTGATGTGGATGGATGGACCATTGTGAGGGTGTCTACTAGAAGTGGCGCTAGGGAGATGAGTACCTTTTTTTATTCCTCCCAATTTAGGTCTATCCTTTTTCTATGTAGCGCATCACCTGATGTATATAAGTTTGATAAGAAATGAAATCATGATTCCCCTTATTGCTAGTGTTCTTAGACTCGCATATGCATAATTCATGTTATGAATGCTTAAATTGAATTAATGTCTTCCGCTTGCCACTTGCATGATTATATAAAAAAGACTAAGACCATTTTTAGGAAGTGGCATACTGGGGCGTCATAACTTCTTCATCCAATAGATGGCAACTAGCTCGACCTCATCAGATTCGATGAGGTCATGCCTTGCCTAGCCAATAGCACGGCTCGAGTCCTCACCTCGTAGGCTCATCTAGGTTGCCCGCTTGCAACCTAGGCAAAGTAGCCCTTACGGCCTCTAGCGAAGACAAACCTTGTTAAGGGTAGGCTAGGCTCGCTAGAGGCTACAAGGTCAATCTTGTTGGCCCTCACCTCTGGCTGGTGGCCAAATTGGTGACCGGTTGGAGAAAGAAGGAAGTGAAAGAAAAAAAAAAGAAAAAAAAAAAGAGAAAAAGAAGAAAATAAATTTGAAAAAAATATATCAAAAAATTATAAAAAAATTATCCACGTCGGTGTTGGTGGCACCACGTAAGATGGCCGAATTGGTGACCAGTTGGAGAAAGAAGGAAGTGAAAGAAAAAAAAAAAAAAAAAAAAGAAAAAGAAGAAAATAAATTTGAAAAAATATATAAAAAAATTATAAAAATTATCCACGTCGGTGTTGGTGGCACCACGTAAGATGGTTGGTGTCCATGTCAACACTGGCTAGCCAAAATTGGTCGAATGTACTAAATTTGTATAAATACAAAAGATTTAGAACTAAATTGATAAAAATAAAAGATTTATGATTAAATTAACACAATTAAATTAGGTTTAAGACTTTTTTTAGTAATTTTCCCCATTTATTACCCAAGACATTTCCCTAAAATGTGTTCATAGAAAAACATTTTAAGCAAACAAAATAAAAATATCATTATATCTTTACATTATTATTTTGAGTGCTTTCAGACACCGTTGAATCCCGAGTTATCTTTTGTAAGATGGTGTGGAGGTGGATCCGGTTTTCTCACAGTACTATCTCAGAACAGAAGTAACTGTGCATGCGCTGCGCACGTACCTGGGGACTTGCCATCAGAACAAGATCCTTTGGTAGCCTAAACTAACATCCATAAACGCGACATTACGAATTTGAACTCACTTCTTAGGTTCATAAGTTGCGAATGGTACCGAGTTACAATCTCCTCTGTAGTATTTAAATTCCATTTGATAGCTAGTGTGCGTCCTTCTAGAGGGAGAGCAGACAATGCGAAATATTATATGTTTGCTGAACATACTGAAAACTTATGAATTATAAAATTTATTTATTTTTTGGTCGCGTTCGACTTTTTCAATATATAATTTCATGAATACATGTCTATCCGACTTTTGCAGACTAGGACAAATTTCCGATCGATGATGATTTAAACTCGGGGGATTCTTTATGTTCTTATCGAGCATGGCTACGAACATCAAGCGAGGCATCGACAGTTGACACAGAATCGAGCAAAGAAACAGACCGAAAAAGTCGGAGCATGTTGCACATAAACTTTTCCTTGGATCTGGGAAGCTGCATATTGTTGTGTCAGTACACAGATTTTTCTCATGATATAGATGCATTCGAATATCTGGAAATCGAAAAAACAAGTGACTGTTTAATTATGTTCGAATATACATTAAATACAATACTCGTTCAATTGATTTTTATTAAAAGTATGGTTATTAAATGTAATCCTAACCAAGATATTACAATAAGGAAAGGGTAAAAGATAAAAAGGAAAATAGCTCCCCAAGAAAAATATGAAACAAAGGCATTTAATTGGGTCTTTCGCCTCGCTCAGTGTACATATTTCATCTTAATTTGTGTGTGTGTGTGTGTGTCTTTTTTTTTTTTTTCAATGAGTTCATATTTGATGACTTATATGTACGAACTTGCAACGTTATTTAGAGTGCCTCTAACTACGCATAAGTTGAACCACAGGTTGTATTATATAAAGGAGTGTCAAGGTGGATACGTCTAACAAACTAAATTTACAAGATTATATCAAAAGTAGTTGTGCACACACTACATACTTGCGTGGAAACTAGACATATATAATCAATAATCGTTCCAAGTACCTGGATGATTATCACTTATTATCAAATGCAAGTGATCAAAATAAGAGAATTTAGTAGCCTAAAGGTGGGGAATAGGATACATCAATGTGAGAGAACTAATTCGAACTTGTTCATTAGATTCGTGGGTCACAAAATGGTGCCAAGTCAACATCTCCTCTGCAGTATCAAAAGTCGAACATTTGATTGCAAGTGCAAAATATCATATGGTTGTTGACCATACTATAAACTTATGTATTTTAAATTAGTAAATTTTCTGGTCACTCGAGTTTCTCACTATTTAATTTCACAGACGTTTCTAATTCTTGCGTGGTCGTCCATTCATTTAAAGCTTCTTGTTATTTTTTCTCGTATATACATGAAGTCCAGCCAATTGGTGTCGGTATGCGTGACATCATTTTGGCCATGCAAGGCATGACATAACTATTTTAATTGCCATTCCTATGGAAAATCACCTGCCGATGCGATACGGCAGATCTAGGTCAATGTTTTAAAATGCTTTGGTAAACATATGTTAATTATGTAGTCGTTGATTATGATTAAAAAACCGACATAGAATCTTTTCACGAGGTTAAGTGTACTAACGTATTATATGGCCTATTCTTTGCACTCCAAATTTCAACTGGTGGAACTGATTAGTTGAAAGAGGGATCCAACCGTTGAGATAAACTTATGGAGGAAAGATATCTGAGGATAATTATCAAAAAAATGTTCTAAACTTATTATAATTGTGGAAGTTCAGTCCTACATCTTTCAATTGAGCAACCTTGCCCATTTCAAGCATCCTCACTTGGTAGGTGAGGTTGGCCCTTGCCAAAGGCTGGCAAGGTCGGACCTTGTCCCAGGCTGGTCATCGCCCATTGAGGAGGTCGGCGACCGTAGAGGATGAAGGAAAAAAAAAAGGAAACAAAATAAAAATATTGACAATAATTCGGAAAAAAAAAAGAAAAAACAGTGTCGAGGTGGATTTGTCTAACAAATTGAATTTACAAGATTATCCCAAAAGTAGTTATGTACATGCTCCATACTTGCGTGGAAACTAGACATATACAATCGATAATCTTTCCATGTACATGGATGATCATCACTAATTATCGAATGCAAGTGATCAAAATAAGATAATTTGGCAGCCTAAAGGTGCGGACTAGTGTCCATCAATGTGAGAGTATGAATTCGAACTTTTTCATTAGATTCATGGATCGCGAATGGTACCAAGTCACGATCAAAAATCAAACAATTGATTACCAGTGCAAAATATTATATGGTTGTTGAGCATACTGTAAACTTATGCATTTTAAATTAGTGCATTTTCTGGTCACTCGAGTTTCTCACTATTTAATTTCGCAGACGTCTCTAATTCTTCCATGGTCGTCTATTCATTTAAAGCTTCTTGTTATTTTTCTCGTATATACATGAAGTCCAGCCAATTGGTATCGATATGCGCGACATCATTTTGGCCATGCAAAGCATGACATAACCGTTTTAATTGCCATTCCCGTGGAAAGTCACTTGCCGATACGACAGATCTAGGTCAATGTTTTTAAATACGTTGGTAAACATTCGTTAATTATTTAGTCGTTGGTTATGATTAAAAAACTGACATGGTATCTTTTCACAAAATTAAGTGCACTACCGGATTATATGGCATGTTCTTTGCACTCTAAATTTCAACCGCTGGAATTGATTAGTTGAAAGAGGGATCCAACCATTGAGATAAACTTAGAGGAAAGAAATCACAGGATAGTTACCAAAAAAGTACCAAACCTATTATAATTGTGTAAGTTTAGTTCTACACTTTTCAATTTAGTTAATTTAGTTTTAAACCTTTTGAAAATTTATTAATATGGTATATCCGATCAATTTTAGCCGGAAATCACTGATGTAGATGCCGATTGTTTTACATGCGAATGCTAATGCTAACGTGGATAATGTTTTTATTCCTTTTTCCTAATTTTTTTTTCTATCCTTTTTTCTTTTCCTTCATCCTTTGTAGTCGCCGACCTCCACGATGGGCGGTGACCAGCCTCAAACAAGGTCCGACCTCGCCGGCCTTTGGCAAGGGCCGACCTCACATGACAAGTGAGGGTTGCTCTCGCATTGGGTGAGGTTGCCCAAGGTCGTCGAGGGTCAACCTTGTTGGCCTTGAGTGAGGCTTGTCCTCGCAAATGAGCCTTGCTTAAAGCTAGCGATCTTGTCAGCTTGCCACTCACCAATGTCCTTAGTCCCACGACGCAACGCTCTCTCCCTCTCCCTCCCTCCTTCCCTGCTCATCCGCTCTAATCAAAACAGTTGCTTGACAGTTTGATCAAGCTAAGCCTCCATTGACAGTGAGCCGAGTCCTCACAGTGAGTTAGTGCTCAGGCGTTACATCGAGACCTCAAGCTTGTGGCCGGTGAGACCACCATGAGGCTGGCCTTGCGTAGATTCAAACGAGTCGCTAGCACAATAAAAAAATAAAATAAAGAAGGAAAAGAGAAGAAAAAAAAAAAAAAAAAAAAAAAAAAAAAGAAAAAAAAAATTTACTTTGAAAAATATTAAAATAGTATTAAAAATTCCATGTCAACGCCGGCCGCACCATGTAGGACGACCAATGAGTCCATGTTACTACATTTTGGCTAAAATTGACCGAATGGATTAAATTGGAGAAATGAGAAATTGTTTAGGACTTAATTGGCAATTTTTTTTTTTTTAAAAGTTTATTACTCAATTGGCAAAAGTGCAATAGATGTAGGATTCCTTGGACAATTTTGCTACCTTTAGGCTTAGTAAAATACCATAAGGTGTAAAGGATGAAATTGGAGAGCTCACAATTACTTTTGTGACTCAAATATAAAGTTCTCACTAGGATGTGCTGATAAAATACCACATTATTACGCATAGAAGATAAGCGCTGAATCAATAATCAATACACGTAAACTTAAGAAAGGACTTCTACTTAGTACGGTTGGACATTCTTCCTAAAGATACTAGAGAGAGCACGGAGCTCTCGTACCCTAATAGTCCTCTCTCGCATGGTAAATTAGGGTGTGTTCGGTAACGTTTCTGTTCAAAAATTGTTCCAGGGAACAGAAATAGAAAAAACTATTTTTGTTCCAGGGGAACAATTTTTGAACAAGAAAGAACGCGTTTGGTAAACTTGTTCCTAGAATAAAAAAGAATAGAAACACGTTTGATAATTTTGTGTTCTTTTTTGTTTCTTTTATTTTTTAAATATTTTTCTTTTTTTTTTTCTTTTTTTTCTTTCTTTTTTTCTTTTTTCTTCCTTTTGGCCGACGGCCTCGCCGGCCGGCGCGAGGTTGGGCGAGCTCGGGCTCGCCTAGATCTGGCGAGGCCGAGCCTTGCCAGGGGCCGGCGATGCTTCGACGAGGTCGCCAACCCTCGACAACCGGCCACTGGTCATGGTCGAGGCTGGCCATTGGCCAAAAAAATAAAAAGAAGAAGAAAAGAAAAAAGAAAAGAAAGAGAGGAAAAAAACAAGGAGAGGGATAATTTATTTCTCAGAAGTGTTCTAAAAACAAGAAACAAATTTTTTTTTTTATTTCTTGTTTCTGTTCCAAATTTGTTCTCGGGAACAAAAAATAGATTTTGAACAAAAACGCAAAAAAACAGGAATTGTGTTCATAAACAGAAATAAAGAACACAAACAAACAGGCCTTATTGGCTACACCAACAGAACACATAGGCCAAGTGCAGAGGATCCGTTGGATCACGTGGGTTACATGATCCATCCGAACGGGGCTGCGGAGCCTAACGCACCAGGGGCCGTCAATTTGGAACTGGAGTCGGGAGAGATCTCGTAATTGTGTGTTGCGGTTGCCTTCGGGAAATAACATGAAAAGCTCTTCATGATATGACTAGAAAGTCCTGTTTTGTACCCCTCAAGAATGTAACTGACGAAGCCTGACAGAAGACCATGAAACTTTTATTCGTAGCATAGTTTCTGCGTGCAGAGTAGATCAAGTTCCGCACATTACACGTACAATCCCGTTACGGATGATAAAAAGTTTTCTTCATGGCACACAGTGTCTGCATGCACGGCACAATGAGTTGTGCACAGCACGGGAACAACCTTGTTACAGACTCCAACGACACATAATGGAAAGCAATATCATACTGGAAAGGAAAGAAATATGACCAAACACGACGTAGAAATACGAACAGACCTCTCAAAAGTAATGCTACAATGATGACTCTTTTTTCTATGCGTATACTGAATAGTCTTCGATGTCAAGTCTGGAATATCGGCAACGCATTTATTCATCGATAGCCTCGATAATGACAACATTTATGAATTGGGTTTAATTTATAATAAAATCAGTCATGCTTCCGACAACCTTGAACAAGCTTTCGCCCGCTTCGGTCATGATTTCGCCCGCTTCGGTCATGCTTTCAGCTGCTTCGGTCATGCTTTCCGCTGCCTCGGCCAAGCTTTCGACAACCTCAGTCGACACATTTCCGGCCGCTTCGGCTGCTTCGGCCAAGCTTCCGGCCACCTCAGTTGCCACACTTTCGGCCTCTTCAGCTGCTTCGGCCAGGCTTCCGGCCACCTCAGTCGCGACACTTCCGGCCACCTCGGCTGCCACGCTTCCGGCCACCTCGGCCATGCTTCCGACCACCTCGACCAAGCTTCCAGCCACCTCAGCCACCATGCTTCCAGCCACCTTGGCTGCCACGCTTCCGGCCACCTCCGCCACATTTCCGGCCACCTCAGTCGCCACACTTTTGGCCCCTTCGGCTGCTTTGGCCAAGCTTCCGGCCACCTCAGTCGCCACCTCGGCTGCCACGCTTCCGGCCGCCTCGGCCATGCTTCCGACCACCTCGACCAAGCTTCCAGCCACCTCAGCCACCATGCTTCCAGCCACCTCGGCCGCCATGCTTCCGGCCACCTCCGCCACATTTCCGGCTACCTCGGTCATGAAGTCATTGTTTCTGGCCATTTTCGGAAGGAAGGGAAGGGAAAAAGGAATAGCGAAGCAGAGAAAGTTTTAGGGTTTCAAAGGAGTGAGTGAAGTAAAGGAGGAAGGCTTGTGTGGAGCAAACTGCAGGTACCTGGTGACCTATTTATAACACTCCAAGGCCACAACGCGACAGCTTACGAGCTGGCAAGGACGATTAATTAACGAGTCGTATCGGAAATGTATGTTCTGCCAGCGAAGAGATATGTGCACAACACTAAGAAAGTTCAATTTGTGTCGTAACTCAGGGAGTGCGTGGTCGGGGAGTGCCATCTAAACATATGGTGCGATCTGGTGTAAGAGTGGATGAAGGTATTTGACGTATCGGATACTTAACGTGGCGTTAATAGATTAGGAAGTAAGGCTAGCATATACGGGAGATTTCGAAGCTCATTCGCAAAAGTTGACTGGGGCTTTGATTTAGTGAGACATTTTAAGTAATTATCGTTTTGGTTTTCTAATTGGGTCTATGTCGTAGGCCATGACTTAACCATGCAAATAAATTTGTTTCGTTTATTTTTATTTTGATTTTGCCCTCTGATACTTGTTCGTGTTGGTCGATGATTGATTGGAGGAACATCTAAAATATACCGTTTTTTAGAGATTATTTCAAGGAAGAAATCTCGATTGTTCGGATGATTAATGTTCCCAATAGCATTGCATATTTTTGCCTTTTTCAATGATTTTTTGTTGAAAATATCTTTCAAGTTTGAATTTATGAATGAAATTTGACCCAAATCGAAGTGTGTGCGGCTATTCAACCCCCATAGAAAAAGTTAATAAGGAGACTTTGTTGCCCAATCTTATGATTCGATGGGGGCAAAAACAGGTTCGTATTGTTTAATATGGGCGTGTCTGTAAGCTTTTTTATCTTTTTACTTTTTGTTTAATTTAAATTTTATGACGTATTAATTTGACTTTTTAAAAAATAATTTTAAACACAAATTTCTACAATATACAGATATCGACACGTATATTCACATAAATTTTCTCTCAATAAACTGTTTTTGGAAATTTAGATAAAATTTAAAATTTAATGGGAAATATAAAAGATAGCTTTTATTTGAACTTTCCTTCCCAAAAAACGCGAACTTACATAAGCTTGAGGGGTTTAGTCAAGAAGCGTGTGTGCATGCAACTGGAGCGGCCGCACTTCTTGCGGGCGATATGCATCGGGTCATCATGATTCAATTATATAGTGGAGCAAATTCAAGATTGTTTGAAATTGTGAAATTCTTGTATGAAGATTTCAAATAAATTGTTTACGAGATAGAGAGATTATTTTTGGCAAAATGTATCCTGGTTAAATATTGTATAAATTATTATGTGTAATAGAGGATTGAAAATCACCGAGACTGCTTAGTTGACTTGAAAGTTCTTCTAATCTTTGCCATATCACTTGACTTATAACAAAACGTTGTATTGCTCTCTCTATTGATGGAGATCACATCGATTGAATAATATAAATATGATGTTTGATCTAACTCTTTGTTAATGTGTTTGATCGCTTGTTTGCGCAACATTATAAATGATGACTCCCTATGAATCTCATGGGCAAGATAAATTTCCTATCGAAGATCATTTGGGTCGGGTCGATTTGAGAGATGCTTTATATCCTTATCGGGCATGATTGCAAACAGCAAGCAAAGCAAAGGCGGAGACGGAGACTTACTGGATTTTATCTTGATTGGATCTAAATTTCTACAGATAAAGTATTACCGCATCTAATACTGATTACACCAACATAAGCATATCTAGTTAACATAGAATTGAGGAAAAAAAAACAGAACGACAAAGTTGGAGAATGTTACCCATGAACTTTTTCTTGGATCTAGAAGCTGCATAGTGGTGTATCACATTTATTAGGCAAATTATCAAAAAAGTCCTAAACTTATTGTCATTTTGTCAATTTAGTCCTAAATCTTTTTTTTTTTGGCCAAATGAGTTTTAAATCTTTTGTATTTGTACAAATTCGATTCATTTGATTAAATTTTAGTCGGCTAATGCGAACATGAACACTAGCCATTCTACGTGGTGCCACTAATGTTGATGTAGACAATTTTTAATAATATTGTAATATTTTATATTATTTTTTTATTCTCTTGCCCCCCCCCCCCCTTCCCATTTTCCCTCCTTCATCCAATACTTGACGACTAGCTCGACCTTGCCAAATCCTAGCCGTTGGCGAGGCTCTAGTCCTCACCTTGCAGGCTCAACTAGGTTACCCGCTCAACCCATGCTAGCCTAGTGGGCAACCTAGGTAAGGTAGCCCTTGCAGCACTAGCGAGGGTGAGCCTCGCCAAGGGCAGGCCAGGCTTGCTAGAGGCTGCGAGGTCGATCTTGCTAGCCGTCACCTCTTGCTAGAGGCCAGATTGGCAACTAGTTGGAGAAAGAATGAAGGGTAAGAAAAAATAAAGAAAGAAAAATAAATAAAAATAAATTGCTAAAATACCAAAAAATTATAAAAAATTATTCATGTTAGTGTTGGTGGCACATGTAAGATGGTCGGCATCCATGTAAACACTAGCCAATCAAAATTAGTCAGATGAACTAATTTTGCACTAATACAAAAAGTTTAGAACTAAATTGATAAAAAAAAGAGTTTAAAACTAAATTGATACAATTACAATACGTTTAAGACTTTTTTAGTAATTTTCCCCATTTATTACCCAAGGCATCTCCATAAAATTTGTTCATAGAAAAACATCTTAAGCAAACAAATAAAAATATCATCATATCTTTACGTCATTATTTTGAGTGCTTCCAGACACTGCTGAACCCCGAGTTATCTTTTGTAAGATGGTGTGGAGGTGGATCCGGTTGTCTTACTGTACTACCTCTTTTTCATCAATGAGAGATTACGAATTCGGACTTGTTCATTAGATTCATAGGTCGTGAATGGTACCAAGTCACAATCTCCTCTGCAGTATCAAAAATCGAACATTTAATTACCAGTGCAAAATATTATGCGGTTGTTGAACATATTGTAAACTTACTTATTTTAAATTAGTGCATTTTCTGGTCATTTTCGAGTTTCTCACTATCTGATTTCACAGACGTCTCTAATTCTTCCATGATCGTCCATTCATTTAAAGCTTGCTATTTTTCTCGTATTTACTAGGGGTGATCGGGTCCAGGGTGGGTAGGGTCTAGACCTGGACCCTATACCCGACCCTGTTATAACCGGTTCTCTTTTTTTGGACCCTGTTCCCGACCCTGTTTGCATTGGACCCTGTTCCCGACCCACCCTGTTTTTCCGGTCCGGGAACAGGGTTGACCCTGTTTATATTGGAACCTGTTTTGTATAAAAATTGCCGTATCTTTATATTAACCGGACGAGAACAAATAATTCACCAAAATGACCATGTGGTTGAATGAACTGGCTGATATTTGGCCAAGCCAAAGCAAAACTCGGCAGCGTTTGTCAAGAAACACAATTCAGACAAAAACACCATAACTACATATAATCCACATTTTGACGCTGGGGAGGGAGGAAATTTACCAGCTCTGTCGTATATTCATTCTAGCCAAAGAACCCATCCTGACATTTGCCGATTACCAAGCTAAGAAAAGAAACACGCCCCAGTCAAACGCCAAAAACAATTTTAGAAACACCTTACCCTGTTTGTAAAAGTTTGAGAATTGCCCCAAGATCTGCAAATCCCAACTCAAAACCATCAACCCACAACCTTAGAGCACCAACCCAAAACAAACCATCGCTGAAGAGCATCGGAAGCAAGTCATGACGAAAGCAATGCAATCATAACAATCCCACTTACACCATACAATGCCACCCCAAAGAGATTCTCTCGAACCCGAAAAACACGAAAACATTGCCCTCAATCGATGGAATGTAAGGATCAACTGATCAACCCAAAACGCCGAATAGATCTCACGCAGTGCAATTCAAAAGCTTTTTCCGGAGACGCTGAAAACCCAGAAACCAAGAAAATAAAAAAAGGACCTTTACCAAACAAAACCCGCGTTTCTTCTTGCTTCTCGCTCTCGCTCGAGCGCGCGTGCTACCAATGGATCTGCCGGGCAACTTTTTCCCCAGAGTGGACTCATTTCATTATGTCCCTCTACTTCATTGATATATCTTTGTCTTGATCCATTGACTGAAAACTGAAAAAAAAAAAATTATATAACATTCGGATTCTACAAAAACAGAAATCACTCCATTATTTACTCAACTTCAATGTTGTGGAAATACAAGTTTCCTATAAACATGCAAAAGCGCATAAACATGCAAAAGCTGCTACCTGAGAGCAACTCAACAACACATCGAAAAAAAGCGAACTCGATTAGGCGTCCACCTAATTAATTCCGGAATACAAAAGCGGCAGGAAACCAAAACCAAGTATCGCTGGCCTGAACTCATTATTAACCCCAGACAGCTCATCTCGTCAGTCTAGACATTTGAAATCCTCATTTGGCGGTGCTGTAGCTTTCCGATGTGCTTACAAATGCATGCTTTAGCGATGCTTACGCAGTTCATCCATTCCTATATCTACCCAGACTAATGCCGCAAACGTGACTATTTTTTTACTTTAAAACCTTCAGAACATGTACTCATCTCTCAATCAAATCCTTAACATAGCCAATAATTAGCTCCGTTCTATCAATCATCACGCATATTTTCCAACACAAACATTCCGAACCAGCATCTCCAGTCCCATCCGGCAGAATTCATAAATCCAGGCACTAAACAAATTGAAAGTAGACCAATTTCTTCCCTTTTTTTTTCCCTATCAAGAAGAATGAAACGCCACTCCTTGATCAATCCACGGAAAAAACTGAACATTTACCACAACCTAATGGACAGAAAAACACCTCCAGCACCAAAAACACGAGCACGTTCGTCCCAGTCTGGGAAAAAGCTAATGTCCAAGCTGACAATACGCCTCGAAAATACCGCCAGCGATCAAGCACCAATCAAACAAAACCAAATCATTCAGTTTAAACAGTTGAAGCGCGACTTCAATACGAATTCTCTGCTAGGTTTCAAAGGGATTTCTCATCTTAGCAACCATATATTTTACTCCAAGTCATCATTACACGCTAGAACTCGACTTCAGTATTGCACGATTCGTCCGAAATCTCATCGGTTGAGTTTAGTGTTCTCAAACTTAGTAGAACAGGGAAGAACAATGCATACGAATGAGAGATTTACCTGGTTCGGAGCTACGGAGTCTCGAGAGTTGCAACCACAACGATGAGGCTCGAGAAGACCGCTGGTAGTCCTTCTTTCCAGCGATGAATGGTCCCGATCGACAGGCTTCTCTGTTCGGCCTCGAGCGGATGTGATGGCGGGTGCTCGGAAAAAAATCAGTTTATGGCCGTCTAGGAGCGACCAAATCGGAAAAGGGATCTTCAGACCTTGAGAGAATCAAATCCCTTTTTGCTCCTCTAGCCAACCGCTCTCTGGTTTCAGATGAAGAAAACCAGAGCAAAGGGAGCCCCAGGAAGCCTCTTTTCAACCTCTCCGGAAACCTGCTCTCTCTCCGACGGCGCCGAGGCGGCGAGGATGGCCGGGACCAGGATGGGGGCGCTGATCTGGAGGACGTTGGGTGAGCGGAAGCAGCATCAGCGGCGCAGCACTCGGATGAATCGGCGGAGGTGACTGTGAGAGCTTGAGAGTAAAGATAAAAAGTTAGAAACGAATTAGGGTTTTGCCTTAAAAACCGGTTCTCAAACCGGTTCCTGAACCGGTCCGGTCGATCCGGTTCCCGGGTGGGTATTCCCTCGGAACCGGTTCCCGGACCGGTTCAAACAGGGTCTGAACTTTGGGAACCGGTTCCCGGACCGGTTTCAACCGGAACCGGTTCCCGACCCTGTTTTTCGGGTGGGCCGATCCGGGAACCGGGTTGACCCGGTCCGGTTGCACACCCCTAGTATTTACATAAGCCAATTGGTGTCGATCTGTATGACGTCATTGTGACCTTGCTGATCGCTAGCTAGTTAAATGTTCCAGCTGGTCAAAGGGTATTTTCGTCAAAAGACCTTTTTTATTTTAAATTATTTTTTAAAATTTTTTCCTTATTCTTTTCTTTTTTTCTCTTTTGTTTTCTTATCTTCTTTTTTTTCGTGACGATGGTTGTTGGCCACTATTAAGGGCCACGACTCTCATCCAAGTCCTCACCAACCATAGGTGATATGATTTAGCCCAGATTTGGTGAGGGCAAGCCTCACCTAAAGCTAATGAGGGGAGCCTTCCCCTATAGCTTTTAAGGGCAACTCTCACCCGCCTAGCCTTATTTTGGCATCACTGATGGCCAACCCCATCACCAGTGAAGAAGAAGAAAAAACCAGGAAAAAAAAAAGGAAAAAGAGAAAAAAAAAATCAAAAAAATAAAATAAAGGATGATAATATCCTTAACCATTTGGAAAGTTGGACTCTTATTTGAGATACATATAACCACTTCAGACTCTTATTTGGAACAAATTCTACTTTAAGTCTTTATTTGAGAAAATGAATGCACTTTAAGCTCTTATTTTAAATAAGGTTCACTTTAGACTCTTATTTAAGAAAATAGAATACTTCAGATCCTTATTTGAAATTTTACCATAAAAAATAATAATAATTAGAGATCGACTTTAGACCCTAAAAAAGAAGATGATATTATTGATTTGCATAAGAGCCTTTGCATTTAGCAGTAATAAGCCCACATAAATCGTATTTAATTGGACTAGAGCTAATGTACTCAAGCAGGGAAGCCATGAAAAGTACATAAGCTTGTCTATAGACTTTATGCAATGGCTATCTAATAATAGAATATTACAATATCAATTACAATCAATCAAGATCAATCAAGAAAGATAATACACAATTTTGAGAAATATATGAAATCAAGGGGATTATCTCTCTCTCTCTCGCCCCCTCTCTAAACATTTTTTCATCTCCTCCACTTATGGAGGGGAGGGATTTGACCTAGGTCTCTCCCTCCCCTCCTAGTTCCTTTTCATTTTATTTTCATTTGTTTCTTTCCTAATTCTCTTGATCTAGTTTTATATCTAGGAGCTTTGCTCTCCCGATCTTAGATCTAGGAGCTTTGCTCTCCGATCTAATTATAGATTTTGGATTTTTAATGAATAAGCACTATGCCTCCGGTTTTAATCATATTCACAGCTGCATCGATGTTAAATCTATGCTTGTTCAATGTTTTATCACTCAAAGTTTTGATGCTTCGCATTGGCTACTAGGCTCATTCTCGCAGGTATTAGATCTGGGATTTTTTAATATGTTTATGTTATCTCTGTACAGTAATGGTGTTGGAGACGCCAAATCTAGGCACATACCGCCAAAAGGCAAAGCCGTTATTAAGATGGAGATCTCGGCGTGTGCTTATCATTGATGGTGCTGTGTGATTTGATGATTGATTGTCGATTCTTTCGCTTGGATCCAGTTATAGATTTGTTTTTGAAGGATGAGCTTGTGATGATCCCTACTAATCATGCTATGATGAAACACCTTAATTTATGGTTTTTTGTTTATTTTGGAGATTTATGGGTTTATTTTGTTACCGTGACTTTTGAGATTTCCTTTCATTTATCAGTTTGATAATGAAGGGAAAATTATTTTTGACCAAAAAAGGGGATTATCTCTCTAACAAAAGAAAATTCACAATGTTATGTCTTAATTGTGTATGCGCTGCACACATACTTTCCAAGTACATCGGATGAGTATCACAAACTTAGTGAATACAAATGATCAAAACTACATCCGTTGGTAGCCTAATGGTGCGGGCTGATATTCACATATGCAAGATTACATATTCAAACTCAGCTTCGTAGATCCATGAGTCACGAACCATAATTGAGTGACAACCTCCTCTGCAGCATCAAAATTTGAACATTCGATAGCAATTGTGCAGCCATTGAGAGGGAGCAAACAAAACAAAAGGAAAAATTGTTTAAAAAATCCTAAACCTATTGTATTTTTTTCAATTCAGTCATAAACCTTTTAATTTTATCAATTGAGTTCTAGATGTTTTTATATTTTGTCAGTTGAGTCCATCCAACGAATTTGACCAGAAATCACTGACATGGATGTCAATCATCTAATGTAGCATGGCTAGCATTGACGTGAACAATTTTTAATAATACTCTAAATATTTTTTTGATTTTTCAATTTTTATTTTCTTTTTCCTTTTTTTTTTTTTTTTTGTTCTTTTTATAACAATAGCCAACCCTCACTGGCCATTAGGCAAGGGTTGTTGGGCCCTTGCCTGGCCTCGAGCAAGGCAACCTCACCCAAATCTAAGCTACACAGTCTCACTCGCGACCATGATAGTTTAGGCGAGGGCCGTGAAGACCCTACCCGTTGCAGGTGAGAACCACACCTGTTGCCTAAACATGGTGAGGGCCACAAAACCATCATCAATTGCGGGGGAGGTCTGGCAAGGGCTACGATCCTTGCCCTCATCGGCCAAAGTTGTGAAGAAAAAACAAAGGAAAGAGAAGAAAGGAAAGAGGAGAATAAATAAATAAATTCGAAGAATTATTAAAATATTATTAAAAATTGTCAATGTTAGTGCTAACTATGCCAAGTAAAACAACTGCCATTCAAATTAGTGATTCTAGCCAAGATTAGCTAGAAGGACTCAATTGGTAGATCATAAAAATGTTTACAATTTAATTGACAAAATTAATGGTTAAGGAATAAATTGGCAAATTTGTACTATGTTTAGGATTTTTTGAACAATTTTCCCCAAAACAAAATAATGATGTGTTTGTTGAGCATGCTAAACTTATGTATTATAAATTAGTGCATTTTCTGGTCACTTTTGAGTTTCTCTATACCTAATTTTGATAAATGTGTCCAGCTTTGTGTCGAGAATTATCACCCCTTTATTATCACTCGATCAACTATTATCGTCCATAACATTTGCTTTTTGTGCTTATTTTCTTTTTGGTCATATAACCCGAAGCTTGTTATTTTTCCAGTACATGCATGAAGTCCAGCCATTTAATCATGATCTGGGTTACATCGTTGTGTCTTTGCAAGGATGACGTCACTGTTATAGATGCCAAAATCATAAAATATGACAGATCTAAGTCAATGTTTAAATACGTTGTCAAACTTATTTTAATTGTCGAGTCATTGATTATATTTATGAACAAAGCGAATATTTTCACGAGGTTAAGTGTACTTTATTTATGATAGTCTACCGGATTGTACAGCATATTCTACGCGCTCAAATTTCATGGAGTGAATTTGATTATTTGAAATAGTATCCAAGTCAAACCATGGGGATAAACTCGTGCAGATAAATAAAATAAAAAATAAAAAATAAGCCACCTACGGAGCTGTTAATTTATGAATGATTTTCTCAAAATTTTCAATATTGATTATTTCCAATTTTACTATTTCCTGTGAACATATGTTTTCATCATTCTTATTAAGGTGCTTTTGTATCATTGAATTTCCTGATAAAGAAAACTAATTTTTATGAAAATCATTCTCCCAATTTAAGCTTGTTGTTTTCAGTCTATGAAAAACATCTTCCATAAAGCAATTAATTTGTCATCCAACTATCATAAAATCACAAAATATTTTCTGAGAAACAATTCTTCTTCAAACAAATTAACCCATACCCCAATCCAAACTCGTCGTCAATCCATGGAAAATACTTATGTAGAGTGATTAGTTTTTCGTAATCCAAATAGTAGAAAATTGCAAAAAAGTAAATAAATTTTGGGAAATAGTTTTCCTTGAAATAAGTTCAAATTGGGAAAAACAACTTCCCCTTCTGGTAAGAAGGAAATCATGAAAGTTTCCATGGTTTCTTGCTATGCGTCTGGGTGAGAAGAATAGGTCCCATTATGTCTACTTTGTATCTTTCATCAATGTTTTTCTTTATATTTTTCCAATCATTTTGAAATATTTCTCTCATAAATCGTATTGAAGATATCACCGCCTAACTCTCGTGACTCTTCGTGTTTTGGTCGAAAGATAGTTCAATTTCCAAAAAGTCTTTTCGACACCCATATTAAAGTGTCTTTATTACTATTTATTTAGACATGTCTTTTCATATATCTAAGGAATGTCAAGAGTCGTTTTAATGATGGAGGGTGAAAAGACTTTTTTGCAAGTAAAGTAGTGTATTCATCTCATTCCTTAAGAGCTTCTCTTGCGAGAGTGTTATTAGAATTGTGCGACTCTGATATTCAATAATCGGTATCAAAGCCAGGTTATCTGGGACCGAGAGCACGGTTGTCAAGGATCGTGAGTCAAGTCTTCCAGAGCATAGTTTGTGAAGATGGTGGTCAAGGACCATTGTTCGTGTGCAGGCAGTTGAGGACCGAAATACATCGAAGTTCTGCTGGTGTACAGTCAAGGACTGTGATCAATTGGTCGAGGATCAAGGTTTCTTGGAGTAGTGCTAGGCATTATTTCAAGTCAGATGGTGGATATTTCAAATTTGACGAATGGCATTGAGAAGCTCAACAGCTCCAATTACAATAATTGGAGTGTCTGGATGCATTTTTATTTGATGGGTCAGGATTTGTGGGATATTGTTGGCGGCAGCAACACCACGGCACCTAGAGGCAATGATGAACAGAGGAGATGGAAGATCAAAGCGCTCTTGCTATAACTGTCAAAGATGATTTATTGCCGCACATTAGGAGCGCACAAACTCCCAAGGAGGCGTGGGATAACTTGGTAGCGTTATTCGCAAGGTCGAATGATGCCAAGCTACAAAGGCTGGAGAACGAGCTACTGTTGATGTCACAACAAAATATGACGGTGAGTCAGTATTTCTCTAAAGTTAAATCTATTTGTGATGAAATTTCAAAGTTGGATCCTGCTAATGCCATCTTAGAAACAAGAATGAGAAGAATTATTATTCACAGGTTAAAGCTAGAGTATAATGGTATTATTACTTCTACTCGTGGATGGGCAACTCAACCGACATTTACCGATCTGGAGAATATTATAGCTAACCAAGAGACTTTAGATAGTCAAATGTCTAAGGTTTCAATTAAGGAAGAAGAAAGTGCCCTCTTCAGTGATAAAAGAGGGTTCAAGGACTAGAGATGAATCGGTGTTGAAAATAAAGATGGCAAGTCTAGGAAAAAAGTCATGTCAAATAGCAAAAGCAACTAGCTCATGAAGGATGGCAAAAGCGTCTAGGAGAGTCGAGCCTTCGACCAGGGGGAGCTGGGCGACGCGATGGCAAAAGATGTAGTGGACGATGTTACGTCTTACACATAGGCCAGCCGCGTGTCCAAGCAGAGGGATGGCAGTGCGTCTGTGCCTCAGTCTATGGACGTGCGCAAGGAAGGCGTCCCTCTCTTGTCCCACATCGCTTAGGGGGGAGTCTTAGGCTAGTTTATAAAGCTTGGGTCTCTCTAATCTGTGTAACGCGTTTCACACATGCTTCCGCTGTGTTGAGAACAAAGCCTTGAGGGTGGCCCGACTGGGATGGCGGTGCGTCCGCGCCAGTGCGAGGCCCAAAGAGGACAATATTATGGCTTGGGAGAGGAGTGCCTCTGCCTTTGCATAATGCGTTTCACGTAAGCTTCCGCTGCGTTGAGAACAAAGCCTTAAAGGAGGACGGTAGAGGTCGAGCCTCCAGAGAAGACAATATTGGGCTGGGATGAGGATGGCGGTGGTCATGCCTCTATCCCAAACAACGCGTTTTAAAACCATGAGAACTTAGTGTCCAAACCGGACAATATTACACAGTGGGGCCCGAGTCCTTACAAATGGTATCAGAGCCGACTCCCGACCGCGTGTGGGGCCACAGCAAAGGCGCTAAGCTCCCAAGGGGGGGAGAGTGTGACGGCCCAAGCGGTGGTGCGCAAGAAGGAGGGATGGCAATGCATCCGCGCCTCGGTCCCCGGACATGCACAAGGAAGGGGTCCCTCTTTTGTCCCACATCATTTAGGGGGAGTCCTAGGCTAGTTTATAAGGTTTGAGTCCCTCTAATCTATGTAACACGTTTTAAAGCTGTGAGAACTCAATGTCCAAAGCGGACAATATTACACAATAGGACCCGGGTCCTTACAGTTAGCACTGTTCGAGTTCTATTAGCACTTGCAGCAAGCAAGTTGTGTAATGTGTGGTAGATGGATGTGAAGAATGCTTTCCTGTATAGAGAACTCTAGAGAGAGATATACATGGAGCAACCGGATGGCTTCAAGAGCAAAATTCATCCAGAATATGTTGCAAGCTAAAGAAAGCATTGTATGGCTTGAAGCAAGCCCTGAGGGGGTGGTATGAAAAGATAGAAAAATTCTTGTTGAAGAACAATTATAATGTAGCTCCAGTAGATTTGAGCATGTTCGTGAAAGCAGAAAATGGAAAGGTTGCGGCTGTGCTAGTTTATATGGATGATCTCATCATTACTGGAGATGATGAAGATGAGATATGTCGAATTATAGCCAACCTCTCTATGCGGTTCCAGATGAAGGAGCTTGGAGAACTAAAACACTTTATGGGGCTCGAGATTGATAGGACAAATGAAGGATTATTCCTATGTCAACAAAAGTATGCACGAGATCTCTTGAAAAAATTCGGAATGCTTGATTGCAAACCTAGATCTACTCCGTTGGATGGGAACGCAAAGCTTTGTGCTGAAGAAGGTTAAGAGCTAGAAGATTTGACCATGTATAGGCAATTGGTAGGTAGTCTAATTTACCTTACCATAACTCGGCCTGACATCTCTTTTGCAGTGGGAGTAGTGAGTCGATTCATGGAGAAGCCAAGGAAGCCTCACTTGGATGCAGCCAAGCGTATCCTGAGGTATGTAAAGAAGACTTTTGATTTTGGGCTTTTGTATAAAAAGGGATCATCCCGTGAGTTGGTCGGTCATTGTGATGCCAACTATGCTGGAAATCAACACACACGGCGATCAACTACTGGATACTCTTTTAATTTTGGATCAGCGGTAGTATCCTGGTGCAGTAAAAGATAGCCGACTGTGTCTTTGTCTACAACAAAAGCTGAATACAGAGCAGCAGCAATGGCAGCTCAGGAGAGCACGTGGCTAGTGCAATTATTGCATGATCTTCATCAGTCAATAGGTTATTTGACAAGATTGTATTGTGATAATCTATCCACTATAAGCTTGGTAGAGAATCCAGTTTTCCATGCTAGGACTAAGCATGTGGAAGTTCACTATCACTTTATGCGAGAGAAAGTACTGGAGGGCGAGATCAAGATCAAGTACATCAAGACAGGTGATTAAGTTGCTGATATCTTCACCAAAGGTCTAGGAGTTGAAAAGTTTGAAGAGTTTCGAGCTCAGCTTGGTATGGCTGTGAGGACTATCCTTAGAGAGAGTAGTCGATGAGGGGGAGTATTGAAGATATCACCGCCTATCTCTTGTGACTCTTTGTGTTTTGGTCAAAAGATTGTTTAGTTTCCGAAAAAAAGTCTTTTCGACACCCATATTAAAGTGTCTTTATTACTATTTATTTAGACATATCTTTTCATATATCTAAGGAATGTCAAGAGTCGTGTTTTAAGCCTACATATAAACGAATCTTGTAATCGTTTTAATGATGGAGAGTGAAAAGACTATTCTGCAAGTAAAGTAGTGTATTCATCTCCTTCCTTAAGAGCTTCTCTTGTGAGAGTGTTATCAGAACTGTGCGACTCTGATATTCAATAAATTGTTTGTACCATCTCCCGAATATATTTCACTGTTTCTCATATTCTTCCATATTCCCAAAATTAAAAATTAAAAACACGATAATATATCATATTTTTCAAAAATGATTTCACATTGTGTATCCTAATTTCTTTGTAATTCATGTTATTTGATGGATTACATAATAAATAAAGAATATGTTGATTTCAATTCTTAAGTCATTACGTTTTATTTTTTTTATGATACAAATTTCTCTTGGTGGACTCACTTCTTATCAAGTATTATAAACTTGTTATGAAATACATGAATGGATATTTATTATATTCATCTTATCTAATGTATTTATTATGGTACATTTGTATCATACATTCTAAGTACATCTCCCTATATAATGAACGTTCATCTCCCCTATCTAGTACATGTATCATTCAATACATTTATATTAATGATAACTACATTCTTGTTTTCCTATAAATAGGAGCTTAGTTTTTGTTGTAGAGACACACAGTAAAATACAATGATATACTAGAAATAAAGCTTTCTTCTCTAGCTTTCTCTACTATCACTGGTATTCACTTGCTTTCTCTTCTCAATCTCTTTTCTATTATATATTTGCAACGCAACATTTTACAATACGTTATCAGCACGAAGATCTACCAACTGAGTAAGTAATTTTTGCAAGGTGGGTATTCTTTTTATTAATTAACTTATACTTCATCTTCTTCTATCAATTCTTCATTTTTATTTTTCTTGGCCCAAAGCCAAATTTCAAAATCTAAAAGTATCATTCTGCTCCTAAAGTAGCAATGGATATTTATAAATCCTTCTAATTAATTTAAGGATTTACTTTTGCAAGGATTATGACAAATATTGAAAAGCCCAGATTCCACATCTTAGAAGTGAGTGGAAAGAATTATCTATCTTAATGCCTTGACATGGAAATGCACCTCCAAGGGCAAGGTCTCGCTAATACAATTATAGAGGATAGAACCTCAAATGAAAAGGATAAAGCAAATGAGCTGATTTTTATTCGCCGTCATTTGCATGAGAGCCTACAGACTCAATATTTATTCATTCGAAACCCTCATATTTTGTGGAGGAGGTTGAAGGATAGGTATGATCATACCAAGACTGTTATCCTCCCTCAAGTATAATATGACTGGCAAAATCTCAGACTGCAAGATTTTAAATTAGTGTTTGACTATAATTCTGCTTTATTTGATATCATTTATCGGCTTGAGTTATGCGATATCAAACTCGCTGATGTGGAATTATTAGAGAAAACTTTCTCCACCTTCCATGCTTCAAATATTGTATTGCAACAGCAATACCGACAGCGTCAGTTTACCTCATACTCTGAATTAATTTCTGTGCTTCTTACTGCCAAGCGAACTAATGAATTGCTGCTCAAAAATCATGATCTTAGACTTGCTGGCTCAAAAGCATTGCTTGGTGCACATGCTAACTTTGAGAAAAATACTGGCCATTTTAAGGGCTATAAGCGCAGACAAGAACATAATCCTAGGAGGGATGGCAATAAATTTAATCGCCCTAAGAAATCAAATTTTGGCCTGAATCATGGCAAAGAAAAGAAGCCAAAGAAGGTGATTAATAAAAGTATTTGTCATCGCTATGGCATGACTGGGCATTGGTCACATACTTGTCGTACGCTAAGGCACTTTGTTGACCTATACCAGATATCTTTAAAAAATACGGGCAAGCGCGGTGAATTTCATGCCATTGAAATCAATCCTACTACCATAACCAATGTTGAGACCAACAATATTTTCGTTGGTGAGACTCATCTTGTTCCTGAAGTAGCAAATGTGAGGACCTCTGATTACTCTATAACTAAGATGCAAGATTGATTAGCCCTAGCAGTGACTATATATGCTTTGCACTCTTTTTTTCTTTTTGTCCGGTTTTTTCCCACAAGGTTTTTCCTGCTTAAAGTTTTTAACAAGGCAATTAATGCGTCCATAAAATGGAGAAATCATAACATTTGTGCTCTACACTCTTTTTCCCTTTTGTCCAGTTTTTGTCTCACTAGGTTTTTCCGGCTTAAGGTTTTTAATGAGGCAGTATCATTCGATGCACATTCGTAATGAATACAATGAATATTCAAGGGGGAGTGTTATGAAATACATGAATGAATATTCATTATATTCATCGTATTTAATGTACTTATTATGGTACATTTGTATCATACATTCTAAATACATCTCCCTATACAATGAACGTTCTTCTCCCCTATCTAGTACATGTATCATTCGATACATTGATATTAATGATAAGTATATTCTTGTTTTCCTATAAATAGGAGCTTAGTTTTTGTTGTAGAGACACACAGTAAAATACAGTGATATACTGGAAATAAAACTCTTTTCTCTAGCTTTCTCTACTATCTCTGGTGTTCACTTGCTTTCTCTTCTCAATCTCTTCTCTATTATATATTCGCTACGCAACATTTTACAACAAAAATCGACTTTTTCAAATTGTTCTCAACACAAATAAATACCAGATAGTAGTTTACTTTCTATGAGTTACAAATGGTACCGGTTATGATCTCCTCTCCAGCATCAAAATTCGAATATGTGATATATTTGTTGAACATACTGTAAACTTATGTATTCTAGATTAACGTATTCCCTATCATTTCAGAGTTTCTCGATACCTAATTTCATGAATGTGTCTGGCATTAGATCAGCTATTATTGTCCATAACACTTATTTTCTACTGTGCTGCCTATTTTCTTTTTGGTCATAATTTGCAATTCGTAATAAATACCATGAACATACCAACTTCATAATGAATAAAAATACAAAGGGCAAAAAAAGATATGAATTTATATTCATCTAGGGCTGACGTAAAGGTTTATATCTTCAATTTAATATGAATCTGAATTTCATTTCACGTCATGAGTGAGAAGAATGCAATGTAGTGCTATTATATTTTGAGTTGACATAACACTCATGTCGATAATAATATATTTGTATATGGAAACACCTACGCGGGAATAACTTGGGATCTGATTGTTTCATGAAAAATAATTAATTTGGAAAATATCTTCCTAAAACAATTGATTAAATCGTTTGAAATAATTAATCAAAGTTACCTAATTTTAGAAAAATAAAATTGCATTTTGAACAAATAAAAGGAAAAATAAAAAAATGGAGGAAATTGATTTGATTGATTATGTATGGAAATTTGAAATTCGATGAATATTCAGATTTTGATAAATGCAGAAACAATTAAAAATCAGGTGAACAAAGGGCAGGGATTTTGATAAAATGGAAGGAATCAAGTAAAATCGAGCTGATTACGAAATCTCGTTTCGATTTGCACGCTTGATTTGATGCAACAAAAGATGGAAGTTTGAAAATATGCCATACAAAGTAGCTGTTCGGAATCAGTATAAAAGAGAGCTTTATTTTTCGTAACCTAAAAGGAGGAAATTCGAAAAAATTCAGAGCAAAAAGAATTCGTGCGGAGACCAAAAAATTTGAAAAGAAGAATTCGTGCGAGAGAGATCAGAGAAAGAGAAGTTTTCTTTGATCCTTTTCTTGCAGGTCACAACCCCGACACTCCACTACGTCCAAGAGGAGAAGATATCTTGGAACGTTGGACACTTGGAGGACGTGCCAAGAATCAACATTCTGCGCATTGGAGAGCACACTTGAGGTCTCCACGAAGCACCACGGACTCTTAAAGGCTCGAACGTGGACACGTATACAAAAGAGGAGACGTATTTTACAGCCTTGCCGAACCTACGTAGCAGCAAAGTAGCGGTGCTAAGCGCTGACGATCCCTATTGTCGTGAACCGAAGTGGCACCATCCCTGACGTGTTGCCTTCCGCTTGAGACCCACGTCTTGCACCCGCCGTGTTCGAACCACCCACGACGATCTGCTACCATTGCAACACCGGTTATCCTGACGAGTTTATCTCATTGTCACCAGCTGCAAGTCCCCTCCTTTAGGTAGTTTAGTTTTAGTTTTATTTTTATTTCTTTCTTTTATTTATTTTATTGTGTTTTAAGTTTTGTTATTATTGCTTAAATTAGAACATGGTATGTCAATATTCGTTTCTTGAATCTCGTATTTGTTCAAATTATTATAATTATTAATTTGATCCGTAAGACGTCGGATCATTTTTTTAATTATATTAATTTTTGGGCTTTTGGTAGAATTTCAATTGTTAAATCATGATAATTATCTAATTTGGTCCGTAAGACTTCGGATTAGATTTGTAATTATTTTGATCTCTTTGTTGTGATTAGGGTTAGAATAACCGTTAATTTGACCTGTGAGACAACGGATTATTTTTTCGATTATTTTAATTCTTCCTTGGTTGATTTTATTGATGGTTTAGATTTAATGTTTATTTAATAATTAATTGTCTTAAAAAAACTAAAAAAAAATTCAAAAATAAGTCAAAATCTTGCATGAGCATATTAGACACGTAGGTTTAGTAAATTTTTTTTTTTTTTTGGGATCATATTTTTAGAATTGCATTTTTTAGATATCTTTTTAAAATAGGTTAGGGTCAATCTTAAACAACCTTTTTTATAGAGTCTTAGATAAAATTGGCATATTTTTATATCATCATTTTAAAAAATAAATAAATAAAAAATAGTTTTCTAAGACATAATAGGGTTTAAGTCAAAATTAATCCAAAAAAAATGAATTAGAAAATTATATTTTTTTAGATAGCTTAATTAGGGTTTTTATTGATTTTGAATTTCAATAAAAAAAAAAATACAAAAATACTAGGTGCATTTTAACTAGTTTGCATAATAGGATTATTTAGTTAGAACATGTCCATTAGTAAATTAGGTCATGAGGTGCATGTTAATTAGATTGCATATTAGGCCAATCTAATTTGAATTTGCATATTAGTAAAATTAGGTCATTTAGCTAAAAAAAATGTTTTTTTTTATATAAAATTCTAACTCTTAAGAAAACCCCCAAAAAGATGTTTGCTTTATGTGATGCAATTTATTTATTTTTTTTATTCAATAGCGGTTGAGCACCCGTGTGGTCACCTTTTGGCATGATAGAAGTCCAAGTTAAAATAAATCCAAGCTGCCTGCAAAAAAAAAAAAAAATTTAAAAATAAAAAGAAATGGTACCGAAAGGGCATTAGAAATTTCTAGTGTAACCAAGTCCCCGTACCCTTAATCTCTGGTTCGTAGGAGTAAAATAAATCACCCTTTATTTTACTTAGGTGTCTATTCGACCTACCGTAAACTGATTAGTGGCGACTCCTAGATAATATTTTGCATGTTTAAAAAGTTTAGATTCAAGTCGCGATTTGGTATGGGCTTGGGAGAGCCCGAGTTAAGTTTAAAAAACTTAGCAGTCCATTAACCTAGTTTTAGGCGGTGAACCCGAAAAAAAATTAGGTCGCGACAGCTTGGCGACTCCACTAGGGACTTGTGTTAAAACACTTAGTGGACTTAGGCCAATGTTTCTTAACTTTTTAAAAATGTTTTTGTTTGGCAGCAAGGATCCCAGGTATGCCCCTAACATTTTTAAGGTGTTAAATGTTCTTGCAGATGGGAGGAGTAAGAGGAGTAGTCTTTGCTAACCTTTGTCATGTAGGTTGGAGTGTGGGATGAATGCTTTATTTTTCCAATTTGAAGTGCTGTTTGCATTTAAACTGTTGTGCATGATTTATTGTTTTAGCACCACACTATTTGCACACACAACCTGCAGTCGGACCTGGGCTGCGATAGGATTTCTAGGATGGGTTGAGAATGATACTTCCTCTAAAGCGAGACTGCTATGTAGAGGTTGACCTTCTCTTCCCCGAAATTTCTTTCATGGTGTCAAATGTGTTTGTCCATATCCGCGAGATTGCGTGATTATTGGACATTCCATTCGACTAAGCCGGAGTTAAGGGGACCTGACACGTTAATGTGAGACTGCAACGGTCAGATCATCCCCTTAGCTCCACTTTGTTAAGCCATCTAGATAGAAATCGAGCCGCACATTTCATGCGTGTGTCTATGTGATTGTCATCCATTTTCTGGTAAAAGTAAGTTGTCTAAACTCATACTTTGCGATTTACTTACTTTATTGTAATTTTGTCGGTCCATCACAATAGGTTTCATCGTCAGTCTTATTTTATATGCAATGGGGAAAACCGACGTACAATTCATTTCCACTCCCAAAAAAGAGCTCAAAATGTGGCTGGACCAGTTAGATCACGGCGATCAGGCCTTACATCCAATGGTCCCCGATGTGACTAAGAAACCCACTCAGCGAGCACAAATTGAGCATCTTAAGCGAAAACCGGAAATGATTGAGGCTGAAAATAAGAAGCTTCGCAAGGCGTTGGGTTCCCGAAAGCATATAAAATGAGATGTTTTAGTTCAATGTTTAGGGATCTTGACTTCAATTCAATGTTTTCAATTTTAGTTCAATGTTTAGGGATTTGAATTTCAATTCTTAGTTCATTGTTAGGGAGTTTGGTTCAAATATTTAAAATAAATAAAATGAGATGATTAGACCATTGTCATGGGCCATTTTCCTATCTTGTTGTTGTTTCTTATATTATCTCTTTCTTTCCTTAGGTAACAACACGGCTCACCCAAGATCACCAATCCGTACTCGTTCTAGAGTAACAATGGCTGATGACGCCGAACAAATGCGTGGTGCTGAACAAGCTCGTGTCGTTGCCCTCGAAACAGAAATGAAGCAAGTCCTGAATGTCCTTGAGCAGCTCTCTAAACAAATCGATTCTCTCCAAGCAAACACTGTCCCGCCACCTCCGCAAGTTGAAGTGGTGTTAGCACAACATGCTCCTATGACTGATTCGAGAGATAAAGGCAAGAATATATCCACAAGTGGCCCATCAAGCTCTAATGATGTCTCTAGGGAGAAAACTACTGACACGCCTCAAATCATTGTTGATGAGGAGATACAAGTGATACAGCCGGCTGTACCAAAGAGTGAGGAAGAAAAACGCTTGGCGAAAATCGAGGAGAAGCTTAAGCAGCTGCAGGGTGCATTTAGCCAAGACCCAACTGATCTATCCCATTATGCAAAGATCAAGATACCAAAGAAGTTCAAAATGCCAGACTTTGAAAAGTATAATGGCACTTCTTGCCCAAAGATCCATTTGCAGACTTATGTGGTTAGGATGACCCCATATGTTGATAACATACCCCGATGATTCAGCAATTTCAAGCAAGCCCGACAGACCGGCACTCCGGTGGTATATTATGAAGAAGATTAATCTCCTAGAGACTTGGGAGGATTTGACTGATGCATTCTTCAAGCAGTACAAGTATCATATTGATGTCACTCCATCTCAAGAGGATTTACTTCCACCGAGAAGAAGAAGACAGAATCTTTCAAGGTCTATGTCACGAGATGGAGGACTGTAGCTGCTCAAATTACTCCGGAGCCGACTGAAAAAGAGTAGATGGATTTGTTCATGAAGACGCTCCCGCCTGAATATCGAAATCGGATGTTAGGATCGACTGCCGAGTCGTTCAATCAGCTAGTCCCTGTTGGCGAGCGAATTGAAGTAGCCTTGCGTGATGGATGGGCGTCTGATCAAACCAACTCATATAGGGGAGTCTTTGCCAAGAAGGATAAGGAACCTATAGCAGAGGTTAATGCAGCTTATGTTCAGGCACCTCGCCCAACTTTGAACACTCAACAGGAAGGAGCACGACCATTCTTTGGCCAGCGAAGAACTCTTACGGCGTCAATTTACGCCTCTTCCTAAGCCATTGTCTAAGATCTTGCCGACTCTTCAGAAAAATGGATTACTCGCTAAGGAGCCTAAGCGACCTAATCCCAAGCGTTTCCCCAACTATGATCCGTCCAAGACATGTGCTTATCATATGGGGGAGGTAAGGCATTATGTTGACGATTGTTATACACTGCAACACAAAATCCAAAATCTTTTGGATGCCAAGGTGGTCTCATTCCGCGATGGAGAGCCGAACATCCATAATAACCCACTCCCTGACCACCCAGAAGTTGTGAATGCCATTTTTGATGTTGAGCCCACCGTGTTTCAAATGATGCATGAGGATACGGTCAATGCTATCCCGGAACCGACATTGAATCCGAATCGAGTTACCACTCATTTGAGTTGGTGTCCACCATACATGCATCTCAAGACTCACCACCACCCACTTCTGAAGCTTCAAATGCTGCCCTTATGATGGAAAGTATGATGGATGTGAATGGTTTTGTTCCTAGTAGTGGCCTTGGAAGAAATAGTCAGGGTATTCAAAGTCCCAATGAAGCCCCTCGAGGCCCCATGCTTTTGGAAGAGGAGGGGAAAGTCCCGGAGGACGAAGACGGGGAGGGCGGAACCCGCCACGACCAAAGGCGAGGGAGGCAAAACCCATTACCCCCGAGCATTCACGAAATATTCCCGGTCCTCCAAGAATGATGCGGGATGAAGCTGAAGTAATAGACACTCTGGGGCAGCCTAGTGGCAAGTTTGATTACTTGGTGAAGTATTCAGCCCCTCTCAGTTACTACATTAATCCTAGTGAGATAATCCCAAATGGATGGGGTGGCATGGATGATTCGATACCCCCAAAGGCAGAAAACCCTAAGGATGAACTGGAAGGGGTTGCAAGCTTGTTCGACGATCTCATCATAGGAGCTATCGATGAAGGACCCCCAGAAGAGATGGGCTTTGGCCCACAAGAGTAACTCTTTTACTGTTTTTGCATATTCCCCTGCGTGGGAATTTTCATTGTTTTCTAAGAAATGTTTCCACTTTCCTTTTAATTGTTGAGTGTTGCTTTTTTTTTCATTTAATAAATGTAATTTATTGATGAATTTCAATAAAATTACAAATTTTATTTTAAGGGTATGTTGAAGTACACCAAACTAGCACTGTGATGAAATCCTACCAAAAGAAAACAACAATGAGCTAATTCTGAAGGCTGGGCTTCTTCATGTTCCCTTTTTTTTAAAAAAAAAAATTAAAATAATTTTCAGCATGCATCTAATTTACCTTGTTTGTTTATTTTAATTATCTACTCCATGTTTCAGGTGCTTTGATCTTAGCGAGAAATGGATGGGCGTGAATTCATGAATCCCGTAAACTCGATGCGGGGAAAAGAATGGATGTGAACGATGGTGTCTTATTTTTGTAAGGAATCTCTATGAGCTCCTTTACAAAGGAAGGGCAAGACATGGACGCATAATAGTTGACTTTATGAGCATGCCTTTATAGAATGCTTTCACATGATATTGTGTAATTCGTCAATTCCACTTGAAATTTATCAAAATGGATAATTCAGTGAAAGATGTCGAGTTACTTGAGCATGCTAAATGAGGTGTGAAAGGCAAGCCTAATCCCATACACCGTCCCCTATCTATATATTGTGAGGTGAGTGTGGAAACATTTTGTATTTCAAGGTGAAGAATTTTTTTTGCGAAAAGTACGACAGCTGAAATGACGAGAGGCGGTTCATTTCTCTATTCTAAACACTACAGGTGTTCCATTGCTTAACCATTTTTTAGCCCATACACTTATGGATGTTCTTTTCAAATTACCCCTGTCAAGAACCACCCCACATCGGGGCAACTGGGAGATAAAAATGACATCATGAAGTGAGGAAAATGGATTGAAATTTTCTTGCTCTCACTTGCTTCAATCTTCAAGTCGTGCTATTACATTGAATTCGTGTGCTAATTTAAGTGCCTTAGGATGACGAAGAGAATTTCTTTCACTATCCTACACACTTATATCCTTTGAATAGCCCACTTGAGCCTGCTATTTCATTTCTTTTAAAACCCAAGTTGATGATCATCGCCCACACTGGGGCAAGGCAAGAGACAGATGAAGACCCTTGAAAGTTCGAGTGTCATTTAAAGTATACTTGACACATGCATTGTGCGCAAGAACTGAAATCAAAATAGAACTAAAGGGCATGAAAAAGCAGTGTGCCTGGTAAAAGCAAGGCCAATGCCCGTGAAAAGAAGAGAGAAATGACTGATGAATTGGGGGCATAAAAAAAAAACAGTGTGCTTGATCAATGCCCATCATCAAAGAAAAAATGTTGAGAAAAAATCTCCAGTTGAATAATCATTGGCATCAGGTGATAAACTTTTGAGCCAGTAATGAAATCTGTCAAGAAGACAATCCGTGGTGAAGAAAAACTAGTGGTAATGTCAAGATGATCACCAACTTTGAGCCCTATACACATCTTTGAGCCTAACGATCCTTTCGTTTCTCAACCCATGAACCCAGCCTATGTTACGGCCCTTACAAAGTCTCTTCAGATTAGGGCACTTGAATTAACATAGGAATTCACATGTTTTAAGCATTGCTCGAAGAAGTGCGAGCAAGATTATTTCTTTATCATTTTGCAGGGTTCTTGACTTGTAAACCCGGAGATGATTACAGAATCATTCATTCAATTTGCTTTGACTCGAAGAGTCCTTTTGTTAAGCCATTGACCAAACCTGCATTACAGTCATTGACAAAGACCTCTCGATTGATAAGGTCGTGCGATTGCAAGAAAATTCGAACTCTTGTCGACAAGATGATGATAAGATCGAGTGATATATTCCCGCATCAATGGTCGGGACAAATAACCCTTCTTAAATGAGAGCGAGTGAAAAAACCTTTTCACACCAAAAGTGTCTCATTTAGCATGTTCAAGAGATTCACGCTATAACTGAAAATTGTCCTATTGATAATTTTTCCGGTAGAAGCTTGATAAAGCCATCATGCATGGGCCTTCATTGAATTTTTCCTCAAAGAGCAAAAAGAATTGTCTTTGAAACCCTGAATTTGTTCAGCCATCTTTATACTTGATGAGAATTCCAAGTACCTATTTATAAAATGTTTCCATATGTCTAGTGTGAATTCTAGATATTTAAACTTTTAAACGCTTGATGTGATTTCCAAGTGTTTGTCTTTCCAAACATCTGATGTGATTTCCAGACGTTTAGTAAAAGTTTTCAAATATCTGACATAAGAATCAGATTTTTGAAGTTTCAAGTACTTGATGCAATTTCCAGGTGCTTAGAATCTGATGAGAATTCCAGATCCCTAAAAACTTTGAGCCTTTCAATTATTTGAAGGGAGTTCCAGATGATTGACAGGTCTCATCGGAATCATTTCACACCTAAATCCTCAAAACAGGTATGACAGGTACGTGCTCTTCTTTGCATTTGCATTTCATTGGTTATAGACACATGGAGATCTATGTTCCTGACCAGATCATTGCATTTACATTGCATCCTTTATTCTTAAAAAAAAAAAAAATCACATTTGCGTATGCATTTCATATTTCATTTTGCATGGTTTAAATTTAGGTGTCATATATCTTTGAAGGAAACCTCTACGAGCTTCCCTTCAAAGAGGGGTAGCTGTTGACACCTAATTTTAGAAAAATAAAATTGCATTTTGAACAAATAAAAGGAAAAATAAAAAAAAAATGGAGGAAATTGATTTGATTGATTATGTATGGAAATTTGAAATTCTGATGAATATTCAGATTTTGATAAATGCATAAACAATTAAAAATCAGGTGAACAAAGGGATTTTGATAAAATGGAAGGAATCAAGTAAAATCGAGCTGATTACGAAATCACGTTTTGATTTGCACGCTTGATTTGATGCAACAAAAGATGGAAGTTTGAAAATATGCCATACAAAGCAGCTGTTCGGAATCAGTATAAAAGAGAGCTTTATTTTTCGTAACCTAAGAGGAGGAAATTCGAAAAAATTCAGAGCAAAAAGAATTCGTGCGGAGACCAAAAAATTTGAAAAGAAGAATTCGTGCAAGAGAGAGATCAGAGAAAGAGAAGTTTTCTTTGATCCTTTTCTTGCAGGTCACAACCCCGACACTCCACTACGTCCACGAGGAGAAGATATCTTGGAACGTTGGACACTTGGAGGACGTGCCTAGAATCAACATTCTGTGCATTGGAGAGCACACTTGAGGTCTCCACGAAGCACCACGGACTCTTAAAGGCTCGAACGTGGACACGTATACAAAAGAGGAGACGTATTTTACAGCCTTGCCGAACCTACGTAGCAGCAAAGTAGCGGTGCTAAGCGCTGACGATCCCTATTGTCGTGAACCGAAGTGGCACCATCCCTGACGTGTTGCCTTCCGCTTGAGACCCACGTCTTGCACCCGCCGTGTACGAACCACCCACGACGATCTGCTACCATTGCAACACCGGTTATCCTGACGAGTTTATCTCATTGTCACCTGCTGCAAGTCCCCTCATTGTCACCTGCTGCAAGTCCCCTCCTTTAGTTTTAGTTTTATTTTTATTTCTTTCTTTTATTTACTTTATTGTGTTTTAAGTTTTGTTATTATTGCTTAAATTAGAACATGGTATGTCAATATTCATTTCTTGAATCTCGTATTTGTTCAAATTATTATAATTATTAATTTGATCCGTAAGACGTCGGATCATTTTTTTAATTATATTAATTTTTGGGCTTTTTGGTAGAATTTCAATTGTTAAATCATGATAATTATCTAATTTGGTCCGTAAGACTTCGGATTAGATTTGTGATTATTTTGATCTCTTTGTTGTGATTAGGGTTAGAATAACCGTTAATTTGACCTGTGAGACAACGGGTTATTTTTTCGATTATTTTAATTCTTCCTCGGTTGATTTTATTGATGGTTTAGATTTAATGTTTATTTAATAATTAATTGTCTTAAAAAAAACTAAAAAAAAAAATCAAAAATAAGTCAAAATCTTGCATGAGCATATTAGACACGTAGGTTTAGTAATTTTTTTTTTTTTTTTGGGATCATATTTTTAGAATTGCATTTTTAGATATCTTTTAAAATAGGTTAGGGTCAATCTTAAACAACCTTTTTTATAGAGTCTTAGATAAAATTGGCATATTTTTATATCATCATTTTAAAAAATAAATAAATAAAAAATAGTTTTCTAAGACATAATAGGGTTTAAGTCAAAATTAATCCAAAAAAAAAAATGAATTAGAAAATTATCTTTTTTTAGATAGCTTAATTAGGGTTTTTATTGATTTTGAATTTCAATAAAAAAAAATACAAAAATACTAGGTGCATTTTAACTAGTTTGCATAATAGGATTATTTAGTTAGAACATGTCCTTTAGTAAATTAGGTCATGAGGTGCATGTTAATTAGATTGCATATTAGGCCCATCTAATTTGAATTTGCATATTAGTAAAATCAGGTCATTTAGCTAAAAAAATGTTTTTTTTTTTATAAAATTCTAACTCTTAAGAAAACCCCCAAAAAGATGTTTGCTTTGTGTGATGCAATTTATTTATTTTTTTTATTCAATAACGGTTGAGCACCCGTGTGGTCACCTTTTGGCATGATAGAAGTCCAGGTTAAAATAAATCCAAGCTGCCTGCAAAAAATAATTTTTAAAAAATAAAAAGAAATGGTACCGAAAGGGCATTAGAAATTTCTAGTGTAACCAAGTCCCCGTACCCTTAGTTTCTGGTTCGTAGGAGTAAAATAAATCTCCCTTTATTTTACTTAGGTGTCTAATCGACCTACCGTAAACTAATTAGTGGCGACTCCTAGATAATATTTTGCATGTTTAAAAAGTTTAGATTCAAGTCACGATTTGGTATGGGCTTGGGAGAGCCCGAGTTAAGTTTAAAAAACTTAGCAGTCCATTAACCTAGTTTTAGGCGGTGAACCCGAAAAATAATTAGGTCGCGACAATCAATAAAAAATATTTTTATTATTGACAATAACTTATGTCCAAATATTTTCGTGGACGATGAAAGTATTTTTCACTCATTTATCCTTTGTAAGGGATACAAGCAATCATTTTTAGGAAAATATTTTTCAAATCATTCATTTTTTGTTAAAAAAACAAAGCCTTAGATTCTCTTATTAGTGGTCTATTAAAATCAGAACACGTTAATTTTCTCGTGTATACATGATGTCCAGCCACTTGGTCTTAATCTGAGTCGCACCTTCGCAAAGCATGATATCAATGTCCTGAAGGTCATTCAATATTAAAGTCAACTGCTAATATAATAGATCTAGGTCAATTTTTTATGTACGTTGATAAACTTATGTCAATTATTGAGTCACTGATTATGATTATAAACAAACCGACAGCACCCTTTCACGAGGTTAAGCGTACATTATATTCTTCGTGCTCCAAATTTCATCTAGTGGAATTTGATTATTTAAAATAGGGCTCCTATGGAGGGAAAAAGTTATCCACCTATGGAGCTATTGATTTATTTCATCAAATCTTAAATTAATTGTTTCGACCTTTACTGTTTTATCACCTGGGAACACATATGACATTTGAGCTAAAAATCGGAACAGTTAAAGGTAATGCATCCATTATTTGATTAGTTTTCATTTGTTTTACAAAAATAAATTATTTTAAAATATTTTCCTCAAACTAATTGATTGTATCGGTTAAAATAATTAGTCAATGAAAAATATTCTCATTACTGATAATAATTTTAGATTATTTAGTTTTCATTGGTGATTTAAAGAAATTAATTTTCTTCTTACAAAAGTGAAAATTGTTCCCCTCAATCAAGCTTATTGTTTCCGGTCCATGGAAACTATCTTTCGTAAATCGAATAGTTTTCCATCATTTAGACATTGAAAAGTCGGAAAACAAATGTCACTGAAATAATTTTCCTTCAAATAAACGGAGCTAAGTTTTGAGCAGTTTTCATCCGTCTACCCACTAAGGTTAAACCAAAATGCCTCTCTGAGACTTACTATCGAGACCATCCTAGGACATCTTAACAAGATCAACAAATCAAAACGATTTTTGAAATCATGCATCACCATCTCATCCCCCATATATGTATATGTGTATAAAGAGAATTTCACACAAGGGGCCACATCCACTGTTAATTCGAGAAGTGTAACGACCCACTTTCTCAAATTAATGGTGTATAAAAGTGCTTGCATAATCTTCGTCTTACACTGACGGTGGATGCTTAGTATTCTGATTCGTCCCAATCCTCGACAAAAGCAGGGATAATATTTTCTCTGAAAATAAATTCAAATGAAGTAGCTCATACTTCAGATCAGGACTAAGGGACGCAAAATGTTGATTCATCTTTGGTTCACCGAGAGGTCATTCTGATCTCAACATCTCAAACGTTTCCCCCTATTCGCGGATCTGAAGATAAATAATTTCACGTTCTCGATGACGATTGAATACAATCAAATGGCAAAATTTGGGTTGACAATGAAAGTCATGTCGACATATAAGTCTTTCTATATACTTGGAGTTTCTGATCTATTCCTTCCTGATGTCTGTCCAATATCAATTCCTAAATGCACGATCCGCGTACATGCGTATGATGTCGGCGATCGACTTTGGTCATCAGTCATACAAAAATCACCGTCCATGTGATACATCTGCTGCACATGTCATTTTTATGTTTTTCATTAAATTTACATGCGGTTGATTGACATCCATCTTTGTAACTATTGTTTCACGCAGCAAAAATACGACACCTTCTCAACTTGAATCTCCAAACCGAACCATAATCTCTTGGCAAGACTACCCGAACACCAAGTTGGTCATAAGATTCCTACTTTGAGATATTTACCACACTTTTGGAATAAAAGAGCTCTAGTACCTACACCTGATGAAACTGCCAATCAAAAGCTCAAGTTCGAGCCAGTCAACATATTTAGTTAAACTCACATTCACTCAAAAGTTTAAATTAATGAGTTATCAATCAACTGTAATATATTAACTGCTACACCAATTCTCCAGTATGTGACTTTTCTAACACAACTCACAGAATTGAATGCTTGAAATGTTTCTCCAATTCGGATTTAGAAAAAAAAAACTATGGCCTTTCTACTATTGTAGTTGAAGCTTAGCAAAACCAAATCCTACTGGTCAAAATGTCTTCTTTCCACCTTCTCTGTACAAATTAAAATCCTTTTATCTAGTGCTGCGATTCCAAACTTTTTATTGAGTAATTTACGAAACAAAAGATTTGTTAGTAATTGTACTCAAAGACAATTTCTTATTAAAAATCATATTAGACTAGACGTAGGAATAACATTCTGCAAGTGCTTTGCTAGATATAAGGTAACTAATCATCCATAAACCTAGATAAGGAATAAACATATCTATGTAGATTAGGTGCATAACATTAGTTCACTGCACTAGTAAGTGCATGCAGTAGTTGCTGTCTTTAATTGTGGTGGTTGCCTCCTCATTTGAAGAACTTTGTCACCACCCGAGACAAGGTGACCTTCTTGTGGTAGTGGCATCCTTGGTCCCAATAGTCATGACTCACGGAAAGTCACATTTGACAAACTTATTATTCATATTTTATCTCTGTGTTGTCTGTTCAATATACACCAGACACTCATTCAACTATATGTAAATTTACCAAGTATTATATCCGATAACATAATCCGAGGGAAAATTACCAAAAAAGTCATAAACCTATTGCAGTTATGCCAATTCAGCCATAAACTTATTTTCTTTTTTTGCCAATTAAATCCTAAACATTTTGCAATCGTGCCAGTTCAGTCCTTCTGGCCAAAATTGGCCAGCTAGCGCTAGTATAACTGGCAACTGGTGACAATTATTTAATAATAATTTATTTTTTGAATTTTTTATTTATTTATTTTTTTTTTCTTCTCCCTCCTCCTTCCTCCGCCTCTCTCCTTCTTCCTTTGGCTCTGGCAACTAGCCAAAGGGCTAGCCGGTCGTCGAACTAAGGCGGCCAAGCAAGCTCATCTCACCGTTGCTGGGTGAGGGCTTGCCTAGCCAGTGACTGGGCGAGCCCTCACCAAGTCCAACGAGGGCTCACCTGGCTTGTGGTAGCCGGGCGAGGCCCAGCCCTCACCAAGTCCAACGAGGGCTCACTCGGCTAGTGGTAGCCGGGCAACCTCGCCCTCGCCCGACCACGTCAGCTCAGCGACTGGCCAACCCCTTGGCCAGTGTGTGTGTGTGTGTGTGTGTGTGTGTGAGAGAGAGAGAGAGAGAGAGAGAGAGAGAGTTAATAAAATATTAGTAAAAAAATTGCCGTTGGCGCCAGCCTGCCAATTTTGGCTAGAAGAACTAAAATGGCACAATTGCAAAAGATTTAGGACTCAATTGGCCAAAAAATAAGTTTCGGATTAAATTAGCACAATTGCAATAAATTTATGACTTTTTTGATGATTTTCCCTAATACTGACAACCAATTACAACTGTGAAATTCGCTCATTATCTAATCCAAACTGGGGGTCAGTCATTAGTGACGGCAACATTCAATAAGCCGTGTAGAGATCTTGAGCAATCATAGTCATATTTACATTCACAGTGTGAGTTTTTCCAAAATTGGACAGATACATTCTGAAATTAGAGGGCGATTTTGTTGGTGACTCACAAATAGAAAGTTCTCAGTGGACCGAATTTGGGCTCCAGTCTCAAGGATGTGGTGATAGATACCAGATGGCACATTATCAGAAATTCCGTGGACTCAGTTTATTTAATTGAACAATTTAAGTATACCGTGTTCCATTTATTTTATGACAAAGGAATGATTTAGAAAATATTTTTTTTTTTAAATAATTGCTCTTATTGCTTTCAAAAATGAATGAATAGTCCATGAAAATATTTAAACGTGATTTTTTGTTGATAATAACAACATTTTTCCTCAACTAATTATTTCAAGAGACACGAGAGATCATTTTTAAGAAAATATTTTACAAATTACTCATTTTTCGCAAATAAAATGGAATTTAAGAGACGGTGTATTATCACTACACACTAGCGAAAAAATAAGTGCTGAATCAGTAGTCCATAAGTGAGAACTTAAGAAAGGATTTTGATTTACTACATTCGACATTCTTCATAAAGCCACTAGAGAGCACGGAGTCGTCAAACCCTGATGGTCCTCTCTTACATGCTGAATAATCAGCTGCATTGTCATAGCACATAAACCGAGTGCAGGTGATCCATTGGATTGTGTGAGTTTAGGGTGGCCTCCAAATGATTTATCCGATTGTCTCCACCGGGCCTAATGCGCGGGTGCAGCCACCGATTTTGGATCGGAGTCGAGAGTTTCCTACTTGTGTGCTGTGGTTGCCCTCGGGGATCATGATAGAATGTGGTGTCACCAAGGTTCATCGCGGATGACCGGATAAAGGACTAAGCTGCGCGTGTGTGGCGAGACATTGCCTTCGATCAAACAATGATCATGTGGTCGCGGGGTGGGCTAGTGTTGTTTTGAGTAATAATGGATGGATTCAGAGTGTGTGGGAGTAAATATCGATGGGTAAATGCAAATGAATGATAGAATATGATTAAAACCAATGCACACAAGACATGCCACCAGCCAAGAACCAAAATTGGAATTGACGAAATTCACCATTGAGGCTTACCAAATGAATTACCTGCCAAGGATATAGGATTTTGGATAATAGCTCACTATGAGGGCCTACCCAAAAAAGAAAAAAAGAGGCGCTAGTTGAGGATGTAGTGCTTCATGGCTCACCACCAAGAAAGAATCCAACTTCCAAGGATATGGAAACCGGATATGGATATTTGTCCACACAGAGACAAATCTCATATGTTCTTAATATTCAAAATTGACTAACTTAACTTTGAGAATTCACCTCATTTTATAGAGGGATTATTACGTAGGATATAGACTAAACATCGTAGACAAGCGAACTACCCAACATTAATGTCATGGGAAGTACAAAACATAATAAAGAGCTAGGAACTCAAAAATGCATTATAATACTCAAACACTTAAACTTTGACTCTTGAAACCGAAGACTCATTAAATTAGGACTAAAGACAATTGACCAAATGCAACTAAGTAATCTAGACCCTAAATTCGTTTGTCACCTTGGGCAGCGCAACAAACACCTTCAAAGATCACCAAATAATAAAGGAAATTGTCCAAAACAGCTTTCAATCGTTAGATAGTCTATTCGTAGTCTCGGAATCGACAACAAGCTTGTGTACCAATGTTTGGATAGTCAATCGCTAACCATTAAATCGACAACTTGCCCACCAAATTAATCATTCTTGCATAACCAACAATTTATACTTGAATTGATCGACAAAGCCTGGTACTTCCACATCAATTGACTTGATCCTGTATATTTTGCTCAAGAGAAGACGCTGATGAATCTCCAAGCTGGAATGCATTTGGCTTGGCTGTGTCCTTGGGGAAAATTGCAGTCAGGATCTCCATGCATGAGATGTTTGATCTATCTTATGTTACCGACGATGGTTGAGATATGTCGACGTTGAGAGTCTAGGTTCGGGCAATTTAAATCTATCAAGCTACCGGATGAACGGGGGATAGTGTAAAATTTCAGGAAATTTTTTTAAGGGGGGACGTTATTTCAACTCTCTATATAATTAAATTCACCCCCCATTTTCACTAAAAACGTAATATTGTCCTCAATTTCAATTGCAATCTAAACCGGTGGCTCCAAACTTATTTATTCCCCTTCTTTTCTTTAGTTTTTCTATTTCTGTGGAGGATCTAATTATCAAGATTAAAATGTCAGTATGCTTATTTTTGTTTATGGTTTTTTTGTCAAATTATTATTGCTATTTAGAAAATAAAAACTAGTTTCTTTTTCACCATTGCTCTTATAATTACTTATCTATTTTTCGTTCCTTCTATCTTCCCCTCCCCAACTAGATTCGAACCACCCACTTCCACCTTTCTATATGGGAAGAGTAGCCACTAGAGTAAACTCTTGTGGTTCGTCCCTCCTATCTCAATAGCTTCCTTTCTTGGTGAAATTTTTATTTTCTAATTTCACTAGTCTAAACTAATTATCAAGTCTCGATGTATACCATCTCAAAGAATTTGTCTTTTTTATTACTATTGGCAAGATGCCTTGACACGGAACATGGAAGACATTCTAGGAATGTTAGAAAAACACTAAAAACATAGGCATGAAAAAAGTCATGCATAATGAGGCATATTAATGTTCCTCATAAACACTCCACAAATAATATTTGTGACATCCTAAATTTTCAATTCTGCTTTCAGTTAAATTAATCAGGCCTTTCATTGACACGTCTATAGTGCTATTCTTAGAGCTGATTACTCATGAGATAACTAGACTATCTGAAAAATCACTAAGGAATTTTAATGCATTAGACTTGAGAATTCGACTAGGAATTAGCTACTCAACCGTGATCATCTGCAAAGATCATTATGGCACAATTAAAATTTGATTAGAGATCAGAGATAAGTCGATTCGATGGAGATGTGTGACTAAATATGGGTAATTCCACTAAATTACAAAATTCTCGTCTACCGGCACTAGACTAATTTTTCTACCGTTTTGGTACCGTGTGTCCATATTTGAATTCTCAAGATTTTCACGACCACTGAGAGTCGCCGGTATGTCGAAGAGGTTCATTGTGGTTCGAAGAAAATCAACCATAGGTCATTTGCACTAAAAATTTCTGAAAACTACCCGATAGTCTAAGTTGCGCTAAAATCGCGCCGAGAAAAATTAACCGCAAATTTGAATCCAATTTCAGAAATTGAAAGTTTTTTCATGTCACGAGTCATTTTAGAAACGTCGACTCAGTCTCCGAAGATTTTTTCTGCAAACCGAGATTTTTGAAAAAAAGTCGAGGTAGGGTCGTTTTTGTCCAGAAAAATCAGAGGATCGTTTTTTATCACAAAATTGGGAAGCAAGTGGGATCTATTGATGAGGAAAAATGCCAATTTGATCGTGAGCCCGATAATGGAATTTATAGGAGCCGAATTGAAGTGATTCAAGAAGGATTGAAATCCCATTTGAGCCAACTACTTTGCAAATTCGTATGCTCCCATGGACCCAACATTTTGGACCACTTCAAGCTTCTAGAAGGAAGCCAAAGGGCTGAGGAAATGGCTATGGACACCAGCTAGGCAAGGTGGAGCCCTCCAAGGGGACAAGAAGATGAGAGGAGACCAAATGGTGGTCCCCCAAGCAAAGATGGTCCCCCTCCTTCTCCCCTCCATTTCGTTGGCCCCCTCTCTCCTTTCCAACCGCTCGAGCTCCCCAAGAACCTAGAAAACCCACCAGCTTCTCCTCCTCCTCCCATCGACGCTGTTCGCCGCCCTAGGACCACCAAAGCGCCACCGTAGCGTGTTTGCGCTCGCTCGCATGTCCCGCGCCAGCTACGCCCGTTCCACCATCCAAGTTGTGTCGTCCTCATCCATTCGCCATCTAGCAGGTTGCTTGAGCTCATGTGGAGGCCGCCGGAGCTCAGCTTGCCACCACCGAAGCCCCGAATCCACTTGCGACTAGCCTCACCGCCCGTTCCAACCTCAACCAACCCCGGAGCAGCCTTTCTCGGCCCCAACCAGAATTGAACAGCAGTGGGTTTCCAGCCACTATTTGGCTCGCTTTGGTGGCTTTCCCGATCCCATTTGGCAAGCCCGCTTTGGAGTTTGTCGAGTCTCATCACGTCCCCGTCATTTTGATCCAAGCGGATCATTAATCAATTGAGTTTAACTCACTAATCCTCGCTTAGTAATTTAATGACATTTAAGGGTTGATTAGTTTAGACTAAGCTAAGATTAGATGGTTAGTTAAAATGGATTAGTGAATTAGTTAATTATCGATGCATGTTAGGTGGTTAATTTAGTGCAATTAGGGCCTAGACAAGCTCTAATATTTATCTAGAGTGGTTTAGAAATTTTCCGGGCTCGTCTCGGCTTTTAATTAGGCTTTACGAGCCTAAGTTGCTGATTTTGACATTTATTAATTATTTTATGTAATTATTTAATTATTTATTTATTTTCTGGAAATTAGATCGAGACAACCGGTGACCAGAATTTTATGCTGATTGTAGTGATGTGATATGTTTATTTAATTGACTATTATTTGGTACAAATTGAGTGCAATTGGTGATTAGGGGTATTTATCCCAAAATTTAATTAATTTCAGTAATTAATTAGAAAATAACCGAGCATCGGTTTGCAACGCCAAAAATATTTTAGTGGACCATATAAATTGGTGGGATTTTCAAGTGAGAAAATATTATATTCTGGCTAAGGCCGATCGTGTACCCACACACGAGTATTTTTATCAGGTATGATAAAAAAATCAGTATTTGCGATAGCTTCTGGTGAGCATAAATAGTATACTATATCAATATCGCAGCAGCTTCTGGTGAGCATAAATAGTATATTGTATCAATATTGCGGCAACTTCTGGTTAGCATAAATAGTGTACTATATCAATATTGCAGCAACTTCTGTTGAGCATAAATAGTGTACTATATCAGTATTTACGGTGGCTTCTGGTGAGCATAAATAGTATACAATATCAGTAATTGCGGCAGCTTCTGATGAGCATATTTAGTATACTATAACGTATATAAGCTAGCTTCTAGCGAGCTATACTATCTACTTTCAGCTTAGAGTTAGCAATCCTGACTATGATCGGACTTTATAGATAGCATTGATTGAGAAGACCCGGGAAATGTCTCGATAATATGAGAACAACTGAGTTGATTGATCGATGATTCGATCCTATGTGATGAATGGAATTGTGGATGTGAATTGATGAATTGCATACTGTATCGACTTGCAGGAAGGAATCAAGGCCAAGATAAATCTTCTGACTCATGAATGTGCCTAGGCAGCCCTTAGGGCGTATTTTCTTCCTAGTCGGGTCTTAGAGGGTTGAACTTATTGAGACGTTGTCTCACCCCGTTGTGGGATAATTTTTCAAGTTCTTAGATGGCAACTCCTCTCAAGCATTTTGGGCAACCCAAGAAGATTACTGAGCAGAGGAACTGCATTCCCATTCATGAGCACCCTAATGGATTAGAGTACGAACTGGTGAAGTCCATAATCTGAGTTGATGCGGGCCTACCCAAGAAGGTGCCCCATCAATACCGATCATGGTATCACTAGGATCGTAACGGACTGAGAGAGGGCTGCATACCGGAATCAAAGATACCTCTGTATGCGTTGAAGGTTATGTTTGGAAAGGGCACTGCAGACCTTAGAGGAGGTTTGGTGGTAGACCCAGTGGACCCTGAGCTTGAAGTTCTAGGATCTCCTGTGTATTCTACTGTAGACTCCAGCTAGAGTGTGGAGGGAGATGACAGGGAGGACAAGGACCCGTAGTTGTTTGGAAACCCCACCCCTGTTTCATAGACTTTGTGAATAAAGTGTGTTGTGATGTTGGTTTTCAAAATATGGCCCTACTTTTCTATCACATTGTATTATTGTCTGGGGATTATTTATTTGTTTCCGCGTGTGCATTAAAATGAATGGGTTGGCAATGCATCCTGGGACATCACTATTTAATCAACCAAGAGTGATGGGCACGCGCTTGGAGAATTGGGGCCTGACAATATTAATTTCTCTCAATCCAAAATAATGAAATTTTAATGGCATTTTACAAAAAAAATTCTTATCTTATACAAAGCTTTGATATAAATAGATTCCATCTTTTGAAGTTTCATGAATAGAAACATAACTATGATTTTGTCTTAGAAAAGCTCTAAACATACATACATATATATATATATATATATATATATATATATATATATATATATCATCTTATCATCTTGTAATATGTATATGTAAATAAAAGACAATTGATAAAAATAAAAAAAAAAAAAACATTTGATAGTGATATGCAAAACAAAGTTGTAAAAGCTTATAAACAAATTATTGTGTTAAAAAGTTATCTATGTTAAATTTTTTCTAGATTTTATTGGACATATAATCCATAAATTTGCTCAATGATGTAAAAAATAACTATGTTTCTTTGAAATTTCATATTTTGACAAATCTATAATCCAAAAATGAAGAGAAAACATAATGCATTTAATATACATGAGATATCTACAATAAATAAGTAATGGCAACTATAAAAACTAACAAAATAATAAAAGTAAATAGTGTTAATACTTTAAAAAAACCATAAACGGTACACCTGTAACAAATTTACCCAAACTAATTTTTTTATTATGAAAAATCCTAAACCGGTACACTCGTTACAAATTTAACCCAAACTAACTTATTTAACCACAAAAAACCCAAAACTGGTACATTTATGATAAATATACCATCCATTAAATTAGATTAATACCATGAAAAATAACAAAAATTATAAAATTGTAACAAATGGAGAATAAAATCTCAAACTAGTATATAAGTCAACTGTCACGTGTCATTTAACTTAGTAATTTGACAGTAAAATTTAATGAAAATTAATATTAGGTAAATTTATCACAACTATAGTATAAACAACTTTTATTGGACGTAATTCATAAAAACTTTTATTCGGAGCACACAATGTCTACATGTAAAGCTATGAAGCACAGACACGTTACACGTGCTTCCATGTTGTGTCCAACACATGTTGGAGGGTGTCGAACATGTTGACACGCTCGGACACGCGTTGATTACATGTCAGATTTTTCGACGCGTGGTCAACTTTTCTCGACACGTTTCGACATGTGTGTCCAAAAGACAATGGAGGGTGGAGGTGAGGGTGAGGGAGTAGAAATGAGGCCGTGAGCGACGGCGAGAGACGGCCAAAGAAAGAGTAGAGACTAAGGCGAGGGCCGCCACTCTGTGATGCTGCGATTGATTGATGATGAGGCTACAGCTGTGAGGGAGGAAGGGTTGGAGGCAAGGCGGTGAACAATTGTGATGAGGACCGAGAGCAAGCAGAGATTGAGAGGAAGGGGATCGTGTGGCGAGGAGGAGGAGAAGTAGGGCACTGCTAGGGTTCTGAGAAGGAAACTAAAAGAATAAAAAAATGACTTGGCATGTTGGAGGGAGGGGGAAGTGATAGGTTGATAGCCTGTCAAGTGGTGGGGGAGGGAAAGAAAAGTGAAAAAAAAAAAAATTGGTGGTGGGGGAAAGAGACGAGGGAAAAAAGTGAGTGGGGGTTGGGGGTGCACCCCCTCAGTCAGGGGACTTTTTATTTAATTGGAAAATTAAAAAGTAATTTCAAAATATAAAAATACTAAATGTTGAATGATGATAAATTTTGGTCATTGTAGAATATTATGGATTTATTTAAATAAGTTGATTCTAATTTATTGTTAGTAATTAGTTTTATCAATAACTTTTGTCAATATATTAATATTATTAGTGTAAATTTATTATAGGCTCTTTTTTAATTAATTAATTATTTATAAATTTGAATGAAATTAATTAAAAATAAAAACATTCATTTAATATACAACATGTCACAATGTGTTGGAATATTTTATTTTTGAGAAATGACGTGTCGTGTCGCGTGTCCGTGTCGCATAGCGGTGCTACTTAGATGCAAAGTACATCAAGTTCTGCACTGGGCACGTACAATCCTGTTAAAGATCATGAAAACCCTTATTCATAGAACACGGTGTCTAATCAAGAGCGACATCTCCCATGAAAACGCGACCAACGGAAACGTGCGTGTTTATTCTGGAGTGCCAAACAATGGCGTCGGGCAAGATGGCCTCATCAGCTGGTCACCGTGGTAGCATTCGAAGGGGACGGCAGTCTTCATACATATGATGCACCATAGTATGATCCAAACTCTGCTTTCGGCTCTGGTGGTGCTACAGCAGGATCTGGTGGTGCTGCGACAGCACTCTGGTATGTTGCCGGCTCTGGTGGTGCAACAGCAGGAGCTGGTGGTGCTACAGCAGGAGCTGGTGGTGCTGCGACAGCACTCTGGTATGTTGCCGGCTCTGGTGGTGCTGCAACAGCACTCGGGTATGTTGCTGGCTGTGGTGCTGTCACAGCACTGTCTCGAAATTCCTGAGTGCCAGGTAAAGAGTTCAGGCGAGATGGCATCATCAGCTCGTCACCGTGGCAGCACTCGAAGCTGACGGCGGTCTTCATGTACCGAGAGCACTTGGCACACTTGATGTTCTCCGGCATGTTGCCAGCTACACTGGGGATATAGAAATGGTGGCGGCGCGGCTTTTTGATGACCTCGTCGTAGTACCTTTTGAAGGCGGCCTCGAAAGGCTGTGCAGCTTTCACCCACATCTGGTGTTGCGACAGCACTGTCTCGAAATCCATGAGACGAGTGTTGACAACTACCCTCGACCCTCTCGCGATGACGGCGAACCCACCAAACTGCTTGTAGCTGGTATAGAGCTGGAGCAGCTCCTGCGCAAGGGAATCGTAGACATCCGAACTGGCCTGCATCTTCAAGGACAGGCAGCTCTCGAGCCGGGTAAGGAATTGCTCTCTCTTGGTGCTGATGTTGATGACCTTGTAAGAGCCAATATAGCCGTTGATCTCGCTCAGGTATTTTTCAATTTTTTGGACTGTCTGGGGGTCTTCAACCGAGCCGTACAAGAATATGAGCTCCTCCCCTTCAATCTGGCCAACAATTAAGACACAGGCCATGTTGAAAGAACAAGAATATAAGTTGATTAAGTCAGAAATGCTTTAATCTATCTCGCAACTGATTCCTGCATGAATTCGATATGTGTGACGTTAGATGTATCTAAATTATTAGATTGGGTGAATTTCACACGAAGTCTGCAATAATAGAAGCTTGTTCTACTTGCTTTTGCCAATAGTGTGCGAGTTTGTGTTTGCTTGAGCGTGTTATACACTAAACCATTAAATAATCTTATCAGATGATATTATAATTGAGGCTGCGTCTTCCTTCTTCCCTACTTGGAAGAAGATCACCAACTAGACTTTGACCGTCCAGTTGCGCATATCCACATTTCCTAAATGTAAACTAACATAAAAATAAATGTAAGTGACATGTCCAAATTTGTAACGCACCAATCAAAAGTACGATAGGAGGAAGATCTTACCAAATAGAGAAAGATGATGAAAATAGTCCAGATAATCAAAATCATAGTGCATTTGTAACTTACGCTTTTTTCGACATCAGGGAAGACCATGTTCACCACGAGCTTGAACCAGTTGATCCCTTGCTTGTTCCAGAGCTCCTTGCCCTTTGACTCCGTGAACGGGAAGGCTTCCTGTCCCCAAAGACGTATCATCGCCATCGCGTCCATGTTCACCACCTTCCCCTGTTGGTTCAACACTACAACCTTAGTCTGCTGCCTAAATTGCCACTTCTTCTGGATGAACTTTGCTGCTGGCTTGCTGAACATGGAGTTGCTTGTGTACCAACGCATCTCAGATCTCTTCTCCAGGAACTTCTTCTGCGTCACCTCGTTATGTTCCTCAACAATCGGAACCCACATAATTTTGTAGTTACTTCTTTGGATGTTAGACTCACTGTAGATGCTGGTAATGGTTTTCAAATCTTCATCCGACAGGTCCAAGTCCGAAAGAAGCAGCATCACGATCTTGTTCCTGAACTTCTCCACCGTTACCTATGACATGTGATCAAACCATGCTGTTATTTTTCCTTTTTGAATGCCAACAAACAAACTATTTAGGAATTTCAAATGTATTTAATTACTAGTAAGTTGATATGCATTCCCTTCTCAGGACATTAAGATACAGTAATGACCAGTAATCAAAGGTCACTGAAGGTAATTGGGACTGAGAAGCTAACCGTTGTCCTCTTGGAACAGTGATAAACTGTCAAAAAATCATGCTTGGTGCAAAACAGCGCCGCCATAAGCTCCACAATATCAGTACAGTGTTTGGAAAGTTTCTTGATCTTCTCATATGAAATTTGCTCCACTGCATAATGTGAATCACAGAATTTAAGTACTTTCATTCCATAGATAGATCTGACAAAGAAAATCTGGGTACACAAAAAGGAATCTGGAGGAGATGCATGAAGGCTTCCTCCCATGATGAGAACTACTTTTTGTCTGAAACACAAACAATGATCTCACCGTGCTTTTCTCTGAGATATTCCACTTCTTTCTTGAAGGATTCATATTTCTTCGTGACCTGGTCCGAGAAGGTCCACAGATTTTGCCCTAGGAACCTGAAGTAATCAAGAAATAGGTTGAGCATTGATGTGAAACAGTTAGAGAGAGAGAGAGAGAGAGAGAGAGAGAGCTTGAAATTAAATCCAAGTCTGTTCAGAAAGGTAGTCAAAAGCAAACTTAAGGTTATAACATACTCATTGCTCATGCTGATCAAGCCACTGAACTGAACTGAGCAGCCAAGTATGATGACAATGATGTAATAAAAACGGGCTGATATGTCAATTGATGCTGAAATTTCTCCAAAATCTTTGGAGTAGCTCACAAACTCAACAGCGCACTTGGTGAACTCCAAAGTCAACTTGATTAGATTATTCAGCGCCACAAAAGCCTTGATCCGCTGTGTGTCGGAGGACTTACCAATTGCATGTGACCCTTTCAACATCGCTGTTAAGCTTAAAAGGTCGTCAGACTCTTCAATTTGAGTGAGACGCCAATGCTCAGCATAGTACACTGATAAAGCTAGGAGTGTCAGCACTGCCTTGGCATCCCATGAAAATGATGACAACATGTTGAAAAGCGATGACACTGTTTGGTACACGTTGCTGGTTCGGGCCTTGCAAGTAATCTGTCGTGAGTAAATAGGTTTGGACATTGAATGTGGGAAGTAACAAGATCGAGAAGAATAATAAAGGACGTGAAAAAGTATTTAATTTGATTTTTTCCTGATAAATTGAACAATTTTAGCGCTGCAGAAAAGGTCGCTTTTACTTTAGTATCAGTTTTTTTTAATATAAAATGCAAATTTTCTAATCTCCAAGTCATTTAAAAAGAAAACTAAAAAGGCCTGGAGCTTTCGCATTTGTACACTTCCACTTTTGAGAGAGCAATGACTCCCAATATGAGATTACCTGATAGCATAGTTCGTTGATGGTAGATGACAAAGGAATAGAATTCTCTAAAGAAAGTGAGGTTGAGCTTTTGCTTTGACATTGGTCACCCTGGAAAAACGATTTCCCTTGTGAGTCCTAATCGTGAAATATTATGAACATAAGAGCATGTAAAAATTGTTTATCTTTATGAACTTCGGCTGGAGAAGAGTGAAGCCTGGAATCAATTTCAGAAACAAAGAAATTTTGCCACAAAAAACGAGTAAATGGGAAAGATTGGATTATTTGCCATGAATTTTATGTTTGTGCAGGCAATATGTATTAGTGACGCGACTAATCATCCAAATATATATTGTGGTAATACAAGGGCTCGAACACAAAGGCTAGCTACTTAAAAGTCTAGGGAATGCCTTGCAAATCCCATGACCAGTTAGCTTCAGGCTTTTGGCTTTATTGAGGCTAGCAAGTAAATGGAAAAGAAACTAGACCATGTTGTTGAATTTGCTTGCCCGCTAATCTACCTTTGGCGAAGTGTTTTTAGCAACATCATCCACAATGGCCATGGCTTGGTTGAGGATTTTCTCGACGAGATTCAAGTAAAACCTGACATTAACTTGTTCCGTCCCAGGGCATGGCTTGCTCATGACATCTTTCATGAACTTGTCGTCGTCGAGGAGGCCAAGTAAGTTGGTCAAGAAGCCATTGTTTCCGGCCATTTTCAGACGCAGGGAAAAGGAAGAAAGAACGTGTCAAAAAGCAGAGAAAGTTTAGGGTTTCGAGGGAGCGAACAGAGTGAAGAAGGAAGGCTTGTACGAAGCGAAATTGCAGGTCCCCTGTGACTTATATATAACACTCCAATCCCACGAGACGACAACCTAGGAGCCGGTAAGATTGATCTCCGCTGCTTGTTTACGCGGAGGGCTCGCTCATTTCTCACGAAAGAGAAACGTGAACGAGGCTAAAGCTAAAAGTCCAAACGAACAGCGTTAAAGCTGGAAAAGCAAGAATCACAGGATGACGATGGTACGCGATCTCCTGAGAGATGTGGGGCAGTGAGTGATGCGATGGCGATATCTGAATAGGTAGAGAGGTTAAAAAATAGAAGGGAAGAAAAGGCTTAAGTGCGGCAACGAATAAAACGTACATCGCTAGTCACACCCAAAGCACATTCCATACTTCTTAATTAATTTACACCCCACGAGCTTCTCGCCAACTCCAGCTCTGCTCCATGCCTGACCTCAGCTCGAGCCCTACCGCTTCTAGCTCCTTCATAGGTACGCATTGCTCGACACTCGGTTGCATGAAGCGGAACGTCCATTCCTACCTTATCATAGAGAACTTTCAAAGTGTTATTGTCACGACCTTCCCAAACCACCAAGAGAAAATTAAAAGATAACTAAGTAAATGCTTAGCGTGGATTCTCCCTAGCCTATAACAATCGCAACATTGGAGTTTTGATTTAATCAATTAAACATGAAATTATCCATTCAAAAGTCGTCACTAATATATTGTGTACTGATTAGAAATCAAAATAGAATGTGGGAATACCTTTTCCTTTTATGAACTAGAGATTCAACGGATACGGAGATTTGGTTATGCTAGATAAATCTAACCTATTTTCGTTATCTTTCCTCTTTATTTCAAAAAATATTTGCAAGTAGTCTTGGCCAATTTTTTTAAGAAAATGGTTAATATTAAAAAAAAAAAACCCAAAATTGGTACATCTGTAATAAATTCACCTTATGTTAATTTTCATTAATTTTCATTAAATTTCATTGTCAAATTGCTGAGTTGGATGACACATAACAGTTGACGGGTATATTAATTTAGGATTTTATCCTCCGTTTTGTCACACCCTATATATATATTAGTTTGTGATTTTTGTATTAATTCAATTTAATGGAAACTAAATGAAAGTAAATTTGTAAAAAACGTACTAGTTTGAGGTTTCTAGTCGTCAAAAAATCAGTTTTGGATAAATTTGTCACAAGTATATTAATTTGAGGTTTTTTTATGATATTAACCCTTTAGAAAATGAAATAAATGTGACAAAAACTTTTGTCGCAATTGAAAATCAAAAGAAAAATAAAGATTGTCTTTCTCGAAGCTGACAAAACTCAATTTTTGTTGCTATAAACTGGTCAAAGGATATATTAATTTGTGGCGTTTATTGAGTCTCTGTCCATAAAGTTTTGCCGCGTTTTTAGGCCAACTAAGCTTCAAAGGTAACAAAACATTTGTCCCCTTTGATAAATTTTCTGTCACGTCAGGTTTCTTTTCTTGGGCTAGGTATGTAGACGAATAATTTTATTTTCACTACTTTTTAGACATCGTTCATATGATTTTAACTGAATTCGATTTTTTATTTTATTTTGATATTCAAAAGTTAGATTATAAGTTCAAAAATTCATAATAAATAAGCTCAACAAAAAGTTCCACTACAATAAATCAAATAATGTATTCAACGAAAAGATTACAAAAGAAAAATGATCGATCTAATTAATTATAGCGAAAGTCCTCTTGGCGTGCTTGCTCTCCATGCATCAATCCCGCTTCACTCGGCTGCAACAAAAAACCATAAAATAAAATTATATCAATTTTTTATTAATTATATATGCTTGAATATTAAGGTAAATAAGCATATAACTAGCCAAAAATTATAAAATCAAATACAGGGCGAGGCGAGCGGCTACAACTCTAGATTTGGCAAACATGACCCATGCATGGTCGCGCCCATGACGATGACTCAAGGGCCCAAAAAGACTAAAAAACGAAAATTCAAGAAATATAGCCAAACAAGCATATAACTAGACAAAAAATACAAAATCAAATATAGGGCGAGGCAAGCGCGACTCTATACTTGGCAAACATGACCAAGGCATGGTCGCGCCCATGACGATGACTCAAGGGCCCGGAAAGTCTTTGGGAAAATGCAAAAACCTTCAAGTTAAATAAGTTTTTCGAAATGCAAATGGTGCTTAGAAAATTATAATTAAAAGTGCATTGGAAAGCAACTGTAGTTTAAACTATATTTGGAAAAATTACACTATGTAAAGGACTTTTGCTATTTTCTTTTTAAGAAATAACCTCTAACCTAGCTAAGGGCTCAGTTGGCAAGGCTCGATCTAGCTATTGCTAGACAAGCCCTTTGCCTATAATGTCATGTGAGGTGAGAACATTTGAAATTATGAAAGTTTAGCGAGGGTAAAGTTGGAAAAAAAAACGTATTAGCATTAGAGATGAGCAGTTCCAAATTCCACATAAAACCTGGAACCTATCCATTTGAACAAATTCCTCATTTTTTGGAACCTAGAACTTACCATGCATGCTTTGGAATTTGGAACCTACCTTATCACAAGTTCTAAAGTTGGTTCAGGATTCTATCAAAATTCCATATGTATTATTAATTAAACGATTATAGTGAACTATAATCTTTAACAATCACTATTTGCTATTACAATTCATTGATCATAACTTATTTTTGGACTCATGAAAAATATGAAATATTAACAAAATAAAAGTTTTAATCATAAAATGAAAGCTCAACTAGTGGTTCCAAATTATACATTCATCATCGAACGCCATGGAAATTTCATACAATCCTGTGAAGACATAGATAATTAAAAAAAAATAAAAACACACAAAAATAAAAACTTATTCCAAGTTCTAGTTTAGAAGTTACAAGTTCCACGTTTTAGATTACAACCTAGAACCTAAAACCTACCCGTTGAAAAGGTTCATCAATTTTTGGAACCTGGACCTTACCCTACATACATTGAAACTTAGAATCGGATAGGTTCCGACATGTCCAATTATCAGGTTCCAAATTCTACCGTGGAACCATGCTAACCCCTAATTATCTTGCCGTAAAGCTCAAAATTCAAAAGATCGCCGAACCTACCTTGGACTAATTCAGTTTCATCTCCTCAAAACTCTCCAAATATTTTATTAAAATAGTACTTAGATTTGCCCAAAGGGCTTTAGAGCCCAAAGCCCATTGGGAAAGTGGTTCCTAACTGCAGGGGGGAGTTTGATATATAAGAAAGAGCAAGTGTGTAAGCCCGTGTTTTATTTTTCTCTTTTTCTTTATTCTTGTGGCCAGACGATAAGATAACAAAAGGTCTTTGTACCTAATAGGAGTAAACAAGACAGATTGACCGAATACGAAACTGCCCAAGCCGAACAAAACTGAATCGGCCAATTAAGTTCAATTCCCGAAAGTGCTAGATTGATTCCTGGTTCCTAAAAGTGAAACCGGTATCTAGGCGGTTTGGTTCCCTATTCCAAGCGGGGAATCAAACCAAACCAAATGCCTAGACCGATTTTTATTTATTTATTAAATGTCTTGCTCAGCCTTCTCTTCTCTTTTGATCTTTTCCTTTTGCCCCATGACACCCACGACTACTCTCCTCTTTTGATCTTTCCCTTTCTCTGGGTTTCCTTCACCTCTCAAGGAGTTTGAGGCATTCTCTTCTTTAAACTTGACCAATTTGACTGGACCATCCGAGAATTGGATTGGACCAATCAGCCCAATCTTGTCCCTAGTTCTCAAAATTGAGAATCAGTCCCTACAGTTCGGTTCCCGATTTCAAGGTAAGACTAGACTGAACTGGAAACCGATCACCTATAATGTCTATAATAAAAAGCATACAAACTTATTATAAATTTTACATGGTGACTATCTAAAGTAATATAATATTACAATATCAATTACAATCAATCAAGATCAATTAAGGAAGATGATACAAAATCAAGGGGAATATCTCTCTAACAAAAAGAAAATTCACAATGTTATGTCTTAATTGGACAAAAGTACAGCGCAAGTGCTAAAACTTGGCACAATATGACACTTAAGTTCCAAAGTTACGCAAGCTACATATAAGTGCCATTTTTTTTTTTAAATTGAGACGTCTAAGTACCAAATCCAGCGAAACCTCTCGGAAATCCTACGTGGCAATTATTTATTAATATAACTAGCCTACTTGGCTCGCCGGAGAGCTGAGTCAGTAAAGAATAGCCAAAACGACATCATTTTGCCTCTTATTTGAATGTTAATATAAATATTAATTAAACTAAATTCAATTTTTTTTTTTAAAAAAAAAAAAAGAGATCGCAAAATAGCAAGGGTTGTGCAAGCTCTCACTGCCGACTCCCCACCATCGCTGGCCTTTCCAGATGACGATGGGAGGCTACGGCAAAGGCTTGCACAGCCCTCACCCAAAGCCTTCTACAACTTCTTATTCTTCTTCTTCCTTTTTTTTTTTTTTATTTTATTAATATTATTATTATTTAAATAATTTAGTTTTAAGTTTAATTTAATTAATATATATATTAAAATTCATATCCGAGGCAAAACGATGTCGTTTTTTTCTTATCTAGCCACATCAGCATGCACAACGACGTCGTTTTCAGCTTATCTAGCCACGTCAATGTATAAAACGACATCATTTTACACTTGCTTCACCGGAAAAATGCCATGTTAGCATTTTGGCTGGATTTTCTCACTAGCACTTAACTGTTGAAGATATGATTGGAGATATTGGAGATATCAATTTTGATATTGATTCTAATTGCGGGTTAATTGCTTAGTCAATCCATAATTGATTTAGTAAATTAAGAAATGTAATCCTTTGTTTTTCTTTTACTATGTTTTATCCTTATTCTTTGTATTATAAAAAGGACAATGTGCGTGTATACATTTCATACAATCCAATACAAGAAATTCCTTCAACTCCCATGCACTTTTTGTCATGGTATTAGAGCCTCAGATCAGATTGATCCAATTGAAGAAGAAGACACTTCTATTCAATGTTTTGCTGGATGTGCTCCTCCTCCAATACAAGCTTCCGATCTAGCCTAATGGCCACCGGTTCACTGATTTCTAGTTCAATGCCAATGGGCCACTAGACCAAATCAAACATGGCTACAACATGGCCCATTCGGATAAGGGGGATTTCCAGGTTATGGGACACAGCCCATTGGAAGTGGGCCGACCCACTTCACTTCTGGAGCCAACCAAAATAATGGATCGGGCTCGACGAGTCAGGGTCAAAGATCCTACCCCACTCAGTTGAGTCTAGGGACGGATCCTTACCTGACATTAGGACCTAGATTTCAACCTGGGTTCCAACCCGCTGCATTCCTCCCGTACGCAATCCCAGCCTACAACGGCCGCCTAGAACCTGGTGATCCCCTATACACCTTGCCAATCGACAGGCCTGAACTTCGGTTGATCAGCATGCAGCTCGCCGAGCCAAACAACCTTTATTCCGCCTAAGCTCAAGATCTACGACGATTACTATTCACAAAAGACAATGACAGCTTCCTTGATAGAGATATCCCCTTCTCGACTGACAAGTGACTACAACAGCACCGGTGACGCTGCAACCAACTAGTTCATTCTTGGATTGAGAACTGCTTGACACCCGACGTGGCAGTTGGACTCCCACGAACAGAAGATTCGAAGAAAATTGGGAAAATATACAGGAGATGTACGGGAAATTAGATCGAGCGGAATTGTTCAAACTCACTCAAGCCTTATCCAAATAGAAGTAGGGTAATCTTTTGGTCACCACATCCTTCAATAGGCTATCGGCTTTGTGGAACGAACTCAAGGCAATCGAGGGACCGAAGGCAACTCTTTGACAATATCGCACAATAAAGGAAAGAGAAAAGGTCATGAGATTCTTACTCTTTCTCAATGATACATACTTAACTTTCTGATCATAGGTTTTGGCGATGGACCCAAAGCTATCACTCGGTCAAATCTATCAACTGGCCATCCAAGAGGAAAGTCAGTAATTAGCCACGGCCGAGCTTGGACGGGTTGAAGGATTTGCTATGGGAACCTTAATAGAGCCACCGTACTAGAGCCATGGAGGAGTGGGGCACACCGGCGATGTTGGAGCTCGACATCGAGCGGTCTCCATTCTGTGGACAAAGAAGGAGATCCTAGGGTTTCCATCAAATGGATGGCCAAGATCAAAAGTCAAGATCCAACGGCCATAAATTCACCCACTCATCAGCCAAATAAAGTGGCTCATATGGTGCCACGTCAACATCAGGTCTTAAGCCATCCAATGGCTCACGAAACACCAAGTCAGCACACAGAAATGGTGGACAAAATTCAAAAACAAAAGGTAAATTCTATAACTACTGTAAACGTCCACACAATACGGTTGAAACATGCTGGAAATTACATTGAAAGCCAAATGATAAAGAAAAAAAGGAGAGAGATTATTCTACTTATCATGTTGTAGCACAAGGAATGCATTAGATAATTACTAAGGATTAGTACCAGGATATTATGAAGACTCTTAATCAATTACGGGTCACCAACAAGATTGAAAGCTTCTCAGGTACAACTTTCTCGGAAAGTCGATTTCGGTTGATGCACAGATAATTGACTCAAGTGATAATGACTACATAATTTGCAATAAAAAAAATTCCATTTTTAGAAAAATCCACATTTTTCCAGATCTTCTCATCTCCTAAATGGAAACACTACCTTTGTCAGTAAAATAGGTTCTATATATCTTAGTCCACATAATCCTAAAAAAATGTCCTTTATTTCCCTACTTTCGAGTTCAATCTCATTTCTGTCTCAAAAATTTATTAGGATAATTCTTGTAATGCAATACTCAATCTAGCAATTGCTTTTTTCAGGACCATTCGATAGGCAAATTGATGGGCTTAGGTAGTATCGCAAAAGAACTTTATTTTTGGACAAATTTCTTAAAGGGTTTAGATTTGTTAAATAAGAGTGTTTCTTGTAATTCCACCATTAGCAATATAACTCTTATTCCTCATCAATGTCTGGACCATAATATTCGCTTTCCACACATTAAATGAACAATACGTCATTTAGCCAAATAGTCCCGAGCATCGTTTCCGATTAGTATATCTCAAGCTGTTAGTCCTTTCTCTTTGATTCACATGGATATTTTGGGTCCTTATCATACTCCACATTGTGATGGATCCCAATATTTCCTAACTATTGTCGATGACGGTACCCGTGCCACTTGGTTTTTCTTATGCAATCAAAGGGTCTTTTTCTTATCTATTGAAATTCTTGTCCTTAGTTAAAAACAGTTTGACAAAACAATCCAAAACATTCATACAAGTTTTTCACTAGTGAATGTAATTCCTTGCTGTCCTCTTAAGGGATGCTCCATGAAAACACATGTACCTACATTTCTCAACAAAATGGGATTGTAGAATGCAAACATCGACATCTTTTGGAAGTAGCTCGAGCTCCAAGCCTTAATTCCTAAAAAATTTTGGGGGGATTGTATAGTCACGGCAACTTATTTAATTAATTGTATGCCAACTCGAATTCTTGAAGGTCGAACACCTTTTGAGATGCTTTATGGGAAGCAACCTGTGATTGATCATCTAAGAGTTTTTGGACAATTGTGTTATGCTGCAACTGTGGGCCCTCAGGATAAAATGGATCCCCATGCCCTTCCATGTATTTTCATGGCATATTCCTCTTTAAAAAAAAGGTGTGATAGCCTAATTTTTTTATTCTGTTTTCAATTAATTAAGTTAGACTTTTCATCAATGCGCCTATGGTCTTTTTCTCTAAGCTGATCACCCATGAGATAACTAATCTATCAGGTGAAGCTGTTAAGGAATCTAAACGCGACAAACTTCAAAATTCGACCATAAATTGACTACTTGACCGTGCTAATCTGCAAGGGTCAATACGGCACCGTCAAAATCGATTAAAAACCGGAGATAGGTCGTTTTGATAGAAACATGTGATTAAAGTGTGGGTGATTCCACCTAATTGCAAAATTCTCGTCAAACGGCACAAAACCAATTTTTCTGTCGTTTCTATACCTTGTGCCTATATTTGGAACCTCGAGACTTTCACAACAACCGAGAGTCGCCTATGAGTCGAAGATGCACAATGTGGCTCAAAAATAATCGAGTACGGGTCAATTACGCTAAACATTCATAAAAGCTACCCGGTAGGTGAAGTTACGCTAAAATCGCGTTCGGTTAAAATTAACCACGAAATTGAACTCGATTTCAAAAATTGAAAGTTCTGTCATGTTACGATTTATTTTAAGAACATTGACTCATCCTCCGAAGAATTTTCGACGAGTCCGAATTTTCGGCGAAAATCAAAGTTAGGCTATTTTGGACCGGGAAATTAAGATGGCCATTTTTTGGTGGATTTTTGGAGTTCAAGTAGGATTAATTGGCAAGGGAATTGCAAGGATTTATTGTGGCACCTTAGCTGGAATTTTTTAGCACCAATTGGATTTAATTGAAGAAGATTTGAGCTCAATTGTAGTGGGAATGTTACAAATTCGTAGGTCCATGGGGCAGCAACCTTTTGGACCATTTTGGTGGCTTCTTGAGGAAGCTTTGGTGAGGGATAAGGCAGCTGAGCTACCATGGACTTTGGGGCCTTCCTCATGATGAATTGGGATATTTGTTGAGGACTCTGGAGGCTTGGTGGTCCCCCTTCAGCTGCAACCCCTCTTCTTCTTCTTCCTTAACTTTGTTTCATCAATTGTTGTTGAGTTTGAGAGCCCAAGAACCAGAGAAAACCAGCCACCAGCCCTACATCCTCGTTGCAACTCAGAAACAAAACTAGAGGACCAACCCTTGCCAAACCAGCCAAGCCACCAGCCCGCGCGTCCCCGCAGTCTCGCGTTTGCCCTGCTGTCTCACATCAGTCCGTCGCCCAAGCCAAGCTATCGAGCTTCCTCCATCGTCATCAGAAGCCATCGTCGCTCCGTTGTTGCCATCCGCCACCCGCATGGCCCGTTCCAGCCAAGTCGCGCCAACAGTCGTCGAGACCAACTCAATCCACGCCAGAAGCAGAATCGAGTTTCAGTTTAAGGACAGAAACTTGCAGAGCCATTTTCAACCCCTTCCGGGCCTCCCTTGGCGCCGTCGTAGACACGGGTCTTCACCACCTTCGCGTCGCCGTCGCTGTGAATCCGTTTGCTCGCTAATCTAGTGAGTTAACTTCCTAATCACACTTAGGAGGTTAGTTTAGTGTTAATTAGCTTGATTAGATTAGTACTAAGCGATATTAGTCTTAAGATGGTTTAGTACTAATTTAGAATGGTTAGATTAGCCTTAAAATGGATTATTGTTATTCTAATTAGTGAGATTAGCATTAATGAGAATGGATTAGTCCAATTCAGTGGACTTTCTTCAGTTCTGATTTCCGGACTCTCACCGTTTGCCATTTTTGTGGATCAAAATGTGTTGTGATTTTGAGGTCGCTTCCCTCTTGAGAAACATTTTAAACATCTTTAGTTATAACATATATTTTACTCAAAATTTTAGGGATTTAAACTAATGAGATATCAGCTTCGTCATTTCAAAACAGAACCTTTGTTTTCGCTAGAACTATGACATTTTGGAATTCAAGGGATTTTTATCAACTCTTAGGATTCGAATTTCGAAATGGTTTCTTCACAAAAGTTGTTTATCACATCTTACAGTTTAACATAGTCAAATTTCAGATCAAATGGACATGTTTTAGATCTCGAACCATACTTATTTCAGAAAATAGACCTTTTGGAAACAGACTCAATTTTTTGTACTGGATTGAGCGATTTACTGGGCTTAATCTAGAAAGATCTAGGTTAAGATGTCTTCATCGAAAATGTTTGTTTATGTGTCCTTTACAACATATTCAAATTTGGGAATGTTCTGAACTCATTTGATTAGATTTCTAGATTTAAACTCGGAGACACACGAGTAGATTGTTTATGTCGCTTAGGAGCGGTAGTAGTTTTGGTGATTGTTTTTGATGCTATGCTTGCAGAACCATGCCTATTTGGTGATATGGTTGACTTGTGATATGCTTAGAAGTTATGCGTGATGATGCACGAATGGTTGTGCCATGGTCGTGGTTTATTGTTATTGCTTTATGTGGCGACTATTGAAAAAGGATGAGATGTGTGAGAAAACCGAATGGTTGTGAGCAGGTAAAAGACTAAGTGTGCACAATAATGAAACTTCGTATAAGCCACCTCTAGAACATTGTACCGTTGCTTATTATAGTCGAGAACTAAGTGCTACATGACAATGTGACTTCATGGGAGCGACCTCTAGTAACTTGAGCTATTGCTTATTATAGTCGAGAACTAAGTACTACACGACAGTGTGACTTCATGGGAGCCACCTCTAGTATCTTGAGCTATTGCTTATTGTGGTCAAGGACTAAGTGCCACACGATATCGGAACTTCGTGGGAGGGGGCACCTCTAGAACCTTGAGTTTGAATTTGAGTCTGATATTTAGTTTGAGTTTAAGTATTGAGTTGGAATGTGGAGTGTAAATATTGAGTTGGGGTGTTGAGTTTGAAATTAGAGTTTGATTATTGAGAGTGATTATCGGGTGTGGATCGAACCACCAATATGAGTTACCCGCGCCTAATTATGGGACGAAATTGTGTGGCACGGAATGTGACGTGTCATAATGATTTTGCTTTATAATCGAGACCTTGAGAATTGTTTGATGAGTGATATGATGTGTTCCAGTTCTTGTATGCATTTATTGTATGCATGTGTTTTATGAGGTGCACTAATGTGCAGGAAGGTGCTGAGGCAAGGTAAGTTCTGAGTGGTGCATGTTTAGGACGCCTTTGAGTGAATTCTCGTACTAATCGAGGTTTAGAGTGTTGACTCACTGAGATTTATTCTCACCCCGTCACGGTTTACAATTTTCAAGTCCTTAGTCTGGAGTTACTGAAGGGTGTCGTGGAGGATCCCGAGCCAGAGTCAAAGGGATCTGAAGTAGAGGTTGTTCGGTAGTTCTTTTAGGGCTGACCTTAGTGTGCAGACTTATAGGACTAACTTGGATTGTATATAAAGTGTGTTTATATGAAATTGGGTTGTCCTGCTTTTCTATCCCATGTTTGTTGTTGTCCGGGGTTTGTTTAATTCGCTTTTGCATGTGCATAAAATAAAAAGGGTCGACGACACATCCTGAGAACGTCGCAATTTTTTAGTCGACCGTCGAGGGGTGTGTGCGCGCCTAGGGTTCGAGGCGTGACAAAAGGGCTATCAATTTATGGAAATATCTTTGAGATGTTTTTTTGTCAGTAGGGATGTTTTCCATGAAGATGTATTTCCATTTGAAGGAATGGTGTCTTCCTCCCAACCAATTGCCTACTCATTCAGTCACAAGCCCTTTCATCATAAGATGATTTATCAAGGGAGCCTCAGTACTTTCTGGTTATAGCGGGACTAGTTGCACGAGCCAGCCCTAATTCATCAAACGCAATATCTGAATCACCAACATCTTCTGAGGAGCTTCATTCATCCAATTCATCAATGGCGTCTCCATCACCTCTTGTTGTTGAATCTCCTCCCACAATTCCTGAAGAGATGATCACCCGACAACCTCGACACTCAAGACGTTATGTTCACCCTCCCACATGGACAAAGACTATATATGTCCGACGTTAAATTCTCCAAGTACACATTACCCAGTATCCTCGTATGTTTCTTTTAGTCGACAACATACATGTTGTATCAATCATATCTTTGAAGAACAAGAACCATAATCTTACATAGAGGCAGCACATGATCCATGCTAGCAAGGTGCCATGGAAGCTGAATTGTAAGCACTTATGGAAAATCACACTTGGGATGTCGTTTCATTACCTCCACATCGTAAACCTATTGGGTGCAAATGGGTATATAAGATAAAATACTAAGCATATGGTTCCATTGAACGATATAAGGCTCATCTGGTTGCTAAAGGGTTTAGACAACGAGAAGGCTTTGATTACCACGAGACCTTCTCTTCAATTGCAAAAGAGGTAACGGTTCACTCCTTTCTATATATTGCTACTTTTCGCAATTGGCAATTGCATAAAATGGATGTCCATAATGCCTTTTTACATGGAGATTTGGAAGAATAAATCTATATGGAACTTCCACAGGGCTTACGGAGACAAAGGGAGTCTCGAGTATGTCATCTCTGAAAATCCTTGTATGGACTTAAGCAAGCTTCTTGGCAATGGTATGCCAAATTTACTAATATACTCACAGATGCAAGCTTCCAGCACTCTATGCATAACTATGCTTTGTTTACCTGGAATAGAGGTACATCATCAATTTACTTATTAATATAGACTGATGATATACTTATCATGAGAAATGATGAGTCTAGTCTACTATTAAGAAATTCAAGGAATATCTGCACTCTACCTTCCATATCAAAGATATGAAACCTTCCAAATATTTTCTAGGAATCGAGATAGCTCAGTCTCACAAGGGGATTTGTCTTAGCTAATGGAAGTTTGTTTCAAATATTATCTCAAAAGCAAGCTTATTAGGGTGTAAACTAGCTGTAATACCAATTGAGCATAATGTTAAGATGACGTCACATGAATATGATATAGGATCATCACCTAGTGATGACCCATTGCTCAAAGATCCATCAGGATATCAGCGGTTCGTTGAAAAATTGATATATCTTACCATGACGAGACTTGATATATGTTATGCAGTATAGAAATCAACCAATTTATGTAGAATCCAAAACAATCTCATATGAATGCAGTATTGAAAGTAGTGAAGGATTTGAAGGGATGTCCTGGACTTGGGATTTTCTTGACTTGAGATTGTATTATGAAGATGACAGCTTATTGTAATACAGATTATGCTTCTCGCCCAATGACCAGAAGATCCATCATTGGCTTCTGCATCAAACCAAGAAAATCGTTAATTTTATGGAAGACAAAGAAACAGTCAATAGTTTCATTATCATTAGCCAAATCAAAATATCAATCTATGGCAAAGACTATTGCAAGATATCACAAACCTTGTAAAATTGATGGACCAAGCGAGTTATTTTGTGATAATGATGCTACCCTCAAACTAGCAGCGAATCTAGTCTTTCATGAAAGAACGAAACATATAGAGGTTAATTGTCACGTCACTCGAGAAAAGATCCGAGAAGGAATACTTGTGACAATAGGAATTGGAACTATGGAACAACTTGCAGATATCTTCACCAAACCACTGTGTCAAAGATGGCACTCATATCTACTAAGCAAGCTAAGTGTTTTTGACATATACCAACCACAAGCTTAAGGGGGAGTGTTGAAGATATGATTGGAGATATTGGATATATCAATTTTGATATAGATCCTAATTGCGGGTTAACTAGTTCGGTCAATCCATAATTGATCAATAAATTAGGAAATGTAATACTTCATATTTTTTTTCCTATTTTTTGTACTTATTCTTTGTATTATAAAAAGGACAATGTACGTGTATACAATTCATACAACTCAATACAATAAATCCCTTCAGTTCCCATATACTTTCTGTCATTAATTGATCCATTTTATTTCAATTTTGGCACTCAAGTGTCCCCCCATGTCAAGTTTTGACATTCTAGGTGTCTGAGCCTTATCTTAATTGTGTATTGCTACGCACAAACATGGAAACTGGTCATATGTGATTGATGACCTTTCCAAGTACATTTGACGAGGATTACATACTTAGTGAAAACAAATGATCAAAACCATATCAACTAGTAACCTGATGGTAGAGGCTTTATATTTATGAATGTGAGATTGCAGATTTGAACTCGGCTTCTTAGATCCATGAGTTGTGAACCATACTTGAGTTAAAACCTTTTCTACAACATCAAAATTCAAACATTTGATAGCGATTGGGAGAGCAAATAAAGCAAAAAAATGATATGTTTGTGGAGTCTACAAACTTCTTGTTTTCTATATCTTACTCTAACTCTTATCTTAGTTTTAAATTTTTGTTCTCCTCTTTCCAGAGTGTTAGAATAGAAACCCACGTCTAAAATTAGATATCTCCCCCCCCCAACTTACTAGGCACGTGACCTAGTGGTAAACACACTACAAACTTATTTATTATAAATTAGTGTATGGTTCGGACACTTTCAAGCTTCTCTATACCTATTTTCAATAAATGTATGTGATATGTGGCAAGAATTATCATGCCTCTATTATCACTCCATCAGCTATTATCATTCACAACATTTTCTTTTTGTGCTTATTTTATTTCTGGTCATATAAATTAAAGCTTGTTATGTTTCCAATACATACATGAAGTCCAGCCATTTGGTGTGACATCTTGATTTTCTAATTCTGTTTTCAATTGAATAAGTTGGGCTTTTCATCGACACGCCCATAGTTCATTTCTCTGAGTTGGTCACTCACAAGATAACTAGCCTATCAAGTGAAGCCGTTAAGGAATCTAAATGCAATAGACTTGAGAATTCAATTAGGAATCGACTGCTCGATCGTGCTAATCTGCAAGGGTCATCACGGCACAATTAAAAATTGATTAGAGACTAGAGATATGTCAACTTGACAAAGGTATGTGATTGAGTGTGGGTGATTCCACCTAATTGCACAATTCTTGTCGATTGGCACTAGATCGATTTCCCTGTCACTTTCGTACCATGTGTCCGTATTTGAAATCTCGAGATTTTTACAACAACCGAGAGTCGTCAATGTATCAAAGATGTACGTGTGGCTCGAAAATGATCGACCATGGGTCAATTGTACGAAAAATTCCTAAAAGCTACTTGGTAAGTTAGAACGCGCTAAAATTGCATTAGATTGAAATTAACCACGAAATTGAATCCGATTTCAGAAATTGGAAGTTATGTGATGTCACAAATTATTTTAGGACCATCGACTCATCATCTGAAGATTTTTTTACAAACTGAGATTTTCGGCAAAAAATCCAAAGTAAGGTTATTTTGGATCAGGAAATTCGTAGGCCCATTTTTTGTCGTGCTTTTGGGATTCAAGTTGGACTATATGGTAAGGAAAAATGCTAATTGGGATGATGGCAGATTGGTTGGATTTATGGACACCAAATTGAGTCCATTTGGAGAAGAATTGAAGGGGAATTGAATGTATTTGATGAACAAATGCCTCAAATTCGTATGCCATGGGGGGAGCAACCTTTGGACCACTTGGCAAGCTTGTTGGGGAAGCCTTGAAGTGGATAAAGTGGCTGTGGATGGTTGAGCAAGTGGTGGGGTAGCCACTCGAGTGTTTGGACAAGTGTTGGAAGCCTAGGAGGCCATTTGGGGTCCCCTCTCTTCAACAGCCCTTCTTCCTCCTTAAAGCATGGCTTTCTCCATTGGTAAGGCTTAGGAAAAGCTCAAGAGAACCAGAGAAACCGAGCAGCATCAGCCCCTCCATCATCGCACACCCGCCGAACCATTTTCCCCCTCTGTTTTCCTCTCTTCCAGTTTCTGCTCCAGTTGACCTTTCGTAAAAAACTCAAGTTAAAGTTGTCTTCCCGTGAGAATCAACCCACGCTCCACCGACCACCATGACCAGCATATCCAAACCGTATAGAAGAGCCCGGCCTCGCCCCGAACGGAGCCGCCGGCCGTCCCATCCACCGACGAGAAGCCGCCGCTCGCCGATCCATCGGTCAGCCCGCCTGGTCCGCCTGTTTCGCCCGTTTCACCATTTTTCTCCCCATTTCGACCAAGCCTCCACCCATACCAACCACTAGAAAGTTCCCCTTGACCCCTGGGTGCCACTGGTTGCCGACCACTCGTTCACCGAAACTCCGATTAGCCCGTTTCCTCACCGTTCAGCCCTTGGTTCTCTACAGTTCAGCTAAGAATAGAAGCAGAAGTTCTAGCAAGGGTCTTGGACTTCATGGCCGGTTTTCAAGCCCTTCCCGGCCTCGCTTGGTGTCGCCACTAGGAGGATAGTCGGCCACCTCCGCGTCGCCATCGCCATGGACTCACCGAAACGCTAAATCGGTGAGTTTACTCACTAACCTCCGCTTAAAGAGTTTATGATGCTTAAGGGGTGTTTAGATTAGGCTAAGCATGTTTAGGTGGTTAGATTATCTTAATTAAATGTTAATTAGATTATATGAATGATTAGTTTAGTGGATGGATTAATTAGTCTAATTATGTAATTATATTAATGTAATCTTGCTTAGACTTTTAATTAATTATGTTATTTATTTAATTATTTATTTAAATAAAACATTATTTAATTATATTATTTTATATTTAAATTAAATGAATTTTCGGAATTTATTTAATTATTAATTAATTAATATTTTCCAAAAATTATTCCGAGAGAGCCGCTCGATAGAATTTCGAGCTGATCGCAGTGGTGTGTTTAGTTTCTGTAATTGACTGATGTATGATGGAATTGAGTGATGATTGTGATATATAGGTATTTTAATCAGAAATACCGAGTGTCGGGTGTTGACACCGAAAGAGGGTTTTTAAGCACCATGTCAGCTTAGGGGAGCATGAATCAGCCTAGGGGAGCATGAATCAGCTTAGGCGAGCATTGATCAGCTTAGGTGAGCAATATAGATCTATAACAGCTTCAAGGAGCAATAGCACTAATATAGATCTATAGTAGCCTCGGTGAGCAATAATACTCTAGCAGCTTCGGTGAGCAAAGATTATCTAGCAGCTTTGGTGAGCAATAATACTCTAGCAACTTCGGTGAGCAAAGATTATGTAGCAGCTTTGGTGAGCATTTTAGACATTAGCTTTAGGGAGCATTGATATATGAATATAGCTATCAGCTTCGGTGCGCTAGACCATCTATTTCAGCTTAGGTGAGCAGTGTTAGAATCGATTTAGTTTATAGATGGTATTGAATGTATCGAATTGAATAATTCAATTGATCGATGAATTGAATTGAATTGAATTAATTGATTGATCGGTGGAATGCTTGATTATGAGCTATACTGACATGCAGGGAGGAACTGAGGCGAGGTAAGTCCTCTGTTCTAATTGTGTGGTTGCGTGGCTAGAGCGCCTCAATGGCATATTTCCTTCCTAATAGGGGTTTAGGGGGTGGACTTCCTGAAACATTATCTCACTAGTTATTGTATAACCATTTTCAGGTCCTTAGATGGTGGTCATGGAAGACTGAAGCCCCGGAGTTTGTGGAGGTGGAGTTCGAAGGATCGGCGTATGTGTTCGACTAGTATGTCGTAAGACAGCTCCTTATCGAGAGCCAATCTTTTGTAGGCTTTTGACCAGACTCGTTTTGTAATTAAACCCCGTTGTTTATAAAAGTTGACTTTTGTGAAATGTTGCCCTGCTTTCCTATCCCATGCTGTTTATTGTCAGGGGTATTTATTTTGCTTCCGCATGTGCATTAAAATGAAAGGGTTGGCGACTCGTCCTGGGAAATTGCAAATATTTATCGACCGGTGAGGGATGGGCGTGCACTCGAGGATCAAGGCGTGACATATGGTCTTGATCTAGTTGACATCATTGTGCCTTTGCAAGGATGACGTCACTATGTTGTTGAGTCATTGATTACATTTAGGATGCATATCATGAAAAATCCAAAACTAATCTTTTGACGACCAAAACTCTTAAACTGATATACCTTTAACAAATTTCACCTAAGCTAGTCCATTTATAACAAATTTGCCATTTGTTAGTTTTCGTTAAATTTCACTGTCAAATTGCTAAGTTGGATTATAGTTTTACTTTCTGTTTGCATCGTTGTACCAATTTTGTTGTATTAGTCAAATTTAATCAATTGTACATTTGTCTCAATTATACCGTTTTGGGATTTTTGGTGGTCAAAAAATTAGTTTTTGATAAATTTATCACAAATGTATCAATTTGAGATTTTTTATGGCTATTTGGAGTAAATTTATCACGGATGTATCAGTTTAGGGTTTTTGCGGTTAAAAAGTTAATTTGATATAAATTTATCATAAATGCATTAATTTGAGATTTTTCATAATATTAATTGTTACATTTATCAACAAAGTGAATCTTCTCACGGGGTTAAGCTCACGAGGTTAAGTGTACTTTATTTTTTGCCTATCTACCAGACTGCATGGCATAATCCATGGATCCAAATTTTGTGGAGAGGAATTTGATTATTAGAAATAGGGCTCCAAGTCCTACCATGAGGATAAATTCGCGGAGAGCTACTGATTTATCGAATAATTTTGTCAAAATTCTCAATATTGACTATTTTATCACCAGCAAACAAATTTGGCATTGAGCTAGAAGATGAACGGTCCATCACAATGCATTCATCGTTTTAACTAGGACGCTTCTATTTCACTTAAAATTTCATGATATAGGAGATTTTAGAAGAAATAGATTGTTGTTTGGTGGTAGAAGTATACCCCAAGTGCCAAAACTTGGCACAGAGGGACACTTAAGTGCCAAAATTTTGAAAAGTGATACTTAAGTACCAAAATCGGAGCAAAATTTATCACTTAGGTGCCACTCTAGCCAAAATCCGGCCAAAATGCCGACATGGCGATTTTCCGACGAATGAAGTGCAAAATGATGCCGTTTTGCATGTTGACGTGGTAAAAAATTAATATAAAAATTAATTAAATTAAATTTAAAACTAGATTTATTTAAAACATTTTTCAAAAATAAAAATATTAAAAAACTAAAAATATTAAAAATATATATAAAAAAAAAAGGGGCATGCGGATGAGGGCTGAGCCCTCGCCGCCGTTGCTAGAAGGGCCCAGCCCCCTTTTTTATAAAAAATTAGTTTTTTAAATATTTTTATTTTATTTTTAAACTTTTTAAATAATTTTAGTTTTTTTTTTAATTTTTAGTTTTTTAATATTTTATTAAATTTTTTTAATATTTTTATTTTATTTTTAAATTTTTTAAATAAGTGTAGTTTTAAATTTAATTTAATTAATTTTTATATTAATTTTTTTACGACGTCGTTTTTGTATTGTTTAGCCACGTCAGCGTGCAAAACGGTAATCGTTTTACACTTCCTTCGCCGGAAAATCACCACATCAACATTTTGGCCGGATTTTGGTTGGAGTGGCACTTAAGTGATCTATTTTATTCCGATTTTGGCACTTAAGTATCAATTTCCAAACTTTTGGCACTTAAGTATCCCTTCATGCCAAATTTTGACACTCTAGGTGTCCGTACCTCGTTGTTTGGTGGTTTAGGAAAAGTAATTTCCTTCTTGTCAAGATGGAAAGTTTTTTTCCTCCGATCTACACTTGTTATTATTAATCCATGAAAAAACCCCTTTAGTCATTCAAATATCAAAAAATCGAAACCACTTTGCCCCCGCGTACACATGCATATGACGTCGGCGATCGACTTTGGTCTGCAGCCATACAAAAATCACCATTCATGTGATACATCTGCTGCACATGTCATTTTTCTGTTATTAGTTAAATTTGCACGTGATTGATTGATATCCATTCTAGTAACTATTGTTTCACACTGCAGAAGCCCAATATCTTCTCAACTTGAATCTCCAAAACAAACTATAAATCAGTCATCGGGACTGTGTTGTTATACCATAATGCTTACCTTTACCCTCCAGACCAAACCTTAAAGCTGCCATCGGGACCGTGTTGCTATTACACCACAATGCCCACCTTCACCTTTGGTTTCTTTCGCAAGGCCACCCGAGAATCGGGTTGGTCATAAGATTTCATCTTTGAGATATTCACCACACACTGAAATAGATTTTTCTTTTTTTTTGTTTGGTTGGGGGGAGGGGGGAGCAGCACCAATCTACCTTATTGATTGTAGTATCCTCACTATGGAAATTGTCAAGAGGGAGTCCAAGTCCAAGCTGGTCAACATATTCAGTTGGAACCACCTTCACTTAATAGTATAAGCCAACAAGTCAATTATGATATATTAATTGTTCTACTCCATATCAATTCTCCAATGTAGGATTAATCCCACAAAACTCACACATACATCTCAATAGTAACCCAACAATTGAAAGCTCAAATTGTTTCTCCAACTAAGGATTGAGAAAAAAATGTAGCCTTCCTATTAATTGTAGTTGTAGCTTAGCAAAACAAAATTCTACTGGCCAAAATGTCTTCTTTCCACCATCTCTATAGAAATTAAAATGCCTGTATTTAGTGTTGCAACTCCAAACATATTTTTGAATAATTTATGAAATTAAAGTATTTTAGTAATTGATTCAAAGATAATTTCTTGTTGAAAATCATATCAGACTAGACGTAACAACAACATATTGCATGTGCCTTTTTTAATAGATATAAGATAATCAACAATTCATAAGTCGTGAAATTAGCTATATAGATAAGGAATAAATATATATATGTACATTAGGCGCATGACACTAATTCATTTGTTTGTGCTATTAAGTGCAAACAATGGCAACGGTTGTTGTATTTAATTTTAGCAATCACCTCCCTTATTTGGCTAACTTTGTCATCACCCCAAGACAAGGTGACCTTCTTGCGACAGTGGCATACGGTGGTCGAAATAGTTAGGACTCAAAAGGTGACATTCGAGAAACGGAGCATTCATAATTTATCTCCACATTGTATGTTCGATATACACCAAATACTCATTCAACTGCATGTAAATTTACCAAGGACTATATCCATCTTGTTACCGCAAATCAAGGTATAAGTGCATAGAATCCAACCAAATATAATTCTCTATATTTTTCATTTCTGATAATATAGTCCCGATGACCAATTACAATTGCGAATTTCACTCGTTATATAATTCGAACGGGGGGATTTTTATTAGTGACATACAACATTCAATAAGATAGAGATCTTGAGCAATCATAGTCATATTTAATTGAAGAATTTGGACTCCTATCTCAAGGATGTGGTGATAGATGCCAGATGGCACATTATAACAACTTGCGTGTGATTCCCTTAGTTTAATTAATTGAAGAATTTAATTATGTTAGGTTTCATTTGTTTTGCAAAAATAAATAATTTGAAAAATATTTTTCTAAAAACATTTACTACTATCACTTACAAAAATAAATGAATGGAAAATATTTTTTTTCATCGTCCATGAAAATGTTTAAACATAAATTATTGTTGACATAAATTTTTGCATTGGCTAATTATTTCAAAAGTTACAAGTGATCATTTTTAGGAAAAATATTTTAGATCGTACATTTTTCACGAAATAAACGGAGCCTTAGAAATAGTTTTTAATTGCTTGTCCACTACTGAGAAAATAAGTGATGAATCAATAGTTAATACGTGTTAACTTAAGAAAGGACTTATGTTTAGTACGTTTGACACTCTTATGAAGATACTGAGGCATGGGGCTGTCACGCCCTAGTTGTCCTCTCTTACACGGTAAATTGTTTGCTGCACTAACGGAGCAACATAGGCTGAGTATAGGTGATCTGTTGGATCATGCGGGTTTGAATAGTCTCTACATGATCCATCCTGATTGCACACTAGCCTAATGCACATCATGCAGCCAATTTGGAGTCGGAGTTGCTAGAGTTTTTCTTAGGGAAAATGACATTAATAATTTCTAAACTTAAACACAATTATGATCTTATCTTTTTATTGCATTTTTACCTTTTTAGTCTTTATATAAATTATAAATATTCAATATAGTGTTTTTTAGCTTATAATTCCTAGGATAAAAAAATAGAACCTCATTTGAAGTTGTATTGGATTGATTTCTCTACTATTTTAATTTCTTAATTTACAAATGTATTTAATAAAATACAAAACACAAAAGCCTGAAAATTTATCTATCTAAAAAATTAGAAAAGATAGTTATATTTACGTAAGTAAGATTATATATAGATAAATAAATATTATTTTTAGATATCCTTGTGAAAAAAACTTAGTCTTAAAATAGTATGTATATCAATTCGATATAACTCTAGGGTTAGTTTGTTTGATCAAACCATTTCCGATAAATTGTTTAGGAACTTTCCAGCTTTAAATGACGAAAAACTACTCGATCAACAAAAAATGTTCTCCACGGATTGAACACAAGTTTAAATTGGGAAAAACAACTTCCCCTTCTAGCAAGAAGGAAATCATGGAAATCTTCGTGATTTCTTGCTTCACATCCAGATTAGAAGAATAGTTCCCTCTACTACTTTGTATCTTTCATCAATATTTTTCTTTATATTTTTCCAATCATTTTGAACTATTTCTCTAATAAATCGTTTGTAGCATCTCCTGATAATATTTCATTGTTGCTCATATTCTTCCACATTCCCAAAAATAAAATAAAAAACGATCATATATTACATTTTTCAAATATGATTTCACATTTTGTTTCCTAATTTCATTTTACTTCATGTTATTTTGATAGATTATAGAAAAAATAAAGAAGATGTTGATTCCAATTTTTTAGTTATTACGTGTTATTTTTTGGAGATTTTGATAGCGGTTTACTTTTTTGTGAGTTGCAAATGGTACCGGGTTATGATCTCCTCTCCAACATCAAAACTCGAACATGTGATATGTTTGTTAAACATACTGTAAATTTAACTATTCTAAATTAACTTATTATCTGGTCACTTTCAAGTTTCTCAATAGCTAATTACATAAATGGAGAAAAGAACACTACAAGTGCCAAAACTTGGCACAAAGAGACATTTAAGTGCCGAAACTTACGAAAGTGCCACTTTTTAAGAAAAATTGGACACTTGAGTGCCACATCCGGCGAACCCCACTGGAAATCCCACGTGGCAATTTTTTATTAATTTTCTCACTTATGTGGCTTGCCGGAAGGCTAACTCAGAAAAACACACACAAAAACGATGTTGTTTTGATATAATTCAAATTTTAATACAAAGATTAATTAAATTTAAATTTAAAACAAATAAATAATAATTTAAAAGAAGAAGAAGAAGAAGAAGAAGAAGAAGAAGAAGAAGAAGAAGAAGAAAGAAGAAAGAAGAAGAAGAAGAAGAGGAGGAGAAAAGGAGGAGGAGGGCAGCCAAGCCCTCCCCCACCTTTCTCGGCGATGGCGAGGAGGCGGCAGCGGCAAAGGTGAGGGCGAGCCCTCAGCCGTCGGTTGCCTCCCTCCTCCTCTTCCTCCTCCTTTAAAAAAAAATATCTATATATATATTTTAAAATTAAATTTAATTACTTATTATATTAATTATTTACCATATCAGGAGCAAAATGACGTCGTTTTGGCACTTTGTTTAACCACATCAGCGTGCAAAATGACGTCGTTTTGCACTAAGCTCGCTGGAAAATTGCCATGTCAGCATTTTTGGCCGGATTTTCTCGCCATTGGCACTTAACTAACCCATTTTGCTCCGATTTTGATACTTAAGTGTCACTTTCGTAAGTTTTAACACTTAAGTGTCCCTTTGTGCCAAGTTTTGGCACTCCTGATGTCCTTATGTCTACATAAATGTGTTTATCACTCGATCAGTTATTACCGTTCATAACATTTCTTTTGTACAACGCTGCCTATTTTCTTTTTGGTCATAATTTGCTCTTTGTAATACATACCATGAATGTACCGACTTTGTAATGAATTTAAATACTCAAGACCAATAAAAGATGTGAATTTATATTTGTATTGACCTAAATGTTTATATCTCCAATTTAATATGGATATGATTATTATTTCACATCATGAGTGAGAAGAATGCAACATAATGTTGTGATATATTGCGTTGACATAAAAGTCATGTCGACAATAATATATCCGAATTCGGGAACACCGAGTCCAGCATAACTTAAAGTCCGATTGTTTCGCAAAGAATGACCAATTCGAATAATATTTTCTTTAAAATGATCACTTCTATTTCTTTTTTAGCTAGAAATAAATTTTTCATTTCAAAACAAAACATTACAGAATGGATGCGGTTCCTATATCAAAACAATAGATAAAACAAGACTCGATTAATCCAATGCTTTGAACTCTAGACCGGAGATCATGGAAAAGAAAAGAGGGTGCAATGCCTATCTGATTAGCAGCTCAATTTGCAAGCACATGAGCAACTCTATTCTTGCATCTATAGATCTAGGCCAAGCTCCAACCTAGATTTTGCTGAAGTAGGAAGCGAGAATCTGCAATGAAAGGCTAAATTCTCCAAGGGCAAAGACCCTTTTGTTGAATGGCATCAATTAAGACTTTGCAATCGCTTTCAAAAATTACTTTTTGGAAGCCGAGGGATTGAGCATAATTGAAAGCGAGAAGGAGAGCTACTCCTTCCACTTCCATCGGTGAGTTCCAACGTCCTTTCCTTGTCCAAGCTTGGACAACTAAGCCGCTAGCTGATCATGCAATGATACCAATGGCTCCTTTGTTATTTTTCCATGCCGCATCTATATTAAATTTCAATTCTTGATCTAATGGTAGGACTCAGGAGTCCGTCCCTACCCCCCAATAGGATTGGATAATGGACTTGTTGCAACTGTATTCTCTTCCTTCAACTTGTTTAAAAATTCCATGTACTCCTTGTGAAACCAACTTAATTGCTTGGGAAGAAATCGGAACAACTTGATCATGTAATATGGCATTCCTATAGCACCACATTCTAGTATAAAGAATCGCTGCAAAGAGGGTGAAGAGTTTGCAATGGAAGCCCATTCTCTAAGCAATCCACCTCGGGTCAAGAAAGTGGTTGATCATTTCCTCAGGTGTCAAGAAGTTCCAAGCAGATGAGATAATACACCAAGGACTCTATCTCCATAAAATCTAAGCCAAAGGGCATGCTATGAATAGATGGACTGAAGTTTCTTCTGATTTTCCATACAACAGGCATGAAAGATCTAGAATGTGAAATAACCTACCCAGGTTAGCTCTACAGGGCAAGACATTAGCCGTTGTCCTCCAAAACATCATCTCGTGCCTCTCATGAACTCTAGCTTTCCATATTTTGTTCCAAATTCCAGAGTTGGGGCCATTCCTTGTGCGCGACTTGATGAGCTTATTAAGTGGATTTAACCATAAAAACCCATCAATAGGTGGTTGCCATGTTGGTTTATCCACCCAAATGGAGGTTGGAACATGAATCTGGGGGATGGCTTGGATTGAGATTGGACAAAACACCGGAGTTAGACTATTTATATCCAAGTTTTTGTCCTGGGATAAAGAAGCTCGCTATTTTTCTTTGCTTTAAAATGGGATTAGTATCAATAAAAGAAGGTAGATATTATGGCATGTGTGAAATCCAAAGGATGGTTACTGACCTCATTTGACTTACCATCCCTTACCTAATAAAGAGTGCCCAATTTGAGTATTTCTCTAGTGTCCATGATTGCCTTCCATAATTGAGATGTTGATGCTTTAACCTCATAGTTCCAAGAATTGGATCTCCGGAGATATTTACCCTCAAGGACTCGAATTCATAATTTTCCTCTATCATATATCAGCCCCCAACAGAGTTTGAGGATCAAAGAATCATTGAAATCCCTGGTTTGTCTAAACCACAGTCCACCACATTTCTTATTTCTACGCAAAGAGTCCTAACATTTAGGTGTGAAAGAACTTGTTTTTCTCCCTCGGGACACCCCCATCAGAATATCCTTATAGCTACATCAAGTTTATCACAAATGATTCTTGGCAACCTATTAGATTGCATAGCATGGATCGAATTGCTCTGAACAACTAATCGAATATATGTTGCTCTACCCGCCCATGATAAGGTCTTCCTTTTCCAAGGGCTAAGTTTCTTATAAACATTCTGTTTAAGAAATTGGTATGTTGCCCTGCCATTTCCGGGTTTGAAGAGAGGGTTGCCAAGATACAATGCGTCAGGATCCATCTCCCTCATGTGGAGTTCGTCCACGCAGAATTTTTTTATGCCTGTGTACGTGTTTTTTGAGAAGAAAACAAATGACTTTTGACGATTCAAGCACTCACCTGGCCAGGAGTAGTAAGTTTCAATGCATTCCTTTAGCACTCTCAAATGTTTCTTTGTGGCTTGAACAAATAACAGCAAGTCATTGGCATACATAAGGTGTGTTAAAGATGGACTATCTGGGTGATCATCTTCAAATCCTGGGCCGATTGAGTATCCGAGAGAGAAGTTTAACATATATTACTAACAAATATGGTGAGATAGGATCTCCTTGTCTGAGACCCTTTTGAGGTGTACAACCTTCGACTGGTCTATCATTGATGAGCAAAGCTTAGCGAACTGTCAAAATACATTGGTTTATGAGTTCAAAAATGTGATCTGAAAATCCCATGCTACGATGCATTGTGTCGAGAATATTCCAATCAACTCTATCATAAACTTTGGACATATCAACCTTGACTCCCACAAAGGCCCTTTCATTTTGTTTCTTTCCCATGGAGTATGTGATTTCCTGCGCCATTACTAAGTTCTCCTTTATATTTCTACCGAGAACAAAAGCCGATTGCTGAAGTGAAATTATACGGCTAAGAAACCCTTTTAGTCTATTAGCCAACAACTTAGAAATAAGTCTGTAGCTCACATTACACACTTATGGGACAAAATTGGGTAAAAGTATGTGCATTATGTGTTTTGGGGATAAGTACTATGAAAGTATGATTGACGAGGTGGGGCAACTGACCTATGCCGAAGAAGTGTTGTACAAATTGAATGACCTGGGCCTTCACCACTTTCACATAGAAGATGGCATGATATCTGTCTGGGCTGGTGATTTTAGAGGGGCCATCGCTTTAAGAACGCTATAGATTTCATCCTCCACTAGAATCGCCAGAAGTTTAGAGTTTTCCTCTTTAGAAATAGCCTTAGGAAATAACTCCCCTATGAGAGGGTGTGGATCAATTGTGGGTCCTGAGAAAAGCTAGCTTTGCTTGAAATAATTAGTCAATGAAAAATATTTTTTATTATTGACAATAATCTATGTCAAAATATTTACCAAATCATTCATTCTTAGAAACATATTTTCAGGGATGATTACAGTACTTCTCATTCATTCATCTTTGTAAGCAATACAAACGATTTTTAAGAAAATACTTTCCAAATAATTTATTCTCCGTAAAACAAATGGAGCCTTAGAATCTCCTATCGATGGTCTGATAAAGTCAAAGCATGTTACTTTTCTCGTGTATGCATAAATTCCAGCCATTTGGTCTTTATCTGGTTGACATCATTGCGCCTTTGCAAAGCATGATATCAATGTCCTGAAGGCCATTCAATATTAAAGTCAATTGCTAATATGATAGATCAAGGTCAATTTTTTATATAGGTTGATAAACTTTTGTTAATTGTTGAGTCACTGATTATGATTATAAGCAAACCGACAGTATCTTTTCACGAGGTTAAGTGTACACTTATATTCTTTCCGCTTCAAATTTCATATAGGGGAATTTGATTGTTTAAATGGGGCTCCAACCATGGAGATAAACTCGTGGAGGGAAAAAATTATCCACCTATGGAGCTACTAATTCATCGAATGACTTCATCAAAATTTTCAATATAAACTTTTCGACCTTTTGTGTTATCACCTGTGGACATATCTGACATTTGAGCTACAAGTTAGAACAGTTTAATGTAATGCACTATTATTTAATTAGTTTTCACTTGTTTTGCAAAAAATGAATGATTTGAAAAATATTTTCCTTAAAATTGATCATTTATATCGCTTAAAAAATTAATCGATAAAAAATGTTTTCATTACCGATAATAATTTCAAAACATTTATTTTTTATTTGTTTGGTGGTTTAAGGAAAGTGATTTTTTCTTATCAAAAGAGAAAGTTGTTTTCCCCAATCAAGCTTATTGTTTTGTGGTCTATGGAAAACGTCTTCTAGTTATCAGTAATTAGAGCACCTGAAAATCAGAAAACAATTTTCCACGAAACACTTTCCTTCAAATAAATAGAGCCTTACTTTTAACTAGTTTTCTCCTGCCTACCACTAAGGTTAAACCAAACTAGCCCTCCGAGACTTACTATCGAGACCACCCTAAGACAACTTAACAAGATCAACAAATCAAAACAATCAAAGCGATTTCTAAATCACGCATCACAATCTCATCCCCTATATATTTATATGTATGTAGGTATGTTTATAAAGAGAATTTCACGCAGGGAGAACATCCACTCTTAAATTGAGAAGTATAATTACCCACTTTTTCAAATTAACGTTCATAAAAATGCTCATATATACTTCATTTTATACTGGCGGTCTATACTTAGTATTCTTATTCTCCAGATCCATGCAAAATGTTGATTCATCTTGGGTTGTTAGAGGTCATTCTGATCTCAATATCTCAAGCGTTGCCCCTATTCGTGGATCTCAACATAAATTATTTCACGTCCTCGATGACCGATTGAATGCAGCCAAATGGCAAAATTTGGGTTGACAATGAAAGTCATGTCGATCCTCAAGTCTTTCTGTATACCTGGAGTTTCTGAACTCCCTGTCCCCGATCAATTCCTTCCTGAAGCCTGTCCAATATTAATTCCTAAATGCACGGTATCACTTTGCCCCCCGCGTACATGCATATGATGTCGGCGCTCGACCTCGGTCTTCAGTCATACAAAAATCACCGTCCATGTGATACATCTACTGCACATGTCATTTTTCTGTAGTTAGTTACATTTGCATGTGGTTGATTAATATCCATCTTTGTAATTGTTGTTTCACACGATAGAAATCCAATACCTTCTCAACTTGAATCTTCAGACCAAAGCATAATCTCTTTGGCAAGGCTGCCAAAAAATCAGGTTGATCATGACATTTCTTTGAGATATTCACCATGCACCGGAACAATTTTTTTGGGGGGGGGCGGCCACCAATTGTTAAACCCACGTTCCCTTAAAAGTTTAAGTCAATGAGTTTTGAATTTACTATGATATATTAACAGCAACATATTGTGCTAATACATATGTTGTTAATTCTTCAATGTATGACTTTTCTAACGCAACTCATAAAATTAAAAACTTCAATTGTTTCTCCAACTGGGGATTGAGAGAAAGAGAATGGCCTTTCTAATGATCGTAGTTGTGGCTTAGCTTCCTACTAGTCAAAAAGTCTTCTTTCCACCATCTCTGTACAAATTAAAACCCCTTTATGTAGTGCTGGGATTCCAAACTTGTTTTTGAGTAATTTACGGGAAAAAAAAAATTGTTAGTAATTGTACTCAAAGACAATCTCTTATTAAAAGTCATATTAGACCAGACGTAAGAACAACATTTTGCAAGTGCTTTGCTAGATATAAGGTAACTAATCATTCATAAGCCTAGATAAGTAGTAAACGTATATATGTAAATTAGGTGCATGACATTAGTTCAGTTATCTGCACTAGTAAATGCAAATAACGGCAGCGATTGCTGTCTTTAATTGTGGTAGTCACCTCCCTCATTTGACTGACTTGGTCACCACCCCAAGACAAGGTGACCTTCGTTGGGCAGTCGCGTCCTTGGTCCCTATAGTCATGACTCATGAAAAGTGACATTCAAGAAACTTATCATTTATATTTTATCTCTATGTTGTCTGTTCAATATACACCAACTACTCAATCAACTATATGTAAATTTACCAAGTACTGTATCCATGTAGTCACAGTAAACCAAGGTATAAGTGCCCAGAATCCAACCATATATAATCCTACGCTTCTCATTTCCAATAATATAATCCTGATGACCAATTGCAACCGTGAAATTCACTCGTTATATAATTGAAATTTGGGGATAGTGATTAGTGACATTCAACATTCAATAAGCCAGGTAACGATCTTGACCAATCATAGACATATTTTCATCCGTGGTGTAGGTTTTCCAAAAGTGAACAGATAGATTCCAAAATTAGAGGGCGATTTCTTTGGTGGCTCACGAATAGAAAGTTCTCAGCGGACCGAATTTGGACTTGAGTCTCAATGATATGGTGATAGATGCCAGATGGCGTATTATCACAAATTCTGTAAGACTCGCTTGGCTTAATTAATTAAAGAATTTAATTATCTCGGGTTCTATTTCTTCCGTAAAAAATTAATGATTTATAAAACATTTTTGTAAAATAATTGCTTCTATCCTTACAAAAATGAATGAATAAAAATATTTTAATCATCCATGAAAATGATTAAGCATAATTTGTTGATAATAAGAAGAGACAGGTGATTGTTTTTAGGTAAATATTTTTCAAATTGTTAATTTTCCACGAAACAAACAAAGTTTAGCGATAATGTTTTATCGCGCTAAACACTATTGAAAAAAAAAGTGCTAAATTAATTGTCCATACAAGTGAACTTAAGAAAGAATTTTGATTTGCTACATTTGACACTCTTCATGAAGACACTAAGAGCTCGGAGCCGTCAAACCCTAATGTCCTCTCTTACATGGTGAATAATTGGCTGCACTGACGTAGCATATAAGTGGAGTCCAGGTGATCCATTGGATCGTGTGAGTTTAGGTTGTCCTCCATATGATCCATCTGATCGCCTCCACCGGGCCTAATGCACTGGGTGCAGCCACTGAATTTGGATCGGAGTCCCTAGAGTTTCCTACTCGTGTGCTATGGTTGCCTTTGGAGATCATGATAGAATGTGGTGTCACCAAGGTTCATCATGGACAACCATATAAAGAACTAAGCTGTGCATGTGTGGAGAGACATCGCAGTCAACCAAGTATTGGTGACGAGGTTGCGGCGTAGGCTAATGTTGTTTTGAGTGATAATGGAAAGATTCAGAATGTGTGGAATGGATATCAATGGCAAATGCAAATGGGCAAATGCAAATAAATGATAGAATACGATCAAAACCAAGGCATACAAGATGCACCACCAACTGAGAATTAAGATTGGGATTAACAAAGCTCACCACCAAGGCTTACCAAATGAACCACCTGCCGGGGATACAAGACTTTGGATAGGAGAAGCTCACCACCGAGATCTACAAAAAATCACCAGTCGAGGATGCAGTGCTCCTTGGCTCACCTCCATGGAAGAATATGTTGAACACAAATTGCACAATCCCAAGATCTCCATAACCAGAACAAGAATATGCATAATTGAGTAGAAAGATTAACGCACCTGTTTTGGGATCCATCAAGCATAAAGCGGAAGCAGAAAAGGGATTTCCCACATATCACGGGGATCCACGCATCAAGTCCTTCTCCTCTATTGCCCTCCGTATCACTGGCTCAATGAGGCGGCCCCCCTCACGTTTAGCATTAGGTAAACGCCCCTTAGGTGAGGATACATGTGAGAATTAGGGTTAGAGGAGAGACTTAGCGCTATTTATAGAGTTTCCAGCTAGGCCCCGTCATTACGGGCCAGGCTCAACTCGGCCCACACTAGCCAGCCCATATTAGACTAATTAAGAAACCTTCTATTTCACCTTAGACCAATCCCCGTAAAACGGTAAACGTTAAACGGTAAATTACAATATCAATTAATGTAGTCCATATTAAGAAAACTCTTACATTCTCTCACTTGGACTAGATTAATTGAAATCGTATTGTATGTGCGCACTTTGGTCTAGAGATCATTCTTAATAGTCAATCATATCCCATAAAGTCTTAAACACCGAATCATGGCGGTAACTACATGTATACACACAGAGCCTTCCATGGTCACGAATGTTATCAACTCTATAGATATGGATCCAATATGGTAGTGTGTCAAATGGACAACATCTCTCATAAAGAGATCTCATTTGTCAGTCACAATTCTCTTACCTTAAGCGTCACAAAATTTGTGCCACTAGAGAATGTCCATTCTCTTACCTTAAGCGTCACAAAAAACTTGTGTCACTAGAGAATGCATTTATGGTTCCATGAACCCACATATGTCTTGTCCTTACGATTAACCATTCTTTATGTATAACAAGACATATGGACAAGGCTAATAACCGGATGCCCCTAGCCTTCACTCAAGGTTTATACAATACCTTGAGACTTTATCAATATGTATTCAACATAATAACAACACATTCAAAAATACTTTATTGAATGCGAAAGTTGATACATATCAAACCATTACAAAATGTAACGAACACAGAAGAAACCTTTATCAGAATAAAGCCAAAATAGCTCCCACTAAATAGCAGCATCTCATGATGCTCTTAGACCCATGCTAATGACATGTCGCTTAAAATACACATGGGTGTAGACCTTTAGTTAGTGGATCTACTACCATATCATATATGGAAATATGTTATATTAAAACGTCACCTTTCTGTACCGTCTCCTTTTGGTCAAAAGTTTTGACCACCATATATTTAGACCCTTTGAGACCTATGTAGTAAATAAATAATACTACAAATTTGTTATCTCAATATAACCATATGGGTCTATCCATAAAGTTAAAACAATTAACTCTTTCATGAGGTTCCGAAGCCTAATAGCCTAAGTAACAGCCTAAAAGAATGTTACTAACACTGCTTTCAGAATCAAAGATGATATTTAGTCTAGTGCAAATTCGAACATACATTATACTTTTAAATGCACTGACACAAGGTACACCATTTAATTAGATTTTCTCAATATCTAAATAAGGACAATGTGATAGATTCAATCCATCACCCTTAACAACGAGAGCAATTCCCGGCTTGCAATAATGTATATTGAATATTTCCAATATACAATCAGCAAATGTCCTCCGAGAAAATCTAATATAATATGGCAAAAACAATTCTTACAAACCTTAGTACAAAGGATAAAAAAAAAAAAAAAAAATTTCAAGGTCATTACTTGTAAACAAAATATCATGTACATAGTGTACATAGTATATGAGAAAAATAAATTTCCTCCCACTGACCTTGCAATATATTGAATTACTTTGTTCTTAATTGAACAAAATAACAACACTATGAAACTTTAATAATATTGTCTGGAAACTTGCTTAAGACCATGAATTAAAAATTTTCAGTCTACACACAAGTTTACTTGAATCTGCTGCAAAATTCTCCAGTTGCACTTATATAGATTTTATATCTCTTTGATGTAACTCCATATAAAATTATCAATGCCACGTTCACTCTGAAAGAATTAGTAAAGAAATAATTATTTCTTCACTAACTATCCACCCCTCTTTCAGAGTAAAAATATTATTATCCTTTTTTATGGCGTTTAATCACATACTTAATTAAGAACAAGAAACGACATTTATATAAGTTGCTAAAACAACCATGTAATGGATATTGTAATCATGCTCTCACAAATAGACTATATAGTCTGATGGTATAAGTAATTGTCTTTCTCTAACAAATCTCCTTAATAAAACTACAACCACTTCATTCTACACTTAAGAGGTTTAAGAAATTTCATTATAAACTATATCAAGAATAGTACCTTAAACCTCAACAAGTTTAGTCTATGGTACAGAGATTCCATAATTATCTCGTATAGGTAAAGACAAAAACACAAGAACCCCCATCATACTATTATCTTTAATAGTCTAAGAGCAGCTATCCTCTACAATTACGTCGATCTTAAGAAACTTTAGAGTATGTGATTTCATAATTCTTGTACCTTCTTTAGGGTCATTAAATTAATACCCCTTTTAACAATCTAGATAAGATACAAAATAATAACGAGTGGATATAAATTCCAACGTACTTAATATTGGATTTGATAACCTCACTCCTGCATGACACCCATAAATTTAATATGATTCAAGTAATCTATGCCCAATCTATAACTCAAAAGAAGTTTATAAAACAACTTTGATAAGGACACTTTTTGTATGTGAAAAAGTTGCTTTCATAATATCAGCCCACAGTAGACCGATAAATTAGTCTTACTCATCACCATTTTAATTATGGTGCAATTATGCATTTTGGCAAATCTTTTTGTCAGGAATTTTAGGCATAGTAATTAAATTACCACCTCAGAATTTACCAGTATTTGACAAATGACCCTTTAAACAATTCAGTATTGTCATACTTGCCAAAATACTTACCGCTACTATTAGGCCTGACAACCTTTTAATCATATACGAGATATATATGTCATTAGGACTTAAACATAATCTTTGCAGATATGTCCTAATTTCAATATTATACAAAACATAATTTCAAGCAACTAAGGCTTCCATCATATTATAGCAGTGCAGTCCGCAGCAAACCTCTTTTCAAGTGTTCCGTAATGGAACGCTTCATGGACAGTAAGCAAATTTTATTGCATTCTCAAGCAACAAATCATATGTCCACAACTTAAAATTTGAAGCAGTAAAAACCTCAATAACAGTAGAGTTATTAATTATAGAAAAAAGTGACTAAAATAACAAGCAATGTATATAATTAGCATCATGTGAGCACTGTGTAACTTGACAAACAAGTACACATCCAGAGAGTTACATGCATAATCATATAATCACTTTGGGCAGAATACATGACATGCGATTGTACACTCCCCACATGATAGTGGTTATGAGAATATATTCCAATCTTCGTGAATTCATCACCTTTGGGCAGACGAATCACTAGGATCACCACTCTTCCACCACATAATCATGTATCCCTCCATGAACTAATATATAATCACCCCCTTTGGGAGTATGACTACACATTAGAGCAGCAGACATCCCAATCAATATACGAGACCGAAATTTCTCAAACCCAATCAAGCGTGCCACTTTGGCGGTCACTACTCAATTGAATCCTTGAAACTCTCTCATACCAGGGATATAAATTTTACTTCTCACATACACCATATACATGTGATTTTAGCTTTAGTGATAGGGGCAGCATATCACCAAAATCACATATTATGCTAATTACATTACTTTGTTCATTAATAAAAAATAAAATTTATTGTAAATTATTGATGAATAACACTCATAAAATTCATGTTATAACATACCAAGAACCCAAAGACCTGTATTTCGAAAATCATAGAAAAATACAAGAAAAATACGCAAAACTACGCGTATTTAGGGCTTTGTATGTATTTTCACATCCATAAAATCATCAAAAAATTAAAATAAATACACCACGACTTAGGAAATCACCATACGAGTTCATCGCCGCCAGCCACGCGCGAAACGGAGAATTCACGCGCCCGCACGCGCCGTCTAAGTGCGCGGCACGTGGAGCCCACGCGCGGGCGTCAAAGGGCCGGTCAAACCGGTCCGACCGGTGGCGGTCCGACCAGTTCCCGGTCCGACCGGTTGACTGGTCCGGTCAACGGTTGACCGGGTCGGGTCGGGTCAACGGGTTGGTCGGGTCCGGGCCATCCGCTCGGGTCGGGTCGGGCCGCCATCCGGGTCGGGTCGGGTCCCATTGCTGACGTCAGCGGGTCGGATCGAATCCGGGTCGCTGATGTCAGCGTCCGCGTGCACCGCACGCGCGAGCAGCACCCCGCGCGTGGGAGCGCGTGAGGGCGCGTGAACGCACGTGGGCGCGCGTCTTCGACGCCCAGCGGCGCGTGGCCGCGCGTGGGGGCGCGTGGGGCCTCCCCCGGCGATGCGCCACTCACGGTTTTGATCGTCTCGTCTAGCCCAGTAAGAATATGTGATTTAATTTTACTTTTACAGTCTTTAAAAAATTCGAAAATCACAAATTAGGGCAAAAAATTTACGCGTTCAAGTTCTAGGGTTATGGAGGCTCTGATACCACATGTTGGACGCAAATTGCACAATCCCAAGATCTCCATAACCAGAACAAGAATATGCATAATTGAGTAGAAAGATTAACGCACATGTTTTGGGATCCATCAAGCATAAAGCGGAAGCAGAAAAGGGATTTCCCACATATCACGGGGATCCACGCATCAAGTCCTTCTCCTCTATTGCCCTCCATATCACTGGCTCAATGAGGCGGGCCCCCTCACGTTTAGCGTTAGGTAAACGCCCCTTAGGTGAGGATACATGTGAGAATTAGGGTTAGAGGAGAGACTTAGCGCTATTTATAGAGTTTCCAACTAGGCCCCCTCATTACGGGCCAGGCTCAACTCGGCCCACACTAGCCAGCCCATATTAGACTAATTAAGAAACCTTCTATTTCACCTTAGACCAATCCCCGTAAAACGGTAAACGTTAAACGGTAAATTACAATATCAATTAATGTAGTCCGCATCAGGAAAACTCTTACAGAATCCACTTTCCAAAGGTATGGAAACTAAATATGGATATTTGCTCACATAGAGACAAATCTCATAAATTCTTAATATTCATAATCGACTAACTTATATTTGAGAATTTGCCTTATTATATAGAGGGATTATTACATAGGAAATAGACTAAACATTGAAGATACAAGAACTACAACATTAATGTCATGGGAACTAGAAAACACAATAAAGACATAGGAGCTAAGAAATGCATTATAATACTGAGAGACTTGAATTTTGACTTTTGAAACCTACAACACAATTAAGACTCATAAAACTAGGAGTAAAGACATTTGGCCAAATGCAAGTAGTTAAACTAGACTCCAAATTCATTCCTTGGGCAGCCCAACAGACATCTTCGAAGATCACCAAATAATAAAAGAAATTATCCAGAACAACCTTCAATTGTTAGACAGTCTATTTGTAGTCTCGAAATCGACAACAAGCTTGTGTATGGATGTCTGAATAGTCAATTCACAACCATGAAATTGACAACTTGCCCACCAATTTGACAACTCTTGCATAATCAACAACTTCCACTTGAATCGATTGACAAAGCCAAATGCTTCCGCATCGATTGACTAGATCTTGCATATTTTGCCCATGAGAAGAAGCTGATAAAGCCTTCAAGCTGGAATGGATTTGGCTTGGCTGTGTGTGTCCTTGAGGAAAATTGTAGTCAGGATCTCCATGCATGAGATGTTTGATCTATTTTGTATTATCGATGATGGTTGAGATATGTCGATGTTGAGAATCTAGCTGCGGCCAAATCAAATCCATCAATCTATCGTATGAATAGGGATAGTGTAAAATTTCATGAAACAATTTTAAAGGGCGACATTACTTCAACTCTCTATATAACTAAATTTACCCCCATTTTCACTAAAAAGACAATATCGTCCCCAATTTCAATTGCAATCCAAAGAGGTGGCGCCAAACTTTTTTACTTTCCTTCTTTTTAAAGTTTTTCTATTTCTGTGGAGGATCTAATTCTCATAATTAAGAATGTCACATACTTATTTTTGTTTATGATTTTTTCGTCAAATTTGAACGTATTGCTATTTAGAAAATAAAATTAGTCTCATATTCATCATCGATGTTATAGCAACTTATCTATTTTTCATCTCTCCTAACTCAAAAGATTACTCTCTTGGTGAACTTTTTTATTTTTTTATTTTGTTATTCTAAAATATACACCAAGTCTCTGTATTTACCATCTCAAAGAATTTTTCTTTTTTATTACTATTGGCGAGATGCTTTGACATGAGAATGTAAGACATTATAGGAGTGTCTAGAAAAACACTAAAAGCATAGACATGAAAAAGTTATGTATAATGAAGCATCTTAATATTTTCGGTAAACACTCCTCAAATGACATTAAGTTTTGTCAATCTGATATAAATAGATTCCATTTTTGAAGTTTCAAGAACAAGAACGTCACTATGATTTTGTCTCGGAAGAGCTTCAAAGATGTTTTTTTGTGGTTTCATCTTATCATCCTATAATATGTTTATGTAAATAAAAGACAACTGATAAAAAAGATTTGACAGTGACATCCATAACAAAAAATGTAAAAGCTTATAAATAAGTGACTGTGTTAAAAAGTTATCTATGTTAAATTTTTTCTAGATTTTACGAAACAGATATCCACAATTAAAAAACAAAACTCGTGATAATTTTAGTTATGGCAACTAAATCCTACATAGGAGTAGAAAAACTAACAAAAAGAAGAAGGAGAAATGATTGGATAACAATCATTCATCAGAATAAACTCCATTATGGATGACAAAAAACTAAACAATAAATAATTATGAATTGTTATGAGACCCACTGTGACATCCCAAATTTTCAATTCTGTTTTCTTCTTATTGAATCGGGCGTTTCATTTACGTGTCTATAGGGCTATTCTTAGAACTGATCATTCTTGAGTTAACTAAACTATCTGGGGAAATTATTAGGAATTTTAAGGCAATAGACTTGAGAATTCGACCAGGAATCGGCTTCTCGACCGTGTCCATCTTTAGAGGCCATTACGACACAGTTAAAAATCGATTTGAAATCAGAGATAGACTGGATCCACAGTGATGTGTGGCTAATCGTGGGTGACACCACTGAATTAGAAAATTCATGTCGACCGGCACTAGACTGATTTTCTTATTGTTTTGGTACCATGTGTCCGTATTTGGATCCTCAGGATTTTCACGACAATCGAGAGTCGCCAATGAGTCGAGTGGGTTCATAGTGGCTCGAAGAAAATCGACCACGGATCAATTGCACTTAAAAATATCCAAAAGTTACCCGGTAGCCTAGGTCACGCTAAAAACGCGTCGAATTGAAATTAACTGCCAATTCGAGTCCGATTTCAGAAATTGAAGTTTCGGCCATGTCACAATAAATTCTAGGAGTGTCGACTTAGTCTCAGAAGATTTTTCTAACACCCAACACTTTTTGGGAAAAAGTCGTCGCCGAGTCATTTCTGTGCAGAAAAAGCCAATAATTATTTTTTATAGCAAAATTGGGAAGCAAGATGGATATATGGGTGAGGAAAAATATCGAGATGGTTGATGGATGACCAATTGATTTTATGGAGGCCAATTGAGATAGAATTGAAGTGGATCAAGCCACCAATTGAAGACAATTCTTGCAAAATTCGTAACCCTCCCTTCCCCTAGCCAAATGGACCAAAAGTGAAGTCATGAGAGGTGTTGGTGTGGATCAATGGAGGCCAAGGGATCTTACTTGGCCTAGGATGAATCTTGGAGAGCAAGATTGGAAAATATCAAGCCAAGGCCCCATCTCAACTCTATCTCATCTCTCTCATCTCTCTCATCTCTTCCCTCACCTCTATCCTCTCCATCTCTCTCACCTCTCTACCATCCAAGACCCTCTCCTCTTCATTTTCGAAGCCCTCAAGCCAACAAGAAGACCAGCAGAAGGAGCTGCAGCCGTCGCAAGCCTCCACCCGCGCCACCGCCGGTTTCTGCTCCAGCCGACCTTTCGTCAAAGATTCGAGTCAAAAGTGGTCTTCCCGAATGAACCAGCGAACGAGCCAAATATCTCCATGAAGAGGACATATATACCGTTCCAAAAAGCCCAAAATCACCCTAAACGGAGCCGCCGTTAGTTCCGTATGGCCGCCGGAGTCCGCCGCTCGCCGGACCGTCTGGAAGCTGCCCGCCGGTACTGTTTCGCGTTTTCTTGCTGTTTTGCCCCATTTCAGCTCTTCTTTTGCCCATTCCATCCACCCACAAGATCCCCAAGACCCTCAGGAGTCGCCGGTTGCCAACCACCCGCTCGCCGGAGCTCCAATCGGCCCGTTTTCACCGTTGAAGCTATTGGTCTCCTCTCTGCAGCCCGCAAGCCAAACCTTGGTTCAGCCCATTGGGATTCAGCCCAACTTCAGCCCATTGAGTCTTCAGCCCAAGATTTCAACAAAATCAATTTCAGCCCAAGAAGACAACAGCCCATATTCAATTGAATTGAAGCCCAAGTGAAGTTTAGTTAATTTCAGCCCACAATTTGAAGCCCAAGTTAGTTCAGTCCAGAATTTTAGCAAGCCCAACTCAATTTGGGTCCAGCCCAAAAGCAAGAACAAATCTCAATTGGGCCGAGATTTGTTGGGCCAAGCTTAAGGCCCGGCCCAAGCCCGCCGGTGTTGCCGAAAACCCGATTTCGGCCGCCGTCGCGTCGCCGTTGCGGTGATTCGGTCTCCGCTTTTGTCAAGTGAGTTTTACTCACTAATGCTTTCTTAGTCTGCTAATTATACTTAGGGTTAGTTAGATTTAAATTAAATGCAATTAGGTGGTTAGATTAATTTAGATAAATTAAATTAGAGACTTAATGATGCATGTTAGGTGGTTAGAAATAGACATTAGCAAGTAGACATGTTTTATTATTTATTGAACGGGTCTCGGTAATTTTCCGGGCTCGTCTTGGCTTCCAATAAGGCATTATGGGCCTAAATTGGATTTTTAATAATTATTTATTTAATTTTCGAAATTATTTATTTTTCCGGAAATTCAACCGGGATGGGCGATGACCAAAATTTCGTGCCGATTGTTGTGGTGCAGTCCGTTTATTTAATTGAGCTTTAATTTATATAGAATGGATTTAAATTGTGAAATTTGAGGATTTGTCCTATATTGTTTGTTATTAAATATTTGATTGGTAGACGGCCGAATATGGGTATATAGCGCCAATACGTTGATGGGCTATATAGTAGAGAGAATGGTGAGAGATTACTGAGAATGTTATTGGCTGAAATCAATCAGGTACGATGTTATTGGACATACGTGGTTCGGTGATTAGAAGTATCACTGGCGAAAACGGCGCCTTAAAGAACGCACGTGAATGACTTATAGATAAACGTGGTTCGGTGATTAAGGAAATATCACTGGTGAAAACGACGCCTTAAAGAACTCACGATGTTGTCTATTGCCGATGTCATCTTGGCGAAAACGACACCCTAGAAAAGACACGTGGTTCGGTGATCGAGGATATCACTGGTGAAAACAGCGCCTTAAAGAACGCACGATGTCGGTGATCGGTATGTCATTGGCGAAAACGACGACCGAGAAACACATGTGATTAGGTGAAAGAGTATACTATTAGAGAATTATGGTGTGAGTGGAAATGACCTAGAAATGGTTCGACTGACATGTAATCGACTATGTCGATTTGATCGATGCTTTAATCGATAATGTGATTGTTGAGTACCTATTAAACTGTACTAATTTGCAGATGGAATCTGAGGCCAAGGTAAGTCCTCTGACCTGTGCGTGTTTAGGCAGCTCATAGTGTATTGGCTTACTAATCGAGTCTTAGGGGGTAGAATTCGCTGAGACGTGGTCTCATTGGTTATTGAATAACCATTTCAGGACCCTAAGGAAGAGCTGAGGAAGAGGAACCTGAGGAGGAGAAAGATTTTTGAAGAAGAAGATGATCCAGAGAGGGATCTTGAGTACAACCCAGATGTGGATTGAGACCCCATCCCTTTTGTGAACCCTGTCTTAGTGTAAATAGGTGTGAGACATTTATGCTGTAAATAGTATTGTAAATATACTATAAGTTGTGCTGTTAATAAAAGTGTGGTTATGAATTTTAATATGAAAAATATGGCATGCTTTTCTATCACATTATTTTATTGTCTGGGGATTCTTAAGTGCTTCCGCATGCGCATAATAAATTGAAAGGGTCGGCGATACATAGTCCTGGGATATTGCACTTTAAAATCGACCAAGGTAAGGGATGAGCGCGGGCCCGAGGATCGGGGCGTGACTCCCACTCATTCAAAAATTTATTACTCACAACAAGCTGTTATTATTACAATATCCCAAAGACTGTTATATTCGCAAACCTATAAAGAAAAATAAATAATTTGTGAGGTGCCACTTTAAATTGTAATTAAATAATTAAGGGAAACTTTGTCTTTTTAATGAAAATTGGTTGAATTTAGTTATACAAAGAGTGGAAGTAGGGCTACCCATTTTAAAAGATTAAATTGTTAGATGATACGCAATTTGAGATTTAAATGTTTTAACAAATAGATGTGGGTAATGAAATAAATGGAAATGATTATAGGAGATCGAAATAACATTAAAACTATCCATGTTATCACTATTTGTGCGCCTCAAAAATGTGATTAATGGACCCTATTAAGATCATAAAACCATTTTTTTTCTGGACGGAGATCATAAAAAATTTTATTCGGAGCACACAGTGTCTGCACGCAGAGTACATCATCGTCAAGTACTACCCAGAACACGCACAACCGTGTTAAGGATCATAGAAACCTTTATTCATAGCGCGGAGTCTAATCCTAATCAAAAGCAACATCTACTGTGAAAACGCGACCAACCCAAACATGTGTGTTTATTCTGGAGCGCCAAACAAAGGCGTCGGGCACGATGGCCTCATAGGCCGGTCACCGTGGCGGCAGCCGAACGTGACAGCAGTCTTCATATACTTGATGCACCCCAGTATGCTGCCGGCTCTGGTGGTGCTGCGACAGAACTCCGGTATGTTGCGGACTCTGATGCAGTGATGGCACTCCAGTATGTTGCCAGCTCTGGTGTTGCTGCGACAGCATTCCGGCATGTTGCCGACTCTGCTGCTGCGACAGCACTGTCTCGAAATCCATGAGTGCCAAGCGAAGAGGTTGGGCAAAATGGCATCATCGGCTGGTCACTATGGCAGCACTCGAAGCTGACGGCGGTCTTCATGTACCGAGAGCACTTGGCACACTTGATGCACTCTGGTATGCTGCCGACTACACCGGGGATATAGAAATGGTGGCAGCGCGGCTTTCTGACGACCTCATCGTAGTACTTTTTGAATATGGCCTCGAAAGGCTGTGCAGGAATCACCCACATCTGGTGCTGCGAAAGCACTGTCTCGAAATCCCTGAGACGAGTGTTGACGACAACCCTTGACCCTCTTGCGATGACAGCGAACCCACCGAACTGCTTGTAGCTGGTGTAGAGCTCGAGCAGCTCCTGTGCAAGGGAATCATAGACATCCGAACTGGCCTGCATCTTTAATGACAGGCAGCTCTCGAGCCGGGTAAGGAATTGCTCCCTCTTGGTGCTGATGTTGATGACCTTGTAAGAGCCAATATAGCCGTTGATCTCGCTCAGGTATTTTTCAATTTTTTGGACAGTCTGGAGGTCATCAGCCGAGCCGTACAAGAATATGAGCTCCTCCCTTTCAAACTGGCCAACAATTAGGACACAGGCCATGTTGAAAGAACAAGAATATAAAGTCAGAAAATTTTTAATCTATCTTGCGAATGATTCCTGCGTGAATTTGATACGAGTGATGTAAACTGTGTCTAAATTTTTAGATTGGGTGAATATCACTCGAAGTCTGCAATAATAAATGCTTATTCTACTTGCTATGCCAATAGTGTGCAAGTTTGTGCTTGGTCGAGCGTGTTAAAGACTAAACCATTAAATAAACTTATCAGATGAGATTATTATTGAGGCTCTGTCTTCCTTCTTCCCTACTTGGAAGAAGATCTCCAACTAGACTTGTGATCGTCCAGTTGCACATATGGACGTCACCTAAATGTAAACCAGAATAAATACAAATGCGAGTGATATATTCTATTTTCTAACGCACCAATCAAAAGCATGATAAGAGGAAGGTCCTACTGACTAGAGATGGATGATGAAAATGTAGCCCAGATGATCAAAACCATGGTGCATGTGTAACTTACACTTTGTTCAACATCGGGGAAGACCATGTTGTTCACCACAAGTTTTAACCAGTTGATTCCTTGCCTGTGCCAGAGTTCCTTGCCCTTGGACATCGTGAATGGGAAGGCCTCCTTTCCCCAAAGGCGTATCATTGCCATCGCGTCCATGTTTACCACCTTCCCCTGTTTGTTCAGTACCACAACCTTAGTCTGCTGCCTAAATTGCCACTTCTTCCGGATGAACTTTGCTGCTGGCTTGCTGACCATGGAGTTGCTTGTGTACCATCGCATCTCGGATCTCCTGTCCAGGAACTTCTTCTGCATCACCTCACTATGTTCCTCCACGATAGGGACCCACATAATTTTGTACTTACTGCATTGGAAGTTGCACTCACTGTAGATGCTGGTAAGGGTTCCTAGATCTTCGACCGACAAGTTCAAGTCCGAAATAAGCAGCATCACGTTCTTATCCTTGAACTTCTCTACCGTTACCTACAACAAGTGATAAGACCATGCTGTTATTTTTCCAATTTGAATGCCAACAAACAAACTATTTAAGAATTCCAAATGTAATTAATTACGAGTAAGTTGATATGCATTCCATTGTTGGACATTGATATACAGTAATGACCAGTAATCGAAGGTCACTGAAGATAATTGGGACTGAGAACCTAACCGTTGTCCTCTTGCAACATTGATAAACTGTCGAAAAATCGTTCTTGGTGCAAAAGAGTGCGGCCATAAGCTCCACAATATCAGTACAATGTTTGAAACGTTTCTTAATCTTCTCATATGAAATTTGCTCCACTGCATAATGTGAATCACAAAATTTAAGTACTTTTATTCCATGTATAGATCTGATGAAGAAAATCTGGGCACACAAAAAGGGAATCTGGAGGAGAAGCATGAAGGCTTCCTCCCATGATGAGAACTACTTTATGTCTGGAACGCAAACAATGATCTCACCGTGCTTTTCTCTGAGATTTTCCACTTCTTTCTTGAACGATTCATATTTCGTTGTGACACGCTCCAAGAAGGTCCACAGATCTTGCCCTAGGAACCTGAAGTCATCAAGAAATAGGTTGACCATTGATTTGAAACACTTAGAGAGAGAGAAAGAGAGAGAGCTTGGAATTAAATCAAAGTCTGTTCACAAAGGTAGTCAAAAGCAAAGGTAAGGTTAGATAACATACTCAGTGCTCATGCTGATCAAGCCACTGAACTGAACTGAACAGCCAAGTATGATGACAATGATGTAATAAAAATGGCCTGATATGTCGACTGATGCTGAAATTTCTCCAAAATCTTTGGAGTAGCTCACAAACTCAACTGCACACTTGGTGAACTCCAAAGCCAACTTGATCAGATTATTCAGCGCCACAAAAGCCTTGATCCGCTGTGTGTCGGAGGACTTACCAATCGCATGTGACCCTCTCAACATCGCTGTTAAGCTTAGAAGGTCATCTGACTCTTCAATTTGAGCAAGACGCCAATGCTCAGCATAGTACACCGATAAAGCTAAGAGTGTCAGCACAGCCTTGGCATCCCATGAAAAGGATGACAACATGTTGAAAAGAGATGCCATTGTTTGGTATACATCGTTGTTGCGGGCCTTGCAAGTAATCTGTCATGGGCACATAGGTTTCAACATTGAATGTGGCAAGTAGCAAGACCGAGAAGGATAACATAGTAAAGGACACGACAAAGTATTAAATTTTATTTTATTTTTTCCTGATAAAATGAGCAATTTTAGCGCTGCAGGAAAAGGTTGCTCTTACTTTATAATCAGTTATTACATAAAATGCAAATTTTCTAATCTCTTAGTCATTTAAACAGAAAAGTAAAAGGCCTGGAACTCTCACATTTGTATACTTGCACTTTGAGAGAGGAATGACTCTCTCAATATGAGATTACCTGATAGCATAGTTCATTGATGGTGGATGACAAAGGAAGAGAAGGTTCTAAAGAAAGTGAGGTTGAGCTTTTGCTTTGGCATTGGTCACCCTGGAAAAACGAATTCCCTTGTGAGTCCTAATCATGAAATATTATGAACATACGAACATGTAAATGTGTATCTTTGTAAACTTTGGCTGGAAAAGAGTGAAACCTGCAATCAATTGGAGAAGCAAAGAAACATTGCCACAAAAAACAATCGCACGTTAAGAATGAGCCAATTCACCGTGGAAACAAGTTAATGGGAAAGATTGGATTATTTGCCATGAATTGCATGTTTATGTGGGCAATATGTAGTAGTGACGCGACTAATCATCCAAGAGTTGTATATAATTTCTTCTTCTTTTGAGGTAATTTAAGGGCTCGAACACAAAGGCTAGCTATTCAAAGTGGAGGGAATACCTTGCAAATCCCATGAACCAGTTAGGTTCAAGCTTTTGGCATTTATTGAAAAGAAAATTCACCGTTAACAAGTAAATAAGAAAGGGACCAGGGCATGTTTTTGAATTTGCTTGCCCACTACTCTACCTTTGGCGGAGTGTTCTTAGCAACGTCATCCACAATGGCTATGGCTTGGCTGAGGATTTTCTCGACAAGATTCAAGTAACACCTGACATTAACTTGTTCTGTCGCAGAGCATGGCTTGCTCACGACATCTCTCATGAACTTGTCGTCGTCAAGGAGGGCAAGTAAGCTGGCCATGAACCTATTGTTTCCGGCCATTTTTCGGGCGCAGGGAAAAGGAAGAAAGAACGAGTGAAAGCAGAGAAAATTCTGGGTCTTGAGGGAGGGAGTGAAGTGAAGGAGGAAGGCTTGTGTGGAGGAAGGTGCAGGTCCCTTGTGACCTATTTATAACACTCCAATCCCACAAGACGACAGCCTAGGGGCCGGTAAGATCGATCTCTGCAGCGTGTTTACGCGGAGGGCTCGCTCATTTCTCGTGAAAGAGAAACGTGAACGAGGCTAAAGCCAAAAGTCGAAACGAACAGCGTGTTAAAGATGGAAAAGCAAGAAGCACAAGATCCAACACGACAATGGGAGATGGCCTCCTGAGGGATGTGGGGCAGTGACAGCAGTTTGAATGGACAGAGAGATCAAAAAATAGAAGGGAAAAAAAGGCTCAGGTGCTGTAACGAATAAAACATATATCGCCGACAACACCCAAAGCACATTCCAATCTTTTTCATTAATTTACACTCCACGAGTTTCTCGCCGACTCCAGTTCTGCTCCATGCCTGACCTCAGCTCGAGTCCTGTCGCTTCTGGCTCCTCCATAGCTACCATTGCTCAACACTCGGCTGCGTCATGACGCAGAACGTTCATTCCCATCTGATTTTAATAACTTTCAGAGCTTCATTATGGCAAACTTTCCAAAGGTGAACCACCAGGGGGGCAAGTTATCGATTTAGTAAGCAAACATCTAACACGAACTCTCTCTAGCTCACACCAATCACAAATTTAGGTCTTTGATTTAATCAATTAAACATGCAAGTTAATTCATTTAGAAGTCATCACCAATCTATCATAATCGAAAACTTGTTTGGATCTTATTGGAAAATTATTTCAATCTCATGACCTTTAAAAAAAAAAAAAAAAAAAAAATTAAAATTTTATTTTTAAGAAAAATTCTAATTTTTAATTATTTGATTTTTATTTTTACTTTTCTCTTTTTATTTTTATTTTCTTTATTCTAAAAATTGAATTTTTAATTATTTAAATTTTCTTTTTCTCTTTTCTTTTTCTTTTTCTTTTTTCTTTTTTTTTTTCCTTTTTCCTTTTTCTTTCCTTTCCTTTTATTTTTCTCCCTTCCTCCTCGAGGCTTGCCTGGCAACAACCATACACAAGCTCGAGGCTCGTCCGACAATGGCCATGGGCAAGCTCAATCTCATTGACCTTAACAATGCCTGAGCTCACTTAGATTTGGCAAGCCCCATCTTGCTAGCCTCAATCGAGCCGCGAGCTTGCTTTGGATCTGGCAAGCCTCGAGCTCGACAACCTCAACCAAATCGAGGCTCAGCCCAAGTTGAGCTCACCTAGATTGGCCAAGCCTTGAGCTCGCTGATCCACGTCATGGCCGATCGTCAGGCTATTAACCATCCCCAAGGCACATAGCCGGCGAAGGAAGAAGGCAAAAGGAAAAGAAAGAAAAGAGAAAAGAAAGAAAAAGAAATGAAACAAAAAAATTTTAAAAATCCAAATTCTTTTAAAAATAATAAAAGTTTGAATTTAAAAAATATATAATAATAAAATAAACGTCTCATTGACTAAGGACCCTAAGATTTGGAAAACATTTTGAAAATGTTTTCTAGTTCTTTCAAAGGACACATCATTTTCCTGAATTTAAGTTTTAATAGGAAAAAATTTTATGATAACTTATTTTCCTAAGCAAATCAAATGCCAAAAAATAAGAAAAATGCTTTTTCAGAAAATATTTTTCGCGAAACAAATGGACCCTATGTGTTGACTAGAAATCAAAGTAAAACGTAGGAGTCTACGAACCATTGCTCAATGGATATGCAAACTTGGTTATGCTAAATAAATCTAATGTCCATTCAGTACATTTCAACTTTATTTCAAAAATATTTTGAAAGTAGTGTTGGCAAATTTTATATTTTTTTAAGAAAATGAAACAAATGTGACATAAACTTTCGTCACAATTGAAAATCAAACTTTAAAATAAGATTGTCTAAAACTAAATTCTTGTTGCTATAAACTAGCCAAAGGAGAAATAAACTCATGGCGTTTGTTGAGTCTATGTCTATAATTTTTTGTCACGTTTATAGGCCAACTAAGGATCTGTCTATTTGTTTTGTGAAAGAAAAATTTCGGGAAAATATTTTCCGGCATTTGGTTCGCATTCGAAAATGAATCGATGGAAAATGTTTTCCTAATTAAAAGAATATGTTTTCCAATCAAAATTTAAATTCTAAAAAATGATTCTCCCTTCGAACGAGCCAAAAAATGTTGTTTTAGTCTTAATGCCCTTGGTTAATGATACGTTTATTCTTACAAAAGTATTTTTTTTTTAATTCAAATTTTTAAATGTTTTATCTATTAAAATTTTTGAATATTTTATTATCGTTTCTTTTCTTTTCTTTTATTTCTCTTTTTCTTTGTTTTTTTTCTTTTTTTCTTCTTTCTTTTTCTTTTCTTCTTTCCTCTTTTTTCCTTTCTTCTTCCTCCTCCACTGGCAGTGTGCCTCAATGACAGCCGGCAACCTAACAATAGGCCATGATGCGAGCCGATGAGATCAAGGCTCGCCAATCTAGGTGAGCTTGCGGCTTGTAGAATCCTAGAGAGCTCTAGCTTGCCCATGGCCATTATCAGCTAATAGCGGGAAATGAAGTCAAAAAAAGAAAATTAAAAAAATTAAATTTCTATTTAAAAGAAAAAGAAAATATAAAAAGAGAAACAAAAGCAAAAATAATTATAAATTCTTGAAATTTTTTAAAATAAAAATTTGTTAATAATTTTGATTTTTTTTTTTTTTTTTGGCCTGAAATAATGTAATGAGATGCAACTATTCGAAAATGTTTTCAATTATATATCACCAAAAAAAAAATCTTACATTTTAAAAATATTTTTCAAGAAAGCATTTTCTTTTATCATTGAGCTTTTCGCAAAACAAACTTACCCTAAGCTTCAAAGTTAACAAAACATTTGTGGCCTTTGATAATTTTTTTGTCACATTAGGCTTCTTTTTCTAGCTAGGTATGGAGATGAATATTTTCATTTTCATTACTTTTTAGACATCGTTCATTTTTTTAACTAGAATTCGATTAGAAATTTTTTTTATAATTTTGATATTTGGAAGTTAGATTATAAGTTTAATATTCATAATAAATAAGGTCAGTAAGAAGTTTCACTACAATAAATCAAATATGTATCCAATGAAAAAATTATAAAAGAAAAAAAGATCGATCTAATTAATTCTAGCAAAAGTCCTCGGTGTGTTTATTCTCCATGCATTGATCCCACTTCAGTATAAACACTCGATTGCAACAACAACAAAAAACGCTAAATAAAATTATATGAATTCTTTTATGGGTTAATATATTGAAAAACTCCAAACTAGTATACTTATGTTAAATTTATTTAAAACTATTTTTTTTTAACCATCAAAAAATTCTAAACCAGTACACCTATGAAAATTTACCCAAAACTAATTGTTTTACTACAAAAAAACTCCAAGCTAGTATACATATGATAAATTTACCCTCTATTAACTTCCGTCAAATTGTATTGCTATATTTGTTGACGTAGATGAAATTAGGGGTTGTCGGTTCTTGGTCATGTCCCATCCCTTCTAGGAACTAAGAATTGGACCAGGAGGACCGGTTTCTAGTTTTTGAGACTCGGGACTAGACCGGACCAACTGGTCCAGTTTGGTCCAATGGAACCGATCACTTAGCAAAAAGAATTAAAAAAAATTAAAAAAAAATTAAAAGTTAGATTTGTTACTATTTTAGGATTTATTACTATTTTTAAAAATAAAAAATAAAAAATAAAAAGAGTCGATTTGGCATGATCCAATTCCCTCGTAGAATCGAGAACCTGACCGAAAATCACCGATTTGATTATTATGGAATTAGGACCTGTACCAATGCCCCAAGAGCCAAACCAAACTAGCTAATCCAATCTAATCTGGGTGGTTCTCGATACGGTCAGTCCATGCTCACCCCTAGATGACACATGGTGACATGTAATGTTAATATGGCAAGTCCACGTGAAAATCTATAGGGTTAATGTCACCAAAAATCCCTAATCTATCATAGGCATACCGTGAAATTTATCACAAGAGTACTGTTAATTTTGTCGAAAGTATACCAGTTGGGATTTTTCATGATATTTATCCTATAGATTTCCACATGGACTTGCCACATCACCATCTACATCACCATGTGTCATTTAGGTTAGTAAATTTAACATCGAAAGTTGATGGAAGCTAACGGATAGTAAATTTGTCACAAGTGCATTAGTTTGGGATTTTTTATGGTTAAAAAATTAATTTAGGATAAACTTGTCATGAATGTACTAGTTTGGGATTTTTGGTAATTAAAAAATTAATTTTGAGTGAATTTGTTAGGGTATACCAATTTAGGGTTTTTTGTGATTAAAAAATTAGTTTATAGTAAATTCGTTATAGGTGTACTAGATTGGAGTTTTTTGTGGTCAAAAATTAGTTTTGGGTGAATTTTCACGAGTATACTAGTTTGGGATTTTTCAATGTATTAACATTTTTTTATTAACTGCACATGCTTGAATATTAAGCCAAATTAGCAAATAACTAGACAAAAATTATGAAATCAAATGTAGGGTGAGGCAACATTGGCAACTCCCGTTATCTAGTGTAGCCACAGCCACTTCTACCCTGGATCTGGCCATCGTGATTCTAGCAGCTACGACTCTAGATTGGTAGACAATTAGACATGACCCCAGGCACGGTCGCACCCATGATCGCGACTCAAATGCCCAAAAATTTAAAAAAAAAAATTAAGAAAATTGGCTTCCAAAACTCACCTAGGGGCCAAAGACGACGGGTGGCTCAAGGGGGAGAGAGAGAAGTTCGATTTTTGGGGAAACTTTTTGGAAAAATGTAAAACTTTCGAGTTAAATGAGTTTTTTGAAATGCAAATAGTGTTTAGAAAATTATAATTAAAAGTACATTGTGAAGCAACTTTGGTTTAAATTGTACTTGGAAAATTTACACTTTGTAAACGACATTTGCTATTTTCTTTAAAAAAGAAAAACATCTAAACAGGGGAAGGGCTTAGCAACCAACTAGAGAGGCCAAATCCAGCTGCTGCCGTCTAAGCCCTTCACTGACGACGTCATGCAAGGTGAGGACATTTCTGAAATTTTGAAAGTTTAGCAACAGTAAAATTGGAAGAAAAAATATACTAACATTCCCTAAATGTTCAAAATTCAAAGTATCTATAGACCGATCTTGATTTAAAGGTTTTTAGAGGTATTTAAATATGTAGTCGCATCTCCTCAAAACTCTCAAAAAATTGTATCAAACAGTACTTATATTTGCCCAAGGGGCTTTAGAGCCCATAACCCATTAGGAAAGTGGTTCCCAAACTCAATGGGAGAGAGTCTGATATCTAAGAAAGAGCGAGCGTGTAAGCATGGGTTTTTATTTTTCCTTTTTTTTTTCCTATGGCCAAATAACAAGGGGACAAAAGGTCTCCTTATCTAATTCTCCTCGAAGGTATAAACAAACTAGCTCTTTTACGGATTTGACGCAAAACATGATGGATCTAAACCATTTCTCATCAAAACTCGACTTCTGCAATACAGTATTAAGAAAGTCCTATTCTATTCTATCTTAAGGACACACCATCCTTTATTTTATTTTTTCCTTTTTGAGTTTCATCTAATGAAAAGCTTCATAGAGCTATTGTCTTGAATTGGTCAAGCTTTAATGAGTGCAAAGGAGATATAATAAGTGGGAGGAATTTTTTTCAGTCAATTAATAAGGATTTTAGAATTGATTTTGTATAGGAAGTTGCAAAGGTTGACGGGACTATAAGAACCTGATTTAGGGAAGCGGGGAAGATACCTATTATGAAGAAAGATGTGACTGCCATGAAAACTAAGGAGTCCATCACGTCACAATAATATTCATTGAAGAAACTAGGATAACTATTAGGTTCCGGAGCATCGAGTGCAACTAATTGAAAAGCTGCATTCCTCACCTCTTCAACTGTAATGTTAACTACTAGTTCATTGTTCATCTTAGGCAAGGTCACTTTTCAATCCAATCCTCAATCCCCACCAATTCATGGCACCATCGATATGTATAAAGACTGATAATAATCTGGAAAGGATTTTATCCTGTTAAGGATAGCAACACATGACTCGTTCAAATTCAAAATATTTTAAATTAGTTAATGATTTTATCATTTAGTTATTATTGTAGTTATTACTATAACGGACTAATTCAAAATTCAAAATATTTTGAATTAGTCCATGTAATTTTTTTAATAACTAGTATATAAACTCTAAAAATACAAACGCTATCCTAGAGTTAAAGGATAAACAAAATTGATACTCAAATTTAGAGTCTATTCTTACATGGTATCAAAACACTAGTAAAATCCTTGGAAACACCTTCACTATTCCTTCTTTCTCTTCCATTTTTCGACTTCTCCTATTTACAATGTCATCTCCCACCTCCACTCTGACTGTGCAACACCACCTTAGCCTCAAACTGTCTGGTGATAACTTTCTATTGTGAAAAACCCAATATTTTCATTGCTCCATAGCCAGACCATGATGGGATACCTTGATGGTACCACATTGTTTATCCCACTTGAACCATCACCCTCATGGACTCCACTACTATTGCACCGAACCCTCCATATTATGAATGGATTCGAAAAGACCAACTCATTCTTCGTTGGATGATATCTTCTCTTTCACTCGATGTCCTACCCTATGTGATTGGACTAACTATTGCTACTGATGTCTGGAAGGCTCTAGAAACTGCCCTTGGAATTGTATTGCATACAAGCATTCTTTAGCTTCATATGCAACTCTAGAATACATCCAAAGGTGACAAATCTATCTCAACTTATCTTCACAAGGTAAAGTACATTTCATATCAATTAGTTGTTGCCAATCACCCTTTAAGGAATGAAGAATTAAATGCCATCATCTTCTATAATCTTGGTTTTGGTTTTTCTGCCATTATTGCTGCTTTGGCTATAAAAGCCGATATGATAACTTTTCCTGAACTCCACCGATTGCTCCTTAATCATGAGCTTCGAATGAAATCTACCACAGTGCCCATAGAGGCAAATGCTACCACTTACACCCTTTGATCATCCATTCTTACCACTCGATCAGAACAGATTTCCAATTTCCAACTATCTATCATCCAAAACCCTCAATACCGTTGGCAAGGCAACTATCACAATCATGGAAACCTAGGCAATTTATCCAAAAATAGGAAGGACCGATGCCAAATTTATCATAAATTTAGCCATACGGCTGCAAGATGTTATTCTAGGTATTCGCAGTCTAACAATAGTGAATCTCAACCTACTACCAATATGGCTAGGATTCTTCCTTTCCCATCACAGCAAGACTGGTTTTCAGATATTGCAACTACTCACTATGTGAGCCTAACATTGTTAATCTGCACATTTTTGCACCACATAACAGTAATGAATATCTTCGTGTAAGTAATGGAGCAAGTTTAGACATTGTTAATGTCAGTTCTTCCACTCTTAAAAACCCTATTAACAAATCTTTTACTTTCTCAAATATCTTTCATGTCCCTACCATTACACAAAATTTGTTTTTTGTACACAATTTTACACGTGATAACAAGTGCTTCTTTGAGTTTCATCCATTTCAATTTGTTGTGGAGGATTTGTAGACCAAAACACCACTACCCTAAGGTTCGCTTAAGGATGGATTATACTGGCTACCGGGTCTTTATACCACATCTCCATCCGCTAACACCATCTCACTTGATACTTATGCCACTACCACCACCTAGCACGCCCGAATGGGTCATGCCTAACAAAGCAAAGTTCGATCTTTGATTTATTCAAACAATTTGCCACGTTCTACATTTCATTTTAATAAATGTGTTTCTTGTTTGTTAAGTAAATCTCATAAAACACCCCTACCTCCCACTCATAGTATTAGTAAAGCACCTATCGATTTAATTTTACTGATGTATGGGGACCTACTCCAATTGATTCTATTTCTAGCTATAAGTATTTTGTTATACTTGTTGATGATTTTTGCAAATATACTTGGCACTATCCTATTCAAAGTCAGTCTATGGTCCATTCCATTTAAAATTCAAAAGCATGGTTGAGAAACAATTTGAAAAATCCATCAAAGTCGTGCAGTCTAATTAAGGTGGGGAATATAGAATCCTGAATAACAATTTTTCAAAAGATGGAATTCTGCATTGAGTAGCATGTCCATACACTCACAAGTAGAATGGAGCAGCTAAGCGAAAAATTCGCCATATTATTGATACCGGCCTTACATTATTGGCCCATTCATCTCTTCCCCTTAAGTTGAAAATATAATATACCTTATTAACAAATTATTCACACCACTTTTCAATAATATCACATTTTCAAACATTTCCATCAACAACCAGATTACAAGTTTTTAAAAATATTTAGTTGTGCCATTTTCCCTTTATTAAGGCCATACAATTGGCATAAGTTTTCACTCTGTTCTACTCAATGTGTATTCTTAGGATATAATCTATTACATGTTGGTTACCATTGTTTAGATTACAAAACTGGATGCATGTATATTGCAAGACATATTCATTTTATTGAAAATATGTTATCATTTGCCCCACTTGGTTCACACTCAAATGAAACAACCTCACCATCACATCCTTGGTTGATGATCTCCACGGCTGATATGTCCTCTCACGCAAATCATGGTATTAATGGTAATGTTTTGCCTTCTACCCCACCCTCTAACACCTTCCTACCCACCTTTGAAAAACCATCACCGACATTATCAAATATTGATACTACTTCAACATCTAACACGTTGGTTTCTCATCCGTCTAATGCTAGTACGAGTTCTAATGAGGCTTTTTCAAATGCCTCCACAAAGCAAGCTATTGTGACACATCCGTAACCGGTTTATCAAAAACCAAGAATCCATTTAATACGATTGCATTAAAGCCCAAAGCCCAACACTAATTATTTATTGCCATATGTGAACATGATTGAAATAAGTTCTATAGAAGAGCCACAGTGCTTCACCAAAGCTAATAAACATGAAAAATGGAGGGGCGTGATAAAGAATTTAATGCTTTGTTGCATAATGGAACATGGGTTTTGGTTCCACCAAATCCCAAAGCAAATGTTGTGGGCTCCAAATGGGTTTATCGAGTCAAGACATGTCCAGATGGTTCGATAGATTGGTACAAAACTCGCTTAGTGGCCAAGAGCTACAATCAGTAGGAGGGTATTGACTATATAGAAACATTTAGTCCCATTGGTAAAGCAACCACTGTTCATATAGTTATTTCATTGGTTGTGACAAAGAATTGGGAACTCTGGCAGTTGGATGTTAGTAATGCATGTTTAAATGGTAACTTGATCAAAGAAGTCTACATGGCCCAGCCTCAAGGCTTCATTAATAAAGAAAGGCCAAGCCATATAGGCAAGCTATAAAAATCCTTAGATGGATTGAAACAAGCACCGCCGGCTTGGTTCCACCAATTGAGCATCTTTTTAGAATCCTAGGGATTTATCATATCAAAAACTAATAATTTCCTCTTTATACTACATCAGCCTAATTTCTCCGTTTATATGCTCATCTATGTTGACGACATTGTTATTATAGGGTCCAATTCGACATTTATTCAAAACACCATCAACTACTTAAATAAAGAGTTCTCTATATGGGACTTGGGCGAACTTAATTACTTCCTGGGAATCAAGGTGCTTAAACATCCAACAGGGCTTCTCCTATCACAATAGAAATATGTTATAGATCTCCTTCGCCAAACTAGAATGGATGGTGTTAAACCAGTTCACACACCCATGGCTACAAATATCAATTTAATCAATCAAGGTAAGCCACTTGAAGATGCCAGTTTGTATAGGAGCACTATAAGAGCTCTTCAGTGTGCCACCTTAACTCAGCCAGATATCTCTTATGCAATAAACAAAGTATGCTAGTTCTTGAAAGAACCAATAGAAGACCACTGGAGTGCGGTGAAACGGATTCTATTCTACTTAAAGAAAATTGTTTCATTTGGATTACTAATCAATTCCCAATCCATCACAGAACTCCACGTATATAGTGATGCGGACTAGGCCAATTGCTCCGTTGATGGACACTCTACGAGAGGTTATGCAATTTATAGGGGTCAAAATCTAATTTCTTGGTCAGCCAAAAAGCAACATACCATTGCATGTTCCTCAATCAAATATTAATATCGAACATTGGCAAATGCCATAATAGAAGTGGTATGGCTATAATCACTGTTATAGGAATTGGGCATCTCTTATTTAAAACCCCATATCCTTTGGTGCAACAACCTAAGGGCAACGTATCTTACAGTGAATCCACTTTTTTCATGCTAGAACAAAGCATGTCGAGGTAGACTTTCACTTTGTCTACCATTTAGTGTCATAACGCAAACTCGAGGTTCGCTTTATATTCACAAGTGACCAAACCATAGATATCTTCGCTAAGCCTCTTACATGGTGTTGCCATGATATGCTCAAATCCAAATTAAATATCATCTAGAAGACCACCTTTAACTTGCAGTGGCCTGTTAAGGATAGCAATGCATGACTCATTCAAATTCAAAATATTTTGAATTAGTAATGCTTTTATCATTTAATTATTACTGTAGTTATTACTATAATTCAAAATATTTTGAATTAGTCCATGTAATTATTGTCATAACTATTACATAAACTTTATAGATACAAACGCTATCCTAGAGTTCAAGGATAAGCGAAACTCATACTCAAACTTAGAGTCTATTTTTACATATCCCACCTTGTTCGTTCTCAATTTATCTCTTCATTCTCAATTGATCGCTACCCATCTACCTTAACCATCAAGACTTTTTTTGTAGCTCTTCCTCTCAAGGTGTTGTGATAGGAAAACTTTAGTGATTTCGTCGCCAAATATAAGCCAAACAACTCTTGATCTTGGGTGCCAATAGAGGCGGCAAAATGGTTCTTCAACCCATAATTTAAGCCATATTTAATGAAGTGGATCATAAATGGATAGTCTTAAGTTTTAATATCAAGCTTAAGTGAGTAAAAATAAGTTAATTAACAACTTAATAGGTTTTGGGTCATAAATGGGTTAATTATCTAATAAATTTAAGTTAGTCCTAGATAGAAAAATCATTTTTTTAATTCTTTTAATTTTCTATTTTTTCATTTTTTAACTTTTAATTTTTTTTATTTTCCTCTTTTTTAGGAAATCTAGCAAGGGTCACTAGGTGGTCATCAATCGCCTTCATCACCGGTTGCTGATCATCGCCGGCTGCCATCGGTCGTCGATCATCACCGGTCACTAGTTGCCAAACATAGAAGTAAAGAAGAAAATAAAGAAAAATGTAAAATATATATATTTAAAAAATCAGAATTCTGTTTTAAATATTATAAAAATTGTCCACAATATTTTAGCAATATATTTTTTTCTTAAAAGTTTATAAGAGACAAGTTTTTCTAAATTGGATTTAATATTGAAGTTTTTTAATAATATGGGTCAGCTTAGGTATAGGTTGAGTTAGGTATTAGTAATTAGAATTATGTTGAATGAAAATAGATCAAAAATGGATTTAATGGGTTAATATGGATCACACCATTCTCGACCCAACTCATACCCAATCCGATCCACCCATTTGACATGTCTAGATGCCAAAACATCTCATGCCTCAGCCATGTTCGTTCTATTTTCTAAACAATTTCCAATGGCATATCCCAATACATTTCCACTCCTTGCCAACTTTTATGTGTTTAAGAACTAGTTTACTTTTAGCTAAACATCATTCAATTAGTGCTTTTGAATTGGTTTCCTGTAAAATCACATGCTGATGAAACATGGATGAAAGTAAGGCACAGGCCTTTTTTGTGAAATTTGATCTCGGGTTTATTGATCCTCTCATGATTCCTATAGTTTGGCACAAAATTCAACATGAGGTCAGTTTTGCACGAGTCCATAAGATATGGGCATACCTTTGGAAGCTACGTACTCTAATTTGCTTTCTTTCATTCCATTCATTCTAGAACTGTCGAATTTTTCTTTGCTGATGTTTTGTAACAATCACTCTCTGAAAGATACCTTCCTCCAGAACATTTTTTTCCACGGTTCTGGTAGATAACACTGACCTCACGGCATCGCTTTGTTTTTGTTAAAGAATTGTTACTCCTTTTCTCCCTTTCGAAATTTCGATCAAGTAAATTCAGCTTGTTACCTGCATAAATGCAATTGAGGACCATTGATTAGCACATACAAGCGGCATTATGAAATTCGAACGGTTGATTTGGAAAGCAACGGAAAAGAGGTGATAGGGTTTGTTGGAAATTAATCCAGAGAAAGCAAACTATTTGTTGTAATCAGAACATCAAGGTAAAGAATATGATAACAACTTTATAATATCCTTCCTTTTACCAATCTTGGAGAAGAAGAAAATAAGATATCACTGAAAAATAACATAAAATTGGAGGTGAGGTACGAATATCCGAATCTCTTTAAAGCGATTCCTTAAAGCGATTAGTTCCTGCCAAAGGTGCTCCGCAGATTCACAAACTATGCCTCTTAAGATACAACACTTCGAACCTGTTTGGATTAGCACTATGCAAACAGGACTCAGTCGAACCTGTTTGAATTAACACTATGCAAACAGGACTCAGTCGAACCGTTCAATTGAATCAGCACACTTAGAAAAATCAAAAGAGTAGAAAAGTACATCAAAGCATTTTGGAATCGAGTCGAAAAAACCAAAACCAAAAAACCGTAATGAAGCTCTATGCTCTCATCTATTTGTAGAGATTTTTAGTTTATGTACAGAAGAGATACATGAATTAAATAGACGTATGTATCCACGAAATTCATGAATCAATAGATACATGAATTCAAGATATTCATGAATCCAGAGACGTATATTTAATTCATGAATTTAATAAATATATAAACAAAAAAGACGTATCTTAATTTATTGGCTATCGTTGATCCATTAACCATAAATATAACCAGGGTTATCCTAAAATTTTGCTACCTAAGGAGGCACTTCATGCAAATGCATGCAAATCGATGCACAAGCTTCCCTGCCAGACATAGGCAGGGGCATATGGGGTCCTATAGTCCTTGGTGAATGCACGGTGGACAACCCAACGGAAAATGATAACATGGCGTTGGAAAATCCATGAAATCCTAGGATCAATAACTGCTGCAAAGAGCTTGAAAAAGGCAAGGAAACAAACCCAGTAGAAAGACGCGCAAAGTTCACTAGATAAGCCATACGATTTTGAAGCACACAACAGAAAATTCTAACGAGCAAATCGATAAATCAGTAATGATCTTGTCGACATCTCGCAGGTTCGGCTAGTTGCCCAAGATGCTCATCATCTGTGAAGCACCGACACTCTCTAAGAGTCTTTGTGTCATGTCGGACACTTCGACACGTGTCCGATACTCTCCAACACTTTCCGACATGCGATCAACACGTGTCGGAAAATTTGACATCTAGTCAACTTTTCCGACACTCGAGTCGAAATTCCAATATACAAGTTTCTGAAACGTGATTCCGATATCGATGTCAATTTTAAAAAATTTCAATAAATGAGATGTCAAAATGTATATATGTGAAAAAATAAAACACAATAATAAAAATAATAAATGGAGAAATAAGAAAATTTAGTATTTTCTTCTCTTCTGACTCCCACTTTCCGTGATACATAATTCAACCCTTAAGTTTTTTTTTCCTCTTTCAACATATCTAACATGTGAGTCCGAAATGTCGATTGTTTGTTTTTTCTTCAAGTTTTGTGAATTATTGGAATAAAGTTGAATTTGTCAAATTGAAACAATGAATGATATTAATTGTTTGTTTTATGAATGTATATATGTGAGTCCGAAATGTCGATTGTTTGTTTTTTCTCCAAGTTTTATGAATTATTGGAATAAAGTTAAATTTATCAAATTGAAACAATGAATGATATTAATAAATGGTGGATTCATATTTTTAATATAAATTCATTCTAGGCTTTTTTAATTATTTATTTATTTGTGAATGTGAATAAAATTAATTTGATTTTTTTTTTTTGTCGATCATGCTCTACTTTTATTTTAATTCTCACTCTCAGACTTTTGACATGCCTCCTTACAGGGTATGGGAGTCAAAACTCACTCCTGAAACTAATTCGTCCCCACCCCAACCTTCCTTGAGAATGTGAGGATTCGAACCCCCCACCTCCCCTTCCATGTTGAAAGGGTGGCCACTGGGGTAAACCCTAGTGATTAAATAAAATTAATTTGATTGAAATAATCATAAAAATGATAATTTATTATGTATATTTTAAACGTGTCCGAACGTGTCGGAATTCTCTATTTTTTTAGAAACAACGTGTCGCCGTGTCGTGTTGTGTCGTATCGTGTCGCGTGTCAGTGTCGGTGCTACTTAACTCATCACCCTTCTCGCGATCGGGCTTTGGTTAATCCTAGTCATGCCCCACCCAGCAATGTTCAAATGTTCAATTTTTGGTCTGGTACAACTTTGTTATGTCCCTTTGGCCAATGAGTTTCTTTCTATCTTGGAAAATCAAATTTAAGCCATTCTCCTTAGCTGCCTTAATTGTTTGGTAAGCTCCTCTATTTCTGCCGTCGTCGCCACCAACTTCTTCTCAATACTGTCGTCCTCTTCATCTAGTTTGACAGCCACGGGATCTTTCATTTTTTCCAATTCCACCTCAAAAACGATAAAGAATTGTTAGAAACTGCAAGATAAGTCATCTCGACGCAATGTTCCATAAGTTATTGCAAAAACCAACGACCTCCACATTTTAGGACAGATCAACATGTGCATTTTAGGCGATGGTCAAGAAAATCGTGCTTTAGGTTCCGATCCTATCGTTTTGTCTAATATCAAAATTGATCGGACACGAAATTTGCACATTCAACGTAAGCTATCAAATCACACTAGTTTTTGAACAATTTTCATTGTGTATCTAAGCTATATTAATGAAAGACATGTGACATGACACCTTGACAAGTACTATATCGAGCATAATTTTATTTATGTATTCATGAGATCTTATGGTATTTTATGATGTTCAATAATTAATCCATTTTATGACTAAACTTTTTATTTTATTAATGTTTCATATTTTTCACGTCTGAATATTAATTATAGCCAGTGAATTATAAGAGCAAGTGAAGATTATTAAAAATAATAATTTACTATAATTATTAATTAATAATAAAATTGAACCCTGATAAAATCTAAATCAGACTCTAGAACTTGTATCATCATAGATTCTCAGTTCCAAGAACAGATGGATTTCAGGTTCAAGTAAAACTTGTATGAATCTAGAATTGCTTACCCCGAAAAAGCAAGGGGGGACAATTTTTTGGAAGCACGCCATTAATGGGAAAAAGAATGACAACGTCTTGCATCAATCCTCGCTCGCCATCTTCTCCGTTCTTCATCCGAGAAACCATCCTCGTCCCACCACCGACCAGGTTTGTCCATGGAGACTAGATCTGTTCTATTTGCTTCAATTCAATTTCGTCAAGACCGCTCCGAATTGTCGAGGGTTTTGAACGGAGGCGAGCCATTTGCTTCGGCCTGCTGATTCGCGTACCTGTAGATTCTGGTTCGGTTTCTGAAGAAACTGCTTGTGGGGTGTGATTCTTTACTCGGTTACCGACGAGAAATGGAGGGTACTGGCTGGAATTTGAAAGCTCTCCCTTTCGTTTAAAGCGGGAGATGAGCTACGATGACCTAGAAAATGGGGGGAAAAGAAGAAGATAGGAAGATCAGATGATGAATTGGGTTGTTCTAGTGACGTGGGTAGAATTTGCAGGATGTGGGTTTAGTTGGTAGCTGTTTGATGGAAAGTATGCGGCGTAGTAGGGCTAGTAGATGGTTTGGTTTAAGCTCGGATCGATGCGTGTTTGGCTCAGTGCACGAAGAAACACAAACTGAAGGATTAAGTTCTGCTAATTTAGTTTCACCTGACTATTGAGGATGGAAAGGAAGGAAACTAGAAAGTCACCTGCTGATTCTTTTTTTTTTTTTTTGGGTTTTTGGTCAGAAGTCACTTGCTGAATCAAAAGTTAGCGTCTTGCTTGAAAGGAAAAACTGCAAGTCTGCTCTGCACTCTGCTAATTCTGTTTTCTAAATGACCCATATGGTTAACTTGAATTGCTTTAGTCATGGTGGCCATGGTAATAGAGAGAATGCAAAGGTTATTGGATTCAAGGTGTAAATATGCTTAAAGCAGCAGCAGGTGACTTTTTAAATCCACCGTTGAATCCCTGGCATCTCTAAGAAGTGGCCTATTGTTGCTTGCTTGGGTTTGCATGGATTTAACTGGCTCGAGATTGTGCTAAGAATTTGTTTTATTTTTTATCTTATTTGCCTTCGGCCTGTTTCTATTTACAGAGTACAATTTAGGGAGGGCAAATGTGCTACTGAAGTACCTTGTTAAAATGAATCGTTTGCTAAGTGCTCTCATCTGATTAGTTTGCATAGCTATGCTCTGACTCATATCTTTTTGAGAAACGTGAGTTCTAAACTAGATATTAAATAAAGATTCAACCATCTAATTTTTCAATGTCTTTACTCTGTAAGATATACACATGTTTGGACATGTCAGTTGAGTTTACTTGTAGATAAGTTTGGAGCATGTCTCACTATAATTATCTGCACTTAAAAGTTCTACCATCAATTGAGAGCTTAATTTGTTCTAGAATTCAACTTTGTACATGTATTTTCTTGTGTCACTTCACAAAACCAGTAAAAAGATTGTCCTGCTTTTTCTATAGGTTTGGTGATTTCTGTTGGGGCACTTTCTTGTTGTCGCCACTAGACTGGTACAAACCCTCTTGTCCAAACTAGCTATTCTCAAACCAATCATACGATTTCTGCTATTATTGCCTATGCTAATCTCTTTCGAAGTGATAGAGGTAATTTCTTGATGGTTACATGGCTGACAGTAGGAAAAGCTTTAGAGCCGCTATCCCTGACCTTAGGAAGGAATAGAGCCAAGCCTTGACTAATCTGTTCTCATCATCGATTCTCCAAACGTTGTCCCTATAAGAATAACCTAGTGAAAATGGCACCTAATTCCAGTGACAGTTACATTTATAATTACATCTAGGGTGGAGACTTGCACATGTGTTTCTGGCCGGGCTTTGATCTTCTGAATTAATTCTTCCTTGTTCGGTCTCTAGAAATGGAAATAAATAGTTTTTTATTCCTGTAGATAATGAATTTCTATTAAATGGTCTAGTCAGGGGAACCGGTGAACCATGTGAGCTGCTTAGGTTGGTACCTTCTTCTTTTTTACAAAGGGCGCCCAAGATGCTTACTGGCCTGGATGATTATAATAGCTTGGATCCTGCCCAACTATAGTTATCTGTATTAAGAGCTTTCACTATTTGGCTCCAGCCATTCTGCATGTGTTTTTTTTTTTTTTTTTATACTCAGACTAAAGTTATGTTCAGTCACCTTTTAAGCTTATCAATTTTAACATATTCTCCTTCAATTGGAACCCTTTTCATATAGGAAATGTTTAATGGACTCTTTATACTTGAACTTCTATGCTTGGGCCTCAATTGGTAAACTATAGTTATGCAATGCAACATTTACTTGCCTTCTCCAAAGAAGGTGTTTTAATGTTAAGCCTCCTGAGGACCATCAGGGAAGATTCTGTTTTGCAGCCTCTTGCTTGTTTCCAATCCCCAAATTGCTCTGTCAAGCTGCTGTAGTCATAGAAAGCTTGACCTAAATTACTTGCTCATTAACTTTGGCTTAAAAGTTAAATGAACTAATTTCTAGCAGGTTGAGAATAAGCTCCTTTCTAGCAGGTTGAAGACAAATATGTTGAATTGTTTATTCCAAATCTGTTTCTTATGTTGGAGTTTTCTCTGTTTATTCCTCATGACCTTCTGGTGATGAAGACAGTAACTTAGAGAGAATATTAGGTAATGATGGCTGTTCAGTAACCACTTAGTTCATTTGTCAAGCCCTAATAGGCTCCTAAAACAGACCTGTTAAAACTGACATGGCCTCCATCAATGGGCTTCCCATCTCTGGACATTAATAGACATCTATTTGTCATTCCTCTTGGTCAGGCGTTTTTTTTTTTTTTTTACTACTTTTTTAAGTGCATTTATCTTCAATCCTTTGTTAGCTTTATATTTGTCTTCATTTTTTTCTTGGCTAATTGACACTGCACATTCCCTTGAATTACAGTGCATTTTGACATATATTCAGTTGGCTGAGCATGCTCAAGACTTTGCCTACTGGTATGCTATCAATCATCTTTGAGTAGATATCGGACATGCTTTGTGAAGTGGAATTGGACAGGTATGTCTATCCTGGTAAGCCAGACAGAAATGGATTGATTTCTCGAAGGTCAATAATAACGTGCCTCTTGAAGTACTTATTACTTGAAAAGGCGAGCAAGGATCATGGCTACTTTCTCGCCATAACATCAGTTAAAAGCATCAGTTTACAAGCAGTCAGGGGGTTTCCGTATCCGTGGTTCCGCGTGATATTCAAATGCCGCAGTTTCATGCCTTTCCAGGGAGAAATCTTGCAGGGGGTTGTGGAGCAGGTATTCAGGTCAGGAAGGGGTTTGCTCCTCAGGAGTGGACCTTTAAAATTGGCGTTTCTATCAGTGATTAAAATGCCAGGTTACAGCTTCGTTCCTGGAGAAAATCCTTCGTTTCTTCATGACAAGCTCGGGAAAATAGAAGCAGGTGTCGTGGTTCGTTTTACAGTGCTCAGCGTTAGATGGATGGGGAGAAGGTGGGGCGCAAGAAATGAGTTTGCCGTCCTTGCTAGCATAGATGGAGAGTCTTTAGGGCCTCTTCCAATGGTTCATCCCGACGACATCGAATTGTAAATAGTTTTAGAAATAGGATTGATATTTGTGACCTCTGTCAAAATCTTGGTATGGAAAAAGTAGAATGGTGATTTATTATATCCTTTCTTTACGCTTCTGAGATCAGACCTTTTAGTAGGATTGTACTGTTTGAGGCTTGTCATGGCATATCATCAGGTCAAGAATGATTAGCAGGTACCCGCTTTAGCAATCTCTACCGGATTTGCTAAAGGCAGGCCTTGGTGTTTAATTGTGCTGGCGTTTAAGAACAGAGGAATGGAGGGATGTCGGAATTTTCTTACAGGACTAATTTCAGCACTCATATTTCTTTTAGTTTGCAAATTGGAAGTGCTATTTGAAATTGTTGAAATAGTTGTAGGGCCAGGAAATCCTCTAGGCCCTTGTAGATTTTTATAAGGTTTAAACTTTTAATGAAAGTGAAACGATTCCCTTAACATTAAAGCTCCATTTGTTTTGCATACACTGAATAATTAAGAAAACATTCTTCCAAAAACAGTCATTTGAGCAAAAAATATATTCATCGTTCACAAAAACAATAAGATATGAATTAATAATAATAATAATAATAATAATAATATTTATTATTAATTAATTATTTAAAGTGATAAAAATGATTATTTTTATGAAGGTAATATTCAAATCATTTATTTTTCTCAAAACAAACAAATTAAAGTGGTAAATGTTGGTTGTCAAACTTTAATAGTTATGTAAAACTTCTATGAATTTTCATTTTGTTACAGATGTTGACCATTTGATATTTATTCCATTAGCATGTGCAATGTGCATAACTTTTAATGGGTAAAATTGTTTTTTCATCTTATTGTCTAATGAAATCTCTCTTTTACTCTTAGTTGCCATAAAAATAAGAAAGTAAAATATATTTACAGAAAAAAAGATAAACAACTAAGTAAAATATCAATAATTTATAAAAGCGTAATTATAAATAATAGGATTAAGTAATGATAAAAAATTTGATAAATATGGCCACTTAAATATAACTAAGTACAAAGTATATACATATATATGTATATAAATATTCATAACTAAGTAAGATATTTTAATAAAAAGATTTAAAAATTAAGGTAAAAAGGAATTTCAGCAGCGAAATGGTAGAATTTGCACTGCTTGAATACAAGAGTCCGGGCACAGTCACTTCTCATGACCCATTGCAAACTTTCGCGGCTAAAGTCTCTCTCTTTCTTGCTGGCTTCAGCGAATTCGGGCGTTTTAAGGTAGTTTCGCATTCCAAGATCATTCCTTTTCTCCTTGTTCCGCTTCACCGTCTTGTGGTTGTTCTTGGGCAAGATTACTTTCTTCCCGGGGCGACTGCTTCATTAGGGAGAGTTCGTTCTTTAATAGAGATTGAAATGCTTATAATATGATGATGGGTTTTGGTGGGATTTTGGTTCTATTTAAGTTGCTGGCTCGTTGAGAAATTAGTGGATGATGCTTCATTCTTATAGGCTGCTTCGCTTGGGATATGTCCATTTTGAGAGCAATCGCTTGTAATGATATGAATTCAGGTACCAAGGTAAGCTAGGCAGTGAAACCCTTGTCCTGCCTGCGGCAAAATGAGTTTGGCGAGAGAGGCTCTTAGCGTACTCCTTTTGGGGTTTGGTCCGTGCAAATTTGGACTTGGGAGTTGGCACTTTTCTTTTGGGAGTTGTATGGATGTAGTAACTCATAGATATCTTCCTTTTAAGTTTACATTCATCGGGCGAATACAAAAGTAAGTATGTACTAAAAGCTTGCTATTTCTCTGGGATTATAATTATGGGGAAGTACAAATAATGTGACTTAACCCGCCCTAGCAACAAGAAAGTGTCACCAATTGGGCCAATCCTCCATCTTGGTGGCGAGTTTCACATTGATCAGTTTTTTTCTATAGCTTAAGTAATTTCACTCAATAGTATGGCTTTGCTTGTTCCGAGTCTTGCCTATTCTGAGTTCAATATTTCTTTTTCCTTTCTACCCATTCCCTTTCTAAGCTAGCAATGTTAATTTTTTTTTTTCCTTTTGAAATTTTTGCTTTTTAGTCATTCACATTATCAGGTGTGCTTTCTCACTTTCTGGACACTTATGTGTATATATGCTTCAACCTGCATACTCAAAACCGTGTGCAACATGTTTTTAAGTAGAAGTGGTATTCTGGAAGGTATGCTTGTATTGTTATCTGTTATGTTCGAAGTGTGGACTTTCACCTTGATAATGATTCCGGTGTCATCATAATTTTCACTATACCATGTTCTAATTTATTGATGATGCTTTACAACCAAGAGTAAATCGGTAAGTATATCTCTAGATGAATGAAAAGGAAACATAAAAAGAGGTTGAAGGGAGAATTGGTAAGAAGAAAAGCACCGAAATAAAGTAGATAATTCCTTTGGATGATTATACCGATAATGATTACTTAATGCTATGGTCAATTGTGATCCTCTAGTGTCCATGGTTGCTGTCTAATTTTTATCTTCCTGATCTATTGTATTACCAGAGCTGTCTTACCATCGACAAATTATGTACAAGCATTGCCAATGTGGACCTTACCGGGGGCATCAACACTTTACTGTATAGGCCTTGCTGCTGTTGTTGTAATGGACTTATATATACTATTATGTCACATGTTATCCTGCTTATTTATCCTTTTTCATTTTAGTTTGTCCTCTCTTTATCCTAGCTCGCCCAAGATATAATGCATGATGGCTTGGCACTCCAGTGATTTAAACTTGCAAAACTTTTTGAGATAATCTCATGGTTGGATTTCATCAACAACAGCTCCAATACCTCAAATACCATGCATGGATTATATTGATTACATTTTGTTCAAATGTCTAGAATTAATCATAGCAGAAGTTGAGGAGCATCCGAGGGTATCTTATTGAATGTGGAAGCGTCGCATTACCAGTTCATTTAATGATTAGGTTGTTGGGCTTTGCGCTGTCATGTCATGATTTGAACTTAGTGCAATCGAATGCCTCTCTGTTGCTGATGTCTGTTAATGTTAAACAGATAGCATTCGGAAATGTTTTTGAAGGTGCAGCTGCCGTTGAACGTGATCATATCGGCAGAAAACCTGGACGACACTGGAAAGCATTGGCGAAGGGAAAGTGTGACAACATTCGGGGGACATCGTTTTCCCTGCGGTCTTCAGCGGCATCACCTTCAAGCTTTTATGGGGAGAAACCCTGGATGGAGTTGTGCACCAGGTCTTCAAGCGCGGGGTCTTCTTGAGATGTGGGCCTGTCAAGAACGCCTACCTCTCCAACCTGAAGATGGCTGACTACAAGTATGTGCCTGGGGAGAATCCTGTCTTCCTGAACGACAAGCTTTCCAAGATTGGTAAAAGATATGACTGTCCGATTCGTGGTGATTGGAACAGAGTGGATCGAGGTGGAGAGGGAATTTCTGGTGTTGATCAGCTCGGTGGGTGATTTCTTCGGACCTGTTTCATAGTAAGTTCGTCACATGACTGGCATGTCTAGATGACGCCGTTGCATCTGTAAATGAATCATTTCAAACGGGTTCTTCTATTTTCCAGTAGTCCTGCTGGTTGAGGAGGGAGTGGTATACCGCAACCTGTTCAAACTAGTTTTAGCTAGTTAATCTTTTAAGCATTACGGTCCGATGCCACCCGACCTGTTAATTAACTCGGTTTATTAACTGGCTTTAGCAAGTTAAACAGTGATGTTAATATGATATGTGGTGGGTTAAGATTTCCCTTCTCGATGTTATGTATGTTCTCTCGCTAGCGATCCACCTGTGGTTTCCGTGAGTTTTCTTTCTGAGGTATTTTGATGATGTATCTGCTGCGGACTAAGGGGTGGCTCCTTTAACAGTAGTTTGTGGTAGAGAGCTGACCTATTTCTTCGACATTTTTAACCTGTTTTTGGTAAACCTCCGCTTCCTAAAGATTGGCACATTGACCGCCTCTCCCCTTGTGAAACAGTTTTACACCTCTGTTGGGGAACCTGTAAGAATATTACAACGGTCAAAGGGGTGTGTCGGGATCGGGTTTGGATCGGATAAAAAATTATCCGACCCAAAATGATTCATTTAATCTGTTCTGGTCCATTTTCATGTAATACAAATTTAATGACTTATATATGATCCTATTCATATCCAAATTATATCCGACTCGATCCGTATTGCTTAAATGTTTTCATTTTCAACTCAATTTAAGAAAATTCATGCTTAAACTAAGGTGAGAGTGAGAAATGAGGGATCGAGTGAAGTCGAGAGAGAAGACAAAATTATAGATGGGAGTTAGATTTAGGCAAATTATGAACCTATTTAAAATTTATATTTTTTCGGGTCTTATCATTTTAAATGCATTCATGACACATTTATTGAATATAACTAATCCATGTAATAACTCAGCTCATCCAATATAGATGAGAAAGAAAAAGGAGTTGCACGTCAAGGTATGGTCAAAGAGAGAAGTGGGTTTGTGAAAGCGACACATTGATTTTGGTTGAAAGTGTCCTGGGCTGGATTAAAGAACCGTGGGATGTAAAAGAAATAATAGATCTATGTAAAGAAACCTTAACCCAACTGGAATCGGCGAGGTTAGTACACTGTCAAAGAGATGCAAACCAAGCGGTGGATTGACTAGCCAAAGCCCATCAAACCAAAACTCTCCCTTTAAATTGGGTGACGTCCCCTCCCCATTCCCTTTTGAAAATTTTATATTCGAAAACTCATCCATCATTTTTTTGTAATTCTCGTTATTTTTAAAAATGAATGCAATTATCATCTTTGACTTTAAAAAAATAAAAAAGTCTAACAATTATTAAGGATTTAAACGTACGGCTATTTGTTTGCTTCCCCATGTTCATTTCCGTACCTTTTTTTTTTTCTCATTGCCGCAATCCTCTTGATCCAATTTCTTTTGAAGTTTAAATACTTCTGTCGGGTCCGAGGTTGTGGAGGGGAGACATGGAGGCGATGGCAGTGATGGCGGCGACGGCAGTAGTACAAGCAGTTAGAGTGGTAGTGGTGGCGGTGGGCTGGCGACCATAATGACTCGTACATAGCGCATGGGAATTGTGAGTTAATTGAATGGACTGGGATTAGATTAGGGTCGGGTCGTGCATGGCTCGCTGAAACACGTAGAAAACAGAACAATTCGACTGAACAGGTGCGCGATTTCAAAGCAGTGTCTAATCCATCCATTTGCCAACTTCAATAGAAATAAAAGAAGAGCAATACATTTCCATTTTCTCTAAACTCGTAAAGATATTATGAGTGATTGGTACCTGATTCTCAAAAATCGAAATTGGGGACTAGATCAACCGGTCTTAAGATCGAGAATTGAATCGCATTATCAATTCAATCCGATCCAATGAAATCAATCGTTTATTTTTTTCCACTACTTTTTTTTCAATGCTTTTTTTTTGTAAGTACTTGGAACTAGTCTGAGATAGTATTTATCGATTTTCTTTAAAAGATAATAAAATGAAAAAATATATTTAATCGGTATAGTCCAGTCTGATCCAGTTTTTTCTTGAAATCGGAAATTGGATTGCCCAAACAACAGTTCCACTTTTAGGATTAAAAAAGTGAACTAACACTCTCGAGAATTAGGCCCAACTGGCCAATTCAATCCGGTCTTGGCATTTCCCGATTCGAGCAGTTCATTTTGTGCACTTCTAAACAATATTATATGACAACACATAATCAAAAATTATTTGCTGTGAAGTCCCATCAACCGTCGTATAAGGAGAGAGAGTGAGAGAGAGAGAGAGAGTCTTGAGGTGGACAAGAAAGGGAATGCAAGCACAACGTCGCTTGGAGCTCCTCCGCAAGCTTCGAGCAAGAGCCTTTTCATGCACGCCCTCCCCGCCATCGTCCTCGTCCTCGTCCCCTCCCTTGGAGGCCCACTACGATCGCCTCCTCAAGAACTCCTGCGACGATGCTTCCGCGTTGAAGCAAATCCACTCTTCTCTCACCACTCGCGGTCTCGTCACTCGAGACCCCCACTTGAGCGCTCAGATCATCGTCAAATACTCCAAATTCGGGCACCCACATCATGCGCGCTCCCTGTTCGACGGAATTACTGCCAGATGCGAGAGACCCAATTCGTTCCTGTGGAACACGATGGTGCGAGCGTATGCCAATAATGGGCACTGCGCGGATACTTTGGAGCTTTACGCCCTTATGCGCAGGGGTGGCGTCTTGCCCAATAACTACACTTTCCCTTTTGTTCTCAAAGCGTGCGCTTCCGACTCGGAGCCGCTCGCGCGCGGTTGGGAAGTTGTTCATGGGGAGACCATAAAAACTGGGTTCGATCCCGATATGTATGTTGAGGCAGCTCTGGTTGGCGCGTACGCGAAGCGCGGGCGAATCAGTTGTGCGCGCAAGGTGTTCGATGGAATGACGCAGAGGGACCTCGTTTGTTGGACCACCATGATTACTGCCTATGAGCAGGCTGAGCAGCCTCAGGAATCACTGATGCTGTTTTGCAGGATGCAGCAAGAAGAGAGTCTTTCGCCTGATCCAGTTGCTGTGGTTAGTGTTGCCTCCGCTGTTGGGCAGGTGGGGGATGTTAAGAGTGCTAAATCAGTGCATGCGTATGCCATCCAGAATGGGATTTTGGGGGACATCTGTGTCGTGAATTCAGTTGTCGCAATGTACACCAAATGTGGGAATGTAGAATATGCGCGCATGGCTTTCGATAGGATGGAGGAAAGAGACAAAATTTCTTGGAACTCCATGCTTTCAGGATATGTACAAAATGGACAGGCCAATGAAGCTCTATTATTGTTTGAGGAGATGCAGGATTCTGGGTGTCAACCTAATCCTGTGACGGCATTGATTATGGTATCTGCGTGTGCTTTCCTGGGATCCTGCCATCTTGGGAAGAAGATCCATGACTACATACTCGAGAATAAGATGAAAGTCGACATAACACTGCAAAATGCATTAATGGACATGTATGCTAAGTGTGGGAATTTGGAAACTGCTAGTAAGATGTTCCATGAAATTCATCCGAAAGAACGGGATGTTAGTTCATGGAATGTGCTGATCTCGGCATATGGCATGCATGGGCGTGGAGAAGAAGCATTGAACCTCTACTTGCAGATGCAAGAGAAAGGTGTTGCACCGAATCATATCACTTTCACATCCATTCTCTCTGCATGTAGTCACACCGGCTTGATCAATGAAGGCAGAAAGTGTTTTGCAGATATGTCAAAGCATTCTGTTATGCCGGAGGCAAAACATTACGCTTGCATGGTTGACATGCTAGGGCGAGCCGGACTCTTGGGTGAAGCTTTCGATCTTATCAAAAGTATGCCAGCATCACCGAATGATGGAGTTTGGGGAGCACTCCTTTTGGCCTGCCGAGTTCATGGGAACAGTGAATTGGGGGAGATTGCTGCAAACAATCTCTTTCAGATTGAGCCAGAACATCCAGGATATTATGTGCTCTTGTCAAATATATATGCTGCATCAAGGAGATGGCAAGAAGTTGGGAAGCTGAGAGAAAACATGAAAACTAGAGGACTAAGCAAACCCGCAGCTTTTAGCGTGATAGAATATGGTCAAGAGGCAATTGGATTTTATACTGCTGACCAGTTGAATCCATACCGTGGCGAAGTTTACAGGCATATGGAGCTGTTGGTTGTTGAGATGAAGATGCGAGGGTATTTTCCAGACCGATCATGTGTTCTTCATGATGTTGAAGATGAAGACAAGGATCACATGCTGAATTATCACAGTGAGAAGCTTGCTGTTGCATTCGGAATTCTGAAGACAGATTCAGAATCAACGATTACTGTGAGCAAGAACCTTCGCATTTGCAATGACTGTCACTCAACCTTCAAGTTTCTTTCGGACATATACCAGAGGCAGATTGTGGTGAGAGATGCCAACCGGTTCCATCACTTCCAAGCTGGCTCTTGTTCATGCAAGGATTACTGGTGATCTGCCACTTTGATCTTGAGTACGCCTTATCTGTTTAAAAATGGACCTTGAACCCTTCCGAGACATCCCATTGATGCATTACTCTCAGGCGGACAGATTCCCAATTCTTGATGATGCAGAGGGATTGAATTTTCTTCTAATGGAGAGGTATATTGAGGACCCTTTTGCGCCATTATCTTCAGATAGACCTCGAGAAAGGGCTTAATAGCATGTTGATATTCGAAGGGCCAGAGAGATTTAAAGGTTTGCGTGCATCTCGGAGGCTAGTGACTACCCTTGTCTGACCACTTTTTTTCTGGCCACCGAGGGTCGTGCAAGCTGGTTCTCTCAGCGTATCATGCACATCCAGTCTTGTGGGTGAAATCTGGGTTTGGATTAAATGAATTCTTTAAGAACAAACTCGTCTTTCTCAACAGGTCGAAGGATGATTAATTAGCTAAGGTACGAAGACGAGCACCCGTGGTCATTCTAGCTCGATGCAGAACTGTCATAAGAAGATCTGGACAGAGTGAAGAAAGTGGTCAGAATTGGGGGTTCACAGAACGATCATCCTTAAAAGTCATTGTAACCTGAAGTCTGACATTACAGAATGAAGATTCTCTTCCTAGCCTCTTCGGGGAAATGCTTCGTTCGGATTTCTTAGGCATAGATGATGTTTTCCTTTGCTCCTGTCATGAAATTAACCAATGCAAAACACGCTTAGTCGGCAAGACTTGTCCCTTTTTCCTATGCCATTCTCTACTTGCCCATCGCGATTCACCTTGATATTGATACATATGTATTACTTCGAAAAGATTGACCCTTTGTAATGTTACTGTTAGTTTTTTGCGTTTTTTATTCTTTAATCTTTATCTTTTGCTCTATGGGGTCGATTAGTATACTGCAACTATCATTTTGCGGATTTGTTATTCCGCCAAGGCACCTTTAAACTGCAGTGATAGATGTAGATCTCACATCAAGCTCAAAGGTTGTGCACACATCATCGTTTTTCAGTTGATCCATCTCGGTCCAATGGCGGAACAGACGTATTTCCGCTTTAACCACCAACTAACACAGAGTTGAGTTTCATCCACATCATTCTCGGCAGATTTATAGAAATCAAAACGACATTCTCATGTTGACGTTTCCTCCGAATTGTCTTACCTCTGCAGGTTTCATCTCATTCATCAACAAAACAAACTGTTACACCGTAGATGGGCAACAATTACAGACCTTTACAAAATGTACAACAAACTTATACCTGTAGCGAATGCAAACCTGTACCTACCAATACATGATCTCACCATTTGCCTAAAAAGCTAGTATGCAGTGAAATTTCTCCAAGCAAACAAAAAAAATAGCCCAGAGAGGGAAGGGGGAGGGAAAAAAGGGAAGGGAAAATTACCCCTGAACTGCCAAAGCTTGCAGGTGCTCTATAAAAACTTGCAAGCTCAGATCATCAGTTAAAATAACATCCGACCCGTCGGTGTAGGTGGAGTTCTGAGTAACTGATGGGTTCAACTTAGCAAGAAGAAACCTCGCCTGACTACTGTGCTGGTCGCATTTTATCAGCTTTGGTGGCGGAACTCTTTCAGCCACCAACTGTTCCGCATCGATTTCTGGTGCCTCCAACAGCTTCCTTAGATTCTCACGGTTTGGGTCTTTATCATAGCCAAGCTTCCTCCACTGGGCAATCTTAGACCCATAATGAATAACCACATAAAAATAAGAATCAAAAAGTAATATAACATCTGGAGAGATGGACCGAACATCTAGTAGAACCGGAACCGGAGGCCCGTCAAACGAATACTGGAATAGTGTGGGCTGGATCATGATAAGAGATCCCACTATGCCCTCACGGTTAAGCATCAGTCGAAAGAAAGCTGTCTCATCTGGGGAACTATTGAAAACGTCTATAAACTGCGACCTCCTCAAATAGTACATGAACTGGGGATATAGTGAGAAATTTGAAGACAAGCGAAATGTAGACGGATCTTCCTGTATGTATTCTCCAAACTTAGAAGCGAAACGGATAAGTGCATCATCCAACCATCTAATCACATCTCGAGCATAGCAGCTCTCCATGCGGTGGATGGCGAGTCTAGCCATAACTGAAGCTGCTGCTTCTTGATCAAACCCTGAGGCAGTTTCAGGGGAGTTCTTGCTAACCCATCTCCTCGCAGCAGTTGTCACTCTCTTCCTAATACCCGAGTTTCCATAGCGATAACTTGTTATGAACTGTATGAAGAATGCGGTTCCTGGCTGGATCTTTTGCTCGTCACCCACTTGGAAGAAGAAAGCTATGCATGTTTTATTTGTGAGCGTCCCCACCTTCCATGCATTAGTACCACCTTCACCGATCACGTTATTACTCACTAAACCATTGCTTTTCTGAAGAGAAACACAGGGTCCTAAAGCACCGCAAATCCTCAGATCTTGTGTTGTCACTACCTCAATTGTTACATCAAAGTACATTTTCAGATTCCCTTGTTCATCACGACTGAAGAAGTTCTTCAAGCACTTTCTGAATTCACATGACTCGAAAGATTCTCCCAGCATCATGAATCCACCCGAGTTCTCAACAGAAGCTTTTAGTTCTGCAGCTCCGACTTGATCAAGGGAACACGCAAATAAATCAAGAACAATGGATGCATCAGATAACCTGTGTGATAATCCTTTGTAGAAGCTGCAAGATTTCAAATAGTACGGTGCATAACCATTAATGAGATCTCTGTGTGTTCGGATGAAATTACTCCGATCAGGATCAACAACTATTCCAAGGCCAAGAGTGGCGGGTCCCGATGTGAATACCATGACCCGGGACCCCACATTGCTCAAGCACCCTTGTACAAGTCCCACTGCAACTGATATTGCAGTCCCTGTACATCTCAGAGGGCGAGACACGGGCTGAGCTGCTGTTGAACAATGGATCTCTTCAATAGCAGTTGTGATGCTGAATTCACATTCAGACACGGGAAGCAAATAACCCTGATTCTGAATAATTGGCGACTTTCCAGGTTGTTGATACCTTTTGCGATGGATACCCAGGAATTTTTGAACCTGTGATGAAGTGAAAAGAAATCTTGTCATTATGCGAGAATTTACCAGGTTATGCCTAGCAACTACCAAGGATAAAATAAATTTATTAATAAAATCAACTCATGCAGTCAGTCCCGAGCAACCATGTATCTACTATTTTCATACCTCTTCTTTTTTGTTTAAATTCTGACAGAGGAATCATGCACACCATATATAAAAGCACAAAGTATTCAGGCTGATAAAGGTCTACAAATGCAGCTTGCTACTAGTGTGATGTCGATCATTAAAACTAAGTGAACAGTTTAGTACTTGATTATTATAACTACATCTTCTGGAGAACTTTTACAAACACAAAAAACAACCCTCAACAGTATATATTACCAATATCCTACTATCTTCGACAGGAGAATCTGAAACGGGTATGAGTTAGCTGAAACTAGAAGTCACTAAAATCACAATCTGACTAAAATAGTAAATCAAACAGAACACCAATAAATGACTGAGCATCTTAAAAAATCGCCAGTAACAATGCGGTATAACACTTTCATATTCACAATTCTCGTCTCATGACCAATTTCAATCCACTTTTGTTACGTTCTATAGTATCGAAGATTCTCTTGCGATACTTCTGATTTTCTAATTTGTTACTCATTAATCGAAAACAAACTAACAAAAGGACTTTGGTAAAACAATAGAAAGTTAAGGGTGATACGGAGTTACCAACTAACCTGATCAGCTGAGACCTCACGTTCTCCATGAAAAACCACAACCCTCGAGCACTCCGCAAAACCGAGATCATGAACCCTAACCATCGAATCAAAAGTAACCAACCCCACCAGCGCGCTCTCCGGCAACTGCTCCACCACAAGCAACAGCTCACTCTTAAGCGCCCTCAGGTCCTCCTCGCTCGAACAGACATCCACCACGAACACAAATGCCGGCCCCAATCCCCGCATATCCAAACTCGACAATGACAAAGACGAAAAAGACGATGCCAAAGCCACAGAAGGCATCGACCTGGGCGATCCATTCGCCCAACCTTGGTTCATATTAGGATTCGAACTCCAACTTTTCCCTTCCATTTTACTAAACCTATGCTCCACATTTCCCCGAACCGCAGTCGGCGACGACCCATCACCCCAATTCCTATTCAAACTAGCACTCGACACCGCCCTCGCATTAAAACCCGAATTCAACGACGACCCGGAAACCGCACTACTGCTAAAACCGATACCCAAAATTGAGCTTGCGCTGGGGCTGGCATACTCCACCGAGCTGTACGTCGGGAAGAGCTCCGCCGGCAGGTTGTTCTCTCCAATGCCGGCGTAGGAACGAGGGAAGGGGTTCCTCTGGTAACAAAAGGGGCACACCCAGATCCGGGACGGGTAGTCGACGCGGGCGTAAGGGTTCAGGACGCCGCCGCAGCGGGTGCAGATCAAGGGGTCGTAGGAGAGGACGGGGAGCTCGGGGAACCGCGCGAGAGGGGTGCACATGATGCTGAGCGGGATGACGAGGGAGGAGGACTCGGACTTGGTGGTGGGCCACGCGTTCCACGACCACCGGAGCCCTTCGATCGCTTCCAGCTCGACGAAGTCCATCGCGGGCCGAATCCGGAGGCGACAAAGGGAGGGTTTTGAGGGGTGATCTCACATGGGTTCTTGGCGTTGAACGATCGAAACGAAAGGAGACGGAGAATCCGGAGGAGGAGGAGGAGGAGGTCGTCTTGGTAGCTAAGGAAGCGTGAA